>CM061921.1:221360662-221989528 GCA_031002005.1 Vandiemenella viatica | reverse complement strand
CTGCTAGACAGACACTGCATGGTGCCTGTATATCAGTGAGCATGCTCATGTTTAGAATGGGGAAGACATGCAACCGAGGGAAGATTTGTGATGGCCTGGAGGCTTGGCACAACATTTTGGAAACTGCACGACTTGTCGGCTGTTCGAGGAGTGTTGTGGTGAGTGTCTTCAAAAACGGTGAAACTGAGGTGAAACCACATCCAAACATTGAGGGGATTGTACAGCCACCCCTCATTACAGATGTTGGTCATCATAGGCTGGACAGACTGATAAAACAGGACAGGCAGTGAACTGTGGCAGAACTAACATCAGACTTATATGCTGGGCAGAGTACAAGTGTGTCTGAACACACAGTGAACCGAACACTGAAAACGACGGTCCTCCACAGCCAACAACCTATGTGCGTGCCAATGTTAACACCATGACATCGGCAACAATGACTAAAATGGGCACATGAGCATTGTCCACTAGATGTTGGCACAGTGGTAGAGCATTACATGGTTTTATGAATCCCAATACCTTCTTCGTCATGCTGATGGGAAAGTGAGAATCTGTCATTTTCTGGATTCCTGTACTTGGGACAGGGACAAGCTGGCAAGCAGCTCAATTATGCTCTGGGGAACATTCACCTGGGTATCCATGGGTCCAGTGGAGCTCGTGCAATGCACCAAGATTGCCAATATGTATTATACACTGGTTGCAGGCAATGTACATTGCTTCATGACGACCATGTTTCTCAATGGCATTTGAATTTTTCAACAATATAATGCATCAAGTCACAAGGACAGGAGTTTGATGGAGTGGTTCAAGGAACACAGTGGTGAGTTGCAATTGATGTGCTGGGTCCCAGCTATCCAGATCTGAACCCGATCGAACACATCTGTGATGTGATTCAACGTGGTGTCTGAGCTCATCGCCCCTCCCTGCAATTTACGGGAATTAAGTGACTTTTGTGTGCAAATGTGGTGCCAACTCCCTCCAGCGACCTACCAAGACCTCATTGCTTCCATGCCAAGAAGTGTCACTGCTGTTATATGTGCCAAAGGTGGACAAACATGCTATTAGGTAGGTGGTCGAACTGTTCTGGCTGATCAGTGTATAATGCTGGAGTATTCTGGAGCATTATACACTGCATTATACTTGCTTAAAGTAAGGCCACACTGAATAATGCTACAGTGAGCTACTGTAGCTCTCTTTTACTGTAAATAGATAATTTTAACATTTTTCATACTGCCTTTAAGCTAATTTTAATACTAATTTCTCTGTTTCATGAAATGATTTAACCAGTATGAATTAACTGGTTTTGAACTAATGTTATAATCAAGACATGTTGACGCTATGAGACATATAAATACAAAAATTTGATTGAATTGTGTCTTGTTATGTATCTCAATAGTAGATTTAACTATAATGTAATTACTCTCAGTAGACTCATTATTTTTGTGAAATATTACAAAAATAGCTACAATTAACTGAAAAAAAACAGATAATTAAATGGTACTTCTTTTTGAATAAGTGTTTCAATTACTTCCATGTTACATTATTAACCATGAAGGTCTTATAATAAAATCTGAAAAGTGCATATTGGGCACATTTACAACAGAGTTTTGTAACTTGCATATTATGATTATGTGGGTCAGTTTTAGATTGTTTCACAGTGATTGTATTGATGTGTTTACAGTAGATGTCTAGCTTTTCAAGCAAAAGTACGCCTTCAATAACAACTGTATTGTGTATTACAGTGTAAATCATGAGAAAATTAATTTTAATAATAATTCAAGCTTCTTTCGTGAGTGCTATGTTACTGATGTTATTACTTCATATTGCCGCATGAACGCCAGTGTACCGTCTGCCAGCATGGCGCAGCGGGTAGCGTCACGAATTGCGGTACCGAAGGTCGCCGGTTCAATCCCGCCCACTGACAAAAATTATTTAATTCTGTTTATTATTTCCAGAAGATTCTACATGTTTCCTAAGGTCACTTGTAACTTCTACACATTTCATTTGTTAACTACTCTTGTAATCTCTAGTACGTTCTATCTGTGTATAAATAGAAGAGCATTCTGCCCAAGAGGCAGTCAGTGCTGCGTGTATGTTTGAGTTCTCAATAAACCTGTTCTCAGTTTAAGTGCTGTGTTCATTGACAAGTAACCTTCGAATTCACACCTGCCCCGGTTCCAACGCGACATAGTTTGGTGGAGACGCCGGGTACCCTGTGCAACAGCTGCATCGTCGTGGCTCCGATTAGGCAACGTAAAAGTCGCCGCCTACACGGACTGGAACCGGACTACAAAGGATATACTCAGTACGTCCTTCCGAAAGTCCGCGTCATTAGGAAACCCATGGCGGCAAGCCAGCTGCACATTCGACACCCATCGGTGTTCTCTGGAGACGCTGGACAGGATCCTAACAAATGGCTAAAAGGGTTCGACCGAGTCGCCAAGTACAACAGGTGGGATCATACCATGTGCTTGGCAAATGTTTATTTCTATCTGGACGGAACCGCCCAGCAGTGGTTCGAGAACAACGAAGAAAAACTGAATAACTGGGAAATGTTCCAGACGGAACTTAAGAAAACGTTTGGGGACCACCAGCGACAAATCCGCTCGGCGGAAGAACAACTGAAGAACCGGGCCCAACGACATGGGGAGCCGACGCAATCTTACATACAGGATGTTTTGGCCCTATGCAACGTAGTCAACCCGAATATGACTGAAGCCGACAAAATCACGCACCTAATGAAAGGTATTGCAGAAGACATGTACCAAGCTCTTCTGATAAAAGACGTCGCTACGACGGAAGAGTTCATCAAGTGGTGCCAGCGGATTGAGGAGATGCAACAAAGGAGGGTTGGGCGAAAGAAGTATGACAGACTTCCCAACGTAGTCCCTATGGCAGTTGTGGAAGACCAGCACGACTTTGCGTCTCTCATACGACAAATTGTGAGAGAAGAATTACAACAGTTCATGGCAGCTGGGACTCTTGAACCGAGTGAGCATCAGATCATGGCCATGGATGTAAGCCCAGTGGGTCATGAAGGAGCCGACGCGGCGGAAAAAGAGGTATTTCAGACAATAGCTCCTGTCTGCCGAGCCAATCGCACTCGACGTGAAGAATGGCCTCGCCCTGATATGACGTATGCTGCAGCTGCCAAACGGCAGCCTAGGAACCGGCCGACACGGCCACAACCAAATCCTCCGGCACCTATGACGTCCCGCAGACGAACGGACGTCTGGAGGACAGAAGACAACGCGCCAGTATGTTTCCACTGTGGGCGCCCTGGACATGTCATACGCTACTGCAGAGAGAGAAGACGAGTATTTGACGATTATTTTGCCGCAAGACGTCCGCCATCAGAACAGTTCTACCCCAGGCAGCCACCCGCTGACGAGTTCGGTCGACCTACGGGAAGAAGCCCATCGCCGTACCCTAGACGAGGTCGATCCCCGACGCGCCGCTGCCGTTCATCGTCGCCGGACAGAGCTACCAGCCGCTCCCCTAGCCGCCGCACGCAGGAAAACTAAGCAAGGCGACCATCTACGGAGGTGAGGCCGCCGCAGATGAAAATCCTCCATGGATGACAGTCACTAAGATGTCGGGAAATCTCATCAACGTTATAATCGACGGCCAACCTGTCCGGGCGCTGGTTGATTCAGGAGCTTCTTTCTCCGTATTGTCGGACAATTATCGTCGCACACTAAAGAAGACAATGTTCCGTGATACGGGGGCAACTGTGCTAAAGGTCGCAAATGGAAAGTACGTCCAGCCAGCTGGAGCTTGTGTCGCGAGAATAACCATCAACAACAGGACCCAGCCAGTTGAATTTGTCATTTTAACAGAATGTAGTCATAATGTCATCCTTGGATGGGACTTCCTTAAGGCATCCCAAGCTGTCATTGACTGTGGAACGTCTGAGCTGCAAATTGAAGAAGTCGTTGCGACGGGTACACGTAACACAGAATCTTCTGGGAAGTTATTCGCCGTTGACAACGTGACAATCCCGCCGTTCGCAATGAGAAGAGTCCCAGTCAAAAACACGGACGACCGCAACCTTGAAGTGCTTGTCGATAGTAGAAAGTTTATTAGGCTCACGAAAGAAATCTACATACCAGCGGCTATCATAAGCATTATCGGTGGTCGAGGAGACATTTGGATCACCAACTGTCACGAGCAGTCACAAATTATCCCCAAGGGAATGTGCATAGGGACAGCTGAACCAGTCCAGGAGGGCGAGCTCAACGTCATTAACGAAGATCCATGCTCTGTTACTAGTACCGACAACACGCTGGAGGAAACAACTATGGAACTGCCAATAGGGTCCGGCCTGACCAAGGAACAACACCACCGGGTGTTAGCTATACTACGCCAATTCTCTGGTGTATTCACACCCCAGCAAAAAAAGGTCAGACGAAACGGCCCACGATAAAGCATCGTATCAATACTGGGGATCATCCGCCCATTAGCCAGCGCTCGTACCGATTGTCACCAGTCGAAAGGCGAATAATTCGAGAGGAAGTGGAGAAGATGTTGCATAATGACATTATTCAACCTTCGGAGAGTCCTTGGTCATCTCCGGTGGTCCTCGTAAAGAAGAAGGATGGTACGTGGCGATTCTGTGTCGACTATCGGCGGCTGAACAAAATCACAAAGAAAGATGTCTACCCACTGCCGCGCATCGACGACGCCTTAGACTGCTTGAAAGGAGCTACATACTTCTCAACCATGGACATGCAGACAGGCTACTGGCAAATCGAGGTTGACGAAGCTGACAGAGAAAAGACGGCTTTTATTACACCTGATGGCCTCTATGAATTCAAAGTAATGCCATTCGGATTATGCAACGCTCCGGCCACATTCGAACGCATGATGGACAACTTACTTCGACACCTTAAGTGGACGACGTGTCTTTGTTATTTAGATGACATTGTTGTTTTCTCGAAAACATTTGAAGAACATCTGAGTCGCCTGTCAACGGTGCTGAAGTGTGTTCAGACTGCAGGACTCCGCCTCAATCCGAAGAAGTGCCTCTTCGTCGCCAGAGAGATAAAAATCCTGGGGCACCTGGTCAACGGAGATGGCGTCCGCGCTGATCCAGATAAAGTAAGGGCAGTCATGGAATTTCCAACTCCTCAGCACATTCGTGATGTGAGAAGCTTTCTTGGGCTGTGCTCATACTTCCGGCGTTTCATAAAAGGATTCTGTAACATGGCACGTCCACTGCAAGAACTTTTGCAGGGAGACGCCAAGTTTTACTGGGATGAAACTAAAGAAAGATCTTTCCAGGCACTTAAGGAGGCTCTAACTTCCGCACCAGTTCTAGCCTTATACGACGAGAATGCAGAAACTGAACTTCACACTGACGCCAGCGGTTATGGGATCGGTGCAGTGCTTGTGCAAATTCAGGAAGGTGCTGAGAAGGTGATAGCCTATGCATCAAGAGTATTCTCTAAGCCCGAGATAAACTACTCTACAACCGAGAAAGAATGCCTCGCAGTTGTCTGGGCTATCAACAAGTTTCGTCCGTATTTATTCGGCAAACCTTTCACCGTCGTAACAGACCACCATTCTTTATGTTGGCTAACCAGCTTGAAGGATCCATCAGGTCGACTAGCAAGATGGGCACTTAGACTTCAAGAGTACGACGTCACGGTGGTATTCAAAAACGGACGCAAACACAAGGATGCCGACAGCCTTTCAAGGAATCCTTTAATAGAACACAACAGCATGAATGGAATTTCAGCCCTCGCTGAATTAGGTGACGTTGCAGCTGAACAGAGGGAAGATTCAGAGTTATTAAGAACCATAGACGCCTTGGAGAAAGGAGAACCGGCCAAAGGAGAGGTTTCAATTGATAGATGGGACATTGTATAAGAACAACTACGATCCACTAGGCCCCAAGTGGCTTCTGGTCGTTCCAGCTCATCTCCAGCCAGCTATTCTCAAGTATTTCCACGACGCTCCAATATCCGGTCATCTGGGATTTGTGAAGACCCTGGACCGAATCAGACGCAGGTATTACTGGAAGGGTCTCTACCGATCTGTCAAGCATTATGTGAGTCACTGTAAAGAGTGCCAGCGACGGAAACATGTGCCGCAATTACCTCCAGGTCATCTAGTACCAATTCCACCTGCAGCAGTTCCATTCCACCGAATTGGGATCGACCTTTTGGGGAGGTTCCCGAAGTCGACAACCGGTAACCGATGGATAATAGTCTGCACCGACTACCTCACGCGCTACGCTGTCACCAAACCTGTGCCGACTGCAGAAGCTCCAGAGGTTGCAAAATTTCTAGTAGAAGACATTATTTTGAAGCATGGAGCACCACGTGTGATGATATCCGATCGTGGAAAGGTATTCCAGTCAAGACTAGTATCAGAGGTCATGTCAAGATGCGACGTTGTCCACAGGATGACAACTGCATACCACCCTCAGACAAACGGTCTCACAGAACGCTTCAACAAGACATTAGCCGATATGCTGTCGATGTATGTGGATGTTGAGCAGAAGGATTGGGATACAATACTGCCAGTGGTCACATTTGCTTATAATACAGCAAGGCAAGATACGACAGGCTTCACTCCGTTTTTTCTGCTCCATGGCCGTGAAGCTGAGACCACAATGGATACGCTGTTCCCATTCCAGCCGGACGACACTCAGGATGACTATATAAAACAGCTCATTACCAGGGTCGAAGAAGCAAGACAGCTGGCTCGCATACGAACACTGGCCACCCAGGAGAGGGACCGTCAGCGGTATGACGGCAAGCACCGACCTGTTGCGTACAACCCAGGAGATCTCGTATGGATTTTTACCCCTGTCCGGAAGGTTGGGCTATCAGAAAAGTTACTGAAGCGGTACTTTGGTCCGTATCGTGTCATACGCCGCCGGTCAGACGTCACATACGAAGTCGAGGATTATGAGCCGTCTTCGAAACGACGAAAGCGAAGGGACATTGTTCACGTCCTCCGCATGAAGCCTTACTACAATCCTGACGAGCAGCTAGGCACAACCAGCTTCTTGTTCAAGGACTCTGAGGACGGTTTGGATACTGAGGAAGTCGGACAGGAAGATAATAGTACAAACAGGAGGGGCCCTCCAGAACTGCCATACAGAGGACCCACGACAAGATCAAGATCCAGGACACTTCAGCGTGCCCCAAAAGAAATCTAACAGCGGGACGCTGTTTTCCTCAGGAGAGGGAGCAATGCCGCATGAACGCCAGTGTACCGTCTGCCAGCATGGCGCAGCGGGTAGCGTCACGAATTGCGGTACCGAAGGTCGCCGGTTCAATCCCGCCCACTGACAAAAATTATTTAATTCTGTTTATTATTTCTAGAAGATTCTACATGTTTCCTAAGGTCACTTGTAACTTCTACACATTTCATTTGTTAACTACTCTTGTAATCTCTAGTACGTTCTATCTGTGTATAAATAGAAGAGCATTCTGCCCAAGAGGCAGTCAGTGCTGCGTGTATGTTTGAGTTCTCAATAAACCTGTTCTCAGTTTAAGTGCTGTGTTCATTGACAAGTAACCTTCGAATTCACACCTGTCCCGGTTCCAACGCGACAATATTCCTGGAATCTATGCGCGTGGACCAATAATTAGGACCGTAAAGAATATTTTTTCAATAAACAAACTTCTTGGCAATTGTTTTATAACTATAACCGGAAGTCACTTTTTGTTACATTCCTGATTTGATGATTTAATTGACGATATAGCACTGTTTGCAACATGCCTTCTAGATATGTCATGCGGAGTTACTCTTTGCCCACTAGGGATTTACAGCTCGTGACGATTGTACAATTAGAATTGGGAGTTACAGGATAATAGCTATAAACTGCAAGGGGTTAGACATATGCTAAATTAAGAAATCATTCCCATTAAGATGTGTTTAGACAGCGGTAGCTAAGATATTATGACAGTTGCTCTCAATAAAAACAAGAAACTGTTCCTATTATTCTTCAGTTATCGCTTAATGATAGCTTTTGTGAATCTATCTGGATGTTTAAATTGTCTGGCATTATGCATTACGGACGAAGAAGATGAAAGGGGATTTTAAGAAAAGTCGGCCACATTTAGTTGATCTGGGTTGTTTCTCTAGATAATTACCAGTTACTTTCTGTATTTGCTCACCATTTAGCCAATAAAACTGCACGTTGTTAGGTCTTCCCATACCTACTGGTTACTAGGTCCAGTTGCCGTGTGCATTTCTATTATTTGTATATTTTGTACGTTTGCCTGAAGGTTTATTGTATCCAACTATTACACACCGAGTTTATGACGGTAAACTTACTGTTCCGTAAGATTAGTTTAAGACTTCCTGGAGGAACGCTCATATTTGAAACAAATTTATCTCCTTTTGTCCCTCCAAATAGACTCCTTGAATCAATCTTTATCCATTGTCCGTCAGTATCTAACGTTCACTATCAGTGGAGGTATAAACACATGGCAGGAAAGATATCTGACTGACAGTCAAAAACAAAGAATGTCAGTCTAAAATAGCTTTGTTCCATCAGAACATTAGGGGTATCTCAAGCAAACTTGATGAGTTGATAATATCTATAAAAGAAACCCAAAAATCATTGAATCTTAGCATAAATATCATATGTCTGACAGAACATCATCTAAAGAATTTTGAAATATGTTTCCTCCCTTTTATTGGATATAGATTAGCTTCATGTTATTGCAGGTCAGAGATGAGAATGGGTGGTGCAGCAATATATGTAAGAGAAAATACTGAGACAAAATCGTTAGATGTAAGTAAATACTGTATAGAACAAGATTTTGAATGTTGTGCAATACAGTTAGAATTAGAAAACAAATATCTTATAGTGCTGACAGTTTATAGGGCTCCCACAGGAGACTTCAGTAAATTTTGTAATAAACTTGAAGCGGTTCTAATAAATTTATCACAAACTAAAAGGGAAATTATCCTCTGTGGAGACTTCAACATAAATTTTGCTGTAGAATGTAACCATACAGATTATCTTCTAGGAATGCTCAGATCATTAAATCTCTATCAAACTGTAAATTTCCCAACTAGAACACAAAAAAATAGTAGTACCATTATTGATAACATTTTTGTAGAGCACAATAAATTAGAAATATATGGAACAATTCCAATGGCAAATGGTTTGTCAGACCATAATGCTCAAATAATTACTTTGGATGTTGTAGGAAATGAAAATAACAAAAAGAAAGGATTTGTCAGAGTTAGGCCATTAAAGAACAATGCAATAAAAACATTAAATGATGAACTTCTCAATGAGGTCTGGAGCACTGTTTATAAATTAAAAGGGGTAAACAATAAATTCAATTACTTTCACCAAAGGTTTTTGGAAATTTACGAAAGGTGTCTCCCTACAAAACTAGCTCCAATTGGTCAAAAACGAGTAAACAAAAATTGGGTTACAGTTGGTATTAAAACATCTTGCAGACATAAAAGGCAATTATATGTAAAAGTTAGGAATACTGATAATATGCTTCTCAAACAACATTACAAAACTTACTGTAGAATTTTAACCAAAGTAATAAAAGAATCTAAATGTTTGGCCATAAACGATGAGATTAGTAGTTCAGATAATAAGATAAAAAGTGTTTGGAACATTATTAAAAGAGAAACAACTGTTTCATCCCCTGAACATAAACCTATATCTATAAGCATTAATGATAAACTTGTAAATGACCCCTCTTATGTAGGAAGTGCTTTCAATAACTACTTCTTAACAGTTGCTGAAAAAATAAAAGGAAAATATAATGGAAATATGGATGCTATAGCAATACTTAAAACCTTGTCACCAAAAACAGCACCTATGTCTCTATTTCCCACCAGTCAAAATGAAATTGAAAAAATTATTAAATCCCTCAAAAATAAAAAGTTTCAACCCATGTAGTGAAACAATGTAACACCAGCATTAGTAGAGTTATTAGTCATATTTGTAATAGTTCTTTTGAAGAAGGCATCTTCCCTGACTCACTCAAGAAGTCAATAATCAAACCGCTTTATAAAAAGGGTGATACCTCAAAAATTGAGAATTACAGACCCATTTCACTTCTACCAGCATTCTCAAAAATCTTTGAAAAAGAAATGTACAGAAGGGTGTATGCACATCTACAAAAGAATGACCTACTCAGTAAAGTACAGTTTGGTTTTAGACAAGGCGTTTCAACAGATTCAGCAATTTTTACTTTTGTAAACAACAAACTGGAATCAATGCATAAAAAATTAAATTCCCTAGGTATATTCTGTGATCTTGCTAAAGCTTTTGACTGTGTTGATCATGAGATTCTACTAGGTAAATTAGACCACTATGGAGTTAGTGGTAAGCCAGGACTTTGGTTTAAATCTTACCTGGAAAATAGAAAGCAATGTGTATCACTGAAAGATGCTAATACAGGAAATGTTATAAACTCAGAATGGGGTATAGTTAAATGTGGTGTGCCTCAGGGCTCAATTCTTGGCCCTCTGCTGTTCTTAATCTATATAAATGATCTCCCACATATACTAGGTGATAATGAACACATGGTGCTCTTTGCAGATGATACCAGCATATCGTTGAAAGACCCATCAGCACAAAACCTGTAAAACACAGCAAATAATGCTATAAAGAAAATGAACAGGTGGTTTAATGTCAACAAACTAATACTTAATGTAGAAAAGACACAGTTACTTCAGTTTGTTACAAAAAATAAAACAAAGGACAGCTATAATGTGATATCAGAAGGAAAAGCAATCAATGAAAGTAATTTCACAAAGTTCCTGGGTGTATGTATAGATAACAAATTGAACTGGAAACAGCATATTCAACAACTTCTTAAAAAACTGAATTATGCAACATTTTCACTTAGGGTAATATCTAGTATAGCTAATATAGAAACCAGAAAGTTAGTATATTTTGCATATTTTCATTCCCTGCTCACTTATGGCATCTCATTCTGGGGAAACTCGTCACAAGCACAGAGGGTGTTTAAATTGCAAAAACGTGCTATAAGAACTATTTGTGGAGCAAGCCCACAGACGTTGTGCAGAAATCTATTTAAAAACCTGGGTGTACTAACAATGCCAGCACAGTATGTATACTCTGTACTATCATTTTTAGTGGAAAATCCTGAACACTTCAATCTTAATGCTGACATACATAGCCATAATACTAGGAATAAATATAATATCCACAAGGATTACAAATCACTGTCAATTGTACAGAAAGGGTTAACATTTACTGGAGCTTCTTTATTAAATGTCTTACCAATAGAAATTAAATGTTATCTACAAAAACCCAACTACTTTAAGTCCAAACTGAAAGAGTTTCTGCTTCAGAATCCATTTTACTCTGTGAAAGAATTTTCTTCTTGGAATTTGGTAACTAAGAATGACTGATAAAATAGTATATATGGTGTATGGAAGGGGAAGGTGACAAAGTTGTCCACAATTACTAAAATGATATTCGGTTTTTCTTTCTGTTGAAACTTTTGACAAATGAAGTAATTACACTGTTTACAAAATTTCACTCATATATAATAACTAACATGGGATAGCATGCACTCAAAAACTGCTGTAAAAAATTATGATACTAACAGGTTTTTAAGTAATTGACTGCTTATGAGTTGTGGTAACTGGTTGGTAAGAAAATAACTGGTTGTTAGATTCTGGTAACAAGTTTATACACTGTTCCACATAATAAGTATTAACTAACTCGGGATTGTATTTGTAGATTACAGGAAATATTGGTTATACTAATGGGTCGTAAATAACTTCTTGTCAATATATATTATTATCAATTATATAGTAATATTGACATTACTAATAAATTTATGTACTGTTCCACATCCCCGAGATTATTCTCACATGGGATCAAAGTGAACATATCTATCTATCTATCTATCTATCTAAAACATGCGAGCGCTAGGCTGTATCGAAATTGCGACCCGCGATGTGAAAGATCTCTAATCATTTCCGCCAAAACCATTCGTGAAAACCTATCAGAGGCAAGGTTTTTTAATAACTAAAATGCATTCAGCCTTTTCAATAAAGCAGCTCACGAATGTCTTTTTGGCGTTCACATTAGCAAAATTCTGTCTTGATAAAACGTAAACAAACGAACTTCACAGCAGTCTCAAAATATGACGAACACAATAAATACTTAATCGAAACTACTCCTCTCATAGGAAATACACAAACCTTCGACCATTGTAGCGTGAGGCAGTTAGCTCGAAAATATGCTGCGGGGGAATGCGAGCAGTTGTTACGGGGAAAGAATATTTCTGAAGAAACCGAACTTGCTGCTAGTGACGAGGCAGCGTCAGTAAGTGAAATACAGTATAAGAAGAAAATACGACGGTTAGGAACTTGGTACTGCTCAGAATTTCAATACAGAACGTTAGAGGGGGAAATATCCCAGACTGGAACTGAGATTGCACTAGGATAATCATCTGAGTACGCTTAAAGAGTTGCAAAAGATAAGAGACAAGTCCAATGCCAACAATATTGTAAACGGCGTAGGGAACGGTTTCTCTGGAATTTCTGCAGTGCGACGAGTGGAGCTGGATTAGATGAATTATTAAATGTGTAGACGGGTGGTAGATGGGGAACTGTACGAACTCGTATATGATACAGTTAACGATTATATCTCAGTTGTTTAACACATCAGTTCATATAATTTTCATTTTAACTACAAAGGTGTAATCTCCAATGTTAATTAACACACTAGAGTATAATTTCTGAAGACTCCTGTTAATTGCTACATTTGTTAAGGTTTATAAAAATAAGTTATTTTGAATAAATTTGTCACTCTCCCTTTCTTATCCCAAAGGATACCATCTTATTCTCTTGGTCTTTTACAGATTCCAAATACAGTTCTATAAAGTATAACGGCTTCTGAAGTTGAAACTTTTTCAGGGTTTTGTAGTTAAAATTTCTTGTGTAGAAAACTGAACAGAGAACCTGCAGATAATGTTATCCCTCTATGTATTATTGTAACATTTATGCGTGTTGAATTTGTTCCCAGTATAATGGAAATGTAAGTCAGCATTGATACAGAACTGTTCAGGATTTTCTATTAAAACAGATAATATGGCGTCTGCTAAGTTTTGTAGTATACATAGATTCCTGAACATGTTTCTGCATGGTGTCTTTGGGCTTATGCCGCAAATAATTCTATGAGTACTTTTATGTGACTTAATGTCTTGTGCTTTTGAGAAGAATTTCAACAGAAGGAGATGCTGTATGCGAATAGGGAATGAAAATATGTTAAAGTATACCGATTTTCTTGTATCCGTATCAGCTGCACTGACTATTGTCATTACTGAACGAGTTACTTATACAGTGTCAACACGGATTTCGGAAGAACAGATCGTGTGAAACTCAGTTGGCCCTATTTTAACATGACGTAATGAAAGTTATCGATGCAGGTTCACAAAATGATGCAGTTTTCTTGGATTTTCAGAAAGCTTTTGACTCTGTACCACACAACCGACTTTTAGCGAAGATTCGTCCATATGGTATATCGGATCAGATTTACGAATGGATACGTGATTTTCCAACTGGTTGACCAAAGTATGTCGTTGTTGACGGGGAAGCCTCTTCTAAGGTAGATTATACTTCTGGCGTTCCTCAAGGAAGTGTAATGGGACCACTTCTTTTCTTAATTTTTATAAACGATCTAGGTGACAACGTTAAATGCTGGTTGCGATTGTTTGCCGACGATGCAGTTATCTATAGGGAAATAAGGTGCTCTGACGATTTCTTAGAAATTCAGCGTGATTTGGATGCTATTTCGGAATGGTGCCGTAAATGGCAGCTTACACTAATTGCAAAAAGTGCAAGGCAATGCGAATATGTAACAAAAAGAATCAGTTTGCTCATGAGTACAAAGTAAACAATTCATTTGTTGACACGGTTGATGCCCTGAAGTATCGGGGGGTAATAGTACAAAGCAAAATGAAATGGGGCTTGCACATAACTTCCGTCGTTGGCAAAGCTAATTCTAAATTACGATTCATAGATCGTATTCTGAGGAATTGTAATGCTCATACAAATGAAATAGCGTATAAAACACTAGTGAGTCCGCATCTGGATTACTGTTGTGGAGTTTGTGATCTTTATCGCAAGGGCCTGATTGATTCAGTGGAGAGGGTACAGAGGAGAGCCACTCGATTCGTGTCTGGTTGCTACAGCCCTTATTAAAGCGTTACAGAATTGATACGTAGATTGTGCTCGGATTTGCGTTTGAATATATTGGAGAATATGCTAAATTCTATGGCCTACGAGTGCAGTGAGATACTTCTTCCGCCGATCCATTTGGGTCGCAATGACCGGAGGGATAAGATTCGAGAAATAAGATGTCTTACTGGTGCTTTTATGTATTCTTTCTTTCCTCGTGCTATTCGGAATTAGTATACACAGAATTAAGATTGGTGCTTACCACCCTCTGCTACCCACAATGTTTGTGAATTGCAGAGTATGGATGTAGATGTACTGAAGAGATGCAGAACTCAGTATTTAAGAAGCATCAATATGATGGTTCCATTTTGATTTGTTATATGTGTACCATACTCAGCCCAGAATGTCGTGCAGTTGCTTTCGTTGATTGCTTTCGTCTTGTAATGTCCTACAGAGCACGTCGGCTCGCTGGCGCGGAGGTGTGCTGCCCAACACTGTGTGTATCTGAGGGCCAGTCGATGATAGAAGGCAGACGCCTGTCCCCAGAGACATGTTTGGTTTGGCGAAGGGGCGCGGGACACAGACCGCCCTCTCTTCTCGCGATATTTTTGTTTTTTCTGGAGGGCTTGCCGTATGTGGTGCAGTGTGTGGGACAGCCAGAGGATGGAGGGGATGGCATCTACTCCTCCGAGGTTTTTTTTTTGCTATGTTCTATGTCGTCGAGAGGAGAACGTTGCTGGACGCCCGAGAGCAAGGTTGTGGGCAGTGGCTGCTGCTACAAGTGATATACAGAGGTAGCTGTGTGTATCAGCCGGTCGCGCTGGTCAAACCCTGGCCCGCCGACGCCGCCGCCGCCGCCGACCAGTGTCCTGCCGGGTAATGTGTACCGCCTGCTGATATAGAGACACTCTGCAACATCTCAAAACCCTGGAAACTGCCCTGAGTGACTCATGCCAGAATTAAAGAGCTATTAGCCTGGGTGCCTATCATATGTTTGCCATACATTTGTGATCTTGAAATGACAACAATTTTGTCTTAATGAATAAATTCATTTTCTTTTAATGTGAACCCATTTCTTTTGTGTGATCCCCTGAGAATTGTCATGTGAAGAGCCCATTATAAATATTATTGAATTAAAATAAATTAACTTTGCTACTTTTGCAAGCTGGCACCATACAAGGTGTTTTTCAAGTCAAAACTAATACCCCGGCCAACGAGATATTATAACTTGGCGCGCCAACCTGTGGCCTGACTGTTTGAGATGTTGCAAACGTTTCGTTTTAGCGAGTAGAACTCTCTATGTGTTTTTCAGCATTTTTGCGGTGTGGCAGTGATAGCAGAGGTCCAGCATATACAATGTATAATGATAAGATTGATTATGTGTAATATTTGTTATTTGTAACAGCAGAGGACTCCTCTGGGCATCCCGAGCAAGGTGATTATCTCTTCACGTGTGTGATATTGAACAGCTGTTTGTTTACGTTTCATGGGTTGTTGAGGTATATGAAACAAAAACTACGTTGCATAAATTGTTGGTCAATGGTGGAAAGGCTACCTTAGTGAAGGTGGACAACGTGGAGGTAGTGGTACACCAAGTTCTCTAAAGTGTCTGTTATGACTTTGGTCATGTGGTCGATATGAGGAATAGGTCGGTGAACCATGGCTTTCGAATTAGGAGCCGAAGCATAAGAGTGTGGGTTGTTTTGAAACTGGGAGTGTCAGCTGAGGCAGAGGGTGTCCTTGACTTCACCGGGGTGCAGGGACCTGGGCTCCATCTGTTTGTGGGCAGGCGCCTTACCATCTGCGTGAAGGTGGCTGTTTGTTATGAAGTCGGTTCTGCTCTACAGGGAAGCGTTGCGACTGTAAATTCTGTTAGCTGCAAGGAGTGTATGCGCATGAAGAGAATATGCCGTCACCTCGTGTAAGCTTAGTTATTGTCAGATAAAGTTTGAAGATTTTAAAGTTTTTATGGATATTTAAAGCTGTACTTAGCGTTATAAGTAGTCTATAAGGAAAATAGTGGTTTGGTTTAGGGTTCTTGATCATTACTGCGTGGCCCTGATTCATTGCTCACTTGTTTTCGGACACAATGGTTTTCTCTGTTTGGTTATATGGGCATTGTGGACGATAAAGACTTTATGTGATGGCTTTGTGATTATTTTTTATATTAATTCTTCTACATTTTGCACTCTCATTTGTAATTTAGTTAACAGAGAGTACAGGAAGTATGATTTGTGAGGCCACAATCTGGTAGAATTAATTTTTGTTTGAGCAACTGTGTGCTGGTATTTTATATGTATTGTATTTTCATGTAATATCTGTAACCATCAGAAAGGCTGGACAACGGCACAACGATGTATTTTCTGAGACCATAGTTTCTTAGTATTAAGTATTTTTCTGAACACTGTGTGTTATTGTTTAGATGTTGTGTACTTTTTAAGTTGTATCTGTAGCCATAAGATAAGCTGGACCCAACTGGTATCATTTACGCCATGCCCATTGTAATGAATGTCACAGAGAGAGTTTCATGCTCGTAGCGGAGCGCAGTGCACGATCGAGCAGTCACTGCAGTGGTTGTTGACCAAGGAGACAATCTGCATGACTTTTCAGCAGAGGGAAGTGTCGAAATGGGTGGTTTTATCAAGGGCAAACGATAGGTTGAAAAGACAGTTCTGGCTAAAGAGCGTGAGGATGAAATGTTTCGGGACAAAGTGAGAGGACATGTCACATGGACTGAATGAAAAATTTGAACTTTAAATAGGAAATTTCAAATTTTGTGGAGGTGGCAGTTGAAGTTGTAATGTCCTACTGTCCTACAGAGCACGTCGGCTCGCTGGCGCGGAGGTGTGCTGCCCAACACTGTGTGTATCTGAGGGCCAGTCGATAATAGAAGGCAGACGCCTGTCCCCAGAGACATGTTTGGTTTGGCGAAGGGGCGCGGGACACAGACCGCCCTCTCTTCTCGCGATATTTTTGTTTTTTCTGGAGGGCTTGCCGTATGTGGTGCAGTGTGTGGGACAGCCAGAGGATGGAGGGGATGGCATCTACTCCTCCGAGGTTTTTTTTTTGCTATGTTCTATGTCGTCGAGAGGAGAACGTTGCTGGACGCCCGAGAGCAACGTTGTGGGCAGTGGCTGCTGCTACAAGTGATATACAGAGGTAGCTGTGTGTATCAGCCGGTCGCGCTGGTCAAACCCTGGCCCGCCGACGCCGCCGCCGCCGCCGACCAGTGTCCTGCCGGGTAATGTGTACCGCCTGCTGATATAGAGACACTCTGCAACATCTCAAAACCCTGGAAACTGCCCTGAGTGACTCATGCCAGAATTAAAGAGCTATTAGCCTGGGTGCCTATCATATGTTTGCCATACATTTGTGATCTTGAAATGACAACAATTTTGTCTTAATGAATAAATTCATTTTCTTTTAATGTGAACCCATTTCTTTTGTGTGATCCCCTGAGAATTGTCATGTGAAGAGCCCATTATAAATATTATTGAATTAAAATAAATTAACTTTGCTACTTTTGCAAGCTGGCACCATACAAGGTGTTTTTCAAGTCAAAACTAATACCCCGGCCAACGAGATATTATAGTCTCAAACATCACATAACAGCTATCCTTTGTTTTAATTTTGATGATAAATTAAAATTAATTGCGTTTTTCCTGCATAAAGTATTAATTACGCTAAATCATTTAATTATTTTTTTGCTATTGGCTAATTCAAAGATGTCCTTGAGTCATAGACTAAGTGAATTACACTTTCACTACCGTCTAATATGAATTGGAGAGCATTAAAATACATTAGTAACAGAAGGAGACCAAGAATCCAACCCTTAAGGGTATCATGTCGAGTCGTATCCCAATCCTAATTTATAATATGACCCGCATTTGTATCTTTTGTGGATTCATATGACTTTCTATTTGATATATATGGTTTAAATATATTAAGAGTATTATATAATAAAAAAAGAACTGCATGCTCTGTCGAATCATCTTTCCATAACCAAACTGATGTTTAGTAAGTTATTCAGACTTATGTAGAACCTTAAACGACATTTTATACACTGATTCTTTTAATATCTTTGAAAAATCTGATTACTGTCTGATAGCTATCAGCCATTTTACAAGGTGGTTTAATAACTGAGATCTTGAATGAGTTAGGAAGTATACCTTCTTCAAATGAGCAATTTGTGCTGTAGTGTTTCAGTTTGTGATAGGAAACACCATCGCAACGAAACAAATAAGACACTAATTCCATACAATAAATCCTCGTTATCGTATAACTAACGCTACAAGTTAGTACTTACTTTTCATATTCTTAGTTACCTTCTCAATTTCGACATACATTTTCTCAGTTTTATCAATATCTTACTGCGTGGTGGCATGTATATTTATACTCATAGGTAGGTCCTAACTTAGCTTATATTCTCATTAATATAATTCTGTCACTAAGTCTTTGTAGCTCCCATTCCTATAACCCTGTTGGTAGCTTGTGTGTTAATTACTTGATAGCCTAAGACCAGGAAATTTGTGCTTATCTCGAAATTACCATCTAAGTCATTACAATTTCTAACCTAAATTATGAAAACTTCTAATATGTTTTTTATGTGTTTTTGTATGTTATTTCTGATGATTCCTTACTCTGAATCCCCGCCAATGGATACTACATACATTCGCAGTATTTTACCCACAAGGAAGTGATCTCAATAAATGTTTATAGTTTAGTCTTTATTATAGTGCTTTCCTACTGTGTTTTGCATCCATATGCCGTTGAACAGTTCTGATTCGCCAGCATTTACGTTCCAGTTCTAATTTTGTGGAGCATATAGGTCGAGCCACACTAGATCGCACAAGCCCGCACCGTCACCGCACCGACATTTTTGTTATTGTTGTTGCTCACTCGATTGAAGTGAGTTCAAACGACACCGCGCGCCGTCATTAGTAGGTTTACATTTTGACGGTGCGGGCCGGTGTCGGGCTGGAGGATGTGGAGAAGCGTGTAGAGAGAATCCGAAAATTTTCTGTCCTTTCAATGTTATTTTAGTGTTACTGATTGACTGATACAAGTGTCTTTTTTCAGCCTCACTTCAAGGTTCATCAGAAGATCATAAAATGTAGGTAGAGTCCTGGCATGTTCGCATTAACAAATCAAAGCTTTGCCAGAGGTGAAGGTCGATTTTAAGGCCCGTAAAAATTGCATCCAAGACCTGGATTTGAGCCGGGGACCTTCCATACCCGAATCGCACACCGTGAACTTCTGAATCTAGAAGTACTGAAAACATGTAATCAAACATATAAAAGTATATTTGTGTTTTGGGATAGCAAAAGTAAATGATATAAAAATAGTGTACATTTATTTTATTATGTTTGATCTCTTGACTCAAATGGTTACGGCGTACGTTTGGGGTAGGCCTACTAAAAGTCCCTGGTTCAAATTCCTGTGATTTTTACGGGCCTTAAAAATGACATTCACCTCTGCAAAGCTTTGATTTTTTAATGCGAAGATACTAGGAAGCTGCGTGGTTCGAATTTCACGTTAATCTGTAGGTCTCATTTTAAAATTAGTGACAACGATAGAGATGTACTGCTTGGCTGATAAACTCTGTGACTGGAACTCTGAGATCACATGAAATTATATTAGAGATCTTTGCGGTCTAAATTTAAATTAAAATATGTAATAATCTCATTCTTTATTAGCAAAAAATATTGAGTGAATCGAAAGGAACCTCAACCAAAGAGAACAGGTCAAATGTAAAGTGAGTGACACTTGGCATTTCATTGTGACTGCGTTGAGATACGCCAGATTCTTTTAATCCAGTATAGTGTGATTATGGTTTGTTAAAATTGCGTTGGGAAACTATTTTTGTGCATAAGATATTAAACAGTGACATAACAGGAGTCAGACAAAAAGGTATTTTAACGTAATTTATTGCTTTCGTGGATTATAAAGTACGCCTACGCAAAATAAAGTACAGTACTCTATAATAAAGTACATGTTGTCACACTAGCTGCGATCCCCAAATCACTTACGGTAGTTTTTTAACATTATTCCGTGGAACAACCAAGTATCAACGTTAAAGGAGACTGAGTAGGACCCCGTCTGTCACACGGACGAGCTACGGAGTACGGGCAAGTGTAGACACGAGGGGCGAGCCGACACTCGGCCGAGTGTCGGCCTAGTGTGGCCCGATCTTAACGCAGCTCTGAACACTATCTGTTCCTCAGCTGTATTATTAACACGCAGATAGCAGGGGAGCGTCCATAAGCTACGTGGCTCGGTCTAAGGTAGTGGGAGGGTTTGGGCAGAAAGCTCCACTGGGCAACGTGTGATTAAGGGTGATTGTCACGGTTAAAATAAGGTACAGAGTACACAACAGCATGTGGATATTTATTCCATCATTTAACTATCTCCTTATTTTAGATATGGGGCGTTCATAAATTACGTGAGGTGAAATAGGGGGGGGGGGGAATCCGGAGAAATCTCACCAAATTTCACCAAGGGGAAGGGGGGAGGGTCAACGGAAATCTCACGTGAGGTTCTCGAAATGTTGATGGACTGTAGAGCTAAAAAAAAAAAGTCTACAAAACACGCGAAAATCGATTTAGTTGCGAGGGCGATTTGTAGGGGGAGGGGAATCACAGACCAGATCTTACCATCTCACCAGAGGGAGGGGGGAGGGGGGGGAGGGGGGTCTGACCAGATCTCACGAAGACTTACCAGAGGGGAGGGGGGTCCGGAAATCCGGAAAAACACCTCACTTAATTTATGGATGCCCCCATACCGTATATTCTGACATACGTGTGACAGTCATAGTGTTTGGATCGCACGCGGCTGGCGCATTATATCAGGCACGCGGTACCTAGACTTACAGATGTCACACGAAATTTTCCGCGCCAGTGACAGACAGTACTGTTTTGATTTTTTGAAAAAAAAATCGGTTTTGATTCGGATATCCCGCGTGTCATCACACCGCTCTTTGATAAAACAATTCTAATTTTGTTCTGTTAAGTGAATTTCAATAAATATTTAATTATATTACTCCCTGAAGTGTTATTTCAAGATCAAAGTGTTGTGTATAGTGGCGCTGTACGATAAACGTTACGTGGCTAATCGGAAATGTTTTTCGAGTGAGTTTTTAATATGCAAAACTCATTCAGTGAGCTATGGAAACATTTTAAGCAGGACAAAGAATTATTCTCTGATAATGTAGAAAGAAAGGTGACAAAACTGCAGGAAAAGAAAACAAACACTGCAGCTATTCTTAGTTTTTTTTGCGCAGCATGTATAGTTTGTTACATTTTATCTTTTTTTTCTGTCATCAGTCTTTCGACTGGTTTGATGCAATCTTCCATCCCTTAAAGGTTGTGCCAACCTCTTCATGTCCACATATCCCTTACAACACACATCCTCAATTATCTGCTTCATATATTTTAATCTCTGCCTTCCTATACAGTTCTTACCTTCGACTATTCCCTCCACTAACAAATTAACTAGTCCAGTATGTCTCAAAATATGACCTACCAGCCTGTCTCTTCTTTCTGTAAGCTTCTTCCACAAACTTCTTTTCTCATCCATCATTTCCAAAACTCGTTCATTTCGTACTTTGTTTGTCCACTTAATTTTCAGCATTTTTCTGTAGCACCACATTTCAAATGCTTCAATTTTCTTTCATTCTGGTATACCTAAAGTCCATGTTTCGCTACCATAAAGTGCTGTGCTCCACACATAGAGTTTTAAAAAGTTCTTTCTTTATCGGTTAATAAACAAGAATGAATGAGATTAGGAGAATGTTTTTGGTAATACCTCAAGAAGAAAAGGATCCCCGGCTGTAATTGAGGAAGAAGTTTTCCCAAACATTGATCACTTGCAGGAGTGACTTATGTCACCATTTCATTCAGAATATTTATAGTTAAAGAAAAGTATGTAAAGCAAATATCGGTCGTGTTCTTTATATATGCAATAATTTTAACTATAGTTTGTTAAGATAAAACAGCACAAAATATATTCTGGAATTAATAGGGAAAAAGATACGTTCAACACGGGGGAGAGGGGGCCTCCAGGCAAAACGCACGTCAGGCTATGAGTTTATGGACGCTACCCAAATTGTGGGTAATTCCTAGTGCCTGGATTTGTCGAGAACGTTGTGCGGAGAATCAGATTGCGAAGAATGATTAAGACCGTTTTATTTTCCTATTTTTTCTAGTGGCTTTACGCCTCGTCGACGTCGAAGTTATTAAAGGCGGTAAAAGTACTTAAGGCAAGTTACGGGAAAGAATTCGGCCATGGTCATTTGAAGGAACCATCCTGGAATTCGCTTGGAATGATTTAGGGCAATAAAAGAAAACCGAAATCTGAATAGCCGGACGGGTCTGGAACCCGCGTCAACCCGAATGCGAGACCAGATATTAAGATCGTTACCTGGATGAGGCTGATATAGTCTTGTTGATATCTTTAATCTCTTTTCTGCACATTTTTCTTTGATTTCTTCCTGCATCAGTGCTTGGACCTATTCGAGAACAGTATTTTTTTTCCAAAGTATTCACTGAAACATTTATTTTTCTTTGCACCCTGTGTATAGTGAAGCAACATTTCTAAGTTCTGAGTCGAATTCAGAATAAACACATAACCTTTATGCGTTTCTGTGTTACAATTGAAATCTACTGTACTCAGCTGTTTCTAGGCCTACGGCAATTTTAATAGTCTCTCTTACATAATAAGATAAACAAAACTCTATTAAAATGAGAATCCTATACCGCCACCCTAACTGCGAGCTGACAAACAGTATTGAAGTTTTTTTTTTATGAGTCAGGTCCTATCATTTCATACACTGTCGCTACCAGATAAGAATTCTGAATCAACTTCGTATCTCAGTTTATTAAATTAATCTTTTGTTTCCTCAACTTTATCTTTAAGTTCAACATACTACTGTTTGTTTTTCGAAGAGTGGTACAAAATCCAATTAACTCTATCTTTAGACTCATAAACAAAACGTTGTCGTAATATCCGGCCCGACTTCAACGGTAAATTAATTTTATCTTGAAACTTTAAAACAATTTTTGATGACACCACAGACGCTACTTTATCGCGGGTACTGGGAACCGGTTTGTGCGGAGTGGCCATAGAGTCGGAAAGCGTGGCAAAGCTAAACTCTGTCAGAACTTAACACAACTCGTTAATTAAGGGGATCTAGTGTACTATCATCAACAAATTTCAGTTTTTCATAGTGCAATGTAGGGGGGTAAACAATTAGTTGTAAGAATGTATAAAGTGTTGTTGTCCAGGAAATTTCAGTGAGGATGCGTCGCGGCGAAAACTGACAAAAGACATAAGCTTTCTCCTGTAGGCTTGTATCATAAAAATTGGATGTCTTTTTTTTTTTAGCTTCCGTCTATTGGTGAGTGGCAGTTTTATAGAAATGGTTAGCTGCAATAAAAACGTAGGTGTTCTGTCCTCGGTACGTACTCACTAAGAAGGAATGGTATGTGAGACTTAACGAAGACATTGTGCAGTTTTTAATCCTAACTGCACCAATCACACTGCCTTCTGGTACTTCATAGCTGCGAAGGGCCATTAACAATGCCTTATTAGATTTAGCGAGCCTTTTTGTTTTTGAGTTGCTACTATGATGGCGATCATTCCTAGTAGGTGTCCAGAATGCTCGCCTCATTCCCTCCGTTCAAACCAAGCGGAAAACAAAGGATGCATCAGTCCGCAGATGATAATGTCCAATACACGTTGAGTCAATAGAAGATTTCTAAAGGCCGTTCGGGATAGACCGTGGGAAATTATGCATATGAGGCTTGACCAATTCGGCTGCGGTACGCAGGTTATCGAAACTTATTTTTACGGTTCGAATTGCTGAATTATATTCGCGCAGAACAATGCAGGCGGGAATGCAGATTCAAATCCATACTAATTTTTCGCACTTATTATTCATTATTATTTTAATCCCAACGTAGCTAACGCTCAGGTGGCAATTCCCCTATCATCTAATATCCCCCTTTTTTTAAAATATCTTTTATAATTGAAGTGTTAAATTCCTCCCTCATTTACTTTTCCAATTCAGAAATTTCAATTTAAAATTCCTTAAGCGTTTTTGATAAATTATTCACCACTTCACTTGGTAATTTGCTTCAATCCCTGACACTCTTACCAACAGAAGAAAATTTTCCCACTCCCTTATGCATGAAATCGAGAGCCAGCTTGTGGTCATGGTCGTCTTTTCCCTTCCATGCACTATTCCAAATTCTTTGACCAATATCCCTCCAAGCTCCATCACCAACATATGCCCTGTACATTGCCAGCACTCTCTTCACTCTCCTCCTTTCCTCCAATAACTCCAAATCCAGCTCCTGTATCATATCAGTAACTGACTGTGTCCTTCGATAATTTCCATAAACAAATATAGCTGCTCATCTTTGCACACCCTTCAACCACTGTATTTGATAGCCAAAATGTGAATCCCAAACTACACCACCATATTCAATCAATGGTCTTACCAAAGTTTTGTAACCCAATTTCCTAATTTCTGCCTCGACTGGCACTGACAGTCAGCTTGCAACAACTACAAGATAACTGATGCAGGCAGCAGATTCAGCTGTCGACACGTCGTGTTTTGACACCACCATCCGGCTGGACACCCGAGAAGATTTTGTTGCATCAGTACGCCGGCAAAGTCTCCACTCACATATGAACTTGGTGTTTTCAAATTTTCTGTGTTGTAGAAATTGAGGAGGTAATTGACTGGCAAATGGTTCACGTATATCTCTGGCAGAATTATAAAATCAGGGACCTAGTTTCTTATTCAAATAGCTCATGCAATGCATTGTGGATCGCGACTTTTACTTGAAAAGACTGAAACGAAATATATTTCGTAAATTTTGATTACATATGGCAATAGACCGTTTTATTCTGAATAAATAAATGTTTTAACATTTTTTGCGTGATAGAAAATGAGGATGGAATTGACCGATAAAATTTTTATTTATTTGTTTGGCAGAATTTTAAATTCAGGTCCCTACTTGCATATGCAAATAGCTTACACAATGCACAGTGGGTCCGATTTTGTACCACAAAAAACAATAAAGAAGCATATTTCGTAAATTTGATTGCATTGGTCTATTGACCGTTTTACTATGATCAAATGGTGTTTTAAAATTTTATATTTGGTTGAAAATGATGTACAACTAGCCGATGTATAGTACACGCATTTCTCTTCGCGGAATTATAAATTTAGGACACTACTTGCATTGGTAAATGGCTCACATAATGCATAGTTGAAGCAGATTTTATTAGTACTAAAGATCTAACGACGTATAATTCGGTGAATCTAATTATTTAGATCTATAGGCCGTTTTATTGTGAATAACTGCAGGCTAGTCAAATTGATTGCAGTGATTTCAGAAAATTACTGCAGATTTATTATTTGACATATACTTACAAGATTACACAGATATATAAACAAACTGTTGAAGTTATTTTAGTATCTAGAGATGCTCAATATGTGCACCTTTAGTGACTCTGCACACATCAAGTCTATAATCGAGTTCATCCCATATCCGATGCAGCATGTCTCTGTCAATGAGAGCAAATGCATGGGTGATGCGAACCCGAAGGTCTGGCAGACTAACTGGTACTGGTGGCACGAACACTGTGTCTTTTACGAAACCCCAAACAAAGAAGTCGCAGTGGTTTAGGTCAGGGGAACGAGGAGGCCATGACATCAGCTGACGATCAGCATCCCCAGCACGACTAATACATCTGTTTGGAATCCTGGTGTTTAGGAAATTACGGACAACTAGAGAAAAATGGGGTGGAGCACCGTCCTGCTGGAAAATGAAATCTTCACTGTCAGCTTCCAGAAGTGGCATGAGCCAATTCTGCAACATTTGCAGATAGGTTTACACAGCGATCGTCACCTAATTAAAGAAAAAAGGCCCCTAAGGTTTATTTCGTGAGATCGCGCAAAACACGTTCACTTTGGGAGAGTCACGAATGTGCTGCACTTAAGTATGGGGGATTTCGGTCCCCCAAACGCGCTAATTGTGCCTGTTCACTTTTCACTCACGTGAAAAGTAGCCTCATCACTAAACACAAGTTTTTCTGCGAATTTTTCGTCTAGTTCTAGACATTGGGCACAGAATTGATAACTACGCACTTCATCGTTGTGCGACAGTGCTTGTAGCAACTGTAACCTGTAAGGCTTCATACACAGTCGCTTCCGTAGGATTCTCCAAACGATCTTCTGTGGAATACCTAATTCCCTGCTCGCTTGAGGAGTAGACGTTTGTGGGCTACAAACATAACTGGCGCGCACACGTTCAACGGTTTCTTCAGACACGGGAGGGCGACCCGTTATTTTACCTTTACATAGGCATCCCGTGGCTTTGAACTGTTGATACCAACGCCGAATGGTGTTAGCAGAGGGGAATCCTTGCACGAACTTTGTTCTAAAGTGTCAACGAACAGTTACCACAGACTGAGTCGAACGAAATTCGAAATTCGAGAACAACGTACGTTTTCTCACTTTCATCCATCTTGCTCTCTATCGCTCTAGTGGCCACCGCAGGAAGCTTGCATTTAGTGCAATCGACACTTGGAGAGCCACTTTTCTTATAACAGCAAACTCCATCATCGTACTTATAATAGGACAGCTAAAGGAAAAAACGTGGAATCGCTGCAATAATTTTGACTAGCCCTATATATAAAATGTATGTTTGGTAGAAAATGAGCATGTAAGTGGCCGATGAAAATTTCACACATTTCTCTGGCGGAATTACAAACTCAGGGCCCTTTTTGCATATACAAATAGCTGACACAATGCATAATGTATCCATCTTTATTCTGTACCATAAAAAACGGAAACTAAGTATATATCGTAAATTTTGAATACGTAGAGCAATAGACCGTTTTACTGTGAATAATTGCACATCTTTAAAATTTCTGTGTGATAGAAAATAAGGATTTCACATATTTTTACATTTGAATTACTGTATAACAGATTCCAATAACCATATTATATGAGAGAATTTACTTCTTAAAAAGATATACTCATACTTATATGTTATCTTTTAATATCAAATTAAATCAAAGTATGATAGAGGATACCGAGTGCGGTGGTGAACGGTAACATTCGCATTCGGGAGGGTGCGGGTACGAATCCCCATCCCGCCATCCAGATTTCGGTTTTCCATGGTTTCCCCAAATATCCCCTTCCAGGAATCCAGAATTTGGCTATCCATGGTTTCCCCAAATCATTCCAGGTGAATGCCTGGATGCTTCCTTCAAAGCCCATGGCAGGATTCCTTCCCGTTCCTTGTTCCCCATCCTTTCCATCTCTAATGACCTTACGTCGAAGAGGCGTAAAGCCATAGGCATAGTAAAAATATCACCAAATGATTGCAGGCGAACGCCGGGATGGTTCCCTCAAAAGGACATGGCCAAATTCCTTCCCTTTTATTGCCCCCATTTCTTTCATCCCTCTCATGAACCCGACGTTCATGAGACGTGAACCCCAAAGCAAAATATATATATGTATATATAAAAAAATGTTAGAGGAAAACGTTCTTAATGAATGTATGGTGTTAAAGCTAAACCCACAGTGCAGGTATGTTATTTGGAGCAAATATGATTTAATTTATAGGTTAATTAAATTATGTTAGGGTATTTAGTGAGTTCTTATAATAAATAGTGATAAATATGTTCATAGAATGGTTTGATCAATGCGCTTGCTTGCAAAGTTAGGTTAAGGACGTAGTTTGTTACCCAAATAGAGGTTGAGGATTGCACGAAGTGGGATGGGGACGGAGGGGTGGTAGGAGAGGGGGTGGCAAGTGGCACTCCGCAGGTGGTCCTTAATTTCCGTAACAGTAGACAGCTGGTACACCGATCTGGGCTTGCCTAATCTGCATAACAATAGGAGCGAGTTAAACGATCTTTAGAGCTCATAACGCCCTTGCCTATCTACAGACGCGTGTTGTTCTGTTCCGTCAACAACATGCACACCAAAGTCTCGAGGCTATCTTAAACTAATAAGTATTAATGGTTCTAAGGCTGTAAATGTGTAACTTCATAGTTAGTGATTAAGAATTTAGGGAATGTGATTGCATTAACTTTTCAGAATCCTGCAGTAGATGTTACATCTTCAGGCAAGTAATCTGTTACATCTCCTTTAGTACCCAGCAAATCACATTCAATGTGTAGTGTCGTACATCAAATGTTCTACTCGAGAGTGTGAGAATTTTAAGTTATTAGGATCCGAGAAAAAAAGACAATTAATACCAACATCACGCTACTTATTATATATCTAGGACGAGAATACACAACTATAGAATAAAATGAAACCAAATGATGATATACTACACAAATTTAACAGGGAATCTGTTTTAATACTCCATTTATTGAACGTGCGTTATAGTTAAATAAACATGGAAATAGGTGCCATGTTTATACAACTGTCGTGCTAATTCACATTTAAATGAAAAATGATTGAACCGGCAGAGACGAAAGCATAGTTTTATGTTAACAGTAGTTGCAAGAGAATAGCTAAAAAGCTTGATTTATTAAGTTCCATCTGTGCATCAATCGTTATCCTTATTGACGACCAGTCTGTTAATGCCAAAATAACACAAAAGAAAAAGTAACTTACTGGTGAGACCTACCCTACGCAGTGACAAATAAAAACAGATGAGGTTACTTAAAGTCTTTAATAGATGGTCATGGTTTATGTTCGTTGGGATTATTTTGTTTATCTATATTAGATATAAAATCGTAGATTATTAATTAATATGGATATAATTCATTTTATGCCTTCTATATGTTTATGTTGATTTTTTTAAGTTCTTCTAATATAGCTTCCCCTCCATCTTTAAACTTATTGGAAGAAATTTCCTTAGTAAAAAGGATTATTTCAGTATCATTTTTAATGGTACTAATTTCATTTCTTTTATCTTTTTTTAGTGCTGCTTATACATCATACATATATTTTTATAGCCAACATAGTTTATATCATTCTGTTTTTTATAATCTTCAATAGGTTATTTACGAGAACGCATATTAATACTATTATACTGATTAGCTGTAAATATCATATTTCAAAGTCAGATTTACTCGTATTATATTAAAGCATTTTATCTTTTATATTTTAAGCATTTGTTTTGTCACTAAAATACTATTACTATTATTATTACTCCACGATTCACTAAAAGTGGATGGCGGAGGAAATGATTAATTCATCTTTGGTCTTAGTAATAAATTAATAATTTTTTCAAGATACGTTTTTCGTATATTAATGAGTATTTTTATTTCATTTGATTGTATTTATAAAATTATTAATGATTTGGCGTTATTTATTGCGTGGAATATTTTTAGTTTAAACAGATATTCAGTAATGATGACTTGATATCAATGACTTTTGTTTCATTCATTTCCCTGAATAACGAGACAATAAATTGGAAAAATACAAAAATAACGTTCCACATCAGTTTTGAGCTAATATACAATTCATCTTGTGAAGTTACACCAGAAGTATTTTTTGTCATTGCCGTTTTTATGTATGGATTGCTCTCATACACGCAGCGCCGCTCTGTCTCTGGGTCCGGCTCCACGATCGTTCCTGCTAGTCTGCTAGTAATAATTCCGTGTGGTCGGAATGACCTGGTGACAGGGTTCCTACTGGCTGCGCATTGCGTCCCTGTAGTAGCCGCCTTAACCTAACCCGGCAATCCTGCCGGGTACAGTGTACCTACAGTTTAACGTGGAATCCGAACCACGGAAGCGTTCTGGTGTACTTCACATTACACAGCAAGCTGTGTCAGAGGTGAAGGCCGGGTTAAGTATCTATGAAAATCCCCGCCCAGACAGGGATTCGAACCGTGGAGCTTTCGATCTCCAGTCAGACGCCTTAACCACTGAGCCACCAGACCACTCGGTAACCGTTGAGATAGCGACACCATTGCTGACATATTTTCCCTGCAATTATGGCGGGAGAAAACGACACGAAGATGAACGGAGATCGCCGAGAAACAGAGGAGACATAATCAGCCGCCTGGAATCCCGCGGCAGCGCCGCTAGGATCAGTTCAGTTTCCGATCTCCGCCGAAAAGGTGACTATGGAATTCAGTTCCGAAAACTGAGCGTGGTGAGTGAACGATAACTCTGAAGGATGTGGGTTCGAATCCCCGTCCTGTCATCAATATTTGGCTTTCCATGGTTTCCACAAATCACATCATGCGAATGCCGGGATGGTTCCATTAAAAAGGCGTCACGTAATTAATGCTAATTTTTTGGCGCTAACGCTTTAGATACTAACAACACTCCTGTAACTGCATCAAAGCAAACACGAAAGTTTGTTGCAGGATCTGCACGATGACGTAAGCCATTCGCACGATGAAGTTGGCGAGTAGTCTACATATACTAGCGCTCTGCAGACTGCGGTATATGGCAACCCGCGTAAACTGTAGCGGTACGTGTATAACTAGCTACATTTGTTAGAGTCACTGAAAGACTAGACAGAACAAAACTGCACACGCTGCTTTAAACAGAAAACAGCAAAGTATGAAAGAACTGAGACTCCGGCTCTCACAAACGCTGCGAACGCCAACCTACTACCTGCAGCAGAGAACGACTCCCGCCTTGCAGCTGGAAGAAATGAAGGATTTTGAGGAGACGAACAAACCGACAAATGCCTCGTGAACGAGACACATCTCAAACCGGACCTAAAAGCAAATTGCATCTGCAACCTCAACGGAAGACCGACTGCAGGAGGCGGTACTTATTAAACCATTCGGCAATGAAGAGGTCATACGCTTATTAGTCACCCTGCCATCACTCCCTAGCTTTGTAAGTAAACAGTTGGCAGTTAAGTAGAGAGGATTTCTACAGACTCCTAACTTGACTTTAGCAGGATCGCTTTAAAAACTTTGCATTCAGATCGTAGCTCCAGTTAGACCGTTTTTCACTACTCATACTGAACTTGCTTACTCATTTAACACAACAGCTCATTCAAACTTCGATAGAAGTATAAGTTTCTTCAGCGTATTTTTTGTTTTGAAGTTGTGTATTTTGGTAAAAATTAGAGATGTAACAATACAGCAAGTTTACCTATATGAATACTACTTCTTGAGGTTAAATTAATCTTCTGTTGTTTGTGCCCTATTGTCATTGGATCTTAGATTTTTTTTTATTCCGTGGGATAGGAAGATGCAAATCTCAAGATGGTGGTAGCTTGGTGGAAGAAGCGTATAAACGTGCCGTGCTGTACCGGGGTTTTGATTTGTACTCTCATAAGTCGGGTGAAAAGATTTCTGGTGTAATTACGGCCACACGACATGAATTTAAAGACTTTGAACGAGGAATGGTACAGTGCGCTAGACACATTGGGCATTCCATCTCGGAGTTCGTTAATTCAACATTTTCAAGAGAGTGTATGGAGCGTGGTGGGTGAATGGTTAACGTTCTGGACTCGCATTCGGGAGGGCGTGGGTTCGAATCCCCTTCCGGGCATCCAGATTTGGGTATTCCATGTTTTCCCCAAATCACTCCAGGCGAATGCCGGAATGCTTCCTTCAAAAGGCCATGGCCGAATTCCTTCCCGTTCCTTGCCCCAGTCCCATCCCGCCTCTAATGACCTCGCTGTCGACGGTCGACGAGGCGTAAAGCCCAAACAAAAAAAAAGAGTGTGCAATGAATATGTAATTTCAGAATTACTTTCTGCCCTGAACAACGCAGTTCTCGACTGCGTAATGACTGAGACCACCGTCGTTTGCGTCGAGATGTCATTGCAACACTGCGACAAAGAACAACAATATTCAATGTGGGATGTACGAAAGACGTGTCCGTGAAGACAGGGCAGCAAAATTTGGCATTGATGAGATATGGCTGCAGAAAACAGAGGAAAATAACGCCTCTAAACAAAACGCCATAGGCCGCAGCGACTCTCGGCTTAGCCTTAGATGATTGTAAAACGGTTGAGTGGTCAGATGAGTCACGATTCCGGTTGTTAAGAGCCAATGTTAGGGTTCAAGTATGACACAGACCACACGCGGCCATGGACCCAGGTTGCCAGGAAGGCACTGTGAAAGATGATGGTGGCTCCATCCAGGTATGGTTTGGGATGGACTGTAATCTCTGGTCAAATTGAACCAACATTGACTGCAAGTGATTATGTTCAGCTACCTGCAGACTATTTGCCATTCATGGCCTTCATATTCCCAAATAACAATGGACTTTTCTAGTACAAAAGTGCGACATGACACGTAGTCAAAATCGTTTACGATTGCTTTGAGGAACATTCTGGGCAATTACAGCGAATGATTTGCCGCCGGACATGAATCCAATCGAACATATCTGATCGAAAGGTCAGCTCATGCACAACGTCCTGCATCGGCAACCCTTTCGTAATGGATGGATGTGGAGGAAGCATGGCTGAATATTTTTCAGTGCACTTCCGACAACTTGTTGAGTTAATGGCAAGACGAATTAGGAAGTATCCAATGACGTTTGGCCCAAGAGAGTAATTTTGTGGTTATATTGCTGCCATAAATTGTTTTGAAGCTCCAATATTAATTTAAATAATATCTGTTTGATTTCTCGATAGTTTAGTATATATTAGTGTGTAGTTATTTCTACCGAAGTTGTGGCCACACAGAATGCCTTAAGAATTCACCTTCTCAGTGTCAGTCCAAAAGCAGCTACCAGTGAGGGCAGACAAGAACTGCGTAGATGGATGTCACTGTTAATTACACTATACACTAATGTTCGTGAAAATGACAACACCAAGAAATAGACACGTGATTACAAATCCACAGATTAAGGATATGATAATACAGAAATTATTAGAATTACAGACCTGCAAATGCAATTTGACCTAGAGAATTCAGTGCTGTGTGAAACCGTAACGAGCTACTAGACGTCGTGGCAAAATCATAGATAGCCTGGACATGCGGATGTAAAACACACTGCCACGCGGTATGTAGGCGCGTCCGCAAAGCATCGACAGTGATTGCAGGAGGACCACAACTACCAGATGCTGACCGACCATAACCCAAACATGTTCGATGGGCATCACGTCAGACATACGTGCAGGCCAGGGAAGCAGTGAAACCCGTCGTTCATTAAAGAAGGCTTACACATTTCTAGTCACATGTGTCCGGGCATTGTCCTGCTGAAATATGGCATGCGAAGCTAGCTGGAGGAGAGGCGATGCCTCGGGCTCTAAAACGTCCCTGTTGTAGTGGTTACTATGCAAATAGCCGTGAATATGTAGGAGGCGAGATCGCATGTTATAGCCAATGGTGCCCCAAACCTTAACACTTGGCGTTGGTGCGCAATGCCGCTCAACAAAGCAGTCTGTACGATGGCGATGATAACCATAGCGTCTGACACATATACTACCATCAATGTAGGATAAGTTAAAGATTAAATTCGTCCGAAAACACTACATTTTGCCACTCAGCCCGCCAGTAGCTGCGTTCACGTGCCCATTGGCGTTAATGGTTTCTGGTCAATGGATGCCGACACAATAGCATGCGTGCCACCAATCCAGTCCGCAGCAGACGGCATCGCACCGTCGGCGCAGACATGTCCACACCCGCTGCAGGGTTCCAACTTCGAGCCAACACTGTGGACGAAGCTGTTCTGTCGGTTACGGCTATGTGGATAAGATGGCGGCCATCTCACGCCGTAGTCGCAATGTGTGGTCCAGTATCCGCTTGACGCTGTGTACGACCCTCTTCTATCCAATTGTTCCATTCACACATAATTGTCGTAGCCACAGTGTCGCGGTACGGTAAACCCTTTTCCCGGATACCAACCATTCTGCCTCGTTGGAACTCACTCACCCGGTAACAATGTGCCCTTTCACTTTGACGTGACATAGTCGCAGTTATTGCTCCTTTCCTATTCGTTTGACGGCTCTGCACCAACTGAGCGTTACACAACACTCACCTGTCCGGACACACAAAACACGGCGCTGCTGTGCCTACGTGCACTCTTATCTCTCTCCAATCTTAATAACTTATTATAGTTCCACTGTTTTACACATTCACCAAATATGGAATGATTCAGACCAATATTTCTGGGTGTTAGATTTTTTAAAAGCATTAGTGTACAAAATCAACACAGAAACCATCCAGCAAACCGTGTGTGGAGTGTGAGCGGTAACGCTTTGTACTCGCATTCGGGAGGACGTGGGTTCGAATCACCTTCCGAACCTCCAGATTTCGGTTTGCGATGGTTTCTCGAAACCATTCCAGACGAATGCAATTGTGGTTTCTTCAAAAGGCCATAGACGAATTTCTTCTTGTTCCTTGCTCCCAGTCCTCTCCCGCCTCTAATGACCTCAACGTTGACGAGGCGAAAAGCCATAAGCACGAAAAAACCAGCAAGGAACAACACAAACAGACTTCAGATTAGTTGCCCAAATTATATGCAACAATGTAACAACGACGGGGAAGGCCCTGAACGCCATTAGATTTGTGTTATTCAGTAATGTGAACCCTATTCCCCAGCTGTGAATATCCTGAACGGCTCTTTGTGTTGCTCCTCAATTGAACTTTATATTACTGGTTCTTTTTGCACATTGTATTATAGTACAATATATAAGTAAAACAATTATTTATATGTAAGTATTTTTTGGTCTGATGTTGGCTGCTATAACGCAGCTCTATTTGAGGCTGGACTTTCACAATGTTCCGAAGAAAAATTATGGCTCCCATGAATTGCGAAACGTCCTTACAAATAATACTTTGTTCCTAAGCCTCAAGAGAATGGGGTATTATCCCGATAGCGTAGCTGATATTATGAATCTTCCAAAACATACGACGGTACGAGCACTGTCAATGGTCTGTTTCAGTTTGGTGCGGCTTTTTGATTGACTCAGAGACAAATGCATCAGTAACCTGTAATATTACGTAAAATTACTGTAATATTACATTACTTGATTAGTACGGGTACAGGATGAGCAGTGAGATACATCGAACTATTATTATTTTTGCGTACGTGGATTGCTAGAGACGATGAAAGCCCAGACGGCGAAACACCCGGGCTTTGGTGAAAGGGACTCCGCTTGGCATTGTTCCGCTAAACACAGCTCAAGTGTCAGCCACTGAAACCTAAAATTGAGTAGTTTTCCTAAAGTCGCATATTTATGTGTCTCTAACATCCACCGTGGCTAATTACGGCTTCGTGAGATTTTTTTTCCTTATAGTTTTACGCCTCGTCGATGTCGAAGTCATTAGAGGCAGGAAAGGATTGGGGCAAGGGACGGGAAGCAATTCAGCAATGGGCTTTTCAAAGGAACCATCTCGGTATTTGGGAAAACCATTGAAAATCCCAATCTGCACGGCCGGTCGGGGATTCATACTCGCGTCCACCCGAAAGCGAGGCGAGTGCCACTCAGCCACCACGCTAGGTGTGACATTTTCACGGAGACAAGGCTCCAGTGACCGAAGCGAACCAACACACGTTTCAATAGATTTGCACCAGATAAGTTTTTTTGCACGTAAAAACATGAGACAAGGACAGACTGTCTGTTAGACAGAGCTCGATATTCGAAATTCTCTGAATTGCTGGTAGCGAAGGAAGGCTTCACCCAATCAGAAAGAAGCTGAATGAAGAGGTGAGGTCTAAAAAGGATGTTTGGTTATTCAATAAAAGAAGGGTTTATTTGAAGTTACTATTTATTTTACAATAATGTTTCATGTCTGGACATCGGGAAATGGAAGAAATGACCTGGAGGCTTCATTGGCACTACCGACATTCGCTGGTGGTGGAAGAAGACCTCCCAGTGTGTCGAGGCAAGAGGCGATGATGGCAACTATGATTGATCCTTAGGACAAAGCTCTGGTAAGCTGGTAGCAATGACCAGATACATTTTATGGGTGTTTCACTGTTTCAGATGGAAGTGGAACCAAGGTTTTCGATGGAAGATCGTGGGGGTGATTTGCTCAATTCACATTGCGGTCTTATACGGCAAAAAGGACACCATATAGTTTGAACTGTGTACTAAAATTCAAATAAGCTCGCTTGCCCTTATAATGGTCCTGGAAAGGAGACTTTCTGATAAGAATCTCAATCTATCGAACAGTAATAAGTTTTCAATGATCAAAGCCGTGTCCTTGTTATTTTTTGAGTCTTTAATTTTGTTTGTAAATTGTTGATATCATATAGTAACTTTGTAATGATGTCCGAGATGATAGGCATATATTGTTATGTCTGTAATTGCAGTTTGCTGCTGTTCATCTGTAGTATATAATTACCATTGTCTTTAAGGTAGCTACAATCGTCCTTGTGAAATGTTTATTTGAGTTGAGAAATTAAATTGCCAGGTTATGGCAGTATTAGATTTATTCATCCTGTTATACGTTTTAATTAAAGAACTCTTTCATTCCAATAAAATCAAATTAATTATATTTGCACTACCTGATAATATAAAAATTAAATTAATATGTATAAATTAAGCCACCCAGCGACCCCTTCTATCACAAACTTTAGATTGTGAAGAGTTAGTCACCCACTGAGAGATCTGCCCAACTTCGCAGAATTTAGCCGAGTTCCTACTACTTCCTACGAGCGAAGTAGCCATTATCGCATCAGTAAATTTTTCACAAGACACTCAGTGAAAACCTTGTCAATCATTTGCCTAGTTATACCAATTTGAAGTCATCAGTTTGTAACATGTAGATTTGTTTCTTGTTGTCACATGACTGGCACAATGAATATCTGGGAAGATCTAATCAGGCTAAATGACTCTGAAGTCTAAACTTTCTGCAAGAATGCATACCTTACGAACCTTTGTGAAAACTATTCTATATTTCCTAAGGGTCTTGAGTCTGTATGAAATGGCCGTCAAGACTCCACATTAAACATTGCTACATGGCCGGCTAAGGTACGAAAGAAGTCATTTTTGATGACAACATTTCGTAAAAGCAACGAGAACATCAAAATATCTGAGCTGCATGCGCAACAATCCCAATTATTGATGGACATAATAACGGTGTAATAATATTATATGAAATCAGAATAAGCTTAAAGATAAATATTCAGTGTGATATTCTTTCTGTAAGACCGTCAAGTTCATTTAAAACTTTTGCATGGTTTCCCGAAATACTCCAGGCGATTAACCTAATTCTTTCCCGTTCCTTGCCTCCGGTGATTTCCCGCCTCTAATTAACCCGACGTTAACGAGACTTGAAACCACAGTAAAAACACCTTACTAACGAATAATTAATTTGAAGTAATAATTCTAACTGAGGGCCTACTATTGTCGCATATCAAGAGGATCAGGCTGCGAAAAATGAAAGTGGTTACGTTAAGAGACTGTGGGACTAAAAGGTGGGTTCGAATCTAACAAATCCCGTAAAATTTTAATTTCTTAACTTTGCGTGAAATGTTCTGGAATATTTTTGTTGTAACTAGTATTAATGTTCTAGACTATTCTTCATTACTATATAAGCAATGCTCACTTCTAGCTGGAGTCAGTTCGCTCCGTGCTCCTGTGCTGTACGAACTGTTTAATATAGCTTCGTTGCGTTAAAGTAAGATTGTTCATCAACGACCACGCTACGCCCAAGGACCCTGATCGTGGTTTACTACGTGACACTATGATTTGAAGTGATGTGACCAGCCCCGATGGCTCAGGTGGTTACGCCAGTGTGATGGTGTCTGGTAACTGACACGACTGGAGTCAAGATGATACAAGAAATTTCCATCATCAGGAGTTGGCTGGTAGTTCGGGAAGGTGGTGACGCGCAATTTCTAATCATCAGATTGTGCATCAAAGTCGTTGGTTTAGTTCCAAAACTTTCTGCTGAGCTTATGGACTGAGAACATACAAAACTGTTGATGGTCCGAAGTAATTCTCGGAATCGGATGACTACCCTAGTTAACATAGTGTTTTTGCACGATTTTTCTCTTCAAACGAAAGTGCCGATCAGGTTGTAAAATCTAAACTTTATTGCGCGCCTTGTAAATCGGCTAACGTGGCAACCGATCGGAGTTGTAATGGATTTGGCAGAGCTACCTAGCAGTAGTATCAGCTGCCCTTAACGCGCTGTGGAGTATGAAACTCGACGCTCAGTAGCTGGCATCACTGCTTCACTGAATCGATAACCATAATCCCGGTTGAAGAAATGAGTTTCAACTGTTTCAGTTAAAATACTACACCAGACTTGGCTTCACTGAATTTTTGCCGTAATCTCGGTTGAGAAGACTGGATGCAAGGAAAATTTCAACCGCTTCAGTGAAAACATTGTTCCAGATTTGTCTACAAAACCAACGAAAAATTCCAGGCTTTAACATGTCAGCCAATAAACGCCCAGCCATTGCTATGTAAACCAAATAACAATGCGCGTCGTAAAGTTCTGCTATTCCGACCTGATCGGTACTTCACTTCAAGGTACCGATGGAAAGTTTGATTGCGAAAATATCGTGTGAAATCACCATGTTACCGTAGAACTTTCCATTAAAAATTGGTGGTGATTCGTACAGTAGATACAGACGAAAAACTCGGCGGACCACAAGATGCTTTTCCAACCGGTCCAGCACCGGGTTTCACCTTTTACCTTCTATCATCTCTCATCCACAACTTATAAACACTCTGCACTGAACACACACCATCACAGTGATCCACACTTATGAACACTATCACACCAGGTGAAGCAACGGAGAACCACCCCAGTTTCTCTCCCAGTGAACGCTTACCGGGTATGCCACACACTGTGACTATAACCAAAACACTGGCCGATAGTCTGAAGAAACCGAGTTAGCAATGTTCTGTCTTCCCTATGATACATTTTATAAAGGTTAATCTTGCTAGATAACCTTTCCGCAATCAATTTTGTTCTTTGGACAGTTTATGTTACACAGCAAGCTCCAAGTATCATCTTTAAGCAATTTTATAAAACGGATTCATGTATTTACGATGCATTCTTAATAGTGTTAGAAACGCTACACGCGGTACATCCTGTTTACGCGGCCGAGGCAATGGCGACTGAACTATTCCCGCGGTAAGGAGTCACCCACTTCTTACCAACACTTGAAAGGAGGATGGAAGAGCGAGGAGTTGTCCAGGTCATTCTCACGACTTGTTATTTGGAAACGACACCTAAAGGCCGTTGAATCAGAAATTATCAATGGCATGGCAACGGGAAGCCACTGTAAGACACAAATGTAACCGTCTTGAGCCACATACGGAATGAAGGCTTCATCCTGGGTAAAATTTCCGGATCCCTGGGAGGGAACTGCTCAGTGAGTAGTCATCAGAATGAATTGAAATATTCTACGAGTTAAAGCGTGGAATGTTAGATGTCTGAATAGGACATGTAGATTAGAAAACAAAAAAAGAGTGATGGAACGAGTTAAGCTAGGTGTCGTTGAGATTAGCGGGATTAAGTGCAAGGTAGTGCATAGTTTCTAGGCTTTGAAATATGGAATAAAAAGCACACGGACAGCTAGTGGAGTTAATCGTGTGGGATTTATTTGTAATTAACAAGAGAGTGGAGAAACGGTTGAGTTTGTGACTGTATTGTTTTCATGAGGATATAAATGAAACTTACAGCTACCGCGTTAGTATATATATATATACATATATATATAAGGATTATAGCTTCACGGTTTGTCTTTAATTAGTTCATTAGATTCACGATGGGAATTTTGATATTGAACGGAAATCCGGTATAGTATTATGGTCGTTGTGAAGTAACATCCCAGCATTCCCCTCGAGCGATTCCAGGAAAAGACGCAGAACCGAAATTTCACTAGCCGTACAGAGAATCGAAACAGATACAATCTCGCACGCACGGTTGTGTCTCACTGCAAGGCTGTAACGTGGTATAACGTGACACGCCTGTCTTTTCTCTCTCGAAAAAGAAACTAAAGAACCGAAAGAGGTGGCTTCCCACATTATTCGCAGACTGGAGGATTCTGATACAAGACCCAACGCGACCATCGAGAATAATGATTTTATAGTTTTACAAAAATCAATTCCTTGAGTAATCAGCGATTTCGCAACAACTTTGTAGGTTAATACTGTCGTGATGTAAACCAACCAGTAATCCAATCAAGTAAACGGAAGCATACGCGCTAAACGAGGAGTCAGAAGCCATTCATGGCTACTTCAAATTCAAAAAGCAAACTAATCGTCACAAGAGGATGACGATTAAATAGAGAGAATATATGATCAAACTGAAGTAATACGCCAATCTATAAAAAGGGAAGAAGATTTGGTCAAGGAGAAAGAAATTATAGGGGAAGTAGGTTTTAATTGACAACTCCTCGAAAAATTTATTTCTGAGGTATCTACAAAACAACTGCCAGTAGCTTGTGTAAATGTAGTTCAAATAATTAATTGACCATGTATGCTACGACTAGGGTCTACACACCTTCTGGTATATGTATTATTTTTATGCAATTGTTTAATGTACACACTTTGACAATAAATTTGGCCGCCTCTGAAAAATTCGATCACTCTCATTTTGCAAAATCTGACATCAATGTCATCCCAGGAAGCCAGTATTGCGTTACTATTTTTTAGGATGACATTGATGTCAGATTTTGCAAAATAAGAGTGATAGAATTTTTCAGTGGCGGCCAAATTTATTGTCAAAGTGTGTACCATGTATACTATTACTGTACATCTTCTGGTGTATGTATTATTTTGCTGTGCAATTTGTTTAATGCACCATGTATGCTATGACTACATCTTCTAGTGTATGTATTATTTTGCTATGCAATTGTTTATCTGTAAATTCACAACTTTTCACATTCAACAGAGCCAGTCCCTTACATTGGGATCAATGGAAAATGAATGTATTCTATTGTATTGCATTGTTACAATTTTTTTAAAATATAAACTGATCACAGTAAACGCACTGTTTAAGAATCATGAATGAATCATATACACTTGGAAAAGTCCAAGGAATATACGCAGATATTAGCTAGATTATTTCGTGGCTAAACAGAAATTCATAAGTTCTTGACTGTAAAGCATGTCCGGTATCTGATAAGGAATTTGACCACAATCTGATTAGTTATGTAGAGCAGGCTGAAATTCAAGAGAATAAAGAAGCAACACAAGGAAAACAGACTCAAATCGAAGTAATTGAAAGAATCGCAAATGAAAGAAAATTTTTCAGATATTCTAGAAATATCCAAGAGATAACTCTGAAAGGAATTCAACATCAGAAGAATGGAATGCACTGAAGAGAAAGATAATCAAAGCTGGCAATGTCCCCCTCCATCAGCCACATCGCTAACCTCAATTTCAAGGTGATTATGTTTATTTATCGCTAATTATCATAAAATTACACGTTATATTAAACACAAGCAATATGGAGGCCCTCCAGCCAACTTCGTAACCATTTTTACAGCCATTAATGAAATTGCTTCAGCTTTACGTTCATTACCAATGTTTACAATCCATTATTGTTGTGCAGGTGTCATCCTATGCGTTTTCGCAGTTCCAAAATGTATAAAGCAAACTCCTTCTACCATCCGGTTCATTCAGCAGAAATGTCTCATCCAGTGCATCTTTTCGCTTTGGCATATCACTTCAATAGTAGTAATTGAAACCATATAACCGTTGGACTGCCAATGAAACAATATTTTGTGCCGGTGGATGTAGTACTACTTGAAGAAGTTTTTGTTTTGTTTTTTATGTTTTTGTTTTTTAAATGGCATTTTGCCATGTTAGCTATACAGCCAGCTCAACGTGTGTGTTTTCTCGTACAATGTATGCATTTCATTTCAGTGTGATTATTTTCCATCTTCTGTAAGGATGACATTTAATTAAAACCACCCATATCCTCGGCCGGACTCGAACCAGCAACCCATTCAACGCGAAGCAAGCACGCCCCCCGGGGTCAGCTTGAAAAAGTTGGTAATATCTAAGTTATACCAATATCTGAAGACTAGGACATGCTGCTCCATCTTTAGGACGGCCAGATTTATTTAGTGCTAATATTGAGTACTTTTAAACTAGTTTCACACTCAGTTAATACTGGGAAATACGAACAGTTCATGCTAACGGAGCATCATTTTTCTTTATCTGTTTATATATTCATGTAGGACGAGGTCTATATTATGGATCATGTATATATTTACATACTTGAATAGTAGGAAGAATAATTATATTTATAGTAATAGCAACAGCAATTATGTAGTTGGTGCCTTAGTGGGCAAACTACGTTACAATTATCTTTCATACCTTTATGATTAATAAAAGGAGATTTTTAATTTTAATTTTTATGAAGGAGTGAAAATTTATTAATTTTGCAAGAATCTCGTTGTTAGTTGGAATTTAGGAAAATTGTCACAATATGACATTTATTATCTTATCATTGGCGATTACAAGTCTGAGCGAATTTACCGTTAACATTAGCACAAAATGGTAAAATCATAAAAGCAACGCTCAGAGGTACAATTAGCCGTCATGAGCAAGCAAACAATTGTAAATTTACTTTTAAATATATCTCAGAATTAAAATGCAAGAAATAATGACAATTGGAAACAATGAAAAATATAAGTTAATGACGACCTCAGACAAAGGTATCATAATACTGTGACTTTACAGTTAAAAAAGGAAATCATGGGCGCCACGAATGAACAATATATCATTCGAAAATAACTAGTTCTGGCAAATTATGCCGCTAGCTCAGGGGTTTTTACAATTACCAAGTGAGAAAATGGATCTATCCTCTCAAAGTCGTTTAAGAGTTCTGTTTCACGGAATGCACAATCAGATGGCTTGGTCGTAATAAGTTACCATTGTAGTTCTGCGTCTGATGTCTGCGGTGACCGGAGATGACCCACGGTATGTGAGATAATCTCACACGGCGGCTACAGACACGTCCTGTCTGTTAATGCGCATCATCGCATTACTGGCGGTGTCGCCGTGATAAGCCTGCTCCAGCAAGGCAAGCCGGCAGCCAAAAATCGTACAACGGCAGTTGGCGAGAGAAGCCAACTTTTCAAGTCCACCTCAGACTAGACTCGACTAGAATCGAATGTAGAATGTCCAGCTCCTCACTCTTCGGTCCACGAGCAAAACTTCTCGCTCCGCCCCTTGTAGTCTCGAAGCTCACATATAACAGAAATTCCCAGGATTTTAAGTTATACGCTCATTTGGATGGGATCTTCAGGTCGGCACCTAATGTCACGTGATATCCCCGATATCTGATTTTCCCTGCTCATATCACAGAGGTCGGACATATTCGGCTAAGTTCGCCGGGGTGAGAGCACATTCGGGTGTCGAGCGGCAGGCATTTCCCGCCAGGTGAGTGACCCTGTTGACCACCCATCCCCAGGGAGCAGAATGTGTGGTCCGGCAAAGCCCCAGATCCGCTACGTCCTGTCGCCATGGTTCGGGAAGACCACGATTAGCTTCAAGCCTACACAGCTCAATAACTCTTTAATATTCGCTTTACCAAGATACACTGTATGTTCACCATTTCATTACAGTCCTCACTTGGAATCTTGCTTACTTTATAAAATTAAAACAAAAATCTATTTAGGTGGTCGCCCAAGATTTATGTAAATTGCTCTAACATTATGACATATATAATAAAAAATGCACCTTGTAACGTGGCGATAGCGCGTCACGTTACAAGTAACAGCAAGAGCATTCTTAGGATATGTACTACCATGAGGTCAAATGTCATTCTGAGGAGAACAGTACTTCTACATACTTCTAGAATATTGAACTTCCAGATTTATTTGACTAAATAATAGAAAAATCATCATTTTAAACCCAACAAAAAAAATAATTTAAAGATAAAGGCAAAAAACTTATTCAAGGCAAGTACATTAATTTATCACAATGAAAGCGTGGCAAAGTTCCACGAATTATAGTAAATAATAGAGATACTAACACCAACTTTAAAAAAAATATTAAACTATAATAATCCCCGCCAAGAAGAATTAAAGATAATATTAATCTTATAAAAAGAATACTTGTATATTCAGTAAGAAAAGGTAAAGTAAATCGACCAGCACCATATTCAATATAAAAACCAGAAACCAATTCTGACTCACCTTCAAAAAATTAAAAGGAGTACGATTGGTTTCAGCCAAACATGAAGCTAGCCCCGCCAAAAATAAAGGAAATATATATAAACAATATCATCTATTCTGCTGATACAAATATATAAAATATAAATCATATCTATTAACTATAATAAAATTAGCACCGATCTTACTTCATATGAAATAGTTTTAGCAACAGAACGTAAGGAAGCCAATAAAGAATAATTAGAATTAGATGACCAACCAGCAATTATATTGATATAAGCTCCAAAACTTGTACAACAAAGAAAAAAGAAAAATTCGTTCATAAAAGAACATATATAAGTTAAATAAGGCAATAAAATCCAAATAAATAATGAAATTATCAAACAAAAAACCGGTGAAAAATAATAAATAAAATAATTTGATTTATAAGGTAAAGATTGTTGCTTACTTAACAACTTAATAGCATAACAAAAGATTGAGGATACCAACAAAACCAACCTTATTAGGACCCTTTCGTACCTGGACATATCCTAAAACTTTACACTCAAGTAAAGTTAAGAAAGCCACTCTTAATAAAAACTAAAATAAATAATAAAATCAAATTAACCAAAAATATAAATAAATCATATAGTATCAATACTACCTGTAAAATTAAATTACATAATTAAGATCTAAACTTACTGCACTTGTCTGCCAAAGTAGTATTAATATTCAAAATATTAAGATTATCTATTTTTATGGTCCTTTCGTAATAATAAAAATAATTATATTCAGTATAGAAACCGACCTACCTCACGCCGGTCTGAGCTCAGATCATGTAAGAATTTAAAGGTCGAACAGACCTAATTACATTACTTTTGCACCATATATTTATCTTAATCCAACATCGAGGTCGCAAACTACTATATCAATATGAACTCTCCAAAATAATTACGCTGTTGTCCCTAAGGTAAATTATGGATCAAAAACATATATTATTATTATATAATAGAAAGTTTATTTATTTTGTATGCCAACCCAACAAAATAATTCTTATATTTCAATATAAATTAACTAATAAATAAAATATAATTATTATCAAGCTCTACCGGGTCTTATCGTCCTTTAAATAAATTTAAGCCTTTTGACTTAAAAGTTAAATTCAATTGATTGATATGAGACAATCAATTCCTCGTCAAATCATTCATTCTAGTCTTTAATTAAAAGACTAATGATTATGCTACCTTTGCACGGTCAAAATAAGACGGCTCTTTAATTGATCAGTGAGCAGGTCAGACATTAAATTATTATCAAAAAGATATGTTTTGATAAATAGACGAGAATTATATTTGCCTAATTCCATATAAATCAAATGATTTTATAATAAAATTTATACAAAAATATATACTCATTAAATCATTATTTCAATTTTTTTATTATTTTAAAACTTACCTTTATAATATATTTAAGTAATTTATAAAATCATTTATAATTATATGAACTAAAATGCAATCAAATAAATAGCTCATTTAAAGCCTATTAATATAAATTCAAATAAATATTATAAATAAATTTAGAGCTAATCCCCTAAATAATAAAAGAATAATTATAAAATATAAATAAATAAAAAATTAAAATAAAATGATTGTCAAAATTAAACTTTATCTAAAGAAACTAGATATCTTAAACGACGAAATTAAACTTTATCTAAAGAAACTAGATATCTTAAACGACGAATGATATATCACCTCTAAATATAAATTACAATATTAACTTTAACTTGTACTTAGATCAATTTAAATCGAGAATAGTAAATAATAACATGTATTTTGATATACCCTGATACAAAAGGTACAATAAATAAAATAAACTTTTATACAAATAAATAATCCAACTACTAATCAACATCTACATCCATATTCTGCAATTCACAAACTTTGGGTGGCAGAGGGTGCTAAGCACCAATCTTAATTCTGCGCATTCCAATCCAGAATAACACGAGGAAGGAAAGAATACATAAAAGGATCAGTGCGGCATCTTATTTCACGAATCTTATCCCTCGGGTCATTGCGACCTAAATAGGTTGGTGGAAGAAGTATCTCACTGCGCTCGTAGGTCATAGAATTTCGTATATTCATCAATAAATACAAACGAAAATGACGTCGTCTGTCTTCCAAACGATCCCAGCCCAATCTAAGTATCAATTCTGTGACGCTTTCATAAGGGCTGTAGCAACAAGTCACGAATCGAGAGGCTCTCCTCTGTACCATCTCCCGTGAGTCAATCAGGCCCTTGCGATACGGATCCCAAACGCCACAACAGTAATCCAGATGCGGACGCACTAGTGTTTTATACGCTGTTTCCTTTGTATGAGGATTACAATTCCTCAGAATACGACCCAGAAATCGTAATTTAGAATTTGCTTTGTCTACGATTGAAGTAACATTTCATGTTGCTTTGTACTATTACCCCCAGATACTTCAGAGAATCAACCGTGTCAACAAATGAATTTTTTACTTTGTACTAGTGAGAAAATTGATTCTTTTTGTTACTTATTCGCATTGCCTTGCACTTTTTGCAACGAACCGTAAGCTGCCATTTACGGCACCCTTCGGAAATAGCATCAAAATCGCGCTGAAGTTCTAAACAATCGTCAGAGCACCTTATTTCGGTATAGATAACTGCATCGTCGGCAAATAGTTGCAACCAGCATTTAACGTTATCACCTAGATCATTTATAAAAATTAAGAAAAGAAGTGGTCTTATTACACTACCTTAAGGAACGCCAGAAGTAACATCTAGCTTAGAAGAGGCTTCCCCGCCAACAACTACATACTGTGATCGACCAGTTAGAAAATCCCATATCCATTCGCAAATCTGATCGGATATACCATATCCTCGAATCTTTGATAAAAGTCGGTTGTGTGGTACAACTATAAACTATAATTCATTAATACTATGTCTATAAAATATACTTAAACATAAATAGATAAAATAATTTTTGTTATAAACATCAAAAATAAAAAATGTAAATAATATTTTTATTTCAAGATGTGTTGAATTGCACAAGATTAAATTCATTTTAAGTGAAATATTAAACCAACATCATCTTATCTTACTAGGTGCCCTTTCCAGTACACCTACTATGTTACGACTTATCTCGTCTATATAGTATAACGTGAGTGATGTGTATACATTTTGGACCTTAAATCATATTAATAAAATCATTAATATTACTTTAAAATCCACCTTCAAATAAGATTAAAGAATACTATCCGTATAAATAAATTAATTGTAACCCATCTCTTCCATATTATAAGCTGTATCTTAACCTGAAATATAATTTAATTATAATAATAGAAAATTTCTAATAAAATATTATTATAATGGAGATATACAAACAAATAAATAAAGTATAAAAAATCGTGTAAAACCAATTACAGGACAGGTTCCTCTAAACAGATAAAATATCACCAAATTCTTTGAGTTTCAAGAACACAACTAATACTACTCTAGTGAATCAATTAACGTTTTTATATAATAGGGTATTTAATACTATTTTAAAATTTAAATTTTATAGCCTCATATATAGAAAATAAATAAAATTAAAGTTTCACCTAAAAATAATATAATTATATTAACAAATTTGAATAACTACTAACTAATAATTTTTAAATGCATTTATTGTATAACCGCGGCTACTTGTACAAACTTCACCAATACTTAATACTAATATTAATTCCAAAATCACTTGATAATCAATTCAAATTACTGCATGACGAACATTAAGTAAAAACCTTACATAAAATATAAAGAAATATTTAAAATCAAAGCAAGAATCAAACTTTTATATACTTGAATATATATATAAATTTAATATGACCTCACAAAAGTTTTTATATCAATTTTTTTAAGAAGATCTGATCAAATACATAGAAACATAGTTAAATATATTTAGAATATCAAGCCCTAATCAACAACAGAATAAAAACTCTCTATATATAATTATATTAGTTGTAAGTATCTAATAAATTTTAATTAATGATTAATATGTAATTATAGCATTTAATCTTTTAATTTTTTTATTATATAAAAAGATTAAATAATATAAATGCTTATTCCATATATCATTAGTCATATAATATAAGTTATTTATATCATATTTTAATACGATTTTATATTATATAATATTATTTAATAAAATATAATATACAATAAATAATTTTTGTTATAATAAATAAGTATATTATTATATATTATTTGGTTAACTAACTTAATATAAATTATTTCTAAACTATAATATTCTTTAATCACTTATTGTATAATAAAGGTTATATATATTTAATTAAATAATGACTGATATATTTTTAATATAAAAAATTTCTTTTTAAACATCACAGATAGGACTTTACACATCTTATAAATGTATGTATAAATATAAGAATTTATTATAATATAAATCTTTCCTGAGCTAATTTATATATTATAATATAATTATATAAAATAAGTATATTATAATACTTTCCGTAACATAAGGGCTCCAGATCTAATTTCTACAACCTTAATATATTTGAACAAACTAAAAATGGCTATAAATAAAATTTTATACTAACCTTTAAATCAAATATTTAATAATAAAGGAGGTGCCTGAATAATAAAGGGCTATATTGATAGGGTAAATAATATAGGCAACTACCCTCATTATATATTTAATGGATTCAAACAATTCCTTCATGTATCAAAAACTTATGTGCCTCATACTCTTAAATATAATTAAAAAGATAAGCTAATAAAGTTAATGGGTTCATACACCATCAATAGAAATATTAATTCTCTCCTTATACCTATCGGTTCAGTCAGCAGAAATGTCTCATCCAGTGCATCTTCCCGCTTTGGCATATCACTTGAATAGTAGTAATTGAAACCATATAACCGTTGGACTATCAACGAAACAATATTATGTTCCGTGGATGTATTTGAAGAAGTTGTTTGTTTTGTTATTTGTTGTTTTTTAAACGGCATTTGGCCATGTTAGCCATACAGCCAGCTCAACGTGTGTGTTTTATCTTACAATGTATGCATTTCATTTCAGTGTGTTTATTTTCCATCTTCAGTAAGGACGACACAAGACGAACACAACATTTAATTAAAACTACCCATCCCCACGGCCGGACTCAAACTAGCGACCCCTTTAACGCGAAGCAAACACGCTACCCCTACGCTGCCGAGGTCGGCTTGAAAAGTTGGCCACATCTAAGTTATACCGTACCAATATCTGAAGACAAGGACATGCTGCTACATCTCTAGGACCGTCAGATTTATTTATAGCTAATACTGAGTACTTTTAAACTAGTTTCCCACTCGGCAAACATACCATCTGTTGCTGAAAGAGATTTGGTGCGAATACCATATGTTTTTTCGATAACACGGATGCGTATTATTCTGCGAATAAACGTGGCTGAATCCGCTTGGCACTCAGAATGCTGTGACCGATGCCATGGCCATAATGAAATCTTGGTGTCATCAAGTGGTGAAGTTCTTCATTTTGTTTATGGACACGTTAGCTGACAAAGTGCCATTCATCGTACTCCGATTCCAAAATTGATCGTTGTGCACATTCATAACATATACCTTAATGAAGAGACATACATACCCATTTCTTCATTGGACTCTTTACTATTAAAACTGGGTATCAACACTTATAAAAATTTGATAATGGATGATGATCTTAAGTGAACAGTTTTACAACTGGAGTACCATAACGCTGGATATGATGTATATGGCATCACTAATGTATTTTAATTGAAAAATGTTTGAAAGGATAAATAAAAACTCTATATTGCTTTTTAATTTATATTATCCTCCACGGGGCGATAAAAAAATACGTTTTCAACAGCAAAAATAGAACTATAAAACATATGCCCTTCACAAAGTTTTCACAATGAATTACTTTGCGTGAGTTCTCGTGGTGAAGGACATTCTAAATCTTCAATGTTGTAGCAATTTTCTTTTTACTTTTCTGGAGCCATCGAGCCTTCTCCAACGCTTTTATGTACATAATGACATCATCTTGATTTGTAATTGCATGTTTAGTAGTACATTCATGTGCATAGGAGCTAATAAATTTTCAAAATCCACTAGAAATGATTGTATCACATTTCGACTAAACTTGGCTGCATAATGTAAAAACACGTGATGAATAGGGTGCTAATGACCTCACTGTCGACGCGCTACAATGCCACAACAACAACAACAATAATAACAACAACAAAAACAACAACAATAACAACAACAACAACAACAACAAAGTCGTGATGAACCTAGCAGCATAATACGAGACTGCTCAGTAAGCCGGAAACAGTCTACTTGAGCAGAGGTTCTGACGCGTGTTGTGTGCATTGGGCACACAGTATTCGAGTCGTAGGAAAGCATGATAGCATAGAGACCACATCTAGATGGCATTACGTGTGGCCGGATCATCGGCAGAGGCAGGTCACAGCGGAAGATGGGCCATATGTTTCATGTAGTAAGTAGTGTCATTTAACAACTGCGGAAACGATTCCAGGATTTAGGAAAATGGAAACATAAGCTTAATGACATACTTTGCAATAAAACTCATAACCGCAAAAAGCTACGGTACCTTTGAATCCGCAAGCACGTGTTGTCTTGCAGGGCACAACAAACTAGAGAAACCGCAAACCAGAAAATGCGTCCGGTGTTTTTCTACCGCATCTTGTCGGCGGAATGAAAAATTTCCGGAACCGGCCGGCGACGCGGATTGGAGGGGGAAACACAAAGAAAGCAGGGGATAGTGACTCATCAGCCGCTCAGTCTCACTCCGGACGCGGATTCTCGCATGTGAAAGATGTCGTCGGAAGAGATTATTGCGCTTACCTGAGGGTTATGGTCAACCTTTGGCACATTTGCCTTTTTGAAGGAAGTATCTTCTTTCGTGATGAAAGGGCGTAGGACTTCAAGCAGATGATCGAATGACGACATTGTCATTCTGTAGTACGTATGAAACTTATCATTGTACTTTCTAATGTCTGCATAAAAAGCAGGAATCCTATCTGGGCCACGGTTGTATGGTTGCACAGAATATCTACGTTTACGACGCATCTGCAACAAGCCCTCACTTTCAGCAGCGCAAACAACTGTGACATTTATGAAGTGAGCAAACTGAAATAGTGAACGAAGAACGCGCTGAAAACCTCCTCGAGGATGCGGTTTCCCCACCTATATGTCATCTAGCTCCAAACTCGGGTTTTTCCTATGCGTTTGCGGTTGTGGATTCCGGGATCCGGATCCGGATCCGCATAGCATGTCATTAGCTTAAGACGGCCCAGCGTCAGCATAGTTATCTTGCTGTAAGAGTCCAAAAGGGTCTTTGGCCTGATCGTGGTGGGCGCTGGCTACGCGCGCCTCCCCGTGGGCACACTTAGTGGGTGGCGAAACGCGCCTTGCTCACCGTCCCCGCTATAATGGCGGGTAGTTCGGAAGAGTCTACTTCCTGCGGTGGTGGTGGAGTCTGGAGGTGGGTAGCGTAGGGGATCCGCGAGGACTTCTAAATGGGTGTTAACTCGGGTATTGTCTTTTGACCGGAACTGCTGCTGTAAGTGATCAAAGGCATCCAACCAGCACAGACAATGTATCGTCGGCTTCGAGAGGTTGCTCTTTATGCTCGGCTATCCGCCAGTTGTGATACCCACCGGATGAAATACAATTTTGTTCGCCGCAGAGAAACTAACACAGATGCGCTTAGCATACGAAAGCACTGCAATTGTTAAAATATTTACAGCTACATAATTCACGATGTCGGTAATTTTTGATATTAGTTCATATCCAAACTTAAAATTCTAATATAACCCGATCATTAGTTGAGCATAATTTTAAAATAAATTCTGTTCCTTCGTTCTTTAAAATATGCTCGGAATTATTTCGAAATACTGTAGATCTTGTTCACTATAACATCATTTATATGTCCACAGAATTTCGTCAGAGAAAGTTGCAGTTTATTTTATTTCAGACAAATTCATATAAATTGGCTATAAAGTTTGCGCTATAGAGGGTATTTTGTTTTCATGTGCAGCTCTAGCGAGAGAAGCGTGAACTATGAAACAAATATGGCGCGCATATTACTGTCGTCCAGGTGTGAAGAGCAGTGAAGTGTGGTTCGATATTTGTTGGCCAAAGGGCATTCGCCGAGTGAAATTCACAGTTACATGCGGGGGACTGCTGTCTGGAAGCAATGTCTCTTAGGTGGTGTGCATTCTTCCAAGAGGGCCGCGTGAACCTTAGTGATTCGCCACGCTTCGGGCGGCCGGTAACTGTTTCAACTCCGCAGAATGTCCGCGCCATTGAGGAAGCAATCTTGAAGGACCGGCGTGTGCACCTACGAACCTTATCGCAGAACTTCAACATTTCCTATGGTGCAGTGTACGACATTGTTCATGACACGTTGAAATTCTGTAAAGTTAGTGCTCTCTGGGTGTCTAAGAACCTGACAGACAACCACAAGGGCCAGCGAATGATGACAAGCTTGGATCATTTAACGCGTTACGCCGCAGAAAGGCATGACTTTCTGAAAGGAATCGTCACTGGTGATGAGTCGTGGACGTACCTCTACATGCCCGAATCCAAGCAGGCCTCTATAGAGTGGAAACATGCTGGTTCCCCAGTACGAAAAAAAACCCCAAAATGACTCAATGTGCCAATAAAGTGCTTGTGACAGTGTTCTGGGACATGTTTGGCGTGTTATTGGTGGACTTTGCTGAACACGGAACCACTGTGAATGTTGCAGCCTACATGAAAACGTTGGTTAAGTTGCGTCGTGCCCTTCGTGACAAACGCCGCAACATTAATGTTAATGGTGTCAAACTTCTTCATGACAATGCACGTCCCCATGTTGTTGCTTCTGTTCGTGAGAAACTCGCCACTTTTGGGTGGGAGGTGCTCCAGCATGCACCATGCAATCCGGACCTGGCACCGTCTTACTTTCATGTGTTTGGTCCCATGAAGAAATTCCTGGCCGGCTAACATTTTGCAACAGATGCGGAAGTGAAATCAGCAGTCCGCAGATGGCTACACTCCCAACAAACGGACTTCTACGAACAGGGCATATTGAAACTGGTACCACGTTAGGAGAAATGTGTTGTGAAAATTGGTGACAATGTAGATAAGTAGGTCAAAGATGTAAGTTAATTTGTGATTTGTTTGGTTGTGGTATATATTAAACTTTTTGCGAAAAAAGTTATTGTGCGTTACTTTCAGATCTGCCCTCGTAATTATTGAAAAGCAACCTCTGTCACACGCCAGGTCTATCGACACGGGCGATCCTTTGTTCCATGCTAGACCACACGATACAAGCGATTGTGCAAAGAAGTAGAAATAAAAATGGTCTTAGGCGCAATAAATATGGCTTATAGGAGAAACAAACACATTTTGGAGGAACTAAAAGATGTATAAACATTAAAGGTGATAATGTGAAACGTCTTTTAATCTCAGAGTATAGAGCTAACCAACGGAAGGAATCCATAGAGAAACTGTATGATTGGGATGGGCTAAACAACAGTGGCAAGAGAAGATGTCTACATTGATGATTTAGGAGATCCTGTTTTAAAGACAGAAATTGATAGAGATAATTTCCGATAAAGCAGTAAGAATTGGTGAGATTCTTGCATAGCTTTTAAGTCTATTGGGGAAGAAGGAATCCAGATAATATTCAAACTGGTATCAAACATTTACGAAACTTCTCCTGGTATGATAATATATACAAGAAGAAAGAAAACGGTATTAGATGAAGATTGGCTTGAGTGCAGTAGAATTCCAGGTATAAACGAAGAATTTCTGTTTTTAAGAATTTATACTGAAAGGAATAGTCAAGAAAATAACTATTTTTTTATGTTATTTATGGACCTAGAGAAAGCTTATGATAATGCATTGAGAAAAGAAGTTCAGAACTTTAAAGAACTCACGTGTAAAATATCGACGTAGAAGCATGATCGGCATATATAATTAAGCTGTAACCGAGATAAAGTCTTTACATTTGAAATATTTTTTAAAAAATGAGTTGGGGGTACTATTAGTTGCTACAGAGAAGGAAACAAGCTTTGTTTTGATAAAAAAAAGTGTCTGTCTGCGTTTGGATGAACGCGAGCAACACAAAAACTATTGGTCGCATTTTGATTCGGGTTGCGTTTAATGTACAACCTATGGTCCATCAGGTAAAGTAGCATATGTTTCATTTTGATGTGACATGGAAAAAACAAAGAAATTTAGAACAATTTTTCATAGCATGCAGTTCACGTAAAAACTGCTCTATGGATTAGTGCATAGCCCGTGGTCCTGTCTGTAAAATAAGGTATGCTGATGAATTTATGATAATTTTCTTTAACCGTGATTCATTTAAAAACTACTGATTATATGCTGATTAGATTTAGATTAATGTATATCCCGTGGTCCCGTAGGTAAAGTAAGGTATGCTCCATTTTGATGGGAAATCTTAAAATTAGTAAATTATTGATAACTTTGCTTTAACGCGGTTCATACACAAAAAAATGTCCAGATTTTGATGGGATTTCAATTAAATTATACGATTAATGTATTCGTATAGCCCGTAGTCCCACGGTTAACTGCGCTGGGGTAAATTATCAAGAGAAATTATGAACAACTTACCAAAACCGCTGATAGAATTTAAAGTTGAAATTGGTAGAGGGCAATAGTAGGTCGAAAAAGGAAAGGGGAAAAATGGGTGTGTAGAAAATTGGCCACCGAAGCGTGCGCTTCATCGCAGTTACATTAGATTAAATTAAAGTGAATTAAATAAGGCATGCATCATTTTAATGTAATACAGTAAAACTATTAAATTTCCTTAATTTAATTTAATTGCGATGGAGCCCACGCTCCTGTGACAATTCCCCAACACATCCATTTTTCCCCCTTTCAGATACCCATCTACTTTTGCCCTCTACAAATTTCAACTTTAAATTGTTTCAACGTATTTGGTAAATTATTCATCACTTTTCATGTTAACTTACTCCAATTCCTGAACCCTTACCTACGAAAGAAAATCTTCCCACACCCTTGTGCCTGAAATCGAGTGACAGCTTGTGGTCATGGTCACGTTCCCACTTCCATGCATTAATATTAATTTTTACACCAATATCTTTCGACGCCTCATCACTAATATACGCCTTGTACAATACCATGGCTCTCTTCACCCTCCGCTTGTCTTCTCACGAATCCCATTGCAGCTCTTTTATCATATCGGTTACTGATTGTGTTCTACAATAATTCCCAGACACAAATCTAGCAGCCCTTCAACTACTGTATTTGATACCGAAAATGTGCGTCCCATACTACACAACCGTATTAAGCAATGGTCTGACCAAAGTTTTGTTACCCAATTTCTTTATTTCTCTCGTTCATCCCCTCATCACTCTCTGCAATAAGTGAAGGATTTTGAAACCTTTTCCTACTACCTGTCCAACAAGACTTGAACACGATTCATGCAAAAACTACTGCAATTTTTGATTAATATAAACCTCGTGGTCTTGCGGGTAAAATGTATTATTTAGGTGTGATGCCGAAAAATTAACAAAATAAATACAATTTTTCTTTAAACGCGATTCACAAGAAAACTATTGGTCCGATTTTCATGATGTTCTCATTAATATACAGCACGTGGTACAGCCCGTGCTCCCATACGAAGTATAAGGTATATGACCTCTAAAAGCTAAGGAATTAAACGTGTATACAAATTAGAATTAATTTAAATGTAAGGTCTGGCAGTCGAAATGTTTATCGTTATTTTAGGGGACGGGTGCCACCAAATTATTAAGAGGAACAAAGTTACAATTTGTTGTGGAGCGTGTTCATGTAAAATGGACTGGCGTTCAGTGACCTACAGTGGTCGTGGATCATGATGTGCACTGTAACGGGCCATGCGAACGAAGTGGTGGGCAATTGTTAGTTTATAATACAGATAAGAATCAGAATCTGAATCAGAATAAGTTAAAAACGGCGTGAGGCTATGTTGTAGTACATCACCATTAATATTCAAGTTTTATGTGGAGGAAGCAATAAAGGAAGTAAAAGAAAAATTTGAATATGACATATAGGTTCAACAAGAAGAAATTGTTATTCTCCGAATGGTTGATGATATTTTTCTGTTACCAGAAAAATTGCGAGAATATTGAGTAGTTACTGAATTTCATGAACAAAAAACTGAGAGAAGAATTTTGATTAAATATAAATCAAAGCAAAGCAAAAGTAATGAAATGTAGCAGAGATAATAGCAATAACTGTAGCTTAAGTATAAAAATAGGACCCGACCTAGTAAGGGAAGTAAGTGAATTATTTTTTCTAGGAAGTAAGATTACAACTAATGGCCGAAGCAGGACAGGTGTTAAAATAGGAATAGCACTGGCGAAAAGAGCGTTCTTGAAAAGAATAAATCTTTTAGTTTCAAATACTGATCTAGGATTTCATAAATTTACATGAATAGAATATAGCACTTTATGGTACCTTTAGGAATTCCAAAACGAAGGAAATTTGAAGTGTGTTACTATAGAAATGTATTCAAATTAAACGTACAGTATTAAGGAATAAATACCATATGGAATATTCATTTAGTTGTCACCACCCTCTGGTTACTACACAGGCCATCTTGAGTCGACTTAGTTTTGAAGAAGTTAGTTATCCCTCACGTAAAATAAGTTATTACTCAGCGGCCTGGTGGCTCAGTAGTTAAGCGTCTCACTGGATATCGAAAGGTCCTCGGTTCGAATCCCTGTCTCAGCGGGGATTTTCATAGGGCCTTAACCCGACCTTCACCATTGCCACAGCTTGCTGTGTAAAGTGAAGTACACCAGAACGGTTCCGTGGTTCGGATTCCACGTTAAACTGTAGGTGCCCTGTACCCTGCAGGATTGTCGGGTTAGTTAAGGCGGCTACGATAGGGGCGGAATGCGCAGCCAATAAAAACCCTATCTCCAGGTCATTACGACCACACGGAATTATTATTATAGTTATTATTATTTACACTCTTTGAGCAGGTTGCTGTAATAGTAAAACCGAAGCATGCCGAAAAGAGTGACGTCTGTGTTACAACAGATGAAATACGAAATTAACGTGTTGTGGAAATTCTGGGCGAGAAAAAATGGTTATGGAAGTGTCTCGCATAAAAAAAAAGAGACAGGGTGACACATATTATGTCACGTGGGATTGATTAATTTGTAAGCGGAGAGAACAGCTGAAGAAAAAAACCTTTAGGAGAAGACAAAAATTAGCAGCGTATAATTGAGGACGTAGGCTGTAAGGGGAATATTAAGATAAATAGGTTAGGGAAGGGAGGAAGAAGTGGAGGATTATACCAAATCAACAATTAATTTCAGAATCTGTTTATCCAATTTTTTGCAACCACATGGTTTGCGGCTATAATTTTTACGTCCCTACCTTCCTCCGAATGGTTTTATGTCGTAAAAAGTTTACGAATCGTCCTTTTCCATTTTGTTTTTATTTTGCCTATTCCTACAAGAAGCAATTTTGGGTGACAGTAAGCCGTAAGCTGTTTCCGTTGCAAAACGTGACGTTCATCACGCGGCTTTCTTCGCAATAAAAGAAGTTATTCACTGGACGCTATTCTGATGTGTCAGACGACAAGTTTCAACCGTAATGGCGTGATTGACAAGATGACATCGCGATAATGTATTGTGTGAGTCAGAAACGGGGGGGAAATATTCCCAGTAATTTCGTCTGCTTCTTTCAACGGATTCGTAGTCTTTTCATTTACTGCAATTTATTGTTAACGAAGGTTTTAAAAAATAATTTGATGTAATAAACACCATGTTGACGTAGGAAGCTTAATAATTTTGTAATTTAAATGTTATCTTGTTTAGGACTCACTCCGAAATACTAGTACTGTACATCTTGAACTGTTAATAAGTAACTGTCAGTGCAACCTCTATTTTCGCGTTATCGTCAGCGACGAATTATTTACATTCCTGTTAGCAGGTTCTGTAGCAGCACATTTCTGCTTGAACGCCGGGACCGAGCGTTATCGCCCTCCCACCAAGCTGGATGACGTAACGCGTTCGTTTCCTAGGGTTACAGCTTGCTCCAACATTCTGCAGTAGAACGACGCCGAAACAAGTAAGGTTGCATATCAATACAACCCTCATAATATCTCGAACCCATCTCTGATTTGCTTCCTAATCTTTCACTGGATCTGATTATCAGGCTGCATACAAGTAACGAATGCAATTGCGCAATTTTTTTAATCCAGCAGGACATTTTCAGGAATGGCGCCAATCCCACTTTATCCCGCGGGATCCAGCATAGGTCTCCAAAGTGTTATTACATAAATTAACAAACGCCTGCTTAATGCATAATAATTCAACTTACATGTTAAATATTAAAAATCAACAGTTAACAATATTTCAGCTGACAAAATGAGATTAAATTTAAAAAAAATCTAGCATCCCTTTAGTATAGTCTTCGAAACTATACAGGCTGTTACAATAAGGTACGGCCAAACTTTCAGGAAACATTCCTCACACACAAACAAAGAAAATATGTTATGTGGACATGTGTCCGGAAACGCTTACTTTCCATGTTGGAGCTCATTTTAGTTTCGTTAGTATGTACTGTACTTCCTCGATTCACCGCCAGTTGGGCTGACGAGAATCCGCACACAATTGTGGAATCACGTCATCAACACAGATTTTCTGTGAACGTGTGGGCAGGAATTGTTGGTGATGTCTTGATTGGGCCCCATGTTCTTCCACCTACGCTCAATGGAGCACGTTATCATGATTTCATACGGGATACTCTACCTGTGCTGCTAGAAGATGTGCCTTTACAAGTACGACACAACATGTGGTTCATGCACGATGGAGCTCCTGCACATTTCAGTCGACGTGTTCGTACGCTTCTCAACAACAGATTCAGTGGCCGATGGATTGGTAGAGGCGGACCAATTCCATGGCCCCCATGCTCTCCTAACCTCAACCCTCTTGACTGGCATTTATGGGGGCATTTGAAAGCCCTTGTCTACGCAACCCCGGTACCAAATGTAGAGACTTCGTGCTCGTATTGTGGACGGCTGTAATACAATACGCCATTTTCCAGGGCCGCATCAGCGCATCAGGGATTCCATGCGACGGAGGGTGGATGCATGTATCCTCGCTAACGGAGAACATTTTGAACATTTCCTGTAACAAAGTGTTTGAAGTCACGCTGGTACGTTCTGTTGCTGTGTGTTTCCATTCCATGTTTAATGTGATTTGAAGAGAAGTAATAAAATGAGCTCTAACATGGAAAGTAAGCGTTTCCGGACACATGTCCACATAACATATTTTCTTTGTTTGTGTGTGAGGAATGTTTCCTGAAAGTTTGGCCGTACCTTTTTGTAACACCCTGTAGATTAATCTCTTATGCAATACAGTAACTTTGTGCATTTAAATTTTTATTTTTAAATCTAAGTTAAATAAACAATCAAATATGGCAGTTACATTACATGCCTTACAGTAAATCACATCAGTTTGCAAAATATTCTATCTATGTACTAAGCAATCAATCAATCACATTAGTTGGTTGTTGTATGTAAGATACATAAATTAAAATAGTAAATTAGTCTGAGTCTTAAACAAAGAGACATTATGTAATTCAATCAATTGCTTTTCCTTTTTAACAAAGATCTTAAGAAACGAATAGTGTTCATTGTTTTGTGTCGCAATTTACTTCTTAAAGAACTGCATAAATAGACACCGACCATGAACTGTATTCCTGCTCCACGTGTTGCATGATAACGAAAATAACTGAACATGCAATTCTTTTGGAACTCCCATATAAACAATCAATCAACTATATCAATTAAAGTAATTATATTGATGAGAATAATATTTCATTCATATCATTGTTCTATAATACCGAATAATTTTAATAAATTATTGTCTTCATTGCTTTTTTTTTAAATTTACGTATAATAATTTCAGGATTTTATGATTACCATATTATTGCACGGTACAACTACAACCTTAGTAAAGAGAAAATCGTACTTGGCCAAAAAACGACGTTACGTGTACTGACACGCATGTTGGTGAAATTTTACTAATTGTAGAGCCGCGTAAATTCTTGCGGTATCCGCAAGACTGTCAAATGATGCGGGATCCAGCGGGATTGCAGGATCCGTACATGTGCCTACATGCCGTAATCCCCTCCCCCTCCCAAAAAAAGGAACAAGGAAAGTCTAAGGGGTCGTCACCGGTTACACGTTATGTTTAACTGTATGTTTAAAATGTTCAACAAAACGTATTACCAGGGAGCGTGCACAAACTAAGTGGCTAGGTCCAGGGGGGGGGGGGAGGTGTTGACTGGAAAGCTACGCTGAGCTACGTGGGGGGAGAGGGGGTTTCCGAGTCAGGCCACGTAACTTCCCTTTAATAACATTTTTTCACAGTTAAAATGAGGAACAGAACACACAACAGCATGTGAATATTTATTTCCCTCAGTTAATTACCTCCGTATGTAATTTACAATAATCTGACAGGAGAAAACCGTACAAAATGTCTTCTGAGATCAAAAGGGAAAAAAGCTACGTGCTGCGTGGGGGGGAGGAGATTAGAAGCGAAAACCACGTAGGGCTACATGGGGGGAGGGGGTAAGGGGGTTCACAGGAGACCAAAATGGAGCTACGTGGTTTATGGACGCTCCCCCAGTACGATCAGCAGGAATAAAGAGCTATAAAAGAAATTTTAATGGCAACTTGAATGTAAAATATTAAAAAAGAAGATTAAAGTGTTTCTAACAGAGAAGTTGATTAAAGATTTTGTTGCTAACGGAGAGAAGTGATTATCTCCATGTGATGCAAATTATGTGAGCCTTGTGGCAATATTTTTTGTCTTAATCCACCTGCAAAATCTGAATTTCATCTTTAGGATAAAACGCTTAAAAATAAAAATTTTGATGGTATTATTAGCGGAGTAACTCTCTGTGCAGAAGCCGCTTCAACTGCACGAATTTACACATCATTGTTTAAAGGCTGACAAAGCCTGTATTTGATTTTGTTGCAGCAGGCCTTTGTAGAAATTCGTACAGTTCCATGTGTTATCGTTGTGCTCACAACTTTATTATGCGGTTGATATATGAGTGTATCGCACTACGAAGTCGACATTTGAGTACCCCTGTCCGAGGTGGGAGTCGAATGGGCGTTCCTTATAACGTAGACCGGATGGACGTCGTTGGTGGCTGTCTGGTCTGCCGACGCGACAGTGTAGGGGCAAGCACGCTGCCTCGCATTGCAGCCAGCGCCCGTTTCTTTGACGACTTCACGCTTTGTCGACACCGAAGTTCCCAGAGACAGGAGAGGAATGGCAGCAAGAAACAGAAAGGAGTCGACGGTGGCCTATGCCGGTTTTAGTCTTGATTTATTTCGGAGGTCATGGAAACTGAAATCTGGATATTCGGTCTGGGATATGAATCCACTTTCTTGGAAACCATTGTTTGAAATTATTCAATTTTAGTATAATTTAAAAGAATTCCATATAAAGTAGTACTGTAATATTAACTATTTGTGCGTAGCAATAATTATACAATTATTAGCAGTGTTTTAGATTCTCGGAAACCAAACTTTAATAAACCGATGTAAAATTATAGAGAGCAATTCTGTTATTAGGGAAAAACCACCATTTTATGCCAAAATTACTCCTCTGGCTCAGAAAGAAACCACTACCATTTTGGATAAGGGGATTCACTATTTTTCACTATCGGAACATCTCAGACTTGTGTAACAATTTCCTATCGCCTAAGACTGTATCTTCAATCAGTTTTGAAATAAATTCACCACATATCTTGAGATCATTCCAAGTAGCTACTTACGTCATTGTATAGCTAAGTCTGTGCTTCTTTTCTAGCTAGATCCTTATAGATGTCAACTGGAAACATTTTCAACCACAGTCGGCAGTAAGAGTGCTAGAACGGACCCCCTGTGTAAGTGTTGCACTCAGCTCAACCAGCCACGCGACACGACTGCAATGGCTTTATTTTAATCTCGAAGTCACATCTGGGCGGCACGAAGAAAGAATTCTCGCCTATCCATCATCCTTACCTCGCTGCGAGAGCATCACAAGGCTGCCGAGATGCCACTCAGCTACAGATCGTCTGTTTTCGCTCTTTCATCTGGGGCGAATGTAAACTTCTCATTTCTTCATAATGAAGCCTATCGAGTCGTATCGTTCCATCAACTTTTGATCGTACTTATCCACAAGTACCGAGGTATTTCGAAATTTCGTCAAATTTTTTCACAAATTCCTACACACAGGTAAAGTTTCGTGTGGTCGTAATGACTTGGTGACAGGATTTTTTTTGAATGTGCATTTCGTCCCTGTCATAGCCGCCTTTACCCATCCCGGCAATCCTACGGGTTATAGGGGACCTACAGTTTAACTTAAAACCCGAACCACGGAAGTGTTCTGGGGTACTTCACATTACACAGAAAAGTGTACCAGCGGTGATAGTTGGGTTAAGAGCCTTTTGAAAATCCCCACCAAGACCGGGATTCGAACCGGTGATCTTTCGATCTCCAATTAGACGTCTTAACTGCGGAGCCACCAGACACGTGCATCTTATTCCCATAAATGCATTAACTGAGAGATTTAGCACAGGTATTTAAGCTATGATTGGAATTGTAGTATAATATTTGGTTAGGGGGCAGCTGAGTATTGATTTACCATTAACTGTTCCCTCTTACCTTTTCATTAATTTTAATATTAAATAATTTTCATTAATATATTCATTTCAATTACTTGATCACTTGATTTCATGATGGGAAGTGGGTGCGAAATATTAATAAAGTCATAACTTGACACAATTTATTCAATTAACTCTAGAGGCATACAGACTTCGGTATATTTACGATTACTTGAATACATAAACGATCAATGATAAGAAAAAAACAACACCAACACGACACAATTTGAGCCATAGAACGTTAATAGTAAACTAATAATTATGAAAAGTTTATGTGAAATTCAAGCACGATGTCACTGAAACAAAAGCTAACATGAAAAATCTAATGCTTTGTAAATTGTTCACAACACAAATTGAACTTTACAGAAGCGAATGTCTTCGTTTTAATTTAACATTGGTGCCATTAAGTCTTTGACTTAAACAGAATACTAGTTCTTGATCGATAGGAAAATCAGATAGAGCTTTTCCGTATCGTATCAGTTTGCTTACGGTCCCTGTACCTAGAGGTGGGGCACGGACGTTTACTATTGGCTAGGCATCACATGAGCAGTACATGCACGGCGCCTGCTTCATAATGCGCACAGGCTGGGTCCATGTTTTCGCACATTAAAAATGCCGCGCTAGGCTCAACCTTGAAAGACGGCGTCGAGTCACACAGACATACCGGCGTGGAGTTACGCCGTTTAGACCGTTCTTAATGCTAGTAATTTACCACAAAAATAGATGCTCGCGACAGTAGGTATCCGGTAAAATGATCCCAGGCTTGTGAAGCATGCATCGGCTTTGAATTATGAAAGACCTTACTTCGTTATCTGGAACGAATTCTTCAATTCCATCTCGGTCTATTTATTTTTTGCTTGGGCTTTACGCCTCGTCAACAGCGATGTCATTAGAGGCGGGATGGGATTGGGGACAAGGAACTGAAAGGAATTCGGCCATGGCCTTTTTGAAGGAAGCATCCCGGCATTCGCCTGGAGTCATTTGGGGAAACCATGGGAAACCCAAATCTGTATGACCGGATGGGGATTCGAACCCGCGTCCTCCCGAATGCGACGCCAGAACATTGACCGTTCACCCACCACTCTCGGTATCTCGGGCTAATACTGTGTTTGTAACATACTCGTATATTGACACACACTGTTCTCGAAGAAGAATCCGCCGTTTGCCAAGAAGAATGGATGCCGCCATCAACCAAGACAGGGGTTCGAACCGGAGACTGTATGATCATCCGTCAGACTCCTTTATCATTGAGCCACCAGACCGCTAGATTGTACGTGAAAACGTATTTTCTCCCGCCTATATCTCGGTTTATCGCTAGTAGCCGTTAAAAGATTTTCCATAGAAGGCGCTTTTCTTGTCAGGATCAACGAGGTGAGTGCATATAGGAATCTAACACTGTTCCAAGAAATAATATAAAATGTTACGGCCAGACTGTGTGTTACGCTGTGTCAACTGCGTCTTAGTTTTTGAAACAGCAGAGCTCGCATGCCACCCGAAAGTAATAAACGGATGTATATGGCGCGCTTGTGTTGCGGGTCCCGTAATACTGCCAGGGGCTTTCCTGCTTCAGAACTCACAGAGAAACTTAATCTGTAGCCAGCTTACTGAATTTATCGCTGGCGGACGGTATTAAACACATTTAGTGGCTGAAGGAAGTTAAGATAATCATCAATAATCATTCCTGATAGGGGAATTATTTGTGAAAGTCGTATAAAGCTCCATTAAAGAACGTTGTTCGACTCTGAACAAAAGGCTCCTTTATGCTAATATATTTGGACTAACAACGACTACCTACAACCCTCTGCTACTTATTCCATGATTTCAAGCGTAGATGGTTGTCACGGAGAGTGTTATCCAAATAAAGCATTTTCCTGTAGAATGTTTTTCTTTTACAAATCCCGTTGCCTTCCCCAATATGGTCAGTGTTATTGTTATGTAGATGATTGTGAGTAGTGTGTGTTAAGCATAGTACCTTATTCGTGCCTGGCTTTCGGATTCGAATCCCCGTCCGCCCATCCAGATTTCGGTATTCCATCGTTTCCCGAAATTACTAAAGCGTGGTTCCTTCAAATTGCCATGTCCTAATTACATCTCGTACACTGTTCCCATTCCTTTCCCACCTCTAACGACCAAGACGTCCGCAAAGCGTAAAGCCATAACAGAAAAAACATTTGTATCATTCATTACAAAAGAGGGAGAGCGAGAAACACTATAGCTGCCTTTCAGGCATGCTTATGAAACGTGTCATCAAATTTAATGCCTTGCAAAGTTAACTGTGTTGATAATTTCATTTCATATTAGTTTTGCTTAATCTCATGGCTTATCTTCTTACTTCCGGAATTGGTATATCCAAGATGAAAACATGAAAGATAGAAGCCGAACTATGAATTATCATTTCCTAAGTTTACGTTAAATCAATTATTCTTTCATTAACTAAAATTAAACTTCAGCATTTATGCAGCAGCGCCCAACCATTAGCAAAATGAAATCATTCTGTACATCTCTTTAACCACGTTTTAAAATGCAGTACAGGTATATCTTTCTAATATTTTCCAGCTTACGATGTTTATAACTATTAGTTTCTTCCTTCATTGTACATTTCTATCTCGCTACTATCTTTCTTCATCCTGTGGCACTAAAATTTAGTATTCTGGAAGTTTTAGCTGTCTCGACACCTTTCTTTCCATCTTTCCTATTTCTGATGCACTATGCCCATAGTTTTGTGTTCGTATCTTTAAACTTTTATGGCTTAATTTATCACTACGAAATTTGGTTGTTTCCACAACGCTCCTGTTTATACTGGTACCCATTAACAAATTACATCTACAAGCATTTTATTAACCATCCATTATACATTAGCAAACAAAATTAGTTTTTGTGGCTAAGTAAGGTTTATTCTGTTTTTATTTCAGGCTGTTATTCTGAACTCCACATTTTCTTGGGTCCTTCAGATTTAATTTTTTAATTTATATGGGACTACTATATTATCCCTTTCTTTTTTTTTTTAAAGAAAAGATGTATTTTGTACTTGCGGTATTTTTGTAAGTAGTCCTATTTGGTATGTATAAGTAGCAATTAGTCTTGTTATTTAATACTATGTATCCATTAGGATTGAATATTAAATAACTTCTACTTGTAGATTTCTTGTTTTATTACTGCAACTGATCCTTTGTCTATTATCTCCAATCCGTTTAACGTCATGTACAATTATATTTTAGTACGTTTTTTCTCTTTTATCCCCAGATCCTCCACATTGCTTTTGTCTTCGCTCTATCTTAAATGTTTGATCCCCCCCCCCCCCCACTACCCATTAAGTTTGTACAAAGAATGAAGCTGATTGTTATTGATTGCATAATTTCGTATTTGAGATTTACAAATACTTTATTGAATAGGGGTTTGTCATTTTTGTCAGTTGGAAAAAAACAGAGTAGTTGGGCTCTATACTCCAATTTAAATCAATTCATTCTTACTTCTAGCCCTTTCAATTTTTTATTGAGAAGCTATACATGGAGATGATACATATGTCAACCGCAGATGGAAAAAAATTATCCAACTTCCATCGTTTGTAAAAAATGTTATTTATTGCTGAAAACGTGACTGGTGGTCTCAGACCTGTTCACAATTATTTTTTCTGTAGATTATTTGTGTAATAAAAAACAATTAGTTAAGAGTAAAACAAATAACTGTTATATCTTGGTCATAAGGAAACAGAAAAATCGCTTAGTGAAAACAAGCGTGCTTTAAAGTTCGGCGTCTTTTCCTTTAACTGATAAAAGAAGCTTATTAAGCTATTCATAATCTTAATCGCAATTCACCTGTCAAATTCTGGGGAGTTACCATGTGATTTTAATGATATGGGCCTTCGAAAATAGTTTTACGAGCTTACATACTACTCAACTGAATAGTCTCTTAAATAAATAAACGTAAAGGGATGAAATTCTCCTAGTCAACCATACTTAGTATCGTTATGCGTAAGAAAATTTGTCCAATTTTTATAAATTGCTTATACTTTAAAACAATAAAACATATAATAATAAAACGTCTCACTGCAATCATATACATGTGTGCCCTTCGGATGACCAGAGACGAGTGGAAAACACGGAGTCTTCACATCAATGCAAGTATACCACGTTTAAAGTTTCCTTAAATTGATTCTCTCACTGTTAATACTTATACTGTATGTTTTAAAGAAAAATGTAAATACAGATAAATTCAGTGAAATGCAGAATGAAGAAAACCTTATAGTCAATAAAAAACATTATTTTTTAGTTGCGTATGTGTATTTTTTAAATAAATATCCAGAGCACTAAACGAAAATTTTCTTATGCTTTTTTCTCCCGTGAGGTATTGTCGGGGAAATTCCCAGGTTGCCGGAATCTCAAAATTTCCACTGTCCTCCTTTTACCTTCGGAATTTTCGCTAGCCAAATCTACAATAGTAATTGTCGCCTTCTCTCTATGACCCAAGTATTCTGTGTAATAAGATTCAATGTTTTTGTGCGCAATGTGTTATTTTTGGGGTGAAAATTCGACAATCATCATAAATATATGATTTTGAAGCTTAAGAATTGTACTTTAATCTATTTTCTACACAATTCTTGCTCTTTGATTTTATTCTTGTTCTACAAGTATGTTTGTGTACTTTTTTCAGTTTACCCTCGTATAACTACACTCTCAACAGATAGTTTGGTCCCTTACAGTATGGCTGAAAAATCCGAATAACATTTCTCTATATCAAATAGGTTTTTACAAGTTTTTGATTTACTACCGAACTAAATGATTGTTCTTTTGGAGTAAACCGTTGAAAGACTCTTAATCATTCCAAGGGGGATTGGCAGATAAGAGTGTTTTATGGAAATAAGTAGCATTTGGCGTCAGTTTCATTCACATGGACTGTTATTGTACACACTACTCTCTTAAACCAACATGGTCAACAACTACATCATCCGCAGCCCCAGTGACTCACTGAACGTAAAATCTTTTTTCCTGAAATGAAACTGTAACTTCAATCCTCCAAATAATATTGTAACCACTGCTAAATATTTCGACTGCAAGAATCGATATTGATTTGTGAACCCCTTTATTTTAATTCCTCAGCTCTCTAACGTCACCTCCAAATGAAACATTTTCTATTTTACACGTGAGACCATGGGTTGTTCATTAAACGAAACCCAAACAAATCCGGCCAGTATTCATTGCGTGAATCCCGTTCATCCTAACGCAGAAAGACAGACAAACACATTCTTAAAAGAAATAGTTGATTCCTTCTCTGTGCCTTACTAATAGTACCCCAAAATTAATTTTAAAAAAATATCTCAAATGTACAGTTTTATTATAATTGTAAATAAGGAAAATACTTTCAAGATGGTGCATCCCCAATAAATGGATCTTATCACGATACATAACTTCGATGTCGATGTTTATGACTTTTGAATTTGCGCCAAATTAAAACTATGGATAGTTAGTCAATTCTCTCTATGTGCTTGGAATGCACAGCTACGAATCAACAGTAAGGATGGAAAAGAAATGCCTCTTTATTCACATCTTGATGGTGCCATATTCATGAATTTCTGCTGCATGATACTTTAAATTTTGTATCACTTTAAAATTAACGTCATTATACAATAACAATTTCTTTTAAGCCATAATTTATAGTTCTAATAGTGAATAGTCCAGCGTTGAACAGGTATAGTATGACACTTGACTTACATGTAGGATATCAACGTGCGTATCAACTAATTTGCTCATCTGAGCACGAGAAAAATCTGGTTTCAGTTTAAAAGCCAATGTATTCACCACTTATAGTCAATCAGAAGTTGATGCTGCATGACTTTTTGACAGTGATGTTGTTGGTAACCGCAGCAGGTTTCGTTGATTCTAGCTTGGACAGTCGTACCAGAGACTGCCATTGACGAGACAGTATGATTAACAAGTGGGCTACTTGTTTGTATTCAGTGGCGATGATAAAGAAATCGGAAACTATGTGGTCGACCCCAGTTGAGGATTCGGGTTATGGTTGTGATCTGACACGTGGATTCTATGGGGTTTTCCCTACGATGCCCTATGACTTGTGCCGGTTATCTTCATGTATCTTCTGCTCTTGAGTTCTTGTTCTTCGGACCTATCCTCTTCTTCTCTTCTACTGCTAAATAAACATGAGCATCAAGGGTAAACTTCCATCTAGGAGAGCGAGCGGACAGCTAAGAGTTACTTGAATGAAACAATCTCTTCTGGAAACCTCATTTAATCCGCACTAAAACGTAAACCATCTACATCTGACGATGTTCAAGATAGAGAGGTATTCCGCAACCCGTGATACTGATCCCAGGGATGAATCTTAGCCCTACAGTTCACTACTAACAGAGAATGGTAAATTTGGTGCAGCGACTATCTATTCCGAGGTCTACCTGGTAATGTGTTGCCCGAAAGTGAAGAAGTGAGAGTGATCCATGTATCCTGGCTTGCTGGTTAAGTATTGTTTTTAAGTGATTTACGTCTCTCAACAGCGAGGTATTTAGAGACGGGAAAGGATGGGGGCAAGGAATTGGAAGGAATTCGGCCATGGCATTTTTAAGGAAACATCCCGGCATTTGCCTGGAGGTGATTTGGGAAACCATGGAAAACCCAAATCTGGATGCCCGGACGGGGATTCGAACCGCCGTTCTCCCGAATGCGAGGCCTGAACGCTATCCGTTACACCACCACGCTCGGTTTAAAGTATTGGCTTACGTGCTCAGCACCACACGTGTAACTAGCAACCTGAACTGTCGATCGGCAGAAAGTCGAACAAACAGGACATGCTAACTCGACGTCTGGCTGCAGTGAAACTTAACAAACTTACACGTTTTCAATATTAAAATGTTATACCAAATAACACCCCGTCACAACTGTATCAGCCAACTATATCAACCATTCCCACACAGTAAAAGTGACAACAATTTTGCTGTAGCCGCTTTTTTCGAGTAAGACAAGAGGGGTGAACTCCTACTTCGACAACAACCCAACGCTTTGTCTCGCTAGTGTTTAACTTGTGGGATGATGAACTGAGTAATGTTGAGTATACAGTGTTGTGGGGGTATTGCGTAACAGAGAGGGTATGGACAAGGCTGGTGGTGAACTGCCGTGGAGTTTGAGGAAATAATGCCTAAGTCTTCATACGATAAGCATTGGGCTTGAACTTGTAACATTATCACTAATCCCCAACTATTTTTTTTATTATAAAGTTACTACTATTACTATTGATAATATTGAATAATTTTGTATTTAATAATAATAAGTATTCTAAATAATTGTATTAATGTTTGTAACTTGATATGTGTTATTAATGGGTTTCCACAGACTGTAGTTTGTTAAGAAAACGGGTTGTATAGAGTTGTTTTATTTAAGTAACAAATCTTTGACTCTGGTCAGCACGGCCGTGCTGGCCGCGATTGTTGATTAGGCGCCTGCATTGTAGCATGGCAGGTCGCGTGGCAGCGTGTGTGTTGTATCACTTGAAGAAGGTTGTATAGCCCGAGTTCATTCTCTCTGTACACAAGATAAAATAGCTTTTGAAATGTATTTGAAACTTGTTTAAATGTAACACAAGTGTTTAAAAAGTTATTTCAAGGAAATGTATTGATTCAGTTCAGTAGTTTATCGACCAGAACAGTGATATTTTCGTTTCCAGAAGTTGTAATAATACCTCTCAATTTGTTTGCCAGAAAACCGTAATTAAAACTATCCGAGCTAACGACTTGCATGTGTTGAGAGGGGAGAATAGAGCCGTTCTCGTCTAAATAAAACGCCGTCATCAACTACTGCAGTGGGTAGCTCACAACTGGCTGACCATTTTCAGGAAAATTGGTAGCCCACATTTGGGAAAACCTGCCAGGATAGCTCCCATTCGGCTATCAAACTATCTTTAGGAAATACGCCAACGCCTCTTTCAACCACTTAGACAATCACTGGTCTTCCCTCCACAGACTTAATAATAGAAAAGTTTCACTTCCAGTGAGGGCATATAGCTACTTCATAAGAGGTGTAGTAAGTGACAATTCGTTTTTAAAATGGTTATGAAAACAGCATTTTATGGTAACGAAGCATGGACTTAAAGAATGCCAGAAAGAAAGAAAATTGAAGCGTTTGAAATGTGATGCTACAGAAGAACGCTGAAAATTGAGTGGACAGACAAAGTACGAAATGAACGGGTTTTGGAAATGATGGCTGAGGAATGAAGTTTGTGGAAGAAGCATACAGAATGAAGAGAGAGGCTGGTAGGTCATATTTTGAGACACTCTGGATTGGTTAATTTGTTGGTGGAGGGAACAGTCGAAGGTAAGAACAGTAGAGGAAGACCCAGATAAGAATATAAGAAACAGGTATCTGAGGACGTGGGTTGTAAGGAGTATGGAGAGATGATGAGGTTAGCACAAGATAGGAAGGGATGGAGGATTGCAGCAAACCAGTCGAGAGACTGATGACAGTTGAGCTTTCACTTCTTTTATATTATGTAAGTCATTCAGCTCTGGCGTTGAGTAATAAAATTTTAATTTTGTAAACGACATACAAGAACGCCGTGTATAAATCATTTGTCTTTGTTTTCTTTAAGGAGACGCGTTTCATGGTCTGTTGGATGAAAGTTTCGCCATCCAGGACATGACTAGCGTTGTCGGATAGGCAGTGCACGTTTCCAAATCACCAAATTGTGTACCAGTGTTCCGGGTTAAATACTGTACAGAGGGCACACGACAATGTTGAAGATGATTCGTCCGTCCTATGGCGACATTAAATTTCGTAGCTCTTCAATATTTCTTTCGAAGAGTAGTCCTGAATGGGCTGGCTCCGAAATTCACCCTTTCCCTTCTTTAAAGTATCATCTACAATATATACATCACACTTCAATGAATACATAACTATGTTTGTAGCTCTATTATTTTATTGCTGTCCTTTTTAAATTCTAAATAAATTAACAGTCATTGTCAACATTAAATTTATTAAAGGAATACCAACATGGCTGTGCTAAAACCATGCAATTTGCAACCAGTTTTCTTTTTATGTAACATTTGTGTAGATTCATTAGAATACACAGGACCAAAACATGTGTTTTAACATATACTTTAGCTCAGCAGATTTAATTTCTGAACATGTGGGCAAACCAATTCAAATTATAAAGCCATTGTACTGTTGTGATTTGAACATGGTAAAATTTTTCTACTTTCTTCCATCTTTATAATACAGTATTTTTTTTAGGATATGCATGTTCTTACTACCAAACATCTTAGCAGTCGAGGAGACTGTAGAAAAAATAATTTCTGTGTAAATGTAATTTACCATTTACATGCTTTCATGATAAAGAATACTTGTAACTGAAGAAATTAATTGTAATTTATCTGCTGTTGAACTAATTTTTTTTTTTTACTTATGGCTTTACGTCTTGTCGACGTCGAGGTCATTAGAGGCGGGGACCAAGCGTGGTCGCTGCGTGGTTAACGTTCTGGCCTCGCATTCGGGAGGACGGTGGTTTGAATCCCCGTCCGGGCATCCAGATTTGGCTTCTCCATCGTTTCCCAAATCACTCCAGGGGAATGCCGGGATGCTTCCTTCAAAAGCCCATGGCCGAATTCCTTCCCGTTCCTTGTCCCCCATCCCATCCTGCCTCTAATGACCTCGATGACAACGAGGCGTAAAGCAGTAAGTATAAAAAAAAGACGGGTTGAGATTGGGGACAACGAACGGGGAGGAATTCGCCATGGCCTTTTGAAAGAAGCATCCCGGTATTCGCCTGGAGTAATTTGGGAAAACCATGGAAAACCCAAATCTGGATGTCCGGACGGGGATTCGTACCCGCGTCCTCTTGAACGCGAGGACAGAGCGTTACCGCTCACCCACCACGCTCGGTCTGCTGCAGGAATGTAGGAGTTGCGAAGAAGTGTGATTTTATATTACATAAAAAGATTTTGGGGGAAGAGCGAAATACTTTCAGACGAAACCATTATGTTTTAAGACAGTATTGCCACCATTATCTACAAGCCTGATATAATACAATGTGAACAGAAAAGAACTTTACAGTTTCGAAAGTTCATAAAAACAAAACTGTGTAACGTAATGGCTTGTTGTATCTCTGGAAGTTATTATACAGGTTACAGGGAATCGATATGTGCCCTTGGAATCACACGGTAGACGTCGATACGATATTCATACTCTTCCCAAACATTGTAAAACATGTCGGTGGTGAATGACTCTATCACAGCTGCGATTCGTTACCTTAACTGTGTTCAAGGATTTTGCCAGGGGTGGGACAAACACTTTGTCTTTCAGACTACATCATAAGTAAAAAACAACACGGGGATAAGTCTGGTGATCATTGTGGCCATTTGCACAACACGTTATCAGCGCCTACATCGTCCACGTAAGGCGTGTTTACGTATTCCCTTGCAGCCAAGTGGATTGTTTCAACATAAAGTTGTTAGAGTTTTCTTGCAGCTGTGCCATTAGCCAAAATGAAAGCAAATGCCTGTGACGGCTATGTCCATGGAAATGAAAAGGCCATAAATCTTCTCCTTTGACATAGTGCAAAACGCATTCATCTTTGGCCAATCTCGTTCATGTTCGATGGTAAAATTGGGAATTCCTGTTCCCCAAACACGCAAAATGTAGCGATTACTTCACCAATAGTCTGAAACGTTGCTTCGTTACTAAAAAGTAACCCCTTGTTCAGGTTACTCTTATTGTCAATCCTTGTCAGCATCTTGGAGCAGCATAATCTGCAAGCGTAACTAAGGAATTGGAAAGGATTGTTTGTTGCGTCTGAAGCTCACAGCTAGTTTCTGTGGGCTTCGCAGGAATGATGACGACCAGGACCTTTCCTTTGCAGTGCAGCCCTTCTCTTCAAAGTTTTTTTTACCAGACGTAAATGGATACACTGTTGGGTAGTTCATGATGAAAGTGTGTGAGAAATGCTCGTTGAACAGTATTTACCAATTCCGCTTATGAACTGAAAGACGCACAAGCTCATTTGTTGTGGTGTAGTTACCATTTTCTACACTAGCACTTTCCAATACCGGCAGGTTGCAACAAAAAAATTGGGCTGATACGAAAAAAAAAATCTTGAGGCAAATCAGTTGTACCGTTTCGTTTTTATAAACTTTTGAAACTGTGAAGTTCTTTTGTGCTCACCCTGTGTGTAGCGCTGAAGATGTTAAACATGGCTTATCAGCTCACAAACCATACAAGTAACACGAAGGAAACTTTTGTCTTGATATTTTTTTATTTTTTTTTTTTTTTTTTGCTGTTGTCCGTCTTTCGACTGGTTTGATGCAACCCTCCATCCCTTCCTATCCGGTGCTAACCTCTTAATCTCTACATACCCATTACAACCCACGTCCTCAATTATCTGCTTCAGATATAATAATGTCTTCCTCTACAGTTCTTACCTCCGCCTGTTCCCTCCACCAACAAATTAACCAATCCAGCATGTCTCAAATTATGACCTACCAGCCTATCTCTTCCTTCTGTAAGATTCTTCCACAAACTTCTATCCTCACCCATCATTTCAAAAACTCGTTCATTTCTTACTTTGTCAGTCAACTTAATTTTCAGCATTCTTCTGTAGCACCACATTTCAAATGCTTCAGTTTTCTTTCTTTCCGGTATTCCTAAAGTCCATGTTTCGCTACCATAAAGTGCTGTGCTCCACACATAGAGTTTTAAAAAGTTCTTTCTAATTCCTAGATCAATATTTGAAACTAAAAGGTTTCTATTTTTCATGAAGGATCATTTGCTAGTGTTATTCTTCTTTTGATATCATTCCTTCTTTGGCCATAGGTTGTAATTAACCGACTTCAAAAAAGGAGGAGGTTCTCAATTCGTCTGAATTTTTTTTTTTTTATGTATGTTCAGCGATATCTTCGCCAATTTTGAACCGATTTAAATGAAATTTTTATAGTGGATAGAGTATACCTCCAAAGTGGTCCCATATGAATTTCATTGAGAAACCACCCCTTCTACCCCTTTACAACCCTTAACTTTTATACAAACCCACACTTTTTATCCGATTTGGATGGAAATTTGGAAATGTATAGTAAAAAATATAGAGAAAAATACTGTCAACTTTTGGTTTGAAAAAAAAAACGAACCCCTCTCCCCCTATCCACTCCTTAATTTTTGCCAATGTTCTTTATACAAAGCTAAAGTCGACACCATTTAACTGATCTCCATTAAAGTTGGCATATACATGTAATTTTTCATGGAAAAGGTTTCTGACCCAAAAAAAAAATAAAAAAACACCCCTCTCTCCCTTTACACCCCTTAATTTTTATACAAACCCAGATTTTTTATCAGATTTCAATGGAATTTTGGACATGTATAGTCAAAAATAAAGAGAAAAATGCTGTCAACATTTCGTTTGAAAAAACTGAACCCCTCTCACCCTATCCACCCCTTATTTTTTGCCAAAGTTCTTTATACAAAACTACAGTCGACATTATTTAACTGATCTCCATTAAAGCTGTCATATACATGTAATATTTCATGGAGAAGGTTTCTGACCAAAAAATAAAAAAAATCCACCCCATCTCCCCCTTTACACCCCTTAATTTTATAAAAACCTATATTTCAAACAAACAGAAAAATCTTGTCAACATTTAGTCTGCCAAAGCACAACCCCTCTCCCTTCTACCAACCCCTTAATTTTTGTCCATTTTTTTAATATAAAAAGCTACAATCGCCACCGTTTGACCTATTACCATGAAAGTTGGGGCTTATATGTATTTTTTCACAAGGAAGGTTTCTGACCAAAAAACCACCCCACTCTCCATTAAACCGTTTAATTTTTATACAAACTCACAGTTTTTATCTATTTTAGACAGAACTTAGCAAACTTTTACTGTAAAACAAAGAGAAAAATAATGTCAGCTTTTGGTTTGAAAAAACTGAACCCTTTTCCCCGTTTCCGCCCCTTGACTTTTGTCAATTTTCTTTTTGAAAAGCTACAGTTGACACCATTTTACCGATCTGTATGAAAGTTGGCACATATATGTATTTTTTATGGAGAAGATTTCTGACCAAAAAATAAAAGAAATACCCTAGCTCCCCTTTTACATCCCTTAATGTTTGTACAAACCCACATTTTAATCCGATTTCGGTGGAACTTCGCATGTGTATACTTTAAAGCAAATAGAAAAAGAAACATACTACTCACATTACTTTGACAAAAACACAAACCCTATTCCCCTTTCTACCCCTTTAATTACTGTCAATGTTCATTATATAAAGCTATCGTTTCTATCTGATTCTGAAGAAAATTTGCACACGTATACTTTAAAAAATGCATAACAATTGTGTTTAAATTAGGTTGCAGAAGACCAACCCCTCTTCCCTTCTACCCCCACCCCTCCGAATTTCCAATATTCTTTATAGATACCTACCGTTTTTATCAGATTTCGATGGAACACTGCAAATGTATACTTAAGAACAAAGAGAAACATTCTGTTTACAAAACCCAACCGCTCACTCCCTTACCCCATTTAATTTTTGTAAATGTTCTTTACACAAAGCTACAGTTTTTATCTGCTTTCGATGGAACTTTGCACATGTATACTTTAAAACAAACAGAAAAATGCTGTCCACACTACCTTAACAAAAACCTAACTACTCTTCACCTCCACACCCCTTAATTATTTTTTTATATACACCTAAAAATTTTATATGAGATCGTTAGAAATTTACAAACGTATACTTTAAATCAATCAGAAAAGACAGTCTACATTTGGTATACAAAAGCCCAATCCCTCTTCTCCTTTACCCCCATCGTTTATAATTTCCAATGTTCTTTACAAAATCCACAGTTTTAAGTACCGTCAAAATCAATTAAGTCATTGCAGGATATTTATAAAATGTATGTGTCCTTATGTCTCAACATGTACTTCAGATCTCAACTTGGACCCCAGCATTTACGTTGTGAAACCAATTAAATATCTATATTTTCTGTGTGATGCCGGAACGAACAGATATATTCCAGAGACAGATTTGTGTATGTGGTATTTATTAATGTTCAGATGTTACATGTTTCGATTATCGAGCAGCAGCTTTAACAAATGTTATGATTAGATCGAAACACTGCCTGGACCAAAATGTAAACTAACATTCCTTAACGCAGCATCCAATTCACCCCATTCTGAAAGTTGTTGTAAAGACAGATTTTTTTAAAGCATTCGCTTTAACCACTGAGCTACCAGGAAATTCGCAAAATGAGAACTGCTGCGCCATATTTAAACAAAAATTAACTATAATACAGCTAAAAATTTAAAAATAAAATAATTGTTTAAAAAACATAAAAACCGCCTTCAAAAAAGAGCACTAAAAATTTTAAAATAACTTTATACCTTGCTTAGAAGAAAGTAAATCTAAATGGACAATATTTTACATTACTGTTATTGAAATTTTTACATTAATTAGTTATTTTTGGAGTCGGTGTCAGCCAAAGCAAGAAAAACAAAAAGATAAAAACAATAATAAACAACATTAATACATAAAAAATCATGTTACTACTTACCTACAATTAATTCTAGAAACATTTTTCAACACAACTGAAACATATAGATGATACACCGATATTATACTAACTATAAAGTGTTTCCTGCATGATGCAGACACTGTAGCGCCAGAGATATGCCTGGATGACCAACGAGGCCGAGCCACAGATAAAATACCGTTAATTTGTTTCCCTAAGCTGTCTCCCGGAATAAAACTATCTTCCTCACGACATGCTGTAAAATATTTGGAATTTTTGTTCGTACTCTCGGTTCGCCTCGAATACCAAATAAAGTTCAGTAATTCGATCTGCGCGATCTGACAGCTGGCACCGACTCCAAAAATAACTAATTAATGTAAAAATTTCAATAACAGTAATGTAAAATATTGTCCATTTAGATTTACTTCTAAGCAAGGTATAAAGTTATTTTAAAATTTTTAGTGCTCTTTTTTGAAGGCGGTTTTTATGTTTTTTAAACAATTATTTTATTTTGCTTCCCAAGTAACAGAACTCACTTCTTCTCCTATTGTATAAGATCCTTTTTTTATATTTAATCTACTAGTATTTTTATCATTTCTGCTACATTTCGTTACTTTTGTCTTGCTTTGATTTATATTCAGTCAAAAATCTTCCTTCAGTATTTTGTTCGTGACATTCAGTAACTTCTCAATATCCTCAGTCCTCTCTGCTAACAAGACAATGTCATCAGCAAAACGTAGCATATTGATTTTTTCTCCCTGAACATTTATGCCACATGGAGACTTCAGGTAACTGAAATACAGGGTGTATCATAAAGAATCATCCGATTTGGCACGTCTATATTTCTGAAACTAATAAACATATACAATGAATTTTGTTTTTTGATGATCGGGAAACTCTGAAAGTGGATGCGTTCAACGTCTGCGTCAGACACTATGGGGCGGCCCGACGATTTGCCTTTACAAAAACCACCTGTTTTTCGGAATTGTTCATGCCATCGTCTAATGCTCTGTGCTGTAGGAGGATCCACACCATACCTAGTACGAAAGTCACGCTGAACAGTTGTTACTGACCCGCACTGCGCAAAACGTAGAACACAAAACGCTTTATGCTGTCCCGACGCAATTTTTAATAGAACTGAAGTGTGCGCACACTGCTGCTACCTAGCGGGAACCACGTAAAACAGGAGAGTTTGCTCTTTCCAACTGTATGTTGTTGCCGGCCTCGGTAGCGTAGGGGCTAGAGTGCTAGGTCCGCGTACCGTAGGTCGCCGGTTCGAGTCCGGCCGAGGGCATGGGTGTTTAGTGTTGTGTCTGTTAATGTATTGTCCGTGTTGTAGTGTCCTTGTGTCAATACTTGATAGCAACAAATCACATTGAGCTGGCTGTATGGCCCAGTAGCCAAATGCCATTAAAAAAAAAAAAAAAAAAACGTATGTTGTTACATCGTCGAAGCATTCCGCTTACCAGATCAATTTTCTAGCTTCTCGGCTGAACTACTTGTCATACTTAAAGCCTTGCAATATATACAAAAGACAGACAAAAAGAAAGAGGTCATCTGCTCCGATTCAAGAAGCGCTTTACAGACAATCCTGGGGATCCCCAAAGGCAAGAGCAAAAATTATCTGGCATACGAAGTAGCTAGAGACATAGAGAAACTGACAACAAAGGACTTAGATGTAAGGCTACAATGGGTGCCAAGCCACGTGGGCTTACATGGCAATGAAAGGGCTGACAGGGCAGCAAAAGTACAACTAGCAGCCACTGGAAAATTGGACATGGCCACTCCATTCACAGACCTTAGACACTGTGCATCCAACCTGATAAGGCACGAATGGGAAGAAAAATGGGAAAATAACAAAGGAACAAAAGGAATATGGCATCGGGCAATAAGTAATAAGATCAACAAGAAGCCATGGTTTGCAACAAAAGATTTAAGCAGGAAAAAGATTACCCTGATCAACATACTACGCACGGGACACGCCCTATTAAACGACAAAAAGTACTTCATGAAAATAGTTCAGTCGCCGAACTGTATCAGGTGTGATGCAGTAGAAGATATATACCATTACATTCTTAGATGTGAGGAATACAATGAAATTAGAAAAGAACTAATAAGAAAATCCCTCAAAATTGCAGACATAATATCCCTTATGGCCAATCTTTCAGATCCAGATACAAAAGTGATCAACACCATACATAAGTACGTCTCAAAAACAAAAGGTCTAACATAAAGTGATAATAATAAAATTAAACCTTGTACCCCTACCCTTTGCTCCTGGCGAAATTAGCCCAAGGCTAAATGCCAAAAACTACTGTATGTTGTTCACACACATATCTCAGATAACATAATAGTTATGATTTTTTTTAAATCGGATGATTCTTTTTGATACACCCTGTATATAACTTTCCTTTCGCCCATTGTATTTTTTGGGTAACGAAGAGATGCATTTAACTCTCACATTTCTCCGATGTTAATTATCGAATTTATGAAGTCGTTTTGTTATATATATTTTTTCTCTTTGTGGGCTATGGTAATATTATGTGTAACTAACAATAACCTATGTCTTGTGTACGTGTAATTACTGTAAAGTTACAGCGTTGTTCAGACGGAGCTCCTGATCTATTTTTGGTTTTGAAATGGTGGCGTGACAACCCGTGACGCGAAACACTTCAGGAAGTCGAAACCACAAGAATGTTCTCCTCGCGATAAAGACTCCGCGTGAGCTAGCTGATAAAGATCCCTGGAGTCGCTGGAAGCCACAAATATTCAGACCTCTGAACGAAGGCAGAGCTGCGTTCTAAATGTGCTGTGGCTCTTGCAATGAAAAATCACAAAGTGTATCTACCAAAGTTACTCATTTCGACTTAACTGTACAAACTACAACTCTTCTGTTGCTGCTGTGACTGAATTTCGACGAAACTTCTGAAATCGGTATTAAATATAATACATCTAAACGTATTTATTTTCAAATTTATGACATTGAAAATTTTAATAACAGCTGCTTGTTAATAATACCATTGACCTATCAGAAGTTCATGTGGCCCACCCCTTTGAATAAGAATAACTGTATAAGGTTAGAATACTAAGCAGGGTATAAGTAGACTTAATTGTTTTTCATGCTTATATTTTCGCTATATTGGAGTCCATCTTTAAGGAAAACACTGAAGAGTGGTTGCAGAGCGTTTCAGTGACGTTTTATGTCGATGCTTGTTTAGTGATAAAGGTATCAGGACGCCACACAGTAATGGTTTCCGGGTTGAGAAAACGAGAATGAAGCGAGGGAAACGAGAGTTGTGTGGGTCGAGTATCTCAGATAACACTCCCAGCTGCTTGTTGGTTTCCTTTGTCGGAGGAAGTTATTCGTCACGTAGAAGTACATTTCGTTGAATTCAATTAACATTCCAGTTATTCAGCTAGTCATTTGTGTGGCTGCCGCCTTTATTTTATGGCCTGTGAATGCTATTCTAGACAATCGTCACTAAGGCTGATACTCTCAGTCGTCCGAGCCTTACCTTCTTAGGTTAGGCCAAATCATCAGCAAGTTTATTACAATTCATCCCATTCTAAAGAAAGAAAATTTTTCTGACTTCCAATTTTTTTCATAAAATGGATACATTTATCCGTTTTGTGGCCGATATCCTTAAAGGCCCATTCACATTAGCGGTCAGCTCAGCTCAGCTCAGATCAATCCAATTGGAGCATTCACACTACGAGGTCCGCTCAGGTCAGGGCAAGGCAGGTCATACTGAAGATCGCGCCGCCACCAATCAACAACGGTCAAGGCCTGAGCTGAGCTGAGCTTACCGCTAGTGTGGTCAGGTCAGATCAGATCAAATGGCTGGCGAACGTCTGAAAACTGTGCTCGTAAGCGATAAAAAAGAGTAATAAATAAAAAATTAATATTTTAATGGTATATTATTTCTATTTATTATAAAGTTGGCGAAATTTAATATCAAGTCAAATATTATTACCCATTTTAGTACTGCCAAGGTGCAGATCCCGTTTCCCAATTTTAAAAAAATATTGTGAATTTGTTTCTTGAATCAAAGATTTCTGTACGAGTGTTAGCACCCAAACAAAGAATATTTGTAAAATAGGTTTTCTCTCGTTCATCCTAAAATTCACTTTCTACATGGCATGAAATTTTATCCTTCCGTAAATAATTGTGCAAAATACATGTTAAATTATGTTATCAATTAATCCTGAAGCAGAATTAATTTTTATAAAATAAATTCGAAATATCTGAGCCCTAAAATATCAAAAGCATATCCCACCACTCGTCTCGCACGGCATAGACGGTACTTAGCATTCTTTTTTCTCTTGATCTGTTTGCGCTTGAAACTCTGGATGCACCCAGAACCATCCTCTTTTTGCCTTGACACATTTTTAGGCTCTTGATCCAAAATCATTGCGATTTAATTGACGTTGGGGTTGTTCACAATGAGTAACTGAATGAAATAGCTACGACTTGATCTGACCTGACCTGAGCTGACCTGACCGCTAGTGTGAATTCTATTCTAGATCGTGAACTGGTGTAATGGGCCTTAAGACATGTTGTCTTGCGCTGTTTCGAGGCCGGTAGTAGAAGAAATTTTCTTCATGGGGTCTTTGCCAGCTTTGAATCAAATGTTAAATTGTCCTTTGCCTAGTGCATCTGATTTCCAAGGAAAATCTGGCGACTAATTTAATCCTGATATAAGGTGTCTCCGACTGCTTGCTAACTGTCTCGTAATAAAATAACAGTGCAGAGTGCAGTGATCAGTGGTACCCTTTTGCCCATAAGGTTGAAACTTCTTCATAGGCGAATGGTTGCTACAAGATTGGAATGTGGCAGGAAATTTGAATCAATGTATTAAAAACCCAAAATATACATGAAAAAATGCATTCCATTGAAAATACATCAAAATAACAACCATGTGTAAATTTCTCTTCGTTTGATCCCGGCGAAGTAGCCACGTTTTACGAGTCAGAGCGTAAAAACAGAACTGTTCATGGGGGATACAACCTCATTAATATTCCGTAGTAGTGCACGGTACGACTCTCCACTTGGAAGAGATATATTTTTTTTTTTACTTGTTGCTTTACGCCTCGTCGACGGTTAAGGTCATTAGAGGCGGGATGGGACTGGGGACAAGGAACGAGAAGGAATTCGGCCATGGCCTTTTTGAAGGAAGCATCCCGGCATTCGCCTGGAGTGATTTGGGGAAACCATGGATAACCCAAATCTGGATGCCCGGACGGGGATTCGAACCCGCGTCCTCCCAAATGCGAGGCCAGAACGTTAACCGTTCACCCACCACGCTGGGTACATGGAAGAGAGAATGGTGAACAGCCATGTGAAAACATTTCTTAAGGCTGAACACTGATGATGAAGATGAGTACGGCATGAAGGTCAGATGAGTTAAAGACGAAGATGGACTGGCTTCAATTAGATATTGCTGTAATTAGTGAATCTATAATAGAGCTTACAGAATTTTTTTTTTTTTTTTTTTTTTTTTTTTTTTTTTTTTTTGTAACTGCTTAATGTCTCTTAACAGCGAGGTCTTTAGAGATGGGAAAGGATGGGGGGCAAGGAATGGGAAGGAATTCGGCTATTGCCTTTTTGAAGGAAGCATCCAGGTATTTGCCTGGAGTGATTTGGGAAACCATGGAAAACCCAAATCTGGATGACCGAACGGGGATTCGAACTGGCGTCCTCCCGAATGCGAGGCTAGAAAGCTAACCATTACACCACCACGCTCGGTCTTACAGAAGTGAGATCCGTATTAAATAAGCAAAACTCATGACTAACTGCGAAGAGTGAAACCACAATTTCGATGAGACAGAAAACTAATATCACACCAACCAGTATCCCAAATTCCCTAGGTATTTACAAAGGAGTTGAGAAAATTTGACAGAGCAATTCAGATATCAGTTTTCCGTAGTTTCCCGAAATCACTGCGGGCTAATGCCGGGATGATTTCGTCAAAAGGCCATGGCAGATCCGTGTCTTCCGGTCTCTCCCATACATCGACGAGGCGTTAACTCACCATCAGGATATATACGGGGGGTCCAGGGATAATCCAGCAACCGTAGATTTCCTACTATATGACAAAATTTTATTTTAGTAAAAGTATCACCATCTTCGAAACATTGATTTTTTTAAATATTTTTTCCAAACATGCAACTTAGTTGTTTATTCCATGCCATTTCTACAAATTAAGACTTTTTTGAACCCTGTCTTTTTTAAAAAAAAAAAATTACTCAGAGATATTTGAGTCATCTAAAACAATATTATTTTTTCTTAAAACGTTACAAAACCTTTAAAAAATCTTAAATGCTATACTTATTTTATACTTCATTTAAAATGATTGTTTTATGGTAGTTCAATCTGCTAAAAAGACCATTGTGCATTTTAAACATGTAGTAAAAATTATTGTTATGCGTCCTGCTATTTCTTGTTTGAGACTTGAAAGCAAAAAACAATTAGTCCTACAAATTGGTTGCTAGCTAAGAGGTAGCAAGCCTGGCTGTGGGGCTGCCACATTGACGCTTCCAGACCAGCGTTTGATTTTCTGTCAGGGTTGTCTCCCTTAGCCTTTGATAGTCCCCTATCAAACCTGCAAGGCAGCAGGTTCCCTTCACCTGGTTTAGCCAGTGGATCAACACTGTTGCCCGGCTTATAGCTATTGGAGCTACCAAGTGAGAATTGGATGTTCGGTGTGGACCAGTCTGCATGACTTGTCTTGAGTGAAGACATGGTCAGCCATGCTCGAAAGGTACTACCACTGTCAGGCACCCCATATCAGACTGTAGTTTTTTTTTTTGTAGTAAAAAAAAATGATAATAATTATTTTAAAAAAGGTTTTTGCTATGGTGCGCATACAAATAATAGACAGAGTAAATGTAAGTAATATTTTTTTATTGCGTTAATCATAAAAATTGATTAAAATGGCTGCCTTTTGCTCTTATGCAAGCCATAAATCTTTTGTTACATGATTTTTTTTATTCAGCGAGCATAACCTTTGTGGTCAATGTGTTCCGCAGCTGTTTTTATTTTCTCACCCAGCTGTGTAATCGAAGTTACCTCCGTCGTGTAAACTAAATCTTTTAGGCTGCCCCAATAAAAAAATCCAAGGGCTTCAGGTCTGGCGATCTCAGTGGCCAAGATAGGGCCGAGGCGCCCGATCCACCTTTCATTAAGGTGGTATTGGACCGCTCGGTCCTAGTGTGCTGGGCAACCATCGTTTTGCAACCACATTTCTTCCCTTGTTGCGAGTGGCACATCCTCGAAAAGACTCGGCAGCTGATTTTGTAAAAAGTCGAGATAGATATCTCCTGTTAAATTTTGTGGCAGCTCATAGGGGCATATCACTTGCCCGTTTAATATTCCAGTCCAACAGTTGAATTTAAATTGTGTCTCGAAATTCGTGAGGCTTTTACTAAAATAAAATTTTATCATGCACGTAGTAGGATGCGGCTGCAGGATTATCCTTTCATTACTGGACACCCTGTATATTGAGGAACTATACAACTAGTTAAGTATGTAAAGAACAAGAAACTCTAATAATCATAATTGATTGAAATATTAAAAGAAGGAAGTACTGTATCGATTTTTATCTAAGAGAAATACATTAATGAGAAAATAGGATTTTATAATGTAGTAATAAATGAACAAAAGTTGAGGCAAACACATCAAGGAAATATACACCCAGAAGTGCTGACAGACTTTCAATTGCTTACAGAAACAATACTACCAGAACTGACTGCCGCTGGAGAAAGTAAAAATATCCACATTGAACCGATGTTTGCAGACTTCGTAAATGAATAAGTTAAGTGCTTCAATTAAGTTATTTCAACCAAATTAGCTTGCGCAGTTTGCATCTTGCAATTTCATTAGCCATCAGTATCACCGAATTGAAATAAAGCTGAAAATGCGTTAAACCACTAAAAAAAAAAATCAGCAGAGTTCTCCAAATCTCCTGTATATCACATTGGATAGGTGGTAGGAAAAGGTTTCAAATTCTGCACTTGTTGGAGAGAGTGATGAGGGGATGCACGAGAGAAGTGAAGGAATTGGGTTACAATACTTGGGTAGACCATTGCTCGAATATGGTAGTGTAGTATGGGACCCACATTTTGCGTATCAAATACAGGAAGTTAGAGAGGGTGCAAAAAGAGGCTGCTAGATTTGTTTCTGGAAATTATCGCAGAATGCAATCAGTGACAGATATGATAAAGGAGCTGGAATGGGATTCATTGCAAGACAGGAGGAGGATGAGGAGGGTCATGGGAGTGTACAGGACGTATACTGGCGATGAGGCATGGAAAGATATTGCAGTAGGTATGAAAAGTAGTTCATGGAAGGGAAAAGATTACCATGATCATAAGCTGGCACTCAATTTCAGGCACAAGGGTGTGGAAAGATTTTCTTTTTTAGGTAAGAGTGTCAGGGATTAGAATGAATTACCAAAGGATATGATGAATAACTTGCCGAAACCGTTAAAAGATTTTAAAGTTAAAATTTGTAGAGGGCAAATGTAGGTGGGTGCAGGATAGAGGGAAGTCGGGTGTGTAGGGAAATTGCCACCGGAGCATGTGCTCCATCGCAAATAAATTAAATTAAATACGGTATCAGATTTAAACTAATATTATCACTGTCCCCATGATCATTTATAAAAGTTAGGAAGTGTTTACAGGATTTCCAATACAAAAATCGTGGGATTGGGGATGCAGAGGTACGTGGGCTCACGAATGCATCCAAATGTTATAAATAGACAGGTAATTGTCAGTTCTGTAAGTTGAACATGTGTCCTGTTAAAACGATTACTAAAGTGATAAAGGTTATACGACGGGAATTAATCGATTTTGAAAGCGAAACGATATTTGGATCTCAATACTTGGAACGTAGGATTTATGAATGTGAAAGTTAGAATTTCAAGCTCCACATTGTCAAGGATATTACGGCATGGAAGGTATTACCACCCACGCGGTACAACGCATTGACCGGCCAAGCGACGAATGAGCAGATGCGTCCATGACAACTCTACGCGAACAATCAGTTGATGACGGACACATGGCAGTGTAGGGACTACGCTGGCCTCGCATTGTAAGGGCCGCCGCTTCGAATCCGGACTCGGGCATGGGTGGTTTTAATTAAGTGTTGTGTTCGTCTTGTGCTGTCCTCACTCTAGTGTCTACAATATCATGATTTAAAACTGATATTGCAATTGGTATAAAAACTAATTGGAGCTGGCTATATGGTCACAGAGACCGAAAGCCATACTTAAAATAAAAGGAAACGCTGGAGACTTGTCTGTGTGTTCCGTGCAGCGACATTTGGTTTTTTTTTGGGATTTAGTGGCAGAAGATTAACTCAGGTGGCCTTACTTACAAAACAACATCTGCGTACGGCATTTGAGGCAATACAGCCAGCTCAATGTGAATATCATATATCTTCCAGTGATTCAGTTTCTCCAGTATGAATTGTAGCTTCTAAGAATGGATACCACAGGACGGACACGACATTAACACGCACAACACTTAAACACCCATGCCCTCGGCCGGACTCGAATCGGTGACCTTCGGCACGCAGGGCCAATACTCTAGCCCCTACGCTACCGAGGCCGGGAACACATGGATTCGACCCTACAAGCAGCATTGTTAGTGAATCATGGTACGCGCAGACCGTCAAATTCTGGTGTGACGCAAACTCCACGAGACCATCGATCAAACTTGTTGGCAATGTACTGTGTAATCTGAAAGTGGTTTCATGATAGTGTAAAGGGTGTTTACTTGCCATGGATTGGGTCCGCTGGGCAAACTGAACTGATTCGAGACAGGATATTTGTATACTAAGCTGCTTAGTAACTATTTGCAGCCGTTCATGGACATCACTTTGGATAGTTTCAGGACGATGTTAAGACTTGTCAACGGCCCTAGGTTGTACGCTTTGTTTGAAGAGCATTGTGCGTAAATATGGCACCTTTTTTTGAGCGCCTAGAACGCCTGACAAGAAGCCAGTGTAGTATATCTGGGATATGGTCTACAGAGAAATTCGTTCAGCACCCACCAAAACCAGAAAATTATCGGCGACTATCGAGGCAGCATCAATGCAACTTCCTACTGGGGACTTCGCCCACCTACTTGAGTTCATGGAGTGTCAAGATGCTTCTTTTTTCAGGACTAAATAAAGCCACGCAATTTAGGGAGCGTCCATAAACTACGTGGCTCCATCTAGGGGTGGGGGGAGGGATTAGCTGGAAAGCTACGCTGAGATACGTGGGGGAGGGAGGGTGTTTCCATGCAAGCCACGTAGCTTCTTATTCATATTATTTGTCACAGCTAAAATAAGGTACAGAATACACAACAATGAATATTTATTTCCGTCATTTAACTATCTCCGTATGTAATTTACGCTAGTCTGACAAGAGAAAACAATGCAAAATATATTCTGGAACAATAGGGAAGAAAGATACGTGCCACACGAGGGGAGGGGGGTATAGAGACAAAAGCCACGTCGAGCTACGAGGGGGGAGGGGGGGAAGAGGGAGGATTCACAGGAGCCCAAATGGAGCTACGTGGCTTGTGGACGCTCTTATATAATAGGTGTTTTCAATTACTTTTGGCGTATCAGCGTGGATCACTTGAGGCTTCGCCCTCCCCAAAATACTGAAAGCATCCGTTTAGCAAATCACGTAAATTTCGTGCGTGGGTACAGACTGTCTGCTCAGACAATTTATGGTATCCCGGTATGGACATATTGTTTAACAAATCTTACTTTCCATCACGTGAATGAAGAAAAGTTTCACACAAACAAACGCAGTGACAGTGTTATGATATGGAGTCTGGAAGAACAAAATTACAATGAGTTCCAATTTCATTGATTTTAGAAGATGGTAAAAAATTTTCTAATAATAATGAAATAGCAAAAATTTAATCGTAATAAATGATAAACAAGTCCAACGAAGTGCAAAATAATTATACGCTGAGATATATTAGCTGTTATTAACGACTAATTTCACATCTTATTAATCACGATACTCATAATAAATGCCGGAATGATTTCTTTAAAATGCGAAGGCCAGTTTCCTTATCATTCCTTTCCCCTTTCATTTTTCGTTTCTATTAACCTATAAGTAAAAAAAAATATATAGTTTGTACATTTATTTATTATCTTATATACAGATTTGATATGATTTTAATTATAAAACATATTTATTACTATTTACTACATGAATATTAATATTATTTATTTAACTTAAATAGCTTATTTTAGAGCATTACATTGAAGCTGTATAGGAAGTATATTAAATTTTAAGTATTTATAAATAATTAAATATTACTTTTACACTGAAAATGTAATGTTTTATTTAAACTATATAAACCAGAGAAATTAACGGAATTTAACCGCTATTATAATAAGTTAGCAGCTTTTATAATATCATTATTTCTACTTAATTGGAGTATTAATATTCAATTATATAATTAATAGTAATATGCCTCTTTTTGGCGTCAATTAACCTTAATAACGGTTACTTAACCAATTTTTCAGGTCGAAACTGAATGCGATAATCGCTTTTTACTCAAGGTTAATTGGTTTATCAATACTTTTTGAATGCAACTCAAATGTTGTAGTTAACTATAACCCTATTCTACTCATTTAAGGGCTCCCTGATTTTATTCATGATGTAATCCAACTAGAAGGATTAGAATAAAGAATAAAGTTGTCATTGTTCATGCGATTATTCTAGCAATATTTATAATAATAACAATAGTAGAATTAATGCGATTTATACATCGAAGATTAAAAAAAAATACAACAATCAGGAAAAATTGAAGTGAGAATGTTATTCGAGCTGATCTCTCTGGGTCAAATCCGCATTCAAAAGATCTTTTTTCACGGTCATTTATTATTTTTTTGGAGATTATCGCAGCAATAATTATTACTATTATTGGAATTATTATTGAAATCAGGGCTCTAGTTATTAATATTATAATTATTTATCTTGATTATTTCAAACTTTTTATTGGCAGTTAATTTTACTAAATATAGTATATAAATATCTACCTCATCAATAACTTGAAATATATAAGAATATCAAAAAATATCTACGAAATGTCAATATCATGCTGCTGCTTCAAACCAAAGTGGTGTGATATAAAAAAGTGGTTTATTTTATGTCATACTAAATATATTAGTAGGAATGTTGAACCAATGATGACATGAATTCCGTGAAATAATGTTGCTATAAAAAATGAAGGCCCATATACTGCATCTACAATAGTAAAATTTGCTTCTCAATATTCATATGCTTGAAAGATTGTAAAATATAATCCTAGGATTACTGTGATAATTAATGTTTGAAATCTTTGAGAATGGTTAGATTCTATTAGATCATGATGAGCTCATGTTACTGTAATACCTGACGTTAGTAAAACTACTGTATTTAGTAACGGAGTTTGTATAGGATCGAATGGTAATACCCCCTTAGGGGGTCAATTTATACCTAATTCAATTACTGGGGCAAGTCTTCTATTAAGGTATGCTCTAAAAAATTATTCCAAAAATAATACTTTGAGGTAACAAATAGAATTATTTCTCATTGTAATCCAAATGAAACATGATATGTACCTTCTCGTACTACATCCCTTCGTCATTGATATATATATAGTTAGTAAAATAATTATGGTTCCTATAAAAAATTGGTTTATATCTGTACCTGTGCGACTTTACTCGTGTTATGCATTTTTTTCTTTATTATCTCAAATTCTATATGTAGTAAAGAAACAAGTATGTCTAGAAATGTAATAGTCCAAATACAACTTTCAGAAAAAGGATAAACACAGATTTTTTGGCTCTACTGTTTTTTTTTTTTTTTTTTTTTTTTTTTGTAATAGTTGTGACGTTACGAAGTTTGTGCTCTCTCCCTTGTCAAGTCATGACAAACTTTATGGAATCCTCCCTACCCCTTAACATGTGACTTAATTTGTAAATACCCCTTACTGCTGAATTCGCTTACTTCCACATGTTTAAACAAAATATCCTTATTATCAGCATCCAAACTTATGCCAGATGTTGTTATAACGCTGTCAATTCATTTATTTTTAAACCGACTGCTTCTAACACTACAGGATGCCGTCTCGATGCTGCTCGACTGTTTTGAGAATTCAGAAGAGACATGGATTAGCCTGGGTGGTGAATAATAACTGTGTTACTGGTCATTCTACTCCAGACACTAACTGAAAAAAACTACCGTTAAATCTTAATGTATTGATTAAACTAGAACAATTTTAATGTAATGTTAATGCACTTGTAATTATTTTTTCTTTCCACTTCCGTCGGGTATACGTATATAGAAACATTTCTTACCAAGCGTTTGGCGCAGAACATTAGTACAAGACCGTACTTCGTACACAGATGCAGGTAACACAATGTAGTTAAGCTTTATGGTTAGGCAGATAACTGCCCAATAGCTGTAGTTTTTTTTTTAATCCCGTCATAGCAAACGCTTAGACTTGTTGCCCACCAATTATAGTTGTAGATTCCACACCGCGTCTGAACTGTGTCATCTGTTTGTCTCTATTCCAAGTTCTTCTGAGAACATCATCGAAATGGAAATAGCAGAAACCAAGACTGTTATATCCTAAACGTTTATCCTTCGTTTTTCTTACGGCTTTACATTTCATTGAGGGGAGAAGATTGAGGATAAGGAACTGAAAGGAATTCTGCCATGGGCTTTTGAAGGAACTACCTCGGCAGTCACCTGGATATTTTGGGAAACCATTGAAAAACAATATCTGGTAGGACGGATGGAATCTGAACACGCGGCCTCCCGTATGCCAGTCCTGAGCGTAACATACTGTAGGTCGAAAATTCAGGTCAGTTCCCTTTTCATTTCAGCGGCTCAAATTTCGCATAAAAACCTTTTAGAAAATAAAGGACGATTTAAGAAATCAGCATGTTAATAAGCACCTTGATTAAATTAATCTTTCCTAGCTGTAGGCATCTTTTATCCTTTATCTCCACACATCACTTTCAAGAATTTTTTCCTAACAGTAATAGTTTTGGACACATTAGACATTAATAATAACAGATATGAGTTCTGTATTCGATTTCACATAGAGTCGCCATTTTTTATATTTATATTTATAAATCTTGTTTCATGGATCCCTGCTGTGGAAGGACCTCTGATGCGAAACATGTCATGGTTAATACACATATAGACTATTCATAATCATAGTAAAAACAATTATATGCTACAAAAACAAATAATGATAATAAAAGTAAACATTAACTTTTACAACTGAATTTTGCAAAAAGTCATATTGAATACAATTAATTATTTGGTTCAAATTCTTAAATGAAGTAGAAGGAGTTGCCAATAAGGTAACCTCTCAGTTTTCTTTAAATATATTTTTACTAGCTGATACCCGCGACTTCGGACGCGTGGATTAAGAATTTCTTTGCCAGAACTGAATATAGAAAGTTGTAGGTAGCGAAGGATTGGTCTCAAACAACACCGAGTCGGCATAATATGGCCGGAAAACCATCACTATATCATTCTACCATCGAACCTGTCTCGTAAAGAGAATCAATTTCCAACATATTTAAAAACGTAAACACAAACGAATGTGAGGGGATGTGGGGGGGGGGGAGGGGTAATAAGTAAGGGCAGCTTTATTTCAGCTTGGACTTTTCTTCTTTCTTCAGCATGAGCATCCGATTCTTGGGTTCTAATAACTTTAGCTGCTCGTGCTCTGCTAGGGCTACAACTTTTTTTTTTTTTTTTTTTATTGTAATGAATGGTCTTTGGCTTTCGCCAATTTGACCAACTATCAGATATACATTTGTTTACACAAAATCCAAACACTTGTAATACAGTATGAACATATGAACATTGGCTATCATTATGGTGCAGTTTAGCAAATAAAATATTTTAATTACTTTTTCTAGATTAAAAACTGTTTTGAAATTTACACAAGGGTACAATTAAAATTTAACATTAGAAACAGCATAGTCATTTATATTACATTCCCAGGTTCCCTTTGGAAACATATTTAACAGCAGTTACTTTCATTCATTTACAAGATATTTGATACATACTATATCTTATAAGTTCATGCGATGGCAATTTGTTTGCTATCATTCGTAGCAAGACCATTTATAGTACATTTATTTCTTCCTATTACCAAACATTTTGCAAGAAACATATATATATATAATATTTATTTCACATTATCAGAAATGAACAGAAGAATGACATTATTTAATGTAAACCAAAGTATAAACATTTGTGCTGTATTATGCATCTATCCTTAGTAATTGTTTTGTAGTAACAGCTGTCAGGCATTTATAGAGTATTATCGTAATTACTATTATACATCCATCTTTTATAACAAGAGGGGAGGGAGAGGAGAGAACTTTATTTAGTATCTAACATCTTACTATTATTTAGAGAACATGTAGGGAGTATAGATAGGTCTCCTTTCACCTTATTTTAACTCCATATCATATTTTTCTGTTGCATTTAGCAACATATTTGCATAACTTCTTAATTTTGTCGTCCGTTATTGTCGCAAGGAAATATCTTAGGTCCTCATAACTTGTAATTTTGGTGTCTGCATCATTCTGTAGTATTGTTTTCCTTTGTTGAGCATACTTGGGGCATTCCAAAATGAAGTGTAAAATGTCTTCGTATACACTACAAATGTTCGCATTCCGGTGATATTGTCTGGCCTAAGAGAAACTTTTTAGAATTTAGTAGGTGTGTCCTGATCTCAACCTGTTTATTATTGTTGCTTCTTTTTTATTTCACTTTTATGTTGAACCATGGTTGTTTCGGAATGTTGTGTTGAATTGCATGGTACCAGGCACCTTTAGATCTATATTGGATCTCTCCTACCTCTTCCCACTCAGACTTCAGTAAATTTTCTGATTTTACTTAGGAGATCTCTATGTGGCGCTCTAACTTCCGTTGGCTCATGGTCCTCTGTCCTCCTCGCAAGTTGGTCCGCTTTTTCATTTCCCTCGATTCCCACGTGCCCGGGAATCCACTGAAATTCTATTCCTTCCTTTGGTGTTGTGCTTTGTTCAAATTGTCTATAATGTCATATACTAAATAGTTTTTTCGTCTTCCCTTTCGGCCCCATTCTTATACATTGTAGTGAGCTCAACGAGTCTGAGCAGATTAAAATTTTTTCTTCACTCTTTTCCAGTGTATATTTGATTGCTTCTAAGATTGCGTACAGCTCTGCCGAGAAAACTGACATATCCTTTGGGAGTTTGATTGATTTACAGCTTTTTAGCTTTTCATCATAAATTGCTGCCCCCGTACTGCAGCCCCAGCGATTTTGGAGCCATCCGTATAGATTTTTTGACCATGTTTTCCACTTATCATTTAAAGTTTGCAGTGTAGTTTTACAAAGTTCCACGGTAAGATACTCTGTTTTCTTAGCTACTACCTTCCCTATTGTCTCATGTATTTTAATACTGATTTATTTGAGGCCATATTTCCCCCAAAAAACGCAGCATTCACTTTATATCGTTTCTATCGGCCATTCTTTAATTTCATTATAATGTTTCACTGTAATAGGGTTGCTTTCTTCTCAGTATTTCTTATTTAACATTTGGCTTATGGCTCCTAACTTCCAGTTTAATGGGTGGTTGATAATTGATCTAACTTTCAGAATAAATCGTCTAGAGAGCATATTCCGTCGAAGTGAGAGTGGTGGTGTGCTTGTTTCTATGTGTAGTACATTTATCGGAGTTGTACGTAGAAATCCTCCACATATACGTAGGGCTACTGATTGCAGCCTGTCTAGTTTGGCTAAGGTTGATGCTGAGGCTGTGTCATAGAGCATGCATCCGTAGTCCATTTTGCTGCGGACTAGTTGCCCGTAGAGGCGCAATAGTATTGTTGGGTTAGCTCCCCAATAGGTGCCAGCTAAGGCTTTCAGGATATTAATTCTTTTCATGGATTGGCTGTGTAGTTCCATTATGTGCTTTCTCCATGTCAGCCTCATATCAAGCCACATGCCTAGAAATTTTACTTGGTGATCTACAGTAAGGACTTTACCATTAAGTATGATCTTCACATCATTTACATTTCTATGTCTTGTAAAGACCATTAGCTTGCTTTTTTCGGGTGATACTTCCATCATCTTTTCTTTCAGAGCATTTATCGTATTGTTTAGGTTCCTCTGTAGTTCTAGCACTGCCTTTTCTTTGAGTTTATTTCTTACATAAATCACTATGTCGTCCGCATATTGTATGTACATGATCGATTTACTCAGTCTATTAAACACATTGTATAAGTAGATATTGAACAGTAGTGGGCTAAGGGGATCCCCTTGCGGTAGGCCAGAGTAAACATAGCGTACTATTGGTTCTTTTCCATAGATCCATAGCTCCAGTATTCTTAATGAGAGATAGTTTGCACACCATTTGACTATTGTTTTTGGGATGCCACAGTCTATCATCACATTTGCTAGCTCTGGTATATACACTTGTCCATATGCATCTTGTATGTCCCAGGAAGGCGGCTATGAGATACGAATTAGAACTGTTGTTTATTTGTATGTCTGTTATTAACGTTGAAATTGCATTCTATAGTACTATATCCCTTTCTAACACCATCACACGGTGTGCTAGGAGTTCATGATGTTCCATATACCATTCTACCCGTTGTTTACTCATTAAGTTCATCAGTTTACATATGGCATGATAGATACTGATATGGTCTATAACGATGTGTATAGATTGGAATCCTTTCCGTTTTGATCACCGGAGTTATTCCTATTCTTCTCCACTGATGGGGTACAATATTTTGTTAAACAGAATGTTAAGTATTGTCAGTAGCAATTCTTTTCCAGCGGGGGGTAGGTGGTACAACATTGAATATGATATCTGGTCTAATCCTGGGGTTGTATCTTGTTTTCTGTTTAGGCTATTTTCCATTTCCACCAGGTGAAGGGTCGGTCTAGGTTGCAATTAGGATATGTTATGTGTTCATTGTTATCGGTGACTTCCAGTGGTGCAGCATTCTACCGTAGCGGAGCTTATTTAATTCATAAACTGTTCCGCGATTTCCGTTTTACTCTTATGCTTTCAAGAGCTTTGTTTTGGTTCCATTGTACACTTAATCTTTTCCCATAATTTTTGTGTCGAAGATCTCTCTTATTCGAGCAGTACTTTTCCCATCCATTCTTTCTTCGGCTTTCTTGATGTTTTGCTAGTTTGTGCTGTTATTTTCCGGAGCGTAATGACGTTTTGGTAGTTTCGCCTCTTTTTGCGATATGTTCTGAGAGCTAGTCTTCTTCTTGCTACCGCTTTAGAGCATTCTGGCGTCCACCAGGGCTTCCTTCGGTATGTGCAGTCCTTTCTATATTTCACAGCAGGTGCACTCTCTTTCGCAGCCTCTAAAATATTTTCTACAAACCAGTTGTAGGTTTCCTGTGGGTCTCTTACAACCGGGCATTCTAGCAATCTTCTATTTACTTCTTGTTGATATTTGTGCCAGTCCATAAGTTTATGATTTATTATCTGGCTGTGACTGAATATCCTGTTTTGGGTCGTATGAGTAGCTTGTGTTTCTATGGAAATTTTTATAACCCTGTGGTCACTGCCTAATGTATCGTTCATTGCCACCCACGAGCATTTTATGGCCATCCTTGACGATACTAAAGATAAATTCGGCGAGGAGGGTCTATGGTATGGTGTACCAATGCGAGTATGTGTCTTGGTGTTTAGCACCACTAGGTCGGATTGACTTATTGCTTTTGCTAGCTCCTGGCCACTATGGTCTGTTATTTCATCGTACCACATTTTTGTCATGGGCATTAAAGTCTCCTGCCACAATACTTCCGTTCGGAAGTTGGGAGAAAATGTGGTTCCATTCTGTTTCATTGATTGTGACATGGGGGGGCACGTAAATAGCTGTTACATTCTTCACAGGCTCTAAATTTAATATGTCTACTGATATAATTTCTATATTACTGTTATTATATTGTATATTTTAGTCCTGCTACTATGTTTTTTGCAATCATGATCGCTACCACCACCTATACCCATCGTTTCTATCTTTTCTAAAGGTTTTATATTGTCTTTCTCTAATTTTGCTATCTTGCTTTAACCACGTTTCAGTAATTATAGCTACAGCTGCCTTGCTTTCATTCATTAGGTTGATAAAGTCCATTCCATTTGGGACTGAGGCTCCGCGCGTTCATTGTATTACATGTAGTTCCCCTACTTGAATTATCTTTATTCTGAGTGTTTGACATTATGGATAATTAGGTTGTATTAATGTCTCTATCGATTTTCGAATTTCCTCCAGCTGTAGGGCCTCTATCCCTTCGTCTTTTACGTGTCTTGTTATTGTCAAAATTAGGTAGAAGATTCCTTCCACTAATTTACTTTTCTCATTTCTGAACTGAGGATGGTTACTTGGGTTCTGCACTTTTGGAGGATATGGATTTTGGCCAATGGGTGTTGCCGGTAAATTTGTGGGTTGGTACCAAAGCTGCTGATATTCATATGTGTTAAAGTGCTGTTGTGTTCTATGTTTCGCCCTATTCTCCGGTGGCCCACAATTGCTAATGTGTTGTGCTTTGGTCAATGGAACCTCTGTTGAAATGGGTTGTTGTCTTCTAGTATCGGGCATCAGCAAGGGTCCAGTTGGGCCCTTCGGTTGATTTTCCTGGACCTGAGTAGCGTCCCCACCAGGATATTGGATTGGGTATTTTCGTAGATTATATGTTTCATTGCTTGTTGCAGGAATTGACAGGGGAGTTCCCCTATAGTCTAATTTAATAGGTGGAAATTGACTGTAGTTCTCTATATCCGGCGCTACAGAAGGGTTAAGATGATTTTTTCCTTGTTCATATATTTTAGTTACTTGTGCATATGATCTGTTTTTAAGAGCGGATTCCGCTTCCCCTTAGCGATATATTGTTTCGGGTAGCAATTTCCTGAATATTTTTCCGCCTATTATACTCTGGGCACATTCGGTCCGTAACGTAGTGAGCTCCCCCGCACTGGAAACAGGTAATAGATTGAATTGTGCATTGGCTGTCAGGGTGTGCCCCACCACACTTGATACAACGAGCTTGGCCACGACATTGTTTTTTAAGATGCCCATATCTATAACACTGATAGCATATTTTTACTGACGGGAAAAATGGTGTTACTTCGCATCTAGTCCCGTGAATATTTATGTGATGTGGGATGGACTGACTGTCGAATGTTAAAAACACATGTTTGAAGATTGATTACTAGTTTTTCATTATTTTGTATTACTGTTTTGCTAATTCTTCTTGCACTAACTGCCTTTACCGGTGATTGAATTTCCGCCAGTAACTCCTCCATCGTGATACTCTGGTGGACTCCTCTTATCACCCCCTGTTTATATACTAAATGAGCGGGGATATATATTTCTAAGTCTTTGGATATTTTCCCTGATGATCTAACAATATTATTGGCCGCGTTTGCGTCACCAACTTCAACTTTTAGTCTATTCCTACCACTGTAGCTAATGTTTAGGATTTTTCCTTTAGTTTCCGGGATTGACGAGTGGAGAATTTTCCCTATAGACATTGGGTGTAATTTCCCTATTTTGTTATCCCTGCTCTCAATAAATACAATGAATGGGCCAGTGTCCGACCGTCTATAAAATCGCTGGGGTCTGTTGTTCTCGGGTTGTGTCTGCATATTACTCGACTTTTCATTTTGTACCAATTGTTCCCGTCCTAGCTCTGAGTTTTTCTCTAGTTGGGGTGGTTCATAGCCTACACTAGCACTAGCAATTTTCTTTTTCTCTGCCATAACCTCTACATTTGATTCTATAGGACGCTTTCTAGCATACACACGTTCTACATCATCACTTTCCGGTTCCAAGTTATATTCCATATCCACCTCCGCCTCATCACTTCCACTTATTGTACTCACAGCTTTAACTAATGCTGCTCCAACTGCTGCTACGCCTGCTGATGCCTCTGCGACCGTCGGGGACGAAGACGCTCCTCCGCCTTCTCCGTAGTGGCCGCCAAACATCCTCGCCCAGCAGCGGGGGAGGACCCTCGGGTGGTTGTTGAGTTCTCGCTGCACAGGCTACACTTGAGTATACAGCTAGTTTTCGTTACACTTGTATGAACTTATTTCCACACTTAAGTATTGAGCTTCGCTGTAAACAGGAAGACACAAACACACGTTCACTGCTCCGAGCTACCAGGAAGTTATCACTTCGGCGACTAGCGAACGAATGAGGGCTACAACTTAGGCCAGTTTACGCCCGCAAAGCATGTCAAAAAAAAAGAACGCAAAATAAACTGGTGCCAGAAACATTTAAGCAGACACAAAGTAATACGACAGAGAAAATAGACATCTATACTAAATAAAACTTTTTTTCTCTAAACGAAATTTATTAACAAATTATACCCTAACATAATGCGCGAGAAGCAAAGCTTGAGCAAGCGACATAACACACACATCCGTCTCTCTATCACCATTATATAAGTTCTCAAAATTTCGTGACTACAACTGTTAACTATACCGGAAAAAACTGTCCTCTGCCCTCCCTACAGATTTTCTTGTCAAATTCCGTCAATATCTGTTTAGCCATTTAGTTGTCAAAACGTTATAAAAGACAGAGACTTACTTCCGCATTTATAGTATTATTACTGCAGATCACACACACACTGACTGCGAATCACCCCTGAGTGATCAATATAACGTAAAAAAAGTGTACATCTACAGCATTGCAAGACTACCTACGATTTGCCTCACATTGCAACCATAACTTTGCGATATCTATAGTTTAACATTCAATCCGAATAACCGACGGCCCAGGCGTTACTCTTACGGTCAAAAACAATTTTTAAAAATCTTAGCCTCTACGGAGATTTGAACCGGAGACCACCACCCAAACATTAGAAAGCAAGCGCTTTAACCACTGAGCAACCTGACCGCAACACAGAAAAACAGTACTCCATATCCAACGCGTCTGTCTATCAGTACTTTTTCGAAATAATAAGACAACATGTATTATTTATATAGATAATTTTCAACCAAATGTAGACAGTATTTCTCTTCTTGTTTCAAAGGATAAGTGTGCAAAGTTTCATCGTGATCATATGAAAACTGTGGATTTGTATGAAGAACAAACAATCAAACATACATACCTACATTCATCTTTATATATATAGATTATCAGTAACTGTTTTATACTCTTTGGAAGTTTATTAAAGAGATGTATACCAGAATAATTAACTCCTCTTTGTACTAATGACAGAGATGTTTGTGTTTTGTGCAAGTTATTTCTATTTCTTGTATTGAAAATGTGTACCTGTGAATTAGAAGAAACAGGTTAAAATGCTCTATGACAAAGCACATGAAAGAATATATGTACTGAGACGTCATTGTAAAAATATTGAGTTTTTTAGAGGAGACGAATTTCCTCAACCGAGTTATGTGAGGCAGACATTACCTTGTGAATTTGGTGTGTCCTACTATTCGGATCATAGTGTATTAGTGTTTTAGCGACTATCTATTTCAAGTGTTAAAACAGTGGTCAATTAACACGAAGAGAAGGTTTAATAGACGGTATTTGCACCGTAGTGTTCCAGAGACCTGGTCTCGGAACACTACGGTAGATACCTGTGGAACGATTCCGTCAACCAGTCAGACAATGGGCATGGCTACACGCACGTATTATAGGATGGAAAACGCAACTTTTGATGAAGCCGTACACATCGAAGATCCTCAGGCCTCTCTTACTCTTCAAGACACCGAAACAAATCCTGGCCTCCACCAGACGCATCCTGCAAAAGAACCGTCGTATGCTGAACGACCTCCACACATGGTCATGGAAGAGATACAGTACCACCATCTTCGAGCTCTGACAGATCAACAGCAGCCTCGGCAGACTCAAAAAGTGCGATCGCAACCCCGCTCACGATCACGCTCACCTCAGAAGATAAATCTGTCATAACCAGTGATTAAACGCGCGGACCAGAAATATCAGTTTTTGTACAGGGCTAGTCAAAATGATTGCAATGATTTCAGAAAATTACTACAGATTTATCATTTGACATATACTTACAAGATATGTAAACAAACTGTGAAAGTTTTTTGAGTGTCTACAGATGCTCAATATGTGCACCTTTAGTGACTCTGCACACATCAAGTCTATAATCGAGTTCTTCCCATACCCGATGCAGCATGTCTCTGTCAATGAGAGCAAATGCATTGGTGATGCGAACCCACAGGTCTGGCAGATCAACTGGTACTGGTGGCACGAATGCTGTGTCTCTTATAAAACCCCAAACAAAGATGTCGCAGGGGAACCAGGAGGCCATGACATCAGCTGACGAACAGTATCCCCAGCACGACCAATCCATCTGTTTGGAATTCTTGCAGAATTGGCTCATGCCACTTCTGGAAGCTGACAGTGAAGATTTCATTTTTCAGCAGGACGGTGTTCCACCCCATTTTTCTCTAGTTCTCTAATTTCCTAAACACCAGGATTCCAAACAGATGGACTCGTCGTGTTCGGGACGCTGATCGTCAGCTGATGTCATGGCCTCCTCGTTCCCCTGACCTAACCCATGATACTTCTTTATTTGGGATTTCGTAAAAGACACAGTGTTCTTGCCACCAGTACCAGTTGATCTGCCAGACCTGTGGGTTCGCATCACCAATTCATTTGCTCTAACTGACAGAGACATGCTGCGTCGGATATGGTAAGAATTCGATTATAAATTTAATGTGTGCAGATTCACTAAAGGTGCACATAGCATCTGTAGACACCCAAAAAAACTTTCACAGTTTTTTATATATCTGTGTAATCTTGTAAGTATATGTCAAATAATAAATCTGTAGTAATTTTCTGAAATCACTGCAGTCATTTTGACTATCCCTGTATAACATATAATTTACGGCAAGAGTCCCGCAATCTATTAATATAAAAGATTCATTAGTTAATGGAAGTATATTCACTAAAACAACAAACCTAGCCCCTGTTCTAATATCACAGCCACATTCGGGCTCATCCTTTAACTATGCTTGATTATCTTTAAATCAAAATAGTGAAGACAATAGATATTCACCTACAAACAATGTTCCTTCGTACATGATAGCTGAAACACTAATAACAACATAGACAACTCCATCCTATGTCAGTAGGGAAAAAACTTTTCCGGCACAATAACCACCTAAGTTCAGAAATCAGTAATATAACTTCTGCAGGTAATAGAGTTAATCTAGTATCTCCGCAAACTCTTTGGTGGAAAACCAACTATGTTGCATCTACTGTCAAGGAAACCATTCTCGTCAGGAATACAGACAGCGAGCTGAAAGGAAACAAAATTTAGTCCCCAATACTGGACACCAGCTACAAACTCGCGTTCATATACGAACAATATTATCAATTTATACAAATGGGCCAGCAACTATTTGAGGAAACTCTCTCTCCTATAGCTGCCAAACAAGTAGTTCCGCAAACTCTGCCTCTCAGTTCCACTGTAGCTAATGACGGTAGCAGCTTTCGGCTATGTAAAGTCGGAAGTCACTATGGTTTCCACCAAACAGCTCCGCTCAGTAGTCCAAAAGAAAACCTGGTCCAAACTATAGTAGCGGGGAATAGAATAATAGTCCCCAGACATTTGTTTTTAAGATGAATTAATTTGATTTTGGTCAGAATGGCGAATAATATGGATAGCAAAATTCAAAGCAGGGAAGACAACTATATCTGTGAAAATAATTCCAGAGATATCATGTCAGAGATAAACGATAGTGATTAGATAGTTTTTATGAAGGTGATAAGTCTGAGAAACTGGATAACTTGTCAGAAATGTGAGTGGAGACTTTCCCGGCGTATTGATGAAATGAAGTCCTCTCTGGTGTCCAGCCGGATGGTGTTGTAGAAACACGACGTTTCGACAGCTGACTCTACTGTCTTCATCAGGTATCTTTTAGCTGTCGCAAGCTGACTGCTGTCACCGCCTCGACTGGCTTGGCACAGCACAGCACCATCTAACTAGCTTTCGCTACTATATTGTTAACAGTCCCAAGCTTATGCCTTCTACTGTTGTCTGTATTTGCTATTTCTGACACGGCTTTTGATAGGTCATGATTTGCTAAAGTTGTCTAATTTGTAGACGTTCTCGGCAAGAGGGCGCTGGTGAGCTGCGTTAGTACGGCAGACATGACAGTGGTCCTCTGGTCGAGCTTCTTGGAGGCCGGTTGGCTGACTATTGGAGCCTGGGTGTTTACGTTGGTGGTGCGTTGCTGGCCTTGGGTCCGGCTCGCGCGCAGTCTTGGCCGCTTGTTGGTGGTGGTCGGGAGGCTGCCTGGTGTTTGTTTCTTGGTGGGCTCGCTTGGAGGCTGCTGCTATTTTCGTGCGATGCTTTGCCCGAAGTTTTTTCTTGGGATCACAGCCAGAGAAACAAGCCGCGTGCATACCGCCGCAGTTTTAGCAGACTGTCTTTCATCTGGCTGTGGAGCAGTCGGTCGTTCATCTAAACTCACCTGCATTTCTAGGAGCAGTCACTGGCCTGGTGTCCATGATTTTGGCAATTGAATCAATGCCGGAGCTCGGGGGGTGGGAGGGCTTCTTGATGGATGCCCTCTTTACCCGCTCTCTCGGCAGCGCCTCAACAACCATTGGCGACGATTCGCGTGGTGGGCTGGGCTGTTTCTCGTTGCAGCTGATGCCCGTGTCGTCAAGCTGGCTGGCGGCCCTTGTCTGGTCCGAGGGGCAGGAGGCTAGGACGTTGATCCCTCCCTCTCCGGCCAGCAGAACAGTGGCAGCAGAAGATTCTCATGGAAGCTTCCCCAGTTGCCAGCGTAGGTCACCAGCATTGGGAGTATGGTCACTCCTCCATGGTTGGAGTTGGCTCCCCCTCCTCCTTGGAAGGCGATGCCGCTGCTGCATCCGCTGAGTCCCCCCGAGAAGGGCTGGCAGGCTGTTCTGGAGTCTTGAAGACGGGTTCTTCAGTTGGCTCCTCTTCAGAGGCGGAGCTTTTCTTCCCCGCTACCTGCCAGTCGTTGGTTGCTGCTGATTGTTGTTTCCTCCGTTGTCTCTTGCATTGTCCGTTTAGCCTTCGGAAGAACTTCTTCGCGCAGAAATCCTCATCAAACTCTAGCGGACAGGTTTCCAAGGCTTCCGGGATCGTGAGTCCGTTTGCCGCCACATCGTTGTGGATGAGTTTCATACCTTCTTGCTCAGAAGCGAATCTCAGAGCTGTGGCACAGTAGTAGTACTCGGGTGGCATGGACAAGCCGTACTTCAGCCCATCGTGGATGACCCAGAGCGTCCACGACGTAAAGTTGTGTTTCCGGGTGAACTGCTGGAAGTGGGTAAGGGAACACTTCGAGCGCTTGAACTCGAAGATGTTCACAAACCCGTCTTGTTCTCGTCGTGCTTCCAGGTAAATGTCGTTATTCATGGTTGTTTCATCTACTCCCGAAAACTCTGCATCACTGGACACTGTGGCAGCCATGTCACAATGTGAGTGTCTCAGTGAGTCTGTGTAGACGAACCGAACTTCCTTTATACCTTCAGTTGGAAGCCCGCTGACTCTGGTTGATTGAGAGCTCTGGCTAATACGCGGCCCGCTGCGGTCAACGACTGGCGCCATTTGCGCCTTCCCGCCCCGATGTGCTGGCGGTCCGAGATGCTGGCGAGTCCGCTCTCATTCGCCGTAAGCGCTGGTCTATCCGCGGTCCGCTGCAGCACCCGCCTGATGTTATTTGCGCTCTCTTCACCCTGTTCACTTGCGAGCTGAACGCCAAGCAGTAATGAGCAACGAGGACAGCGCTCGCCGCGTTGATGCGTAGTCGCGTCGCTGTAACAGGAAGGCGGAGTTCCCTAACAACTCGGCCTCGCCGGCGGCGACCGCGGCACTGTCGACGACCGGGCACACGGAACTGGACTGGAATATGGCTTCTAATGGATCTATACAGTAACAGCATACGACGACACGGGCAACCTCAATGGACCAGTAGAAACTGCAGAAGCCACTAAGACCACCGTCGGAGCAAGAAGAACCACCGAAAACTCTTGCTTTCCTTCCATTTGTCGGGAACACGTCGGTAAAAATTGGAAGACTCCTGGTGCGGCATGGGATAAAAAGTATCTTCCGGCCTCCGCCAAGACACATGATATGCTGCGTTAGGTAAAAGATGATTTAGGCCTGAGGATATCTGGGATTTATTCCATAACGTGTGAATGCGGCAATGTATATTTCGGTCAGACCATCAGAACGATCGAAGAGCGCCTTACCGAACAAAAACGACACCTAAGGCTGATGCAACTGGAAAATCTCTGCATTAGCTGAGCTTGCCTTTGACGAAGAACACGGGATAGAGTTCGACAAAACCGTACTGCTGGCTAGGACCTCTTCCTTCTGGGACTCGGTCATAAGTGAGGCGTTGGAGATCCGGCTAAATGACAACAACATAAATAGGCATGGAGGGCTCTACCTGAGCGAATCCTGGAGACTAGTCATTAGCGATCTCCGAGGAGAGCGAAGCAGATCTGCACAACAGGGTGTAGAGGGCGGTAATGACATAAGGCAGGTGCCGCAGCGGACCGCGGGTGTGACCAGCGCTTACGGCCAATGAGAGTGGACTCACCAGCATTTCGGACCGCCAGCATATCGGGGCGGGAAGGCGCAAATGGCGCCAATCGGTGACTGCAGCGGGCCGCGTATTAGCCAGAGCTCTCGACCAACCAGAGTGAGCGGGCTTCCAGCTGAAGGTATAAAGGAGGTACAGTTCGTGTGTAGCAGCTCTAGTCGAGTTAGGACTCTGTGCTGTTAGCATCTATGTCGGACCTTGTCGCGAAAAGTGATCGCTGCACATCCGTGCTAGGCGAGTTGAGTGCTTCAGTGCACTCATCTTTGCCAGCGGATGATGTAGCAACGGTATCGACCATGCTAAGTTTATCGGACCCCGCCGCGGACAACATTTCAATCACATCTGACCAGCATTCGACAAACCGGCAATTCTCGGAAATACGACCAGGTAGTGAAACTCGCAACTCACGGTCGCTGTCTCTTGATCGTATCCATGTTATGCGTTCGAGGGCCTTGACTGAGGAAGAAATTTTATCGTACTTTACCAGCAAGAAAGGGAAGAGAAGAGCTGCCGACATTCTGGTAAAGAGTATCAACAGTCGGCAGTGCGGAAATGCAAATGAACAACGCCCGTTAAATACACCCACTGGAGAAGAAATCCGTGACGCGACCAAGCCGTGCGCCGCAAGTTCGGACGCAAAAACCGGGAAGCGCGCTGCATATTTGTCGATAAGTCCGCCTGTTCAAAAACAGGAGCCAAAGAAGAGCAAGAAAACCACTGAATATTCATCCGCGTCACACGAAATCACGCGAAAACCACACCAGCCGCGCCGCGCGTTAACGTTGCTGATTCCGCGCCTACCGCGCTGACCAGGGGTGGCTCCGCATTCCAAGGACGAGTCCAAGATCTTGGAGAAGGGGAGGCCGTCTCATCTCGCGCAGTGGAGCACGTGGAGCCCACTGGAGGGGAGCCAGCGTCCAATCTGCCCGGCGGCGGGGAGGTAGCGCAACTCGGCGGAGGGGTAGGCGACATGGCGGCCACCCCACGCGGCCAGCAGCCAGACGCGTATCGGCCACAGGTCGAGGCGGTCGCACCCGGAGCTGCCTCCCAGCTGCCAACCCGCACCAGGGGTGGGAGTGGACAGGGGGTAGCGTCGAGTGGTGGAGGAGGCCGCTTGAGACCGGACCCCGGTAGCAAGTTACCAGTTGCTACTAGGCTGCAGGTCGAGCAGCAGAAGCCGTCAGCCAGTCCCCAGACAAGCCCACGGTTCGGAATGGCGAACAGGTGACGCAACGAGCTGATGAGGCGAACACAAGCCGCCCAATCAGTGCCACCAATCGCCCTGCTGACCGCCGATCGCAGCTCGGAGGAGCCAGCAAGGCGTCAAAGTCGCGGCACCCTCAGGTCAACAAGACTACGGCGATCCGCACACCATGCAGAAAAGCAGCAGCGAGCAGTCAACAGCCATCGAATAGCGAAACCACCGCCCCCACATCGGGAGCAAACCCGCCGACAACACACGAAGGAAGCGGGGAGGGCTGGCAACGACCCCGGAAGACTGCCAGACCTACACAGATCACACAGCAGCCAACCCAAGTGCCGACAACCAGTCGGTTCGAGGCACTTGCTGAAAGGGAAGAGGAAGCAGCCAACGTAGCGTCGTCCAACACACTCACCAAGCGGATACCTCCAATCATCGCTCTAATTGCCGGGACGATCTCAGCAATGAGCAGCAAACTAGAAACCATATGCGAGGCTGCCCTCGACCTGAAGCCTTCAGGAGGAAATAAAGTGCAGATCAAGACTAGGACCGTCGACGATTTCAAGAGGATCACCAAACACCTTAACGAGGAGGGTGTGCAATACTTCTCTTACCCTATGGCCACCGAAAGAACCATCAAATGGGTGTTTCGGGGACTCCCAATTTGGATGGCAGTGCAAGAGGTAGAGGCCGCCTTAACCGGCATTGGTTACAACCCGGACGCAGTGGCACAACTGGAGGCACCAGCAGACCCGACCAGAGGACTTGAAAAAAGGCCAATGCCCCTTTTCGTGGTCACGGTTAAGAACACAGTGGAGAACCGGGCAATAGCAGATCTTGGTTACCTCCTCCACATGAAAATCAGCGTGGATAAGAAACGAGCAGACAAGGGACCTGCCCAGTGCTTCCGCTGCCATGCGTACGGTCACATCAGCAGACACTGCCGGCTGCCAGTGGCCTGTGTACGGTGTGGCGGATGTCACACATCGAAGGACTGCCTCCTCATCAAAGGCAAGGGACAACCCACGTGTGCCAACTGCCGGGGAGCGCACGTGGCCTCCTACAGAGGGTGCCCAATATACAAAGATGCAAGAAACCGGCAAACCAGACAACATGTACTAAAGAAAACCAACGTACCCCCAAGACAACCCAAAGAAACCCCGCCAGATGCAGGTTCCCAGAGATCAACACCACGAAGTGCTGAGGCAGCTAGCAGCCGTGGTGCAGGGACTGGCTACTACTGTGCAGCAGCTGCCAGCTATCATCAAGGCGGCCTTAAACCCCACAGCAGGATCAACAAACCAGGATGGCTGCTAGATCACTTGAGATCATTCGTACCTGCGTATGGAACGCCAACGGTTTACACAAGCAAAGGATTGAGTTTCAGGACTTCTTACATACTGAAGGAATAGACATATGTCTCGTGTGTGAGACGCACCTGAAGCCAGGAATCAGAGTAAACGCGCCGAACTACCTGTCATACCGGCTTGACAGACCAACAGCAGGAGGAGGGGTAGCGATATACATTCGGAGAAGTATACAACACCACCCGACGACTCTGCCTGACCTGGTGAGCATGGAGGCCACGGCCGTAGTAATCAACACGGCCACGGGACCAACTACGGTGATATCGGCCTACCACCCACCAGGAACAGTGCTGGCGGCCGCAGATGTTACAGCACTGAGTAGCATCCCAGGGTGTCTCATATTGGGAGGCGATCTCAATTCAAAGCACCAGCAATGGCACAGCCGAGCCACCAACACCAGTGGCAGGGTCCTGCAGCGAGAAGCGCAGCGACGCGGCCTGGCTGTATGGGGCCCAGAAAAACCCACTCATTTCCTGGCAGCAGAGAGGCGCAGAGCGGACGTCCTCGACGTGTTCGTGAAGAAGAACGTCCCAGTCATCCCCTCACTGCAGTCAGTGGCCCAACTGTCCTCCGACCACAACCCAGTCATCGATGACTGGGAAGTGGAAGGAGAGCTGGAGGATGACAACAACGGAAGGGACTACCGAAAGGCCAACTGGGACAAGTTCCGGGAATTGCTACAAACGACAATGAACGACCAGGTCTTGTCAGGAGTGCAAGACATTATTTATTATTTATTTTATTTATTTATTTTCCATATGCAACTTAGCCCAGCACCTAGTATCTAATCTGGGCCCTTATTTCCACCCATTTACATTTACATATGTTTGTATCTTATATATATATATATATATATATATATATATATATATATATATATATAAAACATATTAACAAATAAACAATGAATGAAAGAAAATTTTGATTCAATTTCCAATAACTACTACATCTACTGTTATTAAACAGAATGGGTACCACACCACTACTAAATCTACTACTACTGTCACTAATATTACTGCTAACATTACTACTGCTACTACTAAAACCATTACTAATACTACTAATTCTACTATTACCACCACCAATTGTCACAGCCGCACTTCGGTCCACTATTGTTCATTTTTCTTGGTGTTGTGTGCGCTCCAAAGGCAGAGTCCCCTGGAACCGGCAGCAAAGTCAGCCGCCCAGGCCATCAAGAGTTGACCTCCTGGAATACCAAGACGGCCCCAGTTGTCGCTCAGAAGACGGCCTCTCTGGAGCACACTGAAGTTCCTCCGACGATTGATGCTGCTCATTGTCGTGGGATATCTTCCGTCAATCCGGTGTAATTGGGTTCTCCTCTTCTGCTATCTGTGGCCTTTGATTTCGCTCGGCATTTTTCCTTTTTATAAATTTCTCCTTCCAAAATTTTGAGGCTAGATCAGCTGCCTCGTCCAGCAAATGCCACAAACTTTCGTCGCGCAGAATGTCAAATATGCTCCTACCTTGCAGCCGAGCTTGTTGGTGTTCTCTCAAACTGGCTGTTATTTCACACTCCCATACCACGTGCTCCGGCGTACTCTCTTCACCACATTCGCACCTGTCCGAGTCCACAATATTTCGACTTCGGAGCCAGCTATTGTATGGCCCGTGACCTGTAATGTAGTGTACCAATCCGGGAGAGGGTTGAAGGTACTTCAACTTTAGCCTCTCCTCTACGGATGGGAACATATCGTATGCTCTTCGACCTGTTTCACTGTTGTTCCATTCTTGTTGCCATTCCGCCAATAGAAGCTTCCGAATGTGCGTCTCCGATGTTACTTCGCTGCCTACAATTTCTGCTACCTTATCTTGTTTCCCTTTTCTGAGCCAGTATATGGCACCCCGTTTCCTTACTTCAAGGTCCAGTGGCCATACACCAATGGCAACGGTTAATGAATTTGTTGCCACGGTTCTGTACGCTCCTGTCAATCTTAAAAGTATTCCTCGTTGGACACGTCTGACTCGCTGTTTTAGTTTTACTTTTCTTAGATGCTTTGCCCACACACTTGCTGAGTAGCCCACTAAAGAGGATAAAATTGCGTCATGGTATAGTCTTATTGTTTGGACTGGAACAGTAAATTTTCGTTGGCCATTATTAATGATTTTATTCATGACCGCCACTGCTCTTGCTATTGTCATCTCTAAGTGGGATTCGAAGTTTAAACGTTCATCCAATTGAATGCCTAAGTACCTGCACACTGGGTTTCTACGAATTGATTTACCGTCGATTCTTATAGTTTGTTTTCGAGTCAGCTTGCCCTTGAGCAACAAAAATGTTGTTTTATGTGGTGCTAAACTCAGTTTGACTTTACTGCACCATTGGCTAAGGCAGTTAAGTACTAGATTACTATTGTACTCAATTTCTGCTCTTGTTGCTCCTTCCACGAGTAGTAAAATGTCATCAGCAAAAGCTACTAGACCTAGAAGTTCAGGTATTCTTTGTAATAGTTCAATCACTGGTTCCATCCCTATATCCCAGAATATGGGACCGCAAACGGAACCTTGCGGGCATCCTTTAGTAAGTATCTTCGTGATGAACGAGTTCTGGCATCTCAAGGAAGCAGTTCTAAATCTGCAATAGTCCCTGAAGGTGTAAAATAATCTTCTTGGACAACCAAGGAGTGCAAGACATCGAAGCGGCAACCAACGACTGGACCACTGCCACCCTCTCGGCAGCGGACGAAGCGGCTCCCACGAGGAAGAAGAGGGTCAACGGCCGACAAATCTCCCCCGAATTCAGTGAGCTCATCAGAGAAAAGAACAGAGTCCGCAAGAGCTGGCAGAGCACGCGTGACAGGACCTACAAAACCCTGCTAAACACTCTCGAGCGCCGAATTAAGGCTAAGCTGGAAGCGTACCGCCGAGAGGAGTGGGATGACAGAGTGGCCCACCTCCGGATAGAAGACGGCACCGCCTGGGAACAGACTCGGAGATTCACCCGAGCGAGGAAGCGCACGCCCACTCTCCATGGTCCTCAGGGCCTCGTACACACAGCGGAGGAGAAGGCGAACACCCTCGCTGACGTGTACGAAGACAACTTCCGCCCCGTCGCAGAGCCGTACGACGACGGCAGCTGCGCAGATACCTTGCCGAGGAAGAAGCTGACGACGGTCACGAGGTGGAGGAAGTGGACGAACGCGAGATCGCCGACCTCCTCAAAAAAATGCAGTGGAAGAAAGCACCAGGCTGCGACGGGATCAATAACATGATCCTCAAGCAACTCCCGGCCGCGGCAGTGAAGAGATTGACGCAAATCTTCAATGCAGCACTACAGAGACGAAGATACCCCACAGCGTGGAAGGAAGCTGTAGTTGTGGCAATTCCCAAGCCTGGGAAAGACCCCACATTCCCCCAAAACTACCGCCCAATTTCACTGCTGCCGGCGGTATCTAAACTTTTCGAGAGAGTCCTTCTCAGCCGCCTGATGACACATGTCCGCCACCTGCAAGTCATCCCGGACGACCAGTTTGGGTTCCGCGCCGGTCACTCCACAACCCACCATCTAGTGCGAGTGGTGGAGGAAGTGACCGACGCATTCAACCGCCGGAGATTCTGTGGCATGGTACTGCTCGACGTAGCGAAAGCCTTCGATACAGTATAGCATGAGGGCCTACTGCTTAAGATGGCTACGGCGGGCATACCGAAGGCCTACGTCGTACTCATCCGCCGGTACCTCAGAAACAGGCGATTCAGGGTGAGAGTGGAGAGATCGTGGTCCACCCTTCGGCGTGTCCTCGCCGGAGTACCACAGGGCTCGGTCCTGGGTCCGCTGCTATACTCCATTTTTACGGCGGACATCCCAAGGCCGAACTCAGTTTTCACTGCGCTATATGCGGACGACACCAACTACTTCACCTCATCCTGGAGCCAACTGATAGTCGCCAGACGCCTCCAGGAAGCCCTACAACAACTCGAAGAATGGGCCACGAAGTGGAGAGTTCGCATCAACGCAGAGAAGTCGCAGTCAATCATTTTCCACCGGCGTGGAACCCCAAGACCACTCCGGCTGGACCTGTTCGGTGGCAGAATCCCACAACAGACGGTCGTCCGCTACCTGGGGGTCCACCTCGACGAACGGCTGACGTGGAGGCAGCAGGTACAAGACGTCAAAACCAGGGTGGAGAGAAGGTTAAACATGCTCTATCCCATCCTGAATGTTAACTCTACGCTGCCTCCCCGCTGCGGAGTCCAGGTCTACCAGGCACTGGTAAGACCGATCATCGAATACGCGAGCCAGGCGTGGGGTTACGCCGCTTCCACCCACCTAAAGAAGCTGCAGGCACTGCAAAACAGGGCGCTAAAAAGAGCCCTGCACCTGCCCCATCGCTTCCCGACGGCAGATCTATATGCGCTGGCCAACACACCCCTACTACGAGATAGACTCAGGACAGCAGCCCACCGGTTCTACCAGAAAGCAGCCACATCACAAAATGAGCTGATCAACAAGATTGGCGACTACGACGCAAACGACTACAGACACCCGAGGCCGAAAGCAATGCTTACATAAGAATTAAAAATTTTAAAAAAAAAATTTTTTAAAAAAATAAAAAATAAAAAAATAATAATAAAATACAAAAAAAAAAATCCCTACATATTGCAAAAACTCTGCTGAGCAGCAGGTAATGACAAACTGTCAACAGAAATGTCAACCTGTCCAAAATAAAATGTAGGGGCAGATGTCACCAATAAGGGTGACAGGTACCCCTTCCCCAATACAGCCAACGCCTACGGCGTTGGCAGAAGCTGCGCTTCTCTCTCTGTAGCAGCTCAACCTGGATTTCTTCGCTTTCTTCAAGTTATCTCCGCCTATTGGATTACGCTTACTACTGGACTTTGCTTCTTGGTTTATCTCTTTTGAACTTCGTCTGCTCGTTTTTAGACATCACCCGCTTGCTCCTGGACTTCGATATCAGCCTCTGGTATTCACCTGCCTACCTACAGACTCCGCCTGTCTGTCTGCTTTCGGGCTACGCCTGCCTGCCCTGGGATTACACCTGTTTGCAAGCCTTCAGACTACGCCTGCCTTCCAGCCTGCACTCGGACTACACCTGCCTGCGAACCTTCGGACTACTCCTAATTGCCTGCCTGCCCTCGGACTATGCCTGCCTGCCTTCGGACTACGCCTGCCTGCTTTCGGACTACGCCTGCCTTCCTGCTTTCGACCAACTCCTACTACGCCTGCCATGCCTACCACGCGTCAACACCAGTTTGATGACCAACAACGCCTGATGCCCGTCGCCGCTCTCAAATGGACTCCAACCGACCAACCTGTCTAGTGGGACATATCCAGCAACAACACAATGATAGTAACGCAGTAAACATTTCCAGTATAAACCCTACCATCCTTTCACCCACCGTCACAACCAGCACCCATCTCTACACCATGGCCACATCCTCAACTACAACTGCAACTACCACTACTACCACCACATAATCAATCATCAGAACCATCATTTCTGAAGGCATACACCCTCATCTGCCACAGATAGTGTAAAAACCCCCGCGGGGCTATCTGCAAACAGCCAGAAATACTGTAAAACCTTATGACCAGTCAAAATGTGGCTCCTCGCCATCTCTACAAACCACCTCAACAAAAACTATAACTACTACATGTGAAGCCATGGAATCTACACCATCACCTTCTACCACCTCTCAGACAATTCACGCAAATGTACTGAAAGGAATGTTCCCTGAATACATCAATAGTAAAACCTTAGCCAAATTCATAAAGCGCCACATACCAAATATATCAATCCATCAAATCATTCCCACAAAAACGGAATGATTATCAAAAGCAGCAACACAGACCTCATTAAGTTAATTAAAAACAAAATTGGCTTAACTTCCTTTGGTGACAATTCCACCTTAACCCCTCTAACCACCCCCTAAACAACCAAACCCACCTAAGAGACCCCCAACACTCACAGCCGTCATCCGCGTGGTAGATCCATCTGTCACCGAAGATGAAGTAGTCACAGAGCTAAACTCAAACGAAGACCTACACATATGCAAAGCCCTCAGAATCAGAAATAACTCTGGGCCCACCTACATGATCAGAGTGCTTACAGAAGATCCATTAACAATAGATCACCTGATACGTAATGGGGCGCAATCTTCCACCAAAAACACCGTGTGGAAGCTTCAAAAACTCCCTCTCCTCAACCCACTAGATGTGCCCGTTGCCTGAAATACAACGACCATCTTACCCAAATTGTAAAAACCCTCCTATCTGTCCCCACTTCAAAGAGAAACATTCCCTAAAAACCTGCTCTAACCTGCAAAAAACACCAACCTGCAATACATGCAGCGAAAATCACCCTACCTACTCCACCAAATGCAAATTCAAACCAGCCCCCATTAAACCTGAAGTCATTTTCCCCGTCCGTCGGATCGATCCTCCCACACCACCCAGCAACTCCACACGCCCCCCCACAAACCATAGAAGATCTCCTTCGTTTCATTACCATTTCTTTACTAAATCTAAACCTCTTCTCACGAGACCATAAACTCGCACAAATATCTATTACAGCCCGAACAGTTTTTGCAATTCAGATAAATGCTACCTACTCACACAACAACGCCCACTTCCAATTCCTCCCTCTAGAAACCCTCGTATAAGCCTCACTACCCACACAGAATTACCAAAATATGCCTCTTTTTTATAACATATTATTTAACAACATCCGCTCACTCCCTACCAATAAAATCCTCCTCCTGTATATCCTCACCCCACACGACATCCAATGCCTCATGTTAAACGAAACTTTCCTCCAACCACATCATCAAATCCGTTTGTCACCTTACCAGCTCATCAGATCAGACAACCCCACAGAAGTAGCGCACGGGGGCATGGCCAGTTGTTACAATAATCATATCCCTACCAAAATTCACCCACCCCTCAATCATCCATCCGAACATGTCATCGCCACAGTATTCCTAAAATCCCTTACCGTCACTCTCGTCACCATATACATCCGACCCCGCGTTCCACTACCAATCAATTTCATATCCTACATAGATAACCACTACAGCTCATATATCATCATGGCAAACATCAATATCAATAGCCGCACCCACCAAGAACTTCATCAATTCCATCACACCCTATCAACCATGAGAGGTGACATCATTAACATCCCATCACCCACGCGCCCTGAATCAAACACGACCCCTGACATAATTATAGCCTCCCCAAACATCCTAACCCGCATCACCCTTCATGTCCTCGATCCCATTGGCAGCGACCACATCCCGATTATGATTTCCATCCAATATAATGCTCCTAAAACCCCATGCCCACCAAATCCTACACACCACCGATACATTCAGAATTACCACAAAACCAACTGGAATAACTACATAAAATTCATCGAAGACAAAATAGACGCTGAAAAACCAAATATCACCGATGCAGACAGCCTACTCCAAACCGCCGAATTCCTCCAACGCACCATCACCGACTCAATAGACGCTCACATCCCCCCTAACGCCTGTCACCCCTCACAAAACATCACTACCAAGACGAGCCCTCCAACTTCTTCATCTCTCACGCCGCCTCTTCTGCATTTATCAACGCACCCACGACCATCAGCACCTCATCCTCCACCGCCAGCTCCAGAGAACAGTCCGCAACTACATTGCCCCACACAAACGACACACTTGGAGGGACACCTGCAACCAGCTAAGTTAAAGTACACACAGAATTCCTCAAAATACTGGTCCACCTTCCGACGCATAACTGGTCTCAAACCCTCATCCACCCACCCCCTCCTCTACAACAACCTTCCTGCACCCGAAAACACCCAAAAAGCAAATCTCTTCGTAGACCAACTCCGAACCTTCCCTACCACACCAAACGACCCCCGAATTGACCACACTGACTCCGTCATAATCGAACAGCGTGCCGACCCCTCATTATCCCCACTCAAACTCGATTTCAACTACATCCAATCCGTCAGCCGCACTGGGCTTAACACCCCCATCATAACTAACGATATCCTATCCATCCTTCACACCAAGAAAAACACAGCTCCTGGCCCATACTCTATCAACTACAGACACATCAAAGAAGCACCCCGTTCCTTCCATCAACTCCTAGCCCACCTGTATACCAATATCCTATACTCCAGCATTTACCCTCCCAAATGGAAATCTTCCCAAACCAAACAAGCCAAAATCAGACCCCACCGACCCATCAGCATCACCTCTTTGGCAAAATATTTGAAACCATACTAACAAAAAGACTGCACCAATATCTATCCCAACACTCACTCTTATCCCCAGCCCAGTGCGGCTTCCGCCCAAAACTATCTACCCAAGATCAACTCCTCAAACTATTACCCCTCCTGACCACCCATATCAACGTCCACCGATCCGCAATTCTCACCCTGTTAGACATATAAAAAGCTTTCGACCGATGATGGCACGTCGGACTCGTTTTTTAACTCCAAACCTTTGCCTTACCCATCAGCTACAACCGTACAATAGCTTCCTTCCTCACAAACTGTACTTCGTTTCTCCCATACCGCAGATGTCCCCCAATGATCCGTCTTTTCACCACAACTATACATCCTATATATCACTGACATACCTATCCCCGCACTACCTACATACATCCTCAAATATACCGATGATACCGGCTGCTTAGCCTTGTACAAATCCTTACAACAAGCTCACCCTTACAGACAGAAATGGTCAAATTTGTACAATGGTGCAACCGCTGGAGATTAATCATAAACCCTAATAAAACCCAAGCCATCATTTTCGGGAAAACAAGCAGAAGATACCGCCTCGCCGATTTTAACATTACCAGCAACAACCCACTGTTAAATACCTAGGCAATACCCTTTTTTTTTTTTTTTTGTTACAGTTTAACGTCCCTTTTTAACAACGTGGTCTTTAGAGACGGGAAAGGATGGGGGCAAGGAATGGGAAGGAATTCGGCCATGGCCTTTTGAAGGAAGCATCCCGGCATTCACCTGGAGTGATTTGGGGAAACCATGGAAAACCCAAATCTGGATGCCCGGACGGGGATTCGAACCGCCGTCCTCCCGAATGCGAGGCCAGAACGCTATCCGTTACACCACCACGCTCGGTAAGCAATACCCTCGACCGACATCTAACCTGGACACTCCACCTCAAAACCATTACCTCAAAAGCAAATACTCGGCTCAACCTTCTTAAACTACTAACCGGCACATCTTGGGGACTCTGCAGCAACGTTATCATCAACACCTACAAAGCCTTCCTCCATCCCATTGTAACAGAACAGGCATAATGCCTTTATAGTAATTTAAGGTAATAGAATTTACATCTATGGATACGTTGGTTATGTAAGCTCTCTGAAGTACAGATATAGTAGGATTATCGCTGATGATGCATGGCGTGTTGATTGTAGTTAAAATATTGATCCGCTTTAGACGTGATTTCTTAAGTGTTAATCTTTATTAAATGTATTGTTATTATAAACAATTTTCCTACCTTATTAAATAAATAAACCTGCAATCTTCGGATCTACCAAATGTCTGGTAGTTAAATTTCTTCGTCGAGATTCAAGAATACATGATACAAGAAGATAATAAATTTTAAAATAGCTACATGGCAATACCGCGACAGGACAGTGTGTTTTGAAGTGGGATTAATTAAAAGCATAATTAACCACGGACAAACACTGAAACAAAAGGTAGGAAAAGTGAATTACATAAAGTAACAATAATTAACAAGCGAGCAGCCATTACCACCGGAACGCGACAACCGAATTGAGCCGACGATTCCCGAGGAGAGCCGATCCGCTCAGTATTATCGAGACCGGCGCATAGGTAACACCAGCAGCGGGAGCGATACGACCGACGCGGAGAACCAACTTCATTTACGGGAGACTGTAAGGGGCGGCATTGCAGAGCGGGACGCAGTCCTAGAAGCTAGCAGTTCTTCTCTTCAAAAGGAAAGTGCCAATTTTTTTTATCTTTGTAAGAAACACAAGCTGACATGAGAGAATTTTCATATGATCATTTGCATTGAAAAAAAATAATAATTTTCATAAAGAAAAAAAAAATTAAATTATTTTCTTCCCGAGTAAAAGTCAGTTTGAGTTAATATTGAAAAAAAAAAATTAGTTTCAACTTTCCTGGGGAATTTTATTAATTAATAGTTGTTACCTTGTTTGCATTTCATTGCATGCAATAGCGTACACCTTGTTTAACAATAACTGTGATTAGTGTTGGAGCAGAATTTATCTGTTTTAATTTTAATTTTTTGTTTGCTTGCTGGTTCGGTGGATATTTTTTCTTTGCAATCAAAATATTGTGCGATTGTATTGAGAGTGTTGACAACATGGCTACAGAAGAGAGTGAAATGGTGGAGGGGATGGCAGCAATAGGAAGTGAGTCCTTGAATGACTCAGGTCCTGAGTTCACAGATGGGTCAGTTCGTGCTATCTTGGTACAGTTGCAATCGTTTCAAAATAGTATGCAGTCAATGAATTACAACTTGAGGGCTGATTTAAAATCAGTAGAAAGTAATTTGAAGGCTGAGCTTGGGGGTCGATTGCAATCACTTGAGAGTACAGTGGGGAATTTAAATACGTTGCTAGGAGACAATGTCCGACAATTAGAGAATGTCAAATTAGAATTAAGACAACATAATGTTGATTGTAAGGAACAAGCTGAACGACTAGCGGAACGGCTAACTAGGTTAGAGCATAGTGTGAGTAGGGAGACAATACTGTTACGACAGAATAATGAAGTACTCAGTAAACAGTCAGTTGTCGTGGAAGAAGTCAATGTAAGTCACGGGAGGCGACTGGAGGCGGTAGAGGATCACTGTATCCTTTTGGGGAAACACATCAAAGAAGATAAAGAAAAGGTAAACAGTGTGGCGCAAATGTCGAGTTGAGTTCACAGAACTTGGGTAAGTACCAATTATCCACAGCAGCGTTGATAGAAGATGTTACTAGAGTGAAAGTTCCGGCAGTAGAAAGGGAGGATGTATCCAATGTCAGGGGCCATCATTCGACTTCAACAGCAGCGTGGGTCGAAGAGAAAATTGAATGGGAACAATTTGATGGTGATGGGCATATGCACCCCATTGAATTCATTCGGGACTTTGAGGACTTTGCACCTTTCTCCGTTGCTTCTGAAAAACAGCGGATCGAGATGGTTCGTTGGTACTTGGCCGGAGGAGCGAGGCGATGGGCCGACTGGTTTGCTGGCAATTGTAACACATTTAATGAATTCAAGAGGGAGTTTCTACAACATTATTGGTCGGTGGATAGGCAGATAGCCGTACATAGAGAATTGTTAAGGGAAGAAACTTATGTGGCCGCTAAGGGGACGCAGAAAGACTTTTTCATGATGTGTGCGGTCTCATGCAAATACCTCGATTGGAGTGAAGTGCCAGAGCATAAAAAGATAAGAGTGATATCATGGGGAGACGCAAGAACTGTGCGACATAGGAAGGAATGCTGGGCATCCTTGGTGGGAATGACTAGTGTGTGTGAGAACCACACCGGGAATTCGAGGGGAACGCCAGTAGGTGTGAAAGAAGAGGATGTTGTAGAAGAGTACCCGAATGATGGAATAAGAGGAGTTTTCAAGGTGGTTTCTCGAAAATCTTATAAAAGTGTAAAATTGAATGGGTGTGTGGGGTCAAGCACTGGTTTAAAGTGCATTTGTACACAGTCAAATCCTCCACGTTTCTCACTTTTCCGAGCTCATTAGAGTCCAAAAGGTGTTGTTTTTTTTTTAACTTACAAACAGAAGTTAAGATTCGACATAGGCAAAAGTAATAGGACCAATTGGAAGAAAATAATAACAATAACTCATGTCATGTTGTGTTTCGTAGGTGAAGTGTTAGCCGTTGTAGCCCTGTGGCAAGGTGTGCATTTTGGGGGACAAAGAAAAAAAAACCACTATGAAGATCAATATCAACTTTTGTTCAACGAGTGGTGTTTGATTGTCTTCTTCTTTGTTTTGTTTTTTTTTTAATGTTCCATTGTATTTCTTTCTCCATTTATATGTGACTTCAAGGTTTGTGCAATAATGTTATAAATTGTTGTTATTAACATAAGAGTAGTCGAGTGGCTGCCAGCCAAATTTTTTGTATTTCATGTCATTTCATATTGTCTGATATATGTAATCATTTCAATCTTAGTTTAAGGGTTACCTGGCGACGGAAGTCGTGGCTTTGTTAATGCCAACTTCCGCCTGGTTCCATCGGTGGGAGTGTAACAGAACAGGCATAATGCCTTTATAGTAATTTTATTTAAGGTAATAGAATTTACATCTATGGATACGTTGGTTATGTAAGCTCTCTGAAGTACAGATATAGTAGGATTATCGCTGATGATGCATGGCGTGTTGATTGTAGTTAAAATGTTGATCCGCTTTAGACGTGATTTCTTAAGTGTTAATCCTTTATTAAATGTATTGTTATTATAAACAATTTTCCTACCTTATTAAATAAATAAACCTGCAATCTTCGGATCTACCAAATGTCTGGTAGTTAATTTCTTCGTCGAGATTCAAGAATACATGATACAAGAAGATAATAAATTTTAAAATAGCTACACCATCCTCACCTATGGTCACCTCTCATGGTTATCCGCTCCCGACCGCTTCTACAATAGACTTCAAATCTTAGAACGCCACGCATTGGAATCGCCTACCGTATCCTACTGCCATCACCCACACATCTACTGTACACCCGAATAAAATTCCCCCACCTTCTGATCCACTTAGAATCCCTCCGCATAAAATACCCAATAAATAGTCTCGATAACAACAATCCTATAACTCTAAACCTAATCACAGAATCCCATCGCCTCCCAAACTCCTACAAACAAGTCCCACCCACACTCCACCCCCTTAACATCCTTATCCTAACCCAACACATAGACCAACCGCCACCAATACCCGACCAAGAGATGCGATCCAAGTTATACCCTACCCTTTAAACAACATATCCGACAACTATCATTTGTAATTCTGCAAGAATTATTGTAAAAAACCACAAACAGAACTCTGATTATTTGTAAAAAAAAACTGAAAGAAAATTCTATTGTAATATGATATTGTAACATCATATCTATGTTTAAGTCAACTGTTAAAATATGTATCTCTAAGCTAAAGAGCACGACTTGTGTGCTGCCAGCCCGCCTTTCCCCCACCAGTGGAAGGAATGAAAAGACAATAAATATATATACAAGACACCTGATAAAGACAGCAGAGCCAGCTGTCGTATTTACACAACACCATCCCGCTGGACACCCGAGAGGACTTCATTTCATTTTAATATGTCCGAAATTCAAAGTGATTTCATGAGTAAAGTTACGGGAACAGGTACAACAGAACCATTTGAAAGTAAAATAACGATTTTGCATGATCGTGCGTTAACGAAAAAAATCAGGAACAGCAACCAAATGAAATATTATTCGTGTTTATGCAGCAAGTGGAAGAAAATCTAAGACAAATTTTAAACTCACAGGAACAGACACAAGAAAAATTTAAAACTCACAGAAAGATACACAAGAAAAAATTGAAGAAAAAAATTGTAAACTCACAAAAAGACATAAATGAAAAAAATAGTGCCCTTACAAAAAGAGACTAGGAAATAACAGAAGAAAGCAGTAGAAGCAAAAATAAACTGTATGATTAAATGGGGCATTATCGAAAGAAGCGATAGTATGTATAACAATCCTTTAGTGCTAGTAGGAAAGAAACATGGAACCGCGAGATTGGTGTTGGATGCAAGGACGCTAAATAAAATTGTGAAAAGAGAGAACGACAAACCTGAAAATTTGAAAGAAATATTACAGCTTAGATCTGACCTCTGGCTATTGGCAATTGCCGTTAGCGTTCGAGTCTCGGAGATATACTGTGTTTTTGTATGGTGGTAAATGTTACCAGTATAAGGTATTGCCTTTCGGTTCAACTATTTCTGTGTTTATAAGGGCGTTAGACAAAGTGCTTGTAAGTCAGCTGTTGAGCAAATTATTGATATACGTTGATGATATTTTAATAGCTACAGAGAGTTGGAAAGAAAATTTTGAGTTAATTGAACGGGTGTTCACTGTACTAAAAGTATGGGCATGACTATAAAGTTAACGAAATGCGAATTCATTAAGAAAGAAATAAACTTCTTGGGGTATGTGATAAACTCAGATGGAATAAAATCAGACCCAAAAAAGTTGGAATCTATTTACAAATTTTCGAGTCCCTAAAGCAAAAAAAAACAGCTAAAATCATTTTGGGCTTATGTGGGTTTTATCGTAAATTTGTTTCAGATCAATCATTTAATAATTCACATTTAAATAGTTTATTAAAAAAGAAAGTAACTTGGTTATGGACCACAGACTGCCAAATAACATTCGAAAACTGAAAAATGAATTAGTGAATAGCAAAATGTTATATCACTCTGATTTAGAGTTACCTTTTTGTATTGCTATCGATAGTAGTGACTATGGACTAGCTAGTTACAGTCCAGCTAGTTAGTGTAAATGGAATAAAGGAAAACAGGACAATAGCTTTTGGCAGCAGAACTTCAAATAAGCACGAGCGAAATTATGGCGTTTCTGCAAAAGAATCTCTTGCCATTGTGTGGGGTTTCAACAAGTTCAAGTATTATTTCTGGGGATATAAAAGGATAGTGTACACGGATCATAAGGCTTTAACCTTTCTTCAAGAATGTAAATGGATGCACGGTCATTTGACATGTTGGGCATTGGTTTATCAATAGTTTGAATATCTGGTGAAATATATGAAAGGCGATGACAACAAAGTTTCAGATGCACTATCACGGTTACCTATTGACCGACATAAGTTATGTGAAATGAAAGATAATAATAAAGTTTTTAGGATTTACTACCTCAAAGGAGTAGATAATGATATGGTGATGAAGGAAATATGTAGAGACATGAGGATGAAGCAGAATGAAGTTGATTGTCTAAAACTGGTAAATTTGGGAATTCCGCAGCATAATAAATTGAAGAATATTACAAAGTGTACAATGGAATGCTGTTACTAAGGAGAGACGAAAATGAAAATGGAAGGTTTGCTGGCCCGAAAAATATGTGGACTTGATCATTGATTACACACATTTGAGTTATGGACACTATGGTGCCAGAAAATGTACACAGAATATAAAAGAGAATGTAATATTCAACAATATGGAAAGACGAGTGGCGAGGAGGTTAGCAATCTGTGATAGATGCCAGAGAGTTAAAGTATCAACAGTAGTAAGCAAGGGACTTATGCAGAGTATTCATCCAGAAAATGTATTGGATCTAGTGGCTGTATATCTTCATGGACCTTTTTCAAAGGCGAGGGGAGGAATTATGTATATATTCGTAACAATGGATGTGTTTTAAAAATTCATTAGGTTGTACATAATTCGAAAAGCAACCGGAAAAGCGTTGGTGTACAAGCTTGAAACCGATTATTTTGAAAAAAGTAAATTTTGTAAGATAATTGTTTCTAAGAAATAGTAGGAAAGGTGTATAGAAGACACATCAAAATAACTGCTTATCAGCCTGCAAGCAATCCGGCGGAGAGAATCATGAGGGAGCTTGGACGATTATGTCGCAGTCATAAACACACAAAATGGGTTGAGCATGTAAAAGATTTTGAAGATGTCGTAAATATTATAGTTCGTGATTATAGTGGTTTTACTCCTTATTGGATTATAATGGATAAAGAAGCCCCGAACTTGGTATCAGAATTAATAAAAGTACCTCCAAAACCAATTATGAGTAAAGAAGAATTGACCAAAAAGGTGAAGGAAAACTTGATTAAAATGGCTGAGGAAAGAAAGAAACGTGATGACCAGAGGGTTCGTTTGACTGAATTCAATGTTGGCGATTTGGTGTTGGTTAAAATACATCAATAATCATGTAAAATCAATGCAGAAATTAAGAATTTTTTTGATATATATTGGAGGCCTTTCATAGGCAAGGATAAACGTCATCCAAATGCTTATTTGTTTATTTACCCAAAAGAGATTTGGATTGCGGAATATAGCAGATTTAAAGCTTTATAGGGTAAAGGAACACTAATATTAGAATTGTTTAGACACATTTTCTGTTAGATATTTCGAAACATGTTCAATTTTGGTTGAATTATGGCCTTATTTATATAACGTGGTGGTGTATTTATTGAGTTGTAATTAAATGGTAGTTTTATTTTAATCTTAATAATGTTTTTATTAATTGCCAACAAAGAATGTTATCTAAAACTTTTCCTGAAATAAGACAATGAGTGATGATGTATGATCGTCGTAATAAAAACAAATTAGTTGCAGTGAGATTGTAAAGAAAGACTGAAATGAACTCTTTTATTGACAAATGAATATATAAATATCGGAATGAGTGAAAACTTCGACGAAAATATTTAAAAACTTTCATAGAAAAGGGAATAAAATGTGGTATAATAAGTAAAGTTAGTTGTTTTTTTTTTGTAAATATAACTAAAGTTGTTCATTAACATTTCAGTTTGTTGAAATCATCATTTAGTTAAATAATGATATAATTGCTTCGAAATGGGGGGGGGGGGACATATTTAAGATACCAACCATAGTGGTTAGTTAATCTGTGATTAATGTCGCAGGAAAAAGATTATCTCTGAATTTATAAGAGTATTGTTTTGTTTTGTTGGTTGTTATGGAAAGAATACGTTGATAAGTCGAGTCTGAAGTGTGAAGATTTTCTTTCTCAATCAAAGAAAGTATAATTGTAAATGGTTTAGTGAAATCAGTAAATGTTTTCTTGTAATTGAAAAATATTGATTAATATGCAGATGAATTATTAAAGCAAGGAAGACATCGTAAGACATTTTGGCGTGTGTCTAAAATGCAATACGTTCTGCAGGAAACGAGAGTGTAACCTTGCAAGCCTACAGCCAAGAGCGTACAGACGCTACCGCACCTCCCTCTAGTCGAAAAATTCCTAAAGTTCATTATTTCCTTTTTAGAAGAAACTTAAACAAGTGCCATGATCAATCCGACCCTCGTTGGTAATAAACTGCAGGAGTTCCTGAGAGTAAATTCTCCAACAATGGAAAACAACTCAAGTAAAACTTCAATCTTACCTCAAATAAAAATACTGCAATGGAATAGGAGGTCGGTATGGTCAAACAGAGGAAATGTTACTACAGAACTCATGCAAAGCAAATTGACATCACGGTGTTGTCAGAAACATGGTTCAAGCCGAAAAAAAAATAATTGCTTTCAAGTTATACAATCTGTACAGAAATGACAGAGCTGACGAAAAAGTAGTAGTTGCCATAATGGTGCAACGGAACATCCCCCACGAACCAATTAAATCTATTATAGACAAACTGCTTTTCCAAGGAGTTGCAATACGCGGCAATTAGGTATAGATCATCGTAGTATCTGTCTATTGCAGTCCGAGAATAAAAGTTCGTTTAAATGATTGGACTAAATTGATGGCAAATCAATTCACCAGTAGTACTGGCCGACGATTTTAATGCCCACAGTCAAAGTTGGGGCTGTCGGTACAATGACCCTAAAGGATTTGCAGATAACGACGTGATAGAACATCACAATTTGGTTGTAATGAACGAAGGAAATCCAACCCTGGTGAAGATGCCAGGAAGATACCTCTCGGCAGTTGATTTAACGCTCTGTTCTACCAATTTAGCATCCATATCCAATTGACAAATGCTAGAAGACTCAATGGCATCCGATCACTATCCCATTCTTTTTAACAATAGGATGCCTCTACAGTAAAGAATACCCTACTCACCCAAAAATAAGATGGAATTCAAATAGGGCTGATTGGGTCCAGTATAAGAAACTCGTCGAATAAGAAATTAGAAATATCACGGTACAAATGACGGGGCACGATACCTATACAGAAGTCACAAATGTAATATCAAGAGCATCAGTTGAAGCAACACTACGAAAGAAGTACTGTACAGTAGTATCAGGAAAATTCGACCTCCGATGTGATGGAATCCAACATGTTCTAGAGGAGTGACTCAAAAGCGACTTGCACTTTCCACTTACCGCAAGAATCCTGAATTGCAGCACTACATGTCATAATTGGAAATCTCTCTTTTTTTTACTTATGGCTTTACACCCCGTTGACGTCGAGGTTATTAGAGGCGGGATGGGACTGGGGAAAAGGAACGGGAAGGAATTCGGCCATGGCATTTTTGGTGGAAGCATCCGGGCATTCGCCTGGAGTGATTTGGTGAAACCACAGAAAATCCAAATCTGGATGCTCGGAAGGGGATTCGAACCGGCGTTCTCACGAAGGACAGAGCGTTAAACGCTCACCTACCACGCTCGGTACTTGTAAATCAACGCTATTCTATGATGAAGGTATTGATGCATTGTATAGGCAGGAAGAGAAGTCTTAACCAAGTGATTGATAGTTTCTTCACCAACTAGCTTCAAAATATCAATGGAGTAACCATGGTCATTCCTTTTTTCGTGTTATCTATAGCATAACTGACTTCAGATCGAAGTATGTCTGGAACTGTGGATACATTGGTGAGGGCATAGAGTAACGGAGTTTCCTCTAAGCTGCCATATAGGTTACTATAAAATCCACTGATTTCAAAATTTCATCTTTGTCAGTAACTAATTAGCCATGCTAACGAATGCAATATGCCTCTTTGTGTAGCCTTTGTTGATTTCGAAAATGATTCAATATGTCACAAGACTGTCCTGCAAGCCTTAGCCGAACATGCGTGGATACAGCTTATATCAGAGTGCCCCATGGCATATATGGCTTTAGCAGCGTTAGCGTAACAACTACTGAATTCCACATCGAAAGAGGTATTAAGCAAGGTGATCCCATCTCTCGAAAATTATTTTCAGCTGTCTTGGAGATGGTAATATCTAAGCTACAATGGGCGGACAAACGAATTAGAATCAATGTCAGAAGACTTAACAATTTGCTAATGAAATTGCGGGTGTGGCTAATGACATTGGTGAACTACAAACCTTGGTTACTGACCATGCCTCCGAGTGTAAACCAGTTGGCGTAACAAATTTATCTTTCGAAAACGAAAATTATGTCTAATAAATGGGTTACATAGTAGAATGTACAACTAGATAAAAAATCTTTAGAAGATATAAGTAAGCACATTTATCTCGGAGAGCTTATAAACGTGAGAAGTCATGTAAGATCTGAAATTTTCCGTCACATCGAGCTGGGATGGCAAGCTTTTGGGAGGCATTCTATTATCCTCAAATCTAATATGCCCACAAATCTAGAGAAAATAGTTTATGACCAGTGCATTCTATCCGTACTGACATAAGGCAGTGAGACCTGGACTCTAAATGAATTTACAAAAAGTAATCTAAGGACTGCCCAAAGAGCTATGCAATGGTCAATGCTAGGTTTAACAAGAGAAGATAAGAAATAGTAACCGATATTAGGTCAGTTACAAAGGTCACAGACTTCTTAAAGAGAAAAGCATCCTTGAAGTGTTAGTGTGCAGTTCAAGAGAACACCACAGACCAAGAGGAAGACCACCAAACCGATGGGGCATGGATGTACGCAGGGTTGTCGGAATTAACAGGCAAAGGATCGTCCAAGATTATTCGACCTGGAGAAGACTGCTCAAGTTCTACCTGAAATCATAACTTTGGGAGCCCACATTAGTAAATTATTGAACTGGGTGATACTGATATGTTATAAACGACTGATTATCTCCTAGAGTAATGATACTTCATATCGCAGACGACGTTGTCATATGCGTTGTCAATGAAGCACCGACCGAAGTTCAGAATATCTCAAGCGAAGCAGTCCTCAGACCGTGGTTTAGAATTATCCTGCGGAAAATCAATAGTTATGTTTTTTCAAAAAGAAAAATTCTGTGCAATCCTGATAACCTCCAATTTGGATCATACAGCCTGCAATTAATGAATCAAGGCCGATTAATTGGGATGATTCTAGACAGCCAGCTCGACTGGAATTACCACAGAGACCACTTGATCGCAAAAGCTAACGCACGACTAAATATAATAAGGTTGCTGTTGCTTGGTGGGGCTCCCACCCCAAAATGCTGAGCACTTATCACGTCTCCACTGGATTACAGCAGCATATTTGACCTAAAAGCCAGAAAAGACGCACTACAAAAATTATACTTTAGTCACGCTACCTCAGAACATGCGTGGGAGCGATGCACTCCACCCCCACCGAGCGTGGTGGATGAATGGTTAACGCTTTGGCCTCTCATTCGGGAGGACGTGGGTTAGAATCCCCGTCCGGGCATACAGATTTGGGTTTTCCACGGTTCACCAAATCATTCCAGACGAATGCCGGTATGGTTCCTTCAAATGCTCATGGCCTTCCAGTTGCTTGCCCCGAGTCCTTTCCTGCCTCGACGTCGACGAGGCGTAAAGCCATAAGAAAAAAAAAGCTCTACTCCCACCAACGCATTGCCCGTTGAAGCGGAGGAATCACCTCTTCACATCTGGTGACAATTCTTCTCCAAGAAGCTTCTATTCGAAAAATTGGTGGATAATGACTAGCCACTTCAAGAACATCTTAAGACGATGGAAACGTTAATTAAAAATGAGAAAAATAACAATAGGCCCCCTCTTAATAACGTCTATACATCCTGAAAAAAATTATAAGGTCTTATCCTACAAAACACTCCCTATCTACCTAGAACACTACGAACTACGTCTAAAAACAAATCAGGTACATTTTTTGGAAGTAGACAAAAATCCAAACATTAATCAGAAAATAACGAAATATTTTTCAACGATTGGGCATACTACTAGTAATATATATACAGATTGATCTTGGACCACAGGCAAAAGTAAAGTAGGATGCGCTTCCTTCTGCCCCAACACAGTTTTTTCTGCCCAGTATTCTCTCCCGGACGAAACATCCATTTTCTCAGATGAGCTGAAAGCTCTCCTTGAAGCAATTAAATAGTATGGCAATAATAAAGTCACGGCTATCACAGACTCCTTAAGTGATAATCGAAATCATGAAACATCTAAAATAAAACAGGGAGCTTGGAATTACGTCATATCTGCTAAGGATTCCAATATTCCATCCCACAGCGACTTAAGACACAATGAACATATGGACATGGCTAAATAAGCAAAACACGTGGGACGTAAAAAGGGCACGAAACTTCCGAACACAGATATAATCCCAACCATCAAAGAAAGAGCAATGTAAAGGTGGCAAGAAGAGTGGAATAACTCAAAAACCTCACAGGCTCACACTACGCATGGGCAGAACCAAAATTACCGACAAAACCAAGGTTTTACAAGTGGAATATCAACAGACTCCTAATTACCACCATTTCCAGAGCCAGCATTCATCACAGGAAATTCCGAAGCCAACTATACCGGATAGGGATACCAGAACATCCTCTTTGTGTTTGCCAAGATCAGGTTATTGGTGACATAAACCACATCATATTCTCATGCAAAAAACTTAAACCAATCCAGGAAAATTTGATATGGGATCTAGCAAGAATTTAAATCCCCTTACCCATCTCCTGACCAGCGACATAAAAGGGGTATATGGATGTTTAATAACATATTTAAAAACCAGGCTATCGAATTTTAAATGTCCTTTGTCTCCTCGATTGCTTTGCCCACCACTATTTAGGAAATAAGTAAGCGGAACTAAATATTTATCAGGAAGGTTATTCATAGGATACATTTGATTTACTTAAGTAATCTTATACGCTGAAGATATCTTTCAAGATAAATACTACTTTCATCAATGAAATAAACTCCTCCAGACACGAAGACGTACTTATATGTATATGTCGAATCCATTCGGGAAAGATCAAGAGTCGGGCGGGTCGAATGACGTTTCGAGGTAAATGGCTCACTAGCGAAGGTATGCCGTGGATATCCCTCAGACAGTGGAGAGTAACTACGAGAATACAGCTGATACAAGGATCCGGTTTATTAGACTCAGGCTCACAATACAGAATGACAGATAGCGGAGTGAGGTTGCCTCGAAGGTCAGGTATGAAGAGGACTTCGTGTGATGTGCGCTGCCCTTAAATAGCCCCTCGTAGATCACTCTGCAGTCGTTGTGGCGCTGGCATCCTGCTCGCTGCGTCTGTGGCGCCATCTAGTAGAGTAGCTCTGTACTCCAGATCCGACACGGCCATCCTGCGGAGACAGCCGTCCCTGGCTGTCACTCATAGACCCCGGGTGTGACTTGTCGGAGCTAAGAATGGGAAAGAAAGTCGGCCATGGCCTTATAAAAGAACCATCCTGGCATTCGCCTGGTATGATTTCAGGAAACCATGGAAAATCGGGATAGTAGTGGGTTCTTGCAATGGAGTCTTCAAGAATGTCCGTCTCAGGCAGTGCTCTGCGTTGCTTTTCTTGTGATCCTTGAAGGGACTGTTTGATCGGTCACGGCTGCCTCGCTTCCTGCCTTGGCGAAGCAGGCATGGAGTTAATTCGTGGCAGTCTCCTTATCACAGCATCCGCCGAATGTGTTAATATTCTGTGAACAATTATGGTTAACCGCAGTATGTTCGGCTATCCTGACTGAAAGGACAATTTTGTTGAATGAAATTGTCAAGATATTGAGGACAAAACTAGGATAATCCAGGTTTCATGTATTCCTTAGTAATTAGACATGAAAGAGACATTTTACTATATTCATAACATCAAAGTAAGTTTTTAGAAACTCATTTTCTTCCTGGCGATATCCCAGGGAAATAAAAAAATTGTTTAACAAATTTCTCTGCAACACTTGCAAAGAGCGAAATTTTCTGATAGAACTATCCATACAATTTCTTGTAGTAATGTCTGATGACAGTAAAGTTTTATGGTGCCAGATTATATACACTCTTCAAGGCTAGGTCCGCATAAATCATAAAATTTACTCTTCAAGATGAGGTCAGATACAAGGTATAACATTTACTCTTCGTGGCGAGTTGCGATACAGGGTATAACATTTACTCTTCGTGGCGAGGTCCCATACAAGTTACGAAATTTAGTCTTCGTTACAATGTCTAATACAAGTTACAAAAATTTACTTTTCTTTGCGAGGTCCCATACAAGTTCCAAAAATTTACTCTTCATTGCGAGGTCCCATACAAGTTATAAAATTTTGTTCTATATAGCAAACTCCAGGTAGATTTTAAAATTTTGCTCTTTATGGAGAGGTCCCGGTAGATTTTAAAATTATGGTGTTGGTATCAAAGAAATTTTAAGATTCATTCCTGTTGGCGAAGTCCTTGTAAATTGTACTTTGATGGCAATGTCCAACATGAACTGAAAAGTTTGTTTTCCTTTTAAGAGAGTTTGATTGAACCATCGTTCTATATTGGGTCGTGTGGGTTACTTCTTTTGAAAGAGAAGCACCTTGCTCATGTTAGTGTCCTGCTATGTTTCGTTCTAGGCACTATTAATGACCAGATGTTTTAGTTCGACACGAACTGCTACTGCTGAGAAATGAATCAAGATTTTGAAGATTCAACGAGAAGTAGTGCATGCGTTATCTTGCTGAACTTTACCTTCGTGCCGGAGATTCTGGAGCAGAGACGAAACGTGAGCAATCTTTGTACCGCTGGGTGGTAGGGAATGCAATGGCCCCTTGCTGATTGGTTTTTGAATTAGTCGTTTGTAATTTTTTGAGCGGTTAAGTAATACGAATTTTACATTATTGTTGAAAATTCTTATGGTTTGTGCTTGCTTCCGAGATTGTCGGCTTTGAACTTTTAGACTTTCGAGTGTTATACTCCACGGGTAGCCAATTGTTTAACAAAGTTGGTTGTTTGTTGCGTATAGGGGCAATTTTTGTTAGCAGCGGAGCGGCAGTGTTCCTGGTTCGCAAGTAAACATGTGGCATTCGTTTTCCTTTCCTATACTGTATGTCGAAATCGAAGGCCTGCAGGTACGCTTTCCCTGTTCGCAGATTTCCTCGTCCTTTTGCTAGTCGCGAGTCTTGATGTTTCCCTCCTGTGAGTTTGAAGAGTGTGGCTATAACTTGGTAAACTGGGGTATGAATTGTCGAGATTTAAATCCAAGCCCTATAAACTGTTGTAGTTGCGTGATCCATAGAAGGGAGGAGGGAGTTGATATGTGTGTGCGGCTATCCTGTTTAGGTTGGTTCAAGCATTTCCGTATGTTGTGACAAATCCTAAGTATTCTATTTCGCTTTTTTTAGGAAATGTGTATTTGGTTGTACTAAAAAGAAACTCTTCAATTAGAAGACAATAGTAATTAATCTGTGATGGTATTGTCATTGAGTTGCCTATTGTCCAGTTATGTGCGGTCGGAAACAGGTGTTTTGGTCCAGCAATACAGGTCTAGCGAATGACGAAGGTCATGCCGTTATTATGCTTGCATTTAATGGTTACTATACTTTCGGCCTCGCGGTCTTTTTTGGTGCATAGTGTTACTCTGTGGGGCCGACACTACTATGCGGTATTGGTCTACGAGTCGCATGTGCATTACGTCCATATTAACACGTCGTACCTACCTATGAAGAGTGTCTAGAACGCAAGCAATTTAGCGGGGGGTGGGCGATATTGGGGAGGGACATCTGATTATTTTAGTGGTTAGATTGGTCAGATTCCCACAAATTTGCTGCATCCAAGCGTTTTTTCGGCTTCTACTAAAGGTGACTAGTTGACTTAGCGTCGATTCCTTATTACAAGATTTCTTGCCCTGGTAATATTTTGTTTACTAGCTTGTGGTTAGAAAGTACGTGGAAAAACGTGTCTACGAACATAACATCTTTGCCCGGCTCGAGATCAGGCAGTTAGCGCGGGTAGCGATCAAGCCTAGCGACGCTACGGCCAGGTGTATCCGTTTTCCAGACAATTTGGTTGCACTACTCCTGAAAGGGGATCTTTCGAACCCGAGGCAAAAGTAAAATGGAATCGACTCACCATTGTTGCTCAACCTTCCGCGTCGCAACTCCTGGTGCACCCGCTGACCCATTTGTAGGTGCCGATGAGGGCAGCGGCTCCTCTGTTCGGGCTGCCTTTCCCATAAAGTGCTTCGTGGGCACTGCGCTGCCCCTATGTCCTCTGCTCCGCAACGGCAGCAGGCTGTTTGGCTGTCCGCTGGCCCTGGTTCTGCTGCTCTGCTCTGCTCGGGTTGGGTCGGAGATTTGTCGGCCTTTCGTCGATCGGTGAAGCTGTTTTCCCAACACGTCCATTGTGGTAGCAGGCAGTCGGTGGCATCCAGAATGGTACTATTCTGCTACTGTTGCGTGTTTCCGAAGTCAGCTTCGTCTACCGACATGTGGGTGTTTGAAGTTCTCGAATCAGCTTCTCTGGTAGTTGTTTCTCCGTTGTGTGCTGTGTGTTACGATTGGGTTTACGTTGGCCTCAATATTAGCCACGGCTATTTCGCGGCCCTGGCAGCGTGCTGTCGCTGATAGCTTCAGATGGCCCGCATAGGCTGCGTGTCCCTCGTCGGTGCTGGGTTGCCCTTACTGCACTTCCTTGATGAGGTCATTCGCTTACGCGAGACTAGTGGTTCGCTTCTATAGTTTGAGGTCGCGGCGAATGTGCCGACTGTAGGCGGCTTTTTCATCGCGACGTCTTCCATCGGGTTTTGCTGCTCGGCATCCAACAAGGCACGAAATGTTACTGCACTGTTGCTGTGTCGTTCCGCAGCTCTCCCCAATCCGGGGGCGGTCTCGCTTCTGATGTCGAATCCATTCGGGAAAGATCAAGAGTCGGGCGGATCGAATGTCGTTCCCGGTTCGAGGTAAATGGCTCACTAGAGAAGGTAGGCCGTAGATATTCCTCGGAGATTGGAGAGTAACTACGAGAACACAGCTGATACAAGGATCCGGTTTATTAGATTCAGGCTCACAATACAGAATGACAGATAGCGGAGAGAGGTTGCCTCGAATGTCAGGTATGAAGAGAGGTTCGTGTGATGTGCACTGCCCTTAAGTAGCCTCTCGTAAATTACACTGCAGTCGTTGTGGCGCTGGCATCCTGCTCACTGCGTCTGTGGCGTCATCTAGTAGAGTAGCTCCGTACTCCATATCCGACATATATTTTAATTAGATGATTCTACCTGCATGATTGCATGATTTTAAATGTATGATTCAATTGTAAAAATTTAATCGTATAATCTAGGAAAAAGATATACCTAGTAAATTACACCTTTCTTAAATTTGATTATAGGGTGTACGAATTATATATGATGCAACTAATGTATAGTAAAATTTTACTGATAATACTTAAGATTGCTGTCTGGTCTCTGTAACCGAATGCCAATACAAATAAAAATTAATAGGTCTGTATTAATATATTTCAATTATTCATATTTTTCTGTAAATACGTCGTCCATTTTTTACGCATCTTAATTAAATGAACCAATTGCCTTAATTACTGATAGGTATACAGTTATTATTCACATAAAATAATCTCGTAATTACGTTATCACTTCAAGAGTTAGTGTTCTGATGCACTGAAATTTATTTTTAAATTCTGTTAATAGAACTTGAATATAAGCGAAGAAGACATTGCCGTCCTAAAACCGAGCGTGGTGGGTGAGCGGTGACGTTCTGGCCTCGCATTCTGGAGGACGCGGCTTCGAATCGATGTCCGGGCATCCAGGTTTGGATTTTCCATGGTTTCCTCAAATCACTCCAGGCATATGCCGGGATGGTTCCTTCAAAAACGCCATTGCCGAATTCCTTCCCGTTCGTAGTCGCCAGTCTTTTCCCGCCTCTGATGACCTCGACGACTATGCGTAAAGCCTTAAGCAAAAAAACAAAGCCTATAGGAAGGTGAAGCTGTATACCCGTCCAACAACATTTACACTTTAATAATTAAAAGTTTGCATGAAATTGTGAGATGTGCCAAGTTATGAGCATCACAGAAAGAGAAAGAAGCAAGTATATTCTGAAAATCAGAGACCATTGAGGACACTGGAACATATTGCTTCGGAGGACGATTTTTCGTGAACAATATAACTCCTGTAAGAGCTACATGTCAAAAACTTGTGATGAAGATGATATAAAAGTATTATTATTGACCGTTAAATTTATTGGCGTGCTGATTCCACCGCACACAATATGACGATCATAACATGTTATTTCAAAATAACGTATGAGACAAGATCCTCAACAGATTGGAAAGATGACTACCAGTTTATGTGCGCCATAACGAAGGTAGTGATTAGATAAGAGAGCAGACTCACTTTCTCTGGTGCTCTTTGCTACTGGAACACTACTTCGCAAATCACACCATTGCTTCTTAAAATGGAGTTTAAGTTAAAATGCTTCCATTACTTCTGAACTGTAAGGATACATTATTCTACTATCTAAAGTGAGAGAATTTCAAGTTGTTAATTTCGCCTTTGCCGTGCCCGGTGTCCCAGGCGTGAATATTGGATGTTTTCCCATTAACTAAAATAATATACTTATTGCTTTTATTTGTTAGATATTCACACACCGTCGACGTTGAGATCAGTAGAGATGACAGAGTATTGGGAACAAGAAACGCTAAGGAACCATCCGGGTATTCCAGGAACCAGTCTCAGTTAAAGTGTTACTGTATATAAATGGGTGGGTAAATATAAATAGTTGTTCGTGTTATGTACTACAGATGAAATAAGAAGGGTAAAACGCTGTGCATGTCTATTCAGGCCTACTACTGAGGAAGCTAAGTTGACGCCAAAGCTTACTCCACAGGCACTTTGGAGAGATTTGGTATTTAACTCAGTCAGCTGATATAGAATCTGGTGATACGAATAAAATGTTTAGCAGTTAAGTGCCTGTTAACAGTTTTCAATTTTCTTTCTTTCTGGTATACCTAAGGTCCATGTTTCACTACCATAAAGTGCTGTGCTCCACACATAGAGTTTTAAAAACTTCTTTCTAATTCCTAGATCAATGTTTGAAACCAAAAGGTTTCTCTTTTTCATGAAGTGTCTTTTTGCTAGTGCTATTCTGCTTTTAACATCATTCCTGCTATGGTTGCATCAGTTGTAATTTTACTTCCCAAACAGTACATTTCACTTACTTCTCCTATTGCATCTGATCCTGTTTTTATATTTAATCTACCATTATTGGTATCATTTCTGCTACATTTCATCACTTTTGTTATATTATAAATAATTATGAAAAGCTCCCTTCAAAAAAAGACATGATAATGATTGGTAAGCTTTTTCCACCATACTCCCCTGCCGTTTATTTGGAAATAATACCTAAGAAGACGAAGTCTCGTTTTTGATTTCCATTTATTTTTATTTTCAGTTGTCAGACTCTCGACTCCTCCATCTCTTCCCACCCTGATTCTTTTTCTTCATTTAAATGTACACATTACATTATATGTTCTTAATTGCATGTTTCATATATTCTAATCATTGTCTTCATCTACAGTTTTTTCCTTATACTGTTCTATCATTTAACAAATAACTGATCCCTCATGTCTTAAAATGTGACCCACCTTCCTATCTCTTCTTTCTTTGAGACTCTTCCACAAAGTTCTTTCCTCACCTATCATTTCCAAAACGTTGCTTTCGTAATTTATCCGCCTCTTAATTTTCAACATCCTTCTATAGCGCCATATTTCAAATGCTTTAATTTTACTTTTTTCTGGCTTTCATTAAGTCCTGGATTTACTATCACGAAGTCCTAAGCACCAGAGAGAAAGAGTTTATTTTGACTCCTATGGTCTCTTTTTTGTTGTTGAAAAAAGCTCTTTTCACTTTTGCTAGTCTGCTTTCGATACCATTCTTACTTCAACCATCAACTGTAATTTTATTACTTAAATGACAAAATTATTTATTTTTTCAACTGTTGCTGTAGTAGTAGATAGACAGCGATTAGAAGACGCCAGCCCCTCAAACACTAATATCGATCAGCCTCCACAGGTAACCAAAATTTCTGTATAGTTTGTTACCTATTCAAGTAACCTTAGATTTTTCAACACATCCTTCCTCGCCTTTGCCATATCTTACCTATTTTAGATCTCGCCTTTTTAGCTTCTGCAGTATTTTTTGTCTAGTTTCATTATCCTCCTCCCATATATATATTTTTCCAACATCTGCCGGCGGTCTGACACGTTTCTTACACCAGTTAACTCGCTTCCGCTTTTGCACCACTATGACAGCTGCAGCATGCAGCTCATTGGCTTTCCGCTATGACTCGCACATTTTTGGCACCTCACCTCACTGTCTGGCTGCCACAAGTTCTTCCACTCGCTATCTGTCTACCAGCCCCTCTGAAAGGAAAACAACTGCGCGTAGAAGCCGCTGACCTGCCCTCTTCATATTCGGCTTTGTGCTGCACCTTGGTAAGCGCCCACCTCCCATCCCTCGCTACCACCCCTGCGGGAAAAACCGAAGCACTTATCCTACTACAAATAGAGCCGCACTGAAGCAATCCGTCCAGTCTTCCAGTTTACTTCGAAGCAGCATCTCCAGTTTATCGTGTCTTTCCAAGACGAGCTCTCCGATCTTCTGAATTCGATCTTCTGAATTTCAAGTCCTTTCGTAAGTGAAATGATATTAAATACTAGTAATTATTTTCTAAGTAACGTTCATATAACTGCGGTTCACTGATTGTCATAAAATGTGAATCCCTTTTTCATAGACCATCAACGTGGAGAGGAGTATCTCATCCATCTGGTTCCGAATGAACTAAAGCGATGAAAAATAGTCGAAAAGTAGAGATAATTGATCTATAGAATAAATTCGGAAGAAATGAATATTTTTTAAAAGTTCTATATAACTGGTTTGGTATGTTGCAGAGGCAATTTGTTGGCCGCCTAGTGGACGCAGCCTGTCCCCCACATGGTATGGAGACTATGGTAGGTATCTGTTACGGACGCATCATCACCCACGGTCTACTGTTGCAACATTAGATCATCCATCCAGAAACCACAACCAGTCACCAGGCCGACAGCAGTGCCATCAACCACCCGAGAGCAGGCATACTGGCTAAAACTGGTAGCATTTACTATGCAAAGACAAACTCGCAAGCTAATCCCATCGACCAGCCGAGAACCGATAGCCATGGCGTCTGCCAGCCCCAGCCCACAGCCTTTTTGCCTACCAAGCGAGGAATAATAGCCATGCAGTCTACCAGCCGAGCACCGACTACCGCAGCTCGTGCCATTGGTTCCGGAATGTCGACCTTCAACATTGTGCAAGGAGGTCTGTGAAATTTCTGCTAGCCCGTCCACCACGGTTGAGAGTGTACAGGTTGGTCTGGTTTTTTTAAATTCAAAATTCAGAAGGACGATAATTACGAACTCGTCCGTTTCTGCTTATGGACTAATATGGGCACTCTTATTTCAAGCACTTCCCAGGATGATTAGTATGGTGCCTATGTGAGGTTTGAAGTCATCAATAAATCTCACGAATTTCAAGAATGTGAAAGTGCCAAATCCTTCGATCACGTAATATACATCGCCATAAACAGAACATAGCTAAATTCTAACTGTTACATCGAACGTCATCCTATGTTGCTCTGCCACTTGATATCAATAGAAAGTTGGTTGTTAGAGCATCCAAAACAAAGAAGAGTTTTCTCTGTTATCTGAAGCTGCAAACATTTAGTGCGTCCAGAGGTTTGGCTAGATTCTAAGCGGAATGCATATATTTTCTAAAATAGTCCAACAAACTCAATTATCAGCGATTTTTTTGTCTTAGTCTTTATAACAACAACAACTTTCTCATTATGGGGTTTTATCCCAAAGCGACTGTCTGTCTTATATCCAGCTGTGTCGAATTACTCCTTGTTGTACTTGATTAATTTATATGGATCACAGTCGTTGACCAAATAGATAAAACTGTCCGCGTCCATATATAACAGTTTCAGGCATCTGAAACGCGGAACTGCGAATACATAACGAAATCGGTACATCCTATGTTTTGATAGGTCGAGAATGCACATTCCGAGATATACAGGTATTTTTTTTTTTTTTATAAAGTATCCTCACTTTCGACATATCCTGAGCCACTAAGTCTTTGCCCAAAACGGTCATAAATTTAAAGTGTGGTGATGCTACGTGTTTGTGGGCACCGCGGCGGATCGCCAAGATTGTCCATAATTTGATGTCGCAGTGTTTATGGTTGTTTTTCCGAAAATTTAATTGTTCATCATTTTATAAATATCTCTCTGGAAACCAGATATCGCTAAACGGCGCTTACATGTGTTGAGAGAGATGTACTTCTTGAACCAAGGTGACTGGCCGATGGATATAATGCACTGTATTTTTCCCAATTTCGACCTCAAACATGTACATTGCTTAAGAAATCGGTAATGGAGAACGAACCGAACATTGTTCTCCAGTGTAATCTTCGGAAGGGGTATGATAAAAACAGGGTTGGCTGCAAGTTCTGAACGTGGCTGCTGATCCGCTAGGTTGCCATACTTGTACAGGGGAAGCATCTAGCCTACCTCTAGAACGTAACCCCTAGGCAAGTTGGCCGAAATGCTTTTGAAGTCTATCCTAGCAATCTGTTTAGGTGTTAGATATAATAAAATAAGAATATGTGATATGGTCCGATGAATCGTCGTTCACATTGTTTTCTACTAACGGCCGGGTTTATGTACAGAGAACACCAAAGGAAGCCTACGATCCAGACTGCCTGCGTCCTACAGTCAAGCTTGGGGGAGGTTCCGTTATGATTTGGGTGGCTATATCGTGGTATTCAGCTGGCCGTCTCATTCAAATTACTGGCTGAAAGACTTCGAATGAATACCTAGACATCTTCACTGATGAAGTTCTTACTATGACTAGAATACTGCTGCCAAACACTGCAATCTTCCGAGATGATAATGCGCCCATATACAAAGCCAAAAGGTGTCTGTCCTGGTTCGAGGGCCATCAGAATATCATCAAACATCTTCCCTGGCCTGCACAATCTTCAGACTTCAATGTAATTGAACAGTTGTGGGGAGTTTTGGTGCTGAGAATAAGTAGCAGATTTCCACCTCCAACATCATTGAAGCAATGGGCGAATGTTTTGGTACAAGAATGGGACAATATTCCGTTGGAAACTATTCAGACACTCTAAAAATTCATTCCGCGAAGAATTGCAGCTGTTCTACAAGCAAAATGTGTCCCAACACCATATTAATAAACAATAATTTGTAAATGTCAGGTGTTTATATTATTTTGTCCAACCCCTGTATAATCCACCGCCAGGACATATGATTCGAAAAAATAGTCAACAAATAATTTATGGTTCAGATGCTGGGCAAGACATCCACTAGCCTAATGACTAAAATGCTGTTCAGGTCTAAAGAACCGTCACACCCCTACGTCCCTTTTCCTACATAAATTTCGAAACTGAAAAATGTCAGATTCTAATTGTATATTACGGTAGGAACTAAAGTAAATGAACATAGATTATTCTATATTTTTCACTGATATGTCGAGAGATATAATTGTTGTCAGGAGGAACTACATACCTTGCTGGATATCCCTCTGATCGCTGATGAAATATAAGGCAGTAAGTGACAAGTATTATGTACTCATGACCCAATGATACCAAATGGAATACTTACTTTTTGACTTTAGATATTTGGCTTGTGAACTGATATTCTTAATCATAATTTGTACATATTATTCACCAATTACATAATTAACTTAAAACAACTTTGATACGGTATATGTACGTCAATGACAGTTTCAGAAAGATTAAATTGCGGTAAGTAGTTAAGATGCAATATATATTTCAACAAACAAAGCACAATTGCACTCCAAAAACTTAAAAGGGAACAGTTACAATCTTTTTTGTTTTTGTTGTTGTCGTCAGTCTTTCGACTGGTTTGATGCAATCCACCATCCCTTCATATCCTGTGCTATCCTCTTCATTTCTCCATACCCCTTACAACCCACGTCCTCAATTATCTGCTTCATATATTCTAATCTCTGTCTTCCACTACAGTTCTTACCTTCGACTGTTCCCTACCACTATCAAATTAGCCAATCCAGCATGTCTCAAAAAATGACCTACCAGCCTGTCTCTTCTTTCTGTAAGCTTCTTCCACAAACTTCTTTTCTCACCCATCATTTCCAAAACTCGTTCATTTCTTACTTTGTCTGTCCACTTAATTTTCAGCATTCTACTGTAGCACCACATTTCAAATGCATCAATTTTCTTTATTTCCGGTATTCCTAAAGTGCATGTTTCGCTACCATAAAGTGCTGTGCTCCACACAAAGAGTTTTAAAAAGTTCTTTCTAATTCCTAGGTCAATATTTGAAACTAAAAGGTTTCTCTTTTTCATGAAGGCTCTTTTTGCTAGTGCTATTCTGCTTTTAACATCATTCCTGCTTCGGCCATCGGTTGTAATTTTGCTTCCCAAGTAACAGAATTCCCTTACTTCTCCTATTGTATCAGATCCTATTTTTATATTTAATCTACTAGTATTGGTATAATTTCTGATATATTTCATCACTATTGTCTTGCTTTGATTTATATTCAGTCCAAAATCAACGTTCAGTATTTTGTTCAAGCCATTCAGTAACTTCTCAATATCCTCAGCCCTCTCTGCTAAGCTAACAAGACAATGTTATCAGCAAATCGTAGCATACTGATATTTTCTCCCTGAAAACTTATGCCACATGGAAATTTTTCTTTGACTTTCTTCATTGCTTCTTCTACATACAAGTTGAATATTAACGATGATAGACTACAACTTTGTCTCACACCCTTTTTAACTGATGCATGTCTCTCGTGATTCACTACTTTTATTATAGACACTTGATCCTTAAAAGTTTTTAAAGTAGTCGTCTATCTCGATACTTTAGACCTGACTTCATTAAAATTTTGAACATCTTGTCCCACCTAACATTATCAAAAGCTTTTTCTAAATCAACAAATGTCATAAAAGTATCTTTGTTTTTCTTGATCCGCCCTTCAAAGACAGAATTGCTTCCCTTGTAGCGCGATTTTTCCTAAACACAAATTGATCTTCACCTACTATCTCTTCTACCACCCTTTCCATCCTTCTGTATATTATTCTGGTCAGTAATTTTGAAGTATGTGTTGTTAGACTAATGGTGCGATAATTCTCATATTTGTGTTTTCTTTGGAAGTGTGAATATGATATTTTTATTAAAATCATTTGGAATTTCTCCTGTTTCATAACTTTTTGATATCAGCGTGAATAATCTTTCGATTCCTTCCTCTCCTAGGGATTTAAGAAGTTCTGCAGGGATCTCATCAATTCCAACTGCCTTATTTGCTTTCAAGTCATTCAGATCTTTATTAAATTCTATCCTCAAAACAGGATCTCCTAAGTCATCAATGTCGATATCGCCTTCCTTTTCCAATACACTATTGTTCAAGTCGTCCCCAATATACAGTTTCTCAATGTATTCCTTCCATCGGTTAGCTCTATCTTCTGAGCTTAAAAGAGGTTTCCCATCGGTAGCTTTAATGTTCATACCTCTTTTCTTCATGTCTCCAAAATTCTATTTGATCTTTCTATATGCAACATCTACTTTACCTACGACCATTTCTTTTTCTACTTCTTCACACTTTTCTTGGAGCCATTTTTCTTTTGCTATTTTGCATTTCCTATTTATTTGATTTCTAAATTGCTTGTACTGATCTTTTCCTGCTTCATCCTGAGCTTTTTTGTACCTTCTCCTCCGATCCATCAGCTCCAAGATTGCTTCTGTGATCCAAGGTTTTCGGGCAGCTTGTTCACTAAAACCTAAGGTTTCTTTACCAGCTTTCATTATTTCGGTCTTTAATGCATTCCATTCGTCCTCGGTTGAGCTCTTTTCAAAGTTACTTCTTAGACCTAAATCTACCATTTCTGCAAATTTTTCTCTTGTGCTAGTTTATTCACTTCCAGTCTGTTCTGCTTATACTGCTTCCTTATTCCCTTAAATTTCAGCCTACATTTCATTATTATAAAATAATGGTCAGAGTCTATGTCTGCTCCAGGGTATGCTTTGCAGTCTAGAACTTGATTTCGGAATCTCTGTTTGACCATGATATAATCTAGCTGATATCTGCCTGTATCACCAGGACATTTCCAGGTGTATATTCTTCTTGCATGGTTCTTAAACAGTGTGTTTGACACTACTAGCTTATATTCTTCGCAAAATTCTCACAACCTGCTTCCTCGCTTATTTCTTTCTCCTAGACCAAAACTTCCTACAGAATTCCCCTCTTTTTCTTTTCCAACTATTGCATTCCAACCACCCATGATTATTATATTTTCCTCCCCGTTCACATATTGGATTAATTCTTCAATTTTTGTGAACATTTTCTCTATTTCTTCGTCATCTTCCTGTGACGTTGGCATGTACACTTGTGGTTAGGGCGGGCTTAGTTTCTAACCTCATCAAAATAATGCTGTTACTAAACTGTTCATAATAACTCACCCGTTTCCCTACTTTCTTGTTCATTACAAATCCTACACCAGTGACTCCATTGACAGCATGTGTACTAATTATTCTGCGTTCCGCAGACCAGAAATCCAGTGAGTCCTTCCATTTAATCTCACTAATCCCAACAACATCTAACTTAAGTTGTTCCATCTCCCTTTTTAAGTTTTCTAACCTACCTGCCCTATTCAGACTTCTAACATTCCACGCTCCGACTCTTAGATTGTTTGTATCCATTCTTATGACTCCCTGAGCAGTCCCCACCCGGAGGTCCGATTGGGGGACTATTTTACCTCCGGAATATTTTACCCAAGGAAGAAGCCATCATGATATATGTAATTTGAGAGGATTTCATGTCCTCGGGATATCCTTTGGGTTTTTAATGCAGTGATTTCCCGTTGCCTTCTGCATCCCCATGCCGTTGATCATTCCTGATTCATCTGCCTTTAGGGGCTGTTTCAAACCCCAAGGGCAAGAGGGTGCCCTGAACCGCTCCCCGCTCTTCCGCCCTCTTTTCGGAGGCCGTTGGCAAGCAGTTGGTGACTCCTTATACGGGGAATCTTTCAGGCGCCGGAGCCTCGTGCGTGCAAACAGGGTGCACCCTGTGAAGGAGAGGTTGGCATTTGTTTGGAAAGGCTAGTATAGTCTCTCCCAAACCCTTACAGTTGCAATCTATTACGAAAGAAAGGAAATATATAATACGATGATAATTGGATTTATTCGACACAATGTATAGATCATGAAAGGCAAAAGTTCAGTGATTCCAATCGGAATCACTTTGGCAGAAAGGGTTAATGTTTCAGGATGTTGCACAAATTTCAATCTCTAACACTGCATTGTTTACCCAAGTGTTACATTATTTGCATTCAAATTTACGCACGGAGTTCACAGAACAACAATTTATTCCCACTAAGCGGAAGACATGTATAAACAATATATTCCGCAGCAAGGATATGGTTTATGCTCCAATGATCTCTCATTTCGATTTGAGAAATACTCGTTTCGAAAAAAAAAAAAAAAAAAAAAAAAAAACAGATAACACATCGAACATTAACAGAAAGTTTACACCGAACATGGCACGACCCGAGACTAATTTTAGATAAACAAAAATTATTTTATTTAGGAATTAAATAAATATTAAATCTTGTCACCATGTCCTCCATTATACGAAACCAGTTCAAAAAAAAAAAAAAACTAAAGATTGCTTGTTTTAAAAAATGATAATTCTCTAATCTCATGTATCCCGATTCAATGAAATTCTGGTAATAATAATATTTCAGAACTAAAAACAGGAATTTCCCGTCCTTGTATGTTCGCGAAGCGTAGATTTAAACTTTTAAAAAATCCACCAGTAAGTGTTAGATCAGAACTGTATTTGTGCCCGTAGCGTGGCAGCATTGGCTGCCTGAGGCGGCCTAGCCCCGCCAGTACGTGTCCAGTCGTCATCCAGAGCGCATCGCGTCGTATGTTCGTCTTGCCGAAGGGAGTGACCGTTGACAGCAGAGCCTATGTCATTGATAAAATCAAATTCAAGGGTCGCCGGGCATAAAACAGGTAAGTGATTTTGTGCTTGAGTGAGGATTTTGGGCGTTTTTGGTTCATCTCGAAAGTTACCGGCGGAAAAAACGACTCGGGGATGTAGAATTCTGGAAGAAGTGTTCTGTTTAGTGCTGGAGACTACAATTCGCATGAAAAGTCAGAAATAGTCGGATTCGTCAGATTTTTACGATATCGTTATGCTGTTTAGGTTTTTTCGGAGGTTACAGAAAAAAGTAGCTGAGATTTGTAAGCACTACGTCCACCGATGGTTTCAGTGATTCAAAAGCTATATCAACAACAGCGGGTTTCGTCACGATTTTTTGGATTTCTTTATGATTTTTTGCGGTTTCATTATTCTGTATATCTGCTGGGAGAATAAGCAATGTTGTAAACTATACGCGCCAATCTTGTTTCCTGCCGATGTTCACATCAGGAGCAAGAATGCGCATCACTAAAGCAAGTTCGTGATTTTGTGCTTGAGTGAAATTCATGGATTTCCAAAGGTATCACCGGGGATTACAATAACACACGACTGTGGAATTCTACTGGAAGTACTTTGTTTAGTATTGTGATAGTATCTACCAAACAGCAGCAGATGTTGTGAATTTCGTCATTATACTTTGATTTTTGGTTTTAATTGTTGTGGAAGGCTGTTAGGCTATTAAATGCTTATGATTACTATGAAAAGCACATATTTTACATTAATAATTATTAAAAACAACATAATATTTCCCACATTATGGTCGTGTGTGCTCGTTAGTAAAGCGGGAGTGAGCTTTGTGGTCTTGGTTCATCTTAGAGGAGAACAATGGAAATAGCTAATTTGAAATGTTTTTTTTCAGTGACAGTGATACTATAACTCTAGCAACATTAGCCATTGCGGTTCTGAGCACGCTATTTTTCTGCTTTGTGTATCACTGCGGTAAATGGTAGATAGGTGACTGAATATTTATGCTTGGCATATACGAAGATCACGCTTTTTACAATATTAACTAATTATGATAGCATAATATTTCTCATTTTCTTTTTCGGTGTAGACCATAATTTTTTTTTAATTGTATTAGTCGACAGGAAACGTTGGTGCAGGCTGTTTCCTTCGCCTGTAGCATTCCTAGAACGCGTCGGTTGACCCAAACTGATATAATCGTTTTTATGAGTTAGCTTTGACGGTTACAATATTGGTGTGACATGTTTATTACCTTATACTGTGCGGTGGCGCACGCATTGAAGGGTAATCCTGTAGAAACACACAACGGCTTCTATAGTAGCATAAAATTTTGGCAAATATTCACAGATTTCTGTTAACACTTTTAATAATCTAACTATTTTAATTATAGTTTTTCTGTTCATTTTTTCTCCATAAGCTCTATCTCAGGGAAAGCTAATTGTAGTTTTTTTATAATGCTGTGGATTTAGGCGACGTTGAAGTCATTAAAGGGAGGGGACGGGCAAGGAACTGGAAATAATGCCACCAGGGTCTTTTGAAACCATGGAAAATTGAAATGTGGTTTGTTGGATCGGGAATCGAACCAGTGTACTCGTCAATAGTAGGGCTGATCGTTAGCCGCTCACCTAATAGGATTTGTCTTTAAATTTCAACTGATAGGTCGAATATCGAAGCACTAGAACGTATATACAAAAAAAAGGCAGCGTGATGCAGTGCAATAATATGAGTTCTGTATGGAAGGAGATTGATAAACAGTATCGAGATGGCGTGGAGAAGACTGGTACACTAATGATTTTACATATTCTTTATTCTCGGGTATAATTCGAGGCTATAATACACATATAAGGAATAATTTTCGTGCAGAACGGCGTATTCCACAAAAACTGAAAGGCAGACTACAGATTTATCTTGCAGAAAAGAAAGTATGCTTTCTGAGATTCATGGGATCTATATGACTTGAAACATCTACCAGAAATTTTGACAAATTTTGCTTTTATCCGCGCATTTATGCGAGATGAAAAGGTACATACAACCAGCTAATATATTCACCGAGGATGACATTGGATTCAATTTGGAGTTGATGTAGTTTCGACGGAAGTTTTACAGACTTTCCAAAATCAGTTTCAGATTAGCAAGGCTCGACTTATTACAGAGTGTTAAAAGAAACAATTTTGCGTTACCTTAATGAACAATGAGGCGTCAAAAGCGAGGGCAAAAAATGTGGAAGAGAAATTTCAAACGTTATAATTTCAGGTAATCATTTAAAAAGCTTACATTTAGTACTACGCGCAGAAAACCACTAAAAACTACGACGCAGCGTAATTAAAACCAGATATTATCAGATCCAATAGAATATGGGACTTATGAATGTTTTTAAAGTGTTTAAAGTGGTCAACGCTCACTGATAAGCTAACAGAAAATCGTTATAAAGGTGATACTGAACTGAGAGGAAGATACCGAACTAGAGACGATCTTATGAATTATATACTTATTACGTCGTTCTATTGCGGTTGCAGCTTCATTCCTTACTGAATGTTTACTGTCGTAATTCCTCGCTCTTATCAACAGCATAACTAAGAAACCATAGTATTGATGAAAATTGTACAGAACTGTCAACAGTTTCTTCTAGCCTAACAATTCTTAGTACGTCTTCACTTAACTATAATGGTTAGCAATGATTTATCTAGTACAAGCCTTTACGAGTGACCGAACGCGTATGCTAGAAAAATGCACAGTTGTTTATTTGTCAGTTTATAAATTCTCGACATTAATGTAATATAGTTTGGTATGAGTTATGATACAAATCAAAATCAAGGGTGGTATTTTAATTGATGTTATTTTTCCAAGCAGTTTCCTCATTACAGTACTCTCTTACAAATAATTCTGTGTCTAAACTTGGTCTCAAAAATTTCCATCATGTTAAATCTTCTTTTAAAATCGACAAACTCGTTATTAATCTAGCTCAGCGGCTTTGTTACACTAGGGTTCGGAGGCTGAATAATCAGCATTCATAGATATTCGTAGCAGGTGGTGTTAGGCTATTGAAATTATTTTGCGTCTCCAGTTACGGTAATGTGATGATATGCACATCAGAGATTGCTCCGGATTGTCTTCTTTTCCCCGAGGGTTGTACGGCTTCTGCCGCTTCCCGCATCGCAGTCTCCGCAACTATCTACAGTGCGCCTCCTTCAGTTCCAAATTCTAATTCACCCCCCCCCCCCACACTCTTTGCAACCACCTTAGCGGTGATCTGCCTCATCGTATCCGGTTAATTGGTTAATAATTAAAGATTATTTCTGGTATTGTTCTTTCACCCATTCTGGTTAGGCGTCCGAACCATAATAGTTATTTTCTTCAACGTTCTGAGCTATTGTATGTTTGATGCCAATCTGCTCCCTGTTTTGCCACTGCGTATGTTTTCTAGCAGTTTCTTTCTGTAACTGTCAAACATTCTGCACCGTAAGTGGGAATTGGTTCCACTATGACTATATAGATATTGAGGGTTTTTTTCGGGCCATTCTTAATGGATCATAGAAGGAGATTCAATTTTTGTGTGGCAGACTTCCCTTGGTTTAATTTTATGAATAATTTTAACGCCAATGCAATTGAAATTGTTGTTTTATTTTCCCAACGCGTTCCGCTTCAAATGCGATGCATCTTCAGCGGATCTGTCTGTGGGTATTTATACATATAACTACATTTGTTCTATTTTACAATTTAAACATGAAATTTGTGGTATGTACAGATTTAAGCTTACTTACATTTTTCTTTGGTGACATATGCTTATAATTGTACAGCGTTTCAGCATCAGTTATGTTTGTAGCTGCAGTATATATTACACACGTTGGTTGCATCTTTGTGATTATTTGCGTAGCACTTTAATGCATTGAGTTCTGCTGGCTTACGTTTATTTACTGTACATCGCTGATTAGCAGATTTGTTTACCGTTTGTCTTCTGTATTATTCGGTGGGTGGCGCGCTTTTAAATATGTGTTCGTGCTTAGTTTGGTGTATTTGGTGTATTATTATTATTGGTTGTGTCTTTTTGTGGTGGATGGTTGTGTTTATTATTTGGTTTTAAGCACAGTGTATAGTGCTGGGTCCGTCAGGTTCGTGTATTCGTTTATTATGTTCTTTTCTTCTGCCAGAGATTTGTGGATGTGGTAGTTTTCCGGAAATGTTAGTAGTCGTGGTTTGCTATTATTAATGGTTAGTATTTGCATGTCTGACTCTATGTTTGTGAACTGGTGATTATGTTCTAGTAGGTGTTCTGTGAATGTTGAGTGGTTATTGTATTTTTTGTATTTGGCCCACAATATCCAGATCCCTTGGTTTAATTTATGTCTGATACTGTTACCTTATTACTAATAATGCTCCCCAAATACTTATATCTTTCACATGTATTTATACGTAGTTAGGTTATCTGATACTTTGAGAGGTGATGTCATCTTTCGAATAAATATGTGTTGATGTTTAGTCCCCATTTATTGTACTCATCTATTAATATCCTTAGCAAGGGCGCTCAGTCCTCTGCATCCCCTAATACCACTTCTGCAAATAACAGACTATATAAACAGGTTCCATCTATTTCTATCCCCATTCTCATGCACTTTCATATCCAGTTCTCTAAACCGCCTTGAATGTATATTTTGAACAAAGCTGGAGACAAGCAAAAATCTTGCTTTAGCTCCTCGTTGATTATATAGGGTTGGGAGATTTTCTTTACAATCCTTACAACTCCATTCACATTCTTATAATCATACCGAATGGCTCTATGTGTAATACATTGATACTACTATTTTCCAAAATTTCAAAAAGATAACATAACGGCACATTGTCATATGCTTTCTGCAAGTCAATGAAAGCATTTCTTTCCCTCCTATTCTCTAATAGCTGTTTTAAGGAAAAAATGTTATCAAAACAGTATCTTACTATGCTTTTCAGTAATGTCTGTTTCTTTCTCCATCCTCTCTTTCAATTTCCAATCATCCCAGTGACCTGGTCACACTAATGCCCTGGTAATTATTACATTCTCGTTTGTATCTCTTTTTTTGTAAATACAACTTATAATTGAAGTATTAAAATCTTGGTGAAAGTTTTCCCATTCCAAAAAAACTGATTATACATTTTTGTCACTAACTCCCAAGTATGCCGATCCATTTTTACCTAGTTCAATGAGTATGTCTCCAGGACTTGCGGATTTTTCCATTCTTCATTTGGTTTAGTTCTTGTTCCACCTCTTGAGGAAAAGTGGTTCATTATTTCTATGTTCTAGGTTACTTACTTCATAAAATGCTTGTTTATATTCATTTCTATTTTCAATTAATAAATTCTTAAAATGGTTCACCCATGTGTTCATGTTAATAAGTACAAGATTAGACTTGTCCTTTATATCTGATCTAACATTTTTCCAAGCTTCAACAACTTTTCTACCTCCCATATCTCTCTCATGTTTTGTCCTAAATTTCTTGCCTTGCGTTTGAAACTTCTTTTTTCACTTCCCTACTGACTCTCATATAGTTTTTCCTGTATTCAGGATCTTGAGATGTCAACAATTTTCGAAAGAGTTTTTTTTTCCCTTTCCTTTAACTTTCTGTTTTATATCTTGGTTCCACCACTCTCGTTTCTTTTCATGAACAGGTTCCAGAAATCCTAAAACTTTCGCAGCTGCACTGTGTAGACATTCTCTGATTTCACTATACACTGTCATTCCCGCATCTACTTGTAAAATTGTTCGGTAAATTAATTTTGTATAAGAATTGTGTAGATTCTTCTTTCAAGCTCATCAAGTTATATTCCCTTGCTTCCACTTTATTTGCTTTCTTCAATACTTTTGTTTCGATATGATCTGTTGTTTGATTTATACTTAACAAGAATTTTCGCTTTAACCATGAAGTGGTCTGAACCACATTCTTGTGTTATTAAATGGCATTGCTGTTTTTGTGCAATATAATCACTTATAGAGTGCAGCGTTCTTGTGGGTTGTATCCAAGCATATTTATGAATACTTTTGTGTGGGTACATCCTTTCATAATTTTCAACATATGTCTCACACATTTTAAATAATCTTTTATCACTACCATTTATTACTACTTCCCCATATCTGCCCAACACCTTGTGGTTTTGTGCTGTTCGTTTACGACCATTAAGATGTTCTTTCCGGGGCTTCATATCATCCAGCATCTTTGTCAAATTTTGATAAAAATCATCCTCGGTTTTATTATCCGCGTCATCTGTGAATGCATACACCCCCACTACTACAATTTCATGTCCACTTTTCTTTTAATTGTAACAATATTATCCTCTATTTCTTGCCAGCATTTTATATTTTTTAAATTTCTTTTTGATGTATTATTATTGATAGACCTCTCTTTGATCGATAAATTTTACCTAGGAAGCGTCCATAAACCACGTTGCTCCGTTTTGGCCTCCTGTGAACCCCCCTCCCCCTCCCCCACCTAACCCGAAGCCCGACGTGTCTTTTGTCTCTACACGCTGGACATGTAGAGTGGGTGTTATATTTTTTACTACCCCTGTGGTTAATTTGAAACACTGCCTGGACAAGAATAAAAACATCACCAAAGCAACTAGGAACTATACCTATAACTAATTTTTTATAGTCGATATCTTGAGAACTAAAGGAGATATAAAAAAAAAATACCCTTGATTTTTGGTTAGTCTCGTCGATTTACATGAGAATCAATCATCAAATTACATCGCCACGGTTATGATAGCGCTGCCCACCTCTACACATATACTTCATTGCGAACTACAGACTTTCAACACTCATTTACAATAAGGCTAGCCTATTATGTGCAAAGTAGTAGGATATGCTGATTGTCTACTCTACAGCAACAAATATTTGAAAACAACATCATCCTATTGAGAGCAATGAAAAAAATCTATAATGATAGGCCCAACTCTTGCAGATACCTATTAAACACTTCAAGAACAATAACTACAGTGTGACTAACTTTTGAAACGATATTCCAGGTTGTCTACTATCTGGTCTGTTGTTGCAACCATATGCAACACAATCTGGCATTATAAAAAACTTTGAAATATTAGAAAATGAAATATTCACGGCAGCAAACACAGTGCAAACGGCGCAATGTTTTGGGAAATCTATTATGGCCGCCGCGCATGCGCAGTAGGAGCCGAATGTTTACAGGAGGCTTCACAGATTTAGCGGTATTTCGCCTCCTCTCTTTTCCTTCCTCCATTGTTGGTAGCTATACTGCCTCCGACATAGCCCTCGACTTCTCTCCATCCGGCACTTAAGGTACCTTTCAGAAGGTGGTGTCTCTTTGCTCCAGATTGTATGATTTCAAATTTGCAGAAAACCATTGAAAACTGTTCTCTACTTTTTGAGTTATTTTTCATTATAGATAAAATATTAGTTTTTCGGAAGAGATTTTGATTTTCCCCTCCGGTGACGTAGCATGAAGAGACATACCTCAAGTCGGAGTCTAAGGTTTTATACTGTGAAAATCCCGTCAATATAGGTTCTGTAGTTTTTCAAGTTATGTCACATTATAAGTAAGAATGATTGATGTCCATATTTTAACCGCCCGCTCCGGCTCTGGTTTACATAATGTCATAGAGCATATTGTGTGATGTCGGGACAAACAGACAGACCGACTACAGCTTTGTAATGTTATGGAGATAGATAGTATTATTTCCTAATGAAAAATATCACAAATTTAATAAGGACTAAAATTTCTGAAAATAAAGATTAGATTCCAGGATGAAGAAACTGGGGGGTATTAGGAAATTAATACATGTTTTTAAACAATCATTTTAAGTAAACACAGAATTTTTATGCATTAGGCATAAGATTTAAATATATGGTGAAATATTTCAACTTGTATGTCAAGCGCTATAGGTCGTCATGCTATGAGAAATGTGGTTTACAATCCAAATTACTACAAATGGTATCTAGAAAGTTGTATCATTTCCTGTAGGAAAACACCGTATATTTAATATGGGCCAAGTTACTGGTAAGAGGAATTATATTCCAAAAGTATAAAGAATATAGGGGCATGAGGAAACTGATTTGTGGTTGTAAACAATAGTTTTAAGTAAACAAAGAACTTATGAGGATTAGGAACAAGACTTAGAAACACGTGAAAATATTTGAACTTGCATATCAAGCGCTACAGGCTGTCCAACAATAAGAAATACTGTTTAAAATCCAAATACGACGAATCTGTTGCGGAACAAAATTCGACAGACTTCAGGCATTTCTGACGAAGCGAGTTGCGCCCAGTCAGCATACGGTCATAACTTAAACCATTAAATGTAAACTTTAAACGCATTTTCAAAAACTTTGAGTGGAGTTTCCACGGTATATTTCACTGGGTATGTTTTGTCGAAATCAAATTAAGGATATCCTCGTGTATATCATCTATGGAAAAAAAGAAATAATTAATCAAATAAATGAAACTGCTTGCATCTTAGTTTTTGGAGTGCATTGTCTTCAAGAGTTGAATAACTGTGCTGTTATGCTGTTAATTCGCCTTTAGCAACCCTTCCGTAATGTGGTGATAACTTTTACTGCCCGGAAATACCATCTTAATCAGCTCCTTTTCTCTCTCCACATCGAGTGCATCTGCTCTTTTTGTTCTACCTTGCTGACCTGTACTTTAATGCTCCATCATACATTTCAAACTCTGAAGTCTAATCTAATAGGTTACTAACTTCCGTTTGATTGAAAATTCTCTTTAACCCTGTTGAAATGTTATCAACAGAAACTGGAAATAACACTGTAATAGAGGAAATGTGTGTTAGCACTGTAATACGGAACAATACATGTGACAGCTTAATCGCTTAAAAAAATATTGCTGCCACCAAGAATAGAAAATTTACCTTAGGTTTTCACTAGATAATACATTTTACAACAACCCGTTTATCGTCAGAAAACAGAATATACACATATTTCATATTACCAGGATTCTATTATATCATCTGACGTTGGCATCCACTTTCAAAGTTCTTCAAGCATGGAGTTCCTTGCGATTGCTACAAGCGGGGATTCCTTGAGCTTTCGCTCACTCGCTACATCACAACACCCTACAAAATTCACCACTCATCGGGTTAACCACCCCGCCGGCGGACACAAGAAAATTACGCTCTGGTACATAGAGGACCGATACTCTGGAAAAACCACCAAAAGAAGCCAGCAACCGTGTCGAAGATGCCCCTGTTCCCGGCCGTAAAGCATCCCTCTTAGCACGATCACGCCCGAAGGCAGTGCTATGGCTACCTCGGTTCTAATGTTCGGTCCGTTGAACAAGGATCCCCTTTATACGACATTCTGTTATTTTAACAACTTTGCCGTTCTGCAAAATCCGGTTGCGTTCCCAGAAGGAATGGTGCAAAGTGTAAGCCGGCGCCAAGGAGCGTTTCTTTCTTATCAGCACTCGCATCCGCTTTTCCATTCGGCAAGGAACATTACAGGTTCGACTCCACCGTGTTCCACTGTATTACAGATGGCCACTGAATTGAACATCGCCATTCTGCACTACCTCACCTCATCCACGCAACAGGCCCGGAAGCACGGCTGGGGAAAACAACTAAGCCAATTCGGCATACCGTAGATTATTGAAGTCTTTTCCTTCATTTTTCACTCAAATCTCTGAATCATTAAGGCTCATAAACGACACAGCGAACAATCTGTACGAGGAGGATGATGACATGCAGCCTTATCTTAACCCTTTTCTACGAGCATTCTCGAGCATTCCCGACTATGGCCTCTTGGTTTCTGTAAAAAAAGTTACACTAGGTGTGCTAGATATTCTGGAACTCCCATTTGTCTGAAAAAAGATGTTCTCGTGTCAGCAATATGATCCCTTGTCCCAGAGCCGTTTGAAAAGACAATTTACATATGAAAGAGATATATTTTCACTGTCAGTTATTTTCAACATCTTAAAAGCATTACGGATTAGGGGCTTCCTCGCGGTGGTTCGAGCGATTATAGGAAATATGCGCAAAGTGTAATAAGTGGACTGCGTAGTGGTGGGGTATCGTTTTAACACCTGACAATAAACTGTACAGGGGGAGGACAAAATAATACGAACACATGTGAAATAATGGAAAATCTTTATTAATAGGGGGTTGGACTACCCTTTGACTGAAGTACAGATTCAATGCGACGTGGGATAGATGCATAAAGGTCATCGACAATATTTAATGGTATATTAAACCATTCCTCCTGCATCCCCATGCTTCGAAGTCGGCAAGAGGCATTCAGGATTAAACACTTCTCTGGGCGTTCTCCAGACATAAACGTGTCCGGTCGTCTGAAAAAGGGTGAATGACGATTCATCTGACCATATTACCTGTTGCCACTGCTGTGGGGACCAGCATTTGTGATATCTGCACGACTGGCGTCGCTTGAAAGCATTAGTTGCTGTCACCAAGGGTTTACGAATTGCTACTCTGCCATAAATGTTCGCAGCATGAAGTTCCCTTTTGACAGTTTTTGTTGGAACGGAGTCCTGGAGATGACTGTTCATTTCGGATGTTATCTCGGATATCGATTGCTTGTGCTTTCGGGCTATTATGCGCTTCAAGACCCGTCTATCCCTATCAGTAAGCTTTGACTTTCGGCCACTGTTGTGTTTTGAAGACGGCGTCTTACCCTCTTTCATGTACGCTGTCATAACGGCTGAAACCGTACTCCTTCTTTTTTTTTAATTGGCATTTGGCAACGAAGGCCATACAGCCAGCTCAATGTAATTTTGTAGTATTCAGTGTATAAATCATCATCCAGTATATATATTGTATTTTCGAATGTATGGACGCCACAGGACGGACAGGACATTCACACAGACACACAACACTTAAACATCCATGCCCGTGGCCTGATTCGAACTGGCGACCTTCGGCAAGTGGAGCTCTAGAACTCTAGCCCCTACGCTACCGAGGCCGGCAAACCGTACTCCTTGCAAACCACAAAAGGTTTGATGTTTCCGTAACCGATGCTCCACTTAAACGCGCTCCGACAATCATTCCTCTTTGAAATTCTTACGGGTCTGACATTTCAACTTATCACAGACAGTTCGACAGACGCATGCAACGCAGGTGACTGCTGTTGAGAGACTGATACCTTCCTCTTCACACTCACTAGGTGGCAGACTTCTGTTGCAGGTGGCGCGGCTGTACTGCAGGTATGAAATACGTCACACTTTTTCACAGGTGTTCGTATTATTTTGTCCTCCATCTGTATATTGCAAAGCAAATTTTTCCTTCAGCATCCGGCCCAGATAATTCGGCAAGATCTTATTGCCTTGTTTGTACTGGTACAGTGCAGTTTATTAGCAGCAGTTCCATACATATACAGGGTGTTAAAAAAGTGTAAAATATTTTAGCAGGTAATAGTATGCATCAAAATACGCATACTTCCTGAGTTAATAACAGGTCTGCAATGTGACGCACGCCCACGGCAATGCATGCCTCGGTCCTGCAGTGTACGCAGTCACGCACTCTTGGTTGGTCCTGTATATGATGACATGCATACAAGACGTACAGGACCAACCAAGACACTTTCAAAGATTGCGTGATTCCTTACGCCGAAGGGCTGAGGAATGCCATGCCGTGGGCGGGCGACACATTGCGGACCTACTATTAACTCAGAAAGTATGCGTTTGAGACCCAATGTTTATTGACATTTTTGTCTTATTTTGATGCATTCTATCACCTCCCAAAAATTTTACACTTTTTTTTTAACACCCTTTATATGCTATGTGGTTTCCTATTTGACAACTAATAAGAGTAAACATGCAGTACATTATAACGGTTATGTTTATCGGAAATAGAAAAGAAGAGGGGGGGAAGGGTGTCACCCTATCAGAAGGAAAGGTAGAAAATATCTCGTGGAATGCTTAAGACGAAAGAAAGAGTGTGCCTAAGACCAAATGACATTTTATCATGGATGGGACATTTAAAAACGCTGATCCCTAAAGAAAAACTATCATGTATGCGGTTGTGTCTGCCCTATTGGGTAAAAACACATAATCTACGGTTTCGTCATATTATACATATAGTTCCATAACAGGAATCAATAAAAGCCAACACTGATTTTGAGGGAAGTGGAATATCTGCACATGGTGAAGTTTTTCCAAGCATGGAAATTAGTGAGTGCTATTTCCACATGAAACAATTAGGGGTATGTAGTAGCTGGAGCCACTACCGCAAGTATCAAAGTGAATACGTCTTTCTTAAGCCAAATAGGCAGTGAAACAAAAAATATTGAAAAAAATTATCATTTCGTTTAGACATACAAGAGAAATTACGACTAGGTACTTAACTATTACACATTTTATTTAGGTTCACAAGAGAAACCTCTCATCACAACTTAGTAAGTACTACAACACGTGTTTCAGGGGAGTTTTACAGTTGGCTGATCGACTGTGTTCCTCTGGGTATTCCACGTGCATTCAAGGAAGCTCTGTTGCTATAACTCCCTTACTTTGCCGGCCTCGGTAGCGTAGGGGCTAGAGTGTTAGCTCCGCGTGCCGAAGGTCGCCGGTTCGAGTCCGGCCGCGGGCATGGATGTTTAGTGTTGTGTCTGTGAATGTCTTGTCCGTCCTGTGGTGTGTCTAATTATCTGGAAAATTCATGAGGTTGGCTGTGTGGCCTAAGATGCCGAAAGCCAGAAAAAAAAAACTCCGTTACCCGCAACCGCTAGTCCCCCCAAGATGGGGGCTCAGCGTCGCTTTCTCAACTGGTAGAGCCGACACTTGTCGGCATTTTCTAGAATTCAGTTCTGCTTCCTCTTTCTTACGATATACATTGAAATTTTATTTTCCCTTTCAAAGAATCACAATTTTTCGAAATTAACTTTTACCGATCTTTAAAGGTCTTAAATTGTCCTCAGTGGTGTCTTAGATACGAAAAAATATTGTTTTGGCTAAACGAGTGTTTTGCCCTCTAAAGATAATTAGCGTTACTTGACAAATTGCGTTTCTTTCACGCGTCGTGCGGAGGGAGGGAGGAATTTTTTCTGTCGAAAGATTTTTATCTGTTGTCCGCCTTTACGTGGTTTTTGAGTACTAGTCGTTTCCAAATCAACAGTTTTGATGTCGCTCGTAATTCTGCGATGCTGACCAGTACCGACCGGGTACGACTAAATCACGTTACTATTTCTGTGGAGAAAATTGCATAAGGTAGGGTTGGCCAGTGAGCATCATGGAATCAGAGAGATTAACTGCACGTTAGGATGTGTGCTCCGCTAGGTTTCCTGAAAACTGGACTTAGACGGCTGGATCTAAATACATTCGCTGGCTCCAGAAAATCAGAATTTGTATCAGTTCTTCGATTATTTCACAGAACTATATCTGGATAATGAAGAAAGTGTTGAATTGCTGCAGTAGGCGACGACACAACTACGAACTCAGTTGCACGGGAAAACAAAATCGACATACTTCCCAGCCGGCCAAATGCTAAGATCAGAGAAGTGATACTTTGAAGAATGAAGCATGTATGTACGTGCTTGTACGTATGCAAGGATGAAACAGAATATAGCTGGAAAAAGAGAGGAAAAAACTATGTAAAATTGGATGAACGTTTGGAAAGAATTAAGTATGTGGAAGGTTGGGACGTTAGTTTTTATTTGAAGGCGATATCCGTACTTTCTTTTTTTAAAAAAAAAACAAGGAAAAATCACACAGTAAATCGGGGAGGAACTACGCGACCAGCCGTACTGCCTGTGGCTTCAGGTAGCGTCCATTCATTACGTTAGGACGTTTGGTGTTTTTCCGGATATCTGGACCTCCCCTCCCCCTTCCGTGGTAGATTTGATGAGATTCTGAGATCTAGAGGGGACCCCTGCTAACCAACCTTGTAGTTTTTTTGGACCTCTTTTTTAGCTCTACTGGTCTTCAAGAAATTACAAAGATGAGGTGAGATTTCCAACAAGCTCCTTCATACCCCCCCCCCCCTCCAATGGTGAGATATCACCGGACCCCCCCTCCTTTCCCTGTACCACCTCAAGTAATCAATGGACGCCCCCTTTTACGCAATCGCTTAGGCGAATTCTGGGACGATGCCCAGCCTCCACCTCATACATTACACATTTCACAAACAAAACTACACATATCATAGACAACATAAGTTACACTAAAACGCAGATAGATGGCAACACTTAAGCACTCTTCTTTTGGGGGCATCCATTAATGAATTCCGGACCCCTTCCCCCCCTTATGGTGAAACTTCGTGAGTTTTGGGCGGACCCCCCCCCCTCTAAAATGACGTGATATTTTGACGGAGACCCCCCCCCCACCCCTACTAATCGACCTCACTTTAGATCTCATGCTCCAAAGGGCGGTTATACTCCCTCAAAGGTAGGTTTTTGGACAAAAAAAACACCCCTAAAATCGACTTTTGCGTCGTTTGTAGATTTTTTTTTTTTTTAGCTCTACCATCCTACAAGAATTTCAAATCCTCACACGTGAGATTTCGCCGAGCGTCCATAAACCACGTAGCTCCATTTTGGCCTCCTGTGAACCCCCGTCTCCCCCACCCCCACGTATCCCTACATGGCGTTTGCTTCTACCCCCCCCCCCCCCCCGCCCCCACGTAGCACGTAGCTTTTTTTACTTTTTGATTCCAGACGACATTTTGTACTGTTTTCTCCTGTCAGACTATTGTAAATTACATACGGAGATAATTAAATGACGGAAATAAATATTCGAATTCTGTTGTGTGTTCTGTTCCTCATTTTAACTGTGACAAATATTATGAATGAAAAGCTACGTGGCCTGGCCTCGAATCCCCGTCCGGGCATCCAGATTTGGGTTTTCCATGGTTTCCCAAATCACTCCAGCCAATGCCGGGATGCTTCCTTAAAAAGGCCATGGCAGAATTCCTTCCCATTCCTTGCCCCCATCCTTTCCCGTCGCTAAAGACCTAGCTGTTGAGAGACGTAAAGCAGGTAAAAAAAAAAAAAAGTGGCCTGGCCATGACCACCCATCCCTTCCCCTCTCCCCCCTTCCCTCCCCCCCTTCAACCCACGTAGCCCAGCGTAGCTTTCCAGCCAACACCTCCCCCCTAGACCAAACAACGTAGTTTATGGACGCATTGAAGCAGTGATCAGAATCAAGGCTTTGCGTGATCCGATAGGCTCCATTCGCACAAAATTATAAAAAATAAAGAAACTCTGTAATTAGTTAAATATAGACATATTGTCAATGCTTAAACACAAGCTGATTTTAAACACGCCTAAGTGATGTTAAGTTACGTGTATGTCAGTCATTTAGCGCTTCCATAGCCTGGAAAAAGTTTAGTGTAATCATTTATTAAAATGTGTTATTAAATACAGTATTTGAAATTTAATATTTTCTAGGCTGGATGAAACTCACCACAAAACAGGGAGGCTTGAACTATTTCTGGAGAATTTATGACTTCCTGGCCCCTTGAGAGAACGCTTACTTCCCTTTGTTTTTATTGCATAGTTCCCTTTTCACGCGACGCCGACCTTCCAGGAATGTAAAGGATTGTAGACTCTTCAGAGGCCGCGATTTCTTCCCTGTAAGCATGTTTCCTGGTTTGCTTTTCCACAGATTTGAGCATTCCGTGTAATCCCCTTTTCCAGTAAACCTACGAACGCCCTTCTATTGAGCATAATTTACTTCTCCACATCGATTATAAAGCGATTTTAGATTTCTTACCGATAGCAATTTGATTAGCTCAAAATGTCAATTGCTATCAGTTGTTTTCACTACAAATCTTTGCACGAGACCATGTTGCGTTTTCTTTTGACTATGACTATGACTTGTGGTCAATGTGATGGTGACTCTGAAAGGAGAATTAATGGAAACAAAAACCAGTGAGTTTCTGTTTTCACTGATTCTGTAAAATGTAATGCCACCAGTCTTTCAATACAACGTTCAACATTTTCGCAAGATGAGGAAAATTCTTCTGTAATGGCCATAATGTACAGTACAAACCTGGAATTTATATCCTAAGTGAAAAACTTCATACGTTAGCTCAAAACCTACTAGAATAAACTCATAAAAAATTCAGTGAAGTATTAGGGTTTGGGAGATATATATATATATATTTTTTTGGTATTCCTTACTACAGTTTGTTATTCTATTCACTATTTGTTTATTTTAATTGTTCTAACTTTAGTAGCATATACTGAACTTTCCTTGACATCTACATTTCTACATATGAGTTTGAGTATTGCCTATTTTTTGTGTATTAAGGGTTTAATGTTTTGTTTGTTTCTGAAATACGACTAAATGACGAATTTTTTGAAATACCTTACAGCCTCTATGATTACTTGTTTTATTATTCATCAACAACGGATTTTGAAAATTCACCAAAAAGTAGCACATTCGTTCTTAGACCTTCAGTTATTCAATTATTGATAATCGATAAGTGTGAGTTTTATTGCTGCTGTTAATCTTCTAATGTTGGAGAATTGGTTTGAGTTTGGCTAGACGTAGAAAATGGTAAGAGCCGTAATGTGTTTCAGATTTCCTTTCATTAATATGACGGAGAATTTATATTTTCGGAAAGAGAGTAAGAAAGCACTTTGATTCTGAATAATTAAGTCACGCTAGGTCCAAGTCTATACAAGATGATTTCATTGAGCATTCGTGATAACAAACCTTCTTGTTGGCAGAATTTAAGAAGCTTGTCGCGTTGTTTCTACCATGAGTCACCGGAAGCAGATATCCAGCTTCACTTCACCTCGGCCTTCCACCAATCTTTCGGAGGTAGGCAATTCGAGTACGGCCTCAGGAATGAATGGTTTTCATGAAGGGTTACGTTCTTCTTGTGTATCCCGCACTTGTGCGCCTCAAAAAGCATATCACACACTAAATGAGAAATTAAAATAACAGAATAGCTACCTTTATTGATTATAGCACATCGATGCATTTTATTAATATTATTATTGTAATGTTGTTGAGTCTTTATTGTGTATATTCTGCGATGCCACTGGAAAGATTAGTTTAAAAGAAACAGAAAGTAATTCGGTCACTATCCTTTAAGAAGAAACTATTCCTCTCTTCACAATATTTCTGTAACGCTTAAAAACCGAAATCTGATAAGTCATTCGGTGAATTTAAATTGGATGTCCATCATTCCATTGCCGGACGTTACCATATGACAGCATTTTAATTCTATTCAAATTTAATTTTCTATGGCATCAACAATGTTTTTTTTTCAGATATGATTAAGAGTGGATCCTCTAATTGTCAATGATATTAAAACTGTAAAAAAAAAGATGGATAATTTCATTTAAAAAGTGATGCGTCTTTCGTCAGGCGAATTCCTGGATGGTTCCTTCAAAAGGCTATGCCGTTTTTCTTCCCGTTACTTATCCCTAAACTTCTCCCACCTTTATTTACGTCTACGCTGACGAGGCGTAAAGCGAAAATTAAAACAAAATATTAAAATGCGATACCATACCAGCCTCATTTGTTTAACAGTTGTTGAATAAAGATACAAATCATTAAAGCGAAAATGAAAATCAGAGCTGGTAACTTCTTGAACTAAAAATGTGAAAGAAGTTCAATCTCACTGCAGAAATGAATTAACGGTCACTTTTACTTTTGTATTTATTGAAGTAAATGAAAAGAAGCAAATTTAAAATTGGAAATATGTTTTTCAATGACAAACATTTACCTAAAATTTTTGCTCACAGCTAAATGTATTTGTTTATGCAAGAAGGGACTTAAGTCCATCTGGATGCATTTCGAAAAAAAAAAAACTGTATGCTACCGTATGTATTAAGAATTTTTCAACAAAACTATCACAGAATGTTCATTAGGGAAAGGAGTATTTAAAAGTGTATTGCTTCTGAAATCTGAGTAATTACTGTTTTAATTTTTAATTAAAAACGACGCTGGACTTAGGCGTTATACTAAAAAAACAAAATTATTCTGAAAAAATGTATATAATGAAGAAAAAATTGTTGTAAGTACAAGTAGATATTTCAATCGTCATCTTCGTCCTGTTCCTCTTCATCCTTAGTGGGCCAGTTTATAAATATGTAAAAAAATAACTGGTGTTTGTCAGGGATGTATGGTTGTAGTTTTCTCAAGTCATCAATTTTAGCTCCCTTTATAAGGATAGTTCCCAGAGGGTATGTCTTCTGAGTCTGCAGTTCTAGTCGCTGTCTTCCCTTTCACATAAAAAAGAGTGCCTCACAAGTCTGTCTGTTGAAATATAAGCTTTAACAGTTCCAGGGGATGCTGCATCGAATCTGAAGTGACGAAAACTGGATATTCCGAAGTACATCTTATCTTCTGGTTTCGTGTTCCTCTTTCTAGTTTCAAGAGAAACATGATTTCTCTTGAAATATTGACGCCACCATCCTTTGACGTCCAGTATGCCTTCAGCTTTTACTGCTTTTACTAGAAATGTGTTTAGAAGGTTAGAGCTATACAGGATTATGTTGGTTAGCTGTCTCATGGAGAATACCCCGTCAAATTTTTTGTACTTTTTATCTGAATGAAATCTCGATCACAGCGCAAGAACTTTAGCGCTCTAATAGGGCAGTATTCTCAAATTTTAACAAATCGTTTTATTTTAGCAAGGACAAGAAGAATTTTGGACAAATGTAATTTTTATTGTGCCATTCACAGTTATCGCTGTACAGGTGCAGACTTGTCACAGCTGCGGAATTTCTTTGATAATGTAGACCGACAAAAAAAAAAAGGAAACCTAGTTTAGTCCTTTATTTCCTACACCCTCACAGAACGTGTAGAATTTAGCAATTTTGTTTTTAATATCGTTGATGCAAAACGCGTTCACATTTACCTAATGGTGGAAGAATGTGTCTTGAACAGGTTTCTTAGATATTGTAAGATTCTGCGTGAGATGAAAATACAAAGCAACAACGGTTTCATTTTCGGTGCAAACAGATTTTTCCTTTAAATTTTTTGTCTGTTACAACAATTTTTGGCGCTGTGCCTGTCAATCATAAACTCAGTTTCGGCATTTATTTTTGCTAACTTACCAGTATGGCAGTTTTCAATTTTTGTTTCTAATGTCTTGCACTCACAACAACAATCTATTTGTTGCTGCCTAAATCTTAGATTAATTTTTTTCTTGAATTAGTTAAAAAAAAAGTAAAACCAACTGGGCTCTGGAAGTTTTTCAGTTTACATTCTTCACATTTTTTAATGGAGAGAGGAATCGCACATACGAGTATTTGTGCAGGAACGAACACAAGTCCTGGACTGAGGCCCCTTCTTGCACGCAACGACTAAATGGCATACCTTCTATAGTCTCAGGGATTGACTGCAGAAGATCCTTTCCAACACCAATCGATGTAACTCTTTCTAAAACCTAAAATCAACCTTTAACTAAAAACCACCCAAAGATATAATTGGGACGGTTGTATATAAAACTTCTTTTTTTTAATTTTTTTTTTTTAGCTATCACCAGTCTCTTTCTACTGGTTTGATACAATCCTCCATGTCTTTCAGTCTTGCGCTAACCTCTTCATCTCAATATACCCCTTACGACGTATGTCTTGCATTGCCTCAGATATTCTGATCTCTGTCTTCCTCTGCAACTCTCCCTCCTCTAATAAATTAACCAATCCCGCATGTCTTAAAATGTGACCCACCATACTTTATCTTCTTTCTGCAAGATTCATCCACAAATTTCTTTCTCCGCCATTCTTTTTTTTAATCACATTTTGTCTGCTTAATTTTTAACATCCTTCTATACCACCATATTTCAACTGTTTCAGTTTTCCTTCTTTATGGTATCAATAAAGTCCATGCTTAGCTAACATTAAATGCTGTGTCCCATACATAGAGCTTTAAGAAGTTATTTCTGAGTCCTCGATCAATGTTTGAAACTAAAGGATTTCTCCTTTTCAAGCAGGCTCTTTTCGCTAGTGGTATTCTGCTTTTAACATCATTATTGCTTCGGCCATCAGTTGTAATTTTACTTCCTAAGTAACAGAATTCACTCATTTCTCCTGCTGCACTCGATCCTATTTTTATATGCAATCTATTATATTGCTACCATTTCAGCTACATTTCATCATTTAGTTTTGCTATGGTTTGTTATTGGTCCAAAATCTTCTTTCTGTATTTTTTTCATGCCATTCAGTAACTTCCCAAGATCCTCAGTTGCTACCAAAACAATGTCCTCAGCAAATCATAGCATACCGGTTTTTTCTCCTTGAACATTCATGCCACACTTAAATTTTTCTTTTACTTCCTCTTCTTACAAGTTGAATATTAATAGGGGCAGGCTACAGCTAAGGATTGCAACCCAGCAGTGTATTTGCGGCATTGACGTCAGTCCCGCGGATTCGCGCATAGGTTTTTGAAGTGTTATCAGTTTAGATAATAATAAACGTCTGTTTAACGCACTTTAACGTCAAATAATAAAAATCAACATTTAAGAATATATTTAGCTTAAAAAATGATATTAATTTCAAATGCTTAGTCTCTCTCGAGTATACTCTGTGAGTATAAATACAAATTAATCTCATGCAAGCACATTTTTCTTTTTAAATATAACCCTACATGTTTTTTGCGTCCGCTTTTATACCATATAATTTAACATATTAAGTTTCAACGTGTCACATGTTTTCGAAATTTACTTTTGTCGAGCTTCTAACGGTCATAATTTGTCCGTCATGGTGTATTGTATACGAAATGATATTTTTCCTTAACCACGTGACAAACCAGCGGGACCTCTTCATATATCCGAGGTGGTTTGCTTCAATTCTACCTGTGTTTCGCTTGTATTGCTTCCACTTTATCAGGTACTTTTTACATTTTCACTTCCTAAGTTTCATGAATTTTCGAAATTTACTTTTATCGACTTGCAAATGGTCTTACGTTGTCCACATCAGTGTATTTCATTCTAAATATTGCTACTTTGGATCAGCTCACATGACAGACGAGCAGGGGACACTCAGCTAGCACGTATTCGCCGTTTCTTTACTGATTAATCGCATCCATTTGCCTCGTCGTTTAGAGTGTGAGAGAAATAATGGGTAATATATTTAATCCTTTCATGCTTTCTCTGACGTTGCACAGTTTCTGATTAGGGGGCATCCATAAATTACGTGAGGTATTTTTCCGGATTTCCAGACCCCCCACTCTCTGGTGAGACTTTGTGAGATCTGGCCCGACCCCCCCCCCCCTCTGGTGAGATCTGGTCCATGAGATCCCCCCCCTCCTAGAAGAAATCGATCGCCATCGCAGCTTTTTGTGACTTCATTAGGTCTCACCCTTGCAAAAGCCGGTTACACCCCCACTTTTTGACGAAATACCCTCCTAAAATCGACTTTCGCGTCGAGATTTCCGTTGCCCCCCCTCCTTGGTGAGATTTCGCCGGACCCCCCCCCATATTTTACCTCACGTAGTTCATGGACGCCCCCTTACTAATCGTTTCAATATTGACAAATCTCATGTCGCTTGTTATTCCGAGATGCAAACCAGTTCCGTCCAGAGAAAACATATTCACGACTTTGCTGATGCGAGTCAAATGTCGACTGCAATGATACGGGTAAGTTGGACATTGCGACTGGCAGAGCCCGCGTCGGGCTAGAAAGCGACGACGGGGCGGCAACGTCGCACAAACTGACACACGTTTTCGCGCCATTTTACGGGTTGCGGATCCGCTTAAAACTGTGCGGGATCCAGCGGGATTGCAGATCCTGGACACACACTTACCTCACACCTTTTTATTAACTGATGCATGTCTCTCATGATTCTCTACTTTTATTACAGCAATTTGATTCTTATATAAAATGTTCTTCTGTCTCGATATTTTAAACGTGGCTTTTTTTAAAATTTGAACGTCTTGTACCACACAGCATTATCAAATGTTTTTTTTCTAAATCAACAAACGCCATAAAAGTATCTTGATCCGCCATTCAAGTATTAATCTCAAACCCAATATCGTTTCTCTTGTACCGCGGTTTTTCCTTAAAAAAATAAAAAAATGATCTTCGGTTACTATCTCTTCTACTGTACTTTCTAATCTTCTGTATATTATCCTGGTCAGTAATTTTTGAGCATATGATGCTAGACTTATAGTGTGGAAGCTCTCATATTTGTCAGCTTGTGCTTTCTTCGAAAATACGAAGACGATACTTTTATTAATATCAGTTGTAATCTCTCCTGTTTCGTAACTATTTGATAATGGTTTGAATAAGCTTTTTATTCCTTCTTCCCCTAGAGATATCAGAAGCTCATCAATTCCAACGACCATATTTGTATTCAAACCTTTCGTAGCTATACCATATTCTGTCTTTAAAACAAGATCTCATAAGTTATCAATGTTGATATCGCTATTATGTTTCATTACCCTGTTGTTCAAACTATCCCCATCAGGTATTCCTTCCATCGGCTAGCTCTGTCTTCTGAGCTTAAAACAGGTTTCGTATCTTTTTTTCATTTCTCCAAAATTTTGTTTGCTCTTCCTGTAGGCCACATTGACTTTGCCTACGACCATATCCTTTTCTACTTTGCACTTCTCTTGCAGCCACTTTTCTTTTGGTTTTATGCATTTCCTATTTACTTGATTTCCAAAACGCCTGTACTGCTCTATTCCTGCTTCATTTTGAGCATGTTTCTAATTTCTGCTCTGATACATCAACTGCAAAATTTCTTCTGTGATCCAAGGTTTTCTGGTGGCTTGTTTCCTAAAGCCTAATGTTCCTTTATCAGCTTTGATTATTTCCCTCTTCAATGCATTCCATGCGTCCTCAGTTGAAATCCTTTCAGAGTTACTTCTTAGACCCACGTCTACCATCTTCGCAAATTTTTCTATATTAGTTTGTTTCCATTTTTTCACTTCCAGTCTGTTCTGCTTGTATTGCTTCTTTACGCTCTTGCACTTCATAATTATTAGATTGTGGTCAGAGTCTGTGTCAGTTCCTGTGTATGCTACCGAGCGTGGTGGTGTAACGGGTAGAGTTCGGGCCTCGCATTCTGGAGGACGGCGGTTCGAATCCCCGTCCGGGAATCCAGATTTGGGTTTTCCATGGTTTCCCAAATCACTCCAGGCAAATGCCAGGATGCTTCCTTCAAAAGGCCATGGCCGAATTAATTCCCATTCCTAGCCCCCCATCCTTTCCCGTCTCTAAAGACCTCACTGTTAAAGAGACGTTAAGCAGTTAAAAAAAACTGTGTATGCTTTACAGTCCTGAATCTCTGTTTGACCATGATATTATCTAGCTGATATCTGCCTGTATCCTGGACGGTTCCAGGTATATATCCTTCGTGCAGGATTCTTAAGTCTTGTGTTCGCCACAATGAGTTTATATTTTTCACTAAATTCTAACAACCTTCTTCTCACTCATTTCTTTCGCCTAGACCAAAATTTCTTATACTATTCCCTTCTTTACCTTCTCCATCTGCTGCATTCCAGGCACCTATGATTATTAGATTTTTCTCCCCCTTTACATATCGGAGTATTCTTCAATTTCATTATCATATTTCTTTGACGTTAGCATATACGCTTGTACTAACGTGCTTAGAGTAGGCTTAGTTTCTACCTTCATCAAAATAATTCTGTTACTAAACTGCTCATAATAACTCATACATTTCCTTAGCCTCTTGTTCATTATAAATCCTGCACCAGTAACTCCACTGACAGCTGTTGTGTTAGTTATTCTGTGTTCCAAAGACCAGAAATCCTGCGCATTCTTCCATTTGATATCACAAATTTTGACGACATCTAACTTAATACTTTCCATTTCCCTTTTTAAGTTTGCTAATCTACCTGCCCTATTCAAAGTTCTAACATTCTACGCACGGACCCGCAGAATGCTTCTATCTATTCTCATGACTCCTCCCTGAGCGGTTAGCCCCCCCCCCCCCCCTGGAGATCCGATTTACCTCTGGAATATTTTACCCAGGAAGATGCCATCATTCTAAATGTAATTTTAGAATATTACACAGTGTTCGGATACGCTTTGGGGTTTTTCTGCTGCAGCTTCCCGTTGCCTCTTGCATCCCTGTACAGTTGATCATTTTCGTTTCATCTACCTTTAGGGGCCATTTCCAACTCCAAGGGCAATAGGGCGCCCTGGACAGCTCCCTGCTATTCCGCCCTCCTATCTGGAGACCGTTGGCAAGCAGTGGGTGAAACCTTATACCGAGAATCATTCAGTTCACAAGAGGGAAATACATTTAAATTCAAAGAAACAAAAATCTTAGCCCGGGTCAGACATTTTTGGTACAACATAATTAGAGAAGGTATTGAAATTAAAATAGATGATTCTTTAGTCAAAAGGGACACTGAATACCAGCTTAGTGTGACCTGGGACCCGGCTATCAAAATGTAGAAGCAACTACTCTTTGGTAAGGAACAGAAGACAGAATGACGCCATCGCACTGGGTAGGCTTTAGTCTTCCACAATTGCCCCGGCACCGCCGAAACAAACATTTATTCAGTTGTTTGAAAATGAGGGCAGCAATGGACTCCGTTGAAGCCCGAGAACAGTTTAATTGTTTACAAGGCCGCGAAAAGTTTTACACTTAAATCACTATTATAGTTTATGAAACAAATAAGCTGAAATAAGTATATACATATATAGTTTTGAGAGTCCATATTTCGATAGAGGCCTGACTATATAACCTACATCTTATACGATTATCTTTTTGTTTCGTATAAATTTTTGAATATGTTAAATCGATAATGGAGTGATGAGATATTCAGGTCGTTCGGATACATATGAGCTCGATAGTACCTACGCGAATCCTGGCAACATTTTTCCACATTTCAATAAACCAGTGCCGATGTGAAGATGGCTTCTATACCCCACAGTCAGCAGAAAGTAGTGGAAAAAGAACGCATGGATTTGATTTGAGTAGTATCTACATCTACATCTACATTCATACTCTGCAAATCACAAACATTGTGGGTGGCAGAGGGTGCTAAGAACCAATCCTAAACCCGCCCATTCCAATCCCGAATAGTGCGAGGAAAGAAGGAATACATATAAGCATCAGTACGGCATCTTATTTCTCTAATCTTATCCCTCCGGTTATTGCGACCTAAATAGGTTGGCGGAAAAAGTATTTCGCATATTCTCCAATAGATTCTAACGCAAGCTACGTCGTCTGTCTTCCAAACTATCCCAGTCCAATCTATGTATCAATTCTGTGACGCTTTCTTTTTTTTTTTTTTTTTGTAACAGTTTAACGTCCCTTTTTAACAACGTGGTCTTTAGAGACGGGAAAGGATGGGGGCAAGGAATGGGAAGGAATTCGGCCATGGCCTTTTGAAAGAATCATCCCGGCATTCACCTGGAGTGATTTGGGGAAACCATGGAAAACCCAAATCTGGATGCCCGGACGGGGATTCGAACCGCCGTCCTCCCGAATGCGAGGCCAGAACGCTATCCGTTACACCACCACGCTCGGTGTGACGCTTTCATAAGGGCTGTAACAACAAGTCACGAATCTAGCGGCTCTCCTCTGCACCCTCTCAACTGAGTCAATCAGAACCTTGCGATACTGATCCCAAACCCCACAACAGTAATCCAGATGTGGATTCACTAGTGTTTTATACGCTATCTCCTTTGTATGAGCATTACAATTCCTCAAAATACGACCTATGAATCGCAATTTAGAATTTGCCTTGCCTACGACGGAAGTTATGTGCATGTACCATTTTATGTTGCTTTGTACTATCACTCCCAGATACTCCCAGTGGTGGAAGTGGAATGTAGGGGTGGGGGATCTGCTGTTTTGTAGGTTAGAGCATCCAGTTTCAGTAGCAATGGCACAGTGGTCAGTGAAGCATCGCGTTTTCACTGTTGAACATTTTTTTCAAAAGTAATGAATCTGTTATCACAGTTAAACGTCTTTTCCGAACACAGTTCAATGTTCCGCTAAATGATTTGGTTCCTGATCGCAACACAATAATTCGTTGGGTTAACTCTTTTCGGAGAACTGAAAGTGTCATGAAGCAGAAGTCGTCTGGTTCGACAGAGTAAGAGCGTCTGTTCTTCAAAGTCTTCGCCGCTCCACTAGGCGGCGCGCTCCAACTCTGGCCACAACTTGACACTTTAGGGGTCAACATGGCAGAGATGTGGTTCCAACAGGATGGAGCCACCGCCCACACGGCGAATGATTCCATGGTACTTGTCCGATAAATGTTTCCACAACACGTGATCTCACCTTTCGGCGATGTCCATTGGCCAGCACGCTTGCGTGATTTGTTGCTTTGTGACTTCTTTTTATGGGGTTACTTAAAAAGTAAAGTTTACTGCAACAAACCTCGTACCCTCAATGATCTGAAAGTTGCAATAGGTGAAGAAATCGCTGCTGTTCCACATGCCACTTTGAAGAAAGCAATGGATAACTTCGAAGAAAGACTTTTAATGTGTATACACGAAGAAGGCCGTCATCTTTCTGAAATTATCTTTAAGTGTTAAGTTAAGTGCAATTCATAAACTGGATAAATTACATATTGTAATGATGTGAGTACATTTTTTGTGTGACCAAAATAAAGCTAATTATAACAGTTTGAAATTCATGCGTTCTTTTTGCACCACCCTGTATATATGCACTAGCGTTAAATTGCCGAGTGATCTTTTACATTGTGGCTCGTCTATCTACCGTCACAATACCAGCCGACGATTACCAGGCTCATCAACACGATATTGCTCAAGGCAGGAATACTTTTGCCGAAATGGTTATACTCACAGTACACCCTCCACAGCGTTGCACCTGAAAATGTCAGTGCCTTTACGACTTCAGAGACTGAATGATTAATTCCTCGTGTCCAACTATTAGCCAACCGACAAATGCACTTAGATCGTTCGTCTTACCGATACCATGTTAGATTAATATTAACTATTTTTTTTTTTACTTTACGCCTCGTTGACAGCTAAGGTCATTAGAGGCGGAATTGGACTGGGGACAAGGAACGTGAAGGAATTCGGCAATGTCCTTTTTGAAGGAAGCATCCTGGAATCACTCCCTGCATTGCAAATCCCTGTTTACATCATTCCTTTCTTTTTTGTTTTTGCTTTAAACCTCGTCGAAGTCATTAGAGGCGAGAAAGAATGGTGTACTAGGATCAAAAAGGCATTCAACAATATCCTTTTGAAGGAACCATCCTGGAATTCGGCTGAAGTGATTTATGGAAACCATGGAAAACCGAAATCTGGTTGGCCGGACGGGGATTCGAAACAATGCTCTCCCGAATGTGTCACTGCTAACTCACCACGATCAGTGAAGTTATTTTCTTTCTGATCGCAGTGTCCTCTACAGTGCCAAATTATGATAACGAAGCTTCCTCCATTTCAATTGCTCTTCAGTGCATATTTCAGATTGCCTTCAAGTATTTATGATATAACACAGTCAAGTAACAGAGCAATCGCATTGCTGGGCTTAAGTGCAGACTCGACAGTCTCGTTGCTACGGCTTTATACTATTGTGTTACTTTGAATGAAATAACATATGTAGTACTGTAAAAAAAACTTTCAATCATGAAAAGCGTACATACGTAACATGATATTAATATGAAAAATTATAGGTAACTGTCATAATAAATAAGATAAGAATGTACGAATCAGCTTTTCTTTAAATAATAATAATAACATCACACTCACCCTCTGTAGCCAATTTTTCAAAATAAATATGCATTAATTTAGTTTTATATTATTAAGATCATTCCTTTGTATGTGTTAAGGCTCTGTAGTAAGGCCGACATAGGAGGTAAATACCATTTAATCTATACTGATATTATAAATGCGAAAGTAACTCTGTCTGTTTGTTACGTTTTGTTGGGCTAAACGGCTAATCCGAGCGTGATGAAATTTAACAAGGAGATGCTATTTGGCATTAGGATGGATATGGGATACTATTTTCTGTATAGATAATACATATTGTCATTGAATTATGAAAACAATCTGAACTGTAAGGCGTAACGACAGAGAGGGCTGGGAGCGCAGTGGGTAAGATGCATGTTTCACAAGAACTTTCCCGTGTGGCTTCGGGCTCAAACCAACCTGGAAGCAAAATTGTTTAAGAATTGTTTTTCATGGTTTGAGCCAAGCTTGGGATTTTGTAGTAAGGATACCATGTTGAAATGTAGGACCCATTATTTGAGGGCTGGATTGCGTAGCAAATCTTAGGCTGAGAACAGTGCCTTAAGCGTTTACTTTATTCACGGTATACTGGTTCCACAGGCAGTTTGTGTGTGTTCTAAACTAATAATATTATATAGGCGAAAGTAAGTTTCCGTCTTTTTTTTTACGTTTTGACGACTATATGTGTATACCGTGTATCGATATGTGCGGGAGGGAGGTAAGGGTGAAAACCTTTTACTTCTTTTTTATAATTCAAAGAAACGCTAGGCTGCTAATTTATTGGGTACTCATAATGGCGTACAGGCGAGGCTTATTTATCTTTAACTTAACACATTGAAATATGATAAAAAGAACTATGCAAAGCCTCTTCTTACAATTGCCAACATATTAATAAACAAATAAAGCATTAAAACATCACCATATTTAAAATTAATCTTGAAGCAAACTCCCAATGTTAATTGGCAAGCAAGAAAGCTTCACACTTGATTTTTTTAAATGAAAGTTCCCTTTACAATGATCGGGAACCATAAATCAAATACAGTATTGACATTAACTGTATCCGATCTCAAATGCCGGGCGCCAGGATAATTTAAATTATCCACCAAGTGTGGCTTTAAGAAAGTCTGCCCCAGCTAGCTCAATATTTGGGAAGTGCGAGAACTCCTAATCATTCAGTGGTCGTTACAGGGCTGTACTCAATGACCGAATAAAAGTACCACACTGCACTGTAGAATTATTACCGTGACGGCGATGTATTTCCCGCGAGCGGAATTACTATAGTCCCTTAGCTATAGCGGACAATGCACCACGTCCGTCAGCAAGCGTACTGGATGCGTGCACAGCGACCTCATTGTACAGGACACGCTTATCGACCCTCAGGTTCGATGCCAAGACGGAGCGATCTCCAACTTTGAAGATCCGCTCCTTCCAGTCTCAAGGCTCGGAGTCAAGTCCTCTCCAGCGTCCGCAGAAAAAGCCTCCTCCCGTCGCTCGTGGTTTACATAGCAAAAATACACCGGCATTACAAAATGCAAAGGATAGTCTCTCTCGATTGGCTCTCCAGTTTTCAAGCTCCTCCTACCGGCTGTGACGATAGGCGAACATTGTCTTTCTCGATTCGTGCGAACTCGGCATAGCCTCGGACTTATTCGTCACCTGTGACCTCTAAACTGCCCGTTCGGAGACCTGGGGTTTGGATACTATCATTCACCCCAGTGTACAGTTTCCCCGGAGCCAAGGGATTATATGCTTGACCAAATGCGTGAGAAAGGGTAGCTGGTGTCCATTGTCCCTGGCAGCCGCCGGCCTGGCGCGTCTAGCTGGGAGGTCCCACAAACACTGACAATCCTCCCCGATAATTCCTTTCTTATTCTTTTTATATATAAAAATATACAAAATATTATATATAAAAATGTACGGAATGACCCAAATTTGGTAATTCTGTTACAACTGATGACAAGGGAATACTTTGTATCTTTAGGAAGGAAATAGGATTCCGGTATGAATAACAGTTTTAGTCATGAGACAGGTTCGACGGTAGAATGGTATATCGATGGCGTTCTCGTCATATTATGCCGACTCAGTGTTGTTTGGGACATATCTTAGGTAAGTTTCAGCATTGTATATCCAATTCTAGCGATCAAATTCCGAGTACACGCGTACGAAGTCGCGGGTAACAGCTAGTTAACAATAAATACAACAGTGACCGGACTCGAGTTGACGACCGTTGCAGGAACGTACAATATTGCACGATTCCATAGCCGGCAAAATGGCTTTGCTATCATTGTTTACGCAGAAGTGAGATGTCTTTGTTTACGACCTCACTGGCTGTCGTAAAGCCGCTTGCTGTTTCAAAAGCAAATCAGTAGCCGTCTCCTTCTTAGAAATATAATAAAGTTACGATAAGCCGAAACCCTGCAGTTTAACCTTACTGAGAGGCAAATGGATGGCAGAGGAAAGTACTGTCACAGCCACACTGATCAAACTACGCCGGAGTTTTTCACAGTTATCTGTAGAAGCGTTGGTATGGTACCATCTGCACATCAAAATCAGCAGTATAACACCAGACACTTACTTCAATATACTGTTTCCATAATTCGGAGAGAGATGCCGATAGTAATTTCTATTCCTTAGCATAGACCACATTCATTGACGTCAATTTTCAACTTCAGGTTGCAACTTCAGAAATGAATTTCAGTAATAGTGGAAAAGGAGGAAAGTAAATCGTTTTCAAGTCGGCAACATGGTCTCAGTTAGTAGGATATATCAAGATATTTCTGGTGAAATAGACATAGGAGGTCAAAATGATAGTGTGGCAGTAGATCTTTCAAAGGCCTTTGACAGAGTGAACCATAAAATGTTGCTAAAGAAGGTAAAAATTATTGGAGTTGATAAGAAGGTGATTTGCTGGGTAGAAATCCTAAAAGGTAGAAAGCAAAAAGTTAGGGTAGGAAATGCAGTATCAAAAGAAGTAGGAGTGAACATGGGAGTACTACAGGGTAGCGTGTAGGGACCATTGCTACTCGTTATTCTAATGAATAATTGTGTTAACTGTCAGAAATTAGATTGTTTGCTGATGACGTAATGTTATATAAAAGGATCAAAACAATAGAAGACTGTAAACAGCTGCAGGGTGATCTAGATAGGATAACTAGCTGGGGGAGTCAACATGGGATGAAGATGAATGCAAAGAAGAGCCAGCTTATTAGGTACACAGGTAAAAAGCTAAAGGTTGATTATGATTATGAAGTGGGGAAGGAGCTACTTATTGAACACTCGAAATGTAAATACCTTGGCATAACATTTGATAGCAAACTTAACTGGACAGGACACATTTGACAGGTGGTAGGGAACGGGTTCAAAATCCTTCACCTGTTTGAAAGAGTGATGAGGGGATGCACTAGAGAAGTAAGGGAATTGGGGCACAAATCTTTGGTCAGGCCACTGCTGGAATATGGTGTTGCAGTTTGGGATCCACATTTTGGGTATAAAATACAGGAGTTGATGGGGTGTAGAGGAGGGCTGCCAGGTTTGTCTTTGGAAATTACCGCATAACACAATCGGTAACTAATATGAAAAAGGAGCTGGAGTGGGATTCATTGTAGGATAGAAGGAGAGTGAAGAGAGTCATGGGAGTGTACAAAGCCTACACTGGTGATGAAGCATTGAAAGATATTGGTGGGAAAATTAAGAGAGGTGCCTGGAAGGGTAAGGTTGACCATGATCACAAGCTGGCACTTGATTTCAAGCATAAGGGTGTGGGAAAATTTTCTTTCATAGGGAAGGGATCGAGGGACTGTAAATTGCCAAGAGAAGTGATGAATAACTTACCGGAAACACTGAAATAATTTAAAGTAAAAATTAGTAGAGGGCAAAAGTAGGTTTGAAAGGGAAAGGAAGGGGGTGTAGGGAGATTGCCACTGGAGCGGGTGCTCCATCGCAATTTTCTCAATTATTATTTTTATTAGAAGGCTTCCGATTGATACAGTATACTCGCATTTTGTGGGAAACCACACCATGGCCCCTCAAATTTTTGCCATGTTTGCGGGAAAACCAAAGTTGCTATGAAATGCAGCCAAAGCTCTTCGTTACATAACCTCACTTCGCGAAATGGCCACTTTTAGCCGGGAACGCATGTTGTTTCATTATTAGAATACGGCCACATTTAGTTGCTATGTTAACATTTGCCAGGAAAAGTGTCTATGAAATGTGGCCAAATTTTGCCGCAGTGTTAACCCACTCTGCAACTGGCTTACAAACATGTTCGCATACCAGTGGCGGCCGGCGAGGCAGCAATGGTTCAGTTAAATGACGTCACGGTGGAAACACTGTTACGTCAAAATGCGGGAAATATGACGTTTCGGCTGCACCACGTCCAATGCGACCGCATGCATAACAGCTATTAATATCGCATTAATTATTGCTACTCTTTGACATAAAGACCTAACATCTTTGACACTCTGTTAATTATTTCACCCGATCACGTTTTTTCCCGATGTTTTTCACGCATACTGTAATGGGAAGACTCTTTGGACACTTGGTTCGATAGATGTCCATGGTTTTTACGCATCAGGTAATAACAGTACGCTCTTTCTTTTTTACATCTCGTCGACGTCGAGGTCATTAGAGGCGGGATGGGATTGGGGACAAGGAACGGGAAGTAATTCGACAATGGTCTTTTTGAAGGAACCATCCCGGCACTCACCTGGAGTGATTTGGGGAAACCATGGAAAACCCAAATCTGGATGCCCAGACGGGGACTAGAACCGGTGTCCTCCCGAATGCGAGGCTAGAACGTTAACCACTCACCCACCACATTCGGTAGGCACTTCCCATTTTCTTCTATCTTTCTTTCCCGGGCTCACGCAGGCAGTTGTTGGTTCCATGTTTCTCGTTCTTGTAATACAAACAAACTGCTATCTTTACTTATACTGTTTTTGTAATTTAAAATGGATTGGCACCTGATATACACTTCCGAACAAAAGTTACGCACAAGTTTACCGTAACACAAGTAAATTATTTTTATTATCGGGTTGCTATTACGAGAAGAATGTGTCGCTTGTAAATGTCATACCTGGCAACATTATCTAGATCATTCTTACTTGCTTTCCGTGTCCAGGAAAACCTGATATCGAAAAAAAAATTCTGTATTTGCCCTCTTAAAGTAGAATACGGTAAACTAAAAATACATCCAATAAATGTAGTGGTCAGAGCAAGAACCTATGAAGATCCACATCTTTTGATTTAATAGGAACTCACGTCAACCAATTCTTAGCTGGGCCCACTCGGTGAGATTATTTGAGACAACGGACCGGTTCCGGATTCAAATTATGCTATTTCTGTTATTAATGTTGTTGTTTCCACAACATACCGCTCCGTTCATGTCGTGTTTTTTGAGATCCGATTTACAACACAAATTGTCATAGAACATACAGGATGACAGAAAATGCATACCTGTAAAAAGCTAAAGAGAGTCCTCTATGTAAGAGAAACTTGAAGTTTAAGAATACCAGAAAACGGGAAATTGAAGTGAAGTTCTATAGAAAGATGTTGAAAATTGTGTAGACTGATAAAGTATGAAATGCTGTTGAAACTTCAAAACAGGGTGTAGAGGTCGGGTTCAGAAGTATGCTATGTAGTGGTCGAGTACTCAAAAATTTACAGACTGTCAGCGGGAAGAAGTTTCACAGTTTAGAGCCTGATACGCTCTGTCCTGGAAATGATATCACTCATTACGCAAAAGATACTCATCTAAGGCACCAATTGTTGTACTGCTCACGCCATCACCTTTGAATCAGAGCAGCAGACACTGTGTTGCTATCTTACTGTGATCAGTTTTATTCGTTTTTCGATATGTCAACACCATAACCGGACATACAAGCACTATGGGTGTATTTTACATACGAGAAGTAATAATAATAATTATGTGTCTTAGAACTTGTTCCCTAACGATGGAGACTAATTACAGCACACAGTTGAAGAGAGTAACAGGTACAAGAAACGTTGGTTTTTCATCATAGCTATCACTTGCCAGGCTCACATAAGGGAAAAGGTTGTATTAACTGACTTAATCTTTCTGTGTATCAATCGTAATGTTACATTTGAAGAGTAAACGAAGTTTGGCATTTTCCTCGTACGCAAGGTGACCCACGGATTATACTATGTCTCATACTTGAATATAGAAACAAAACTTCGCCTCAGGGAGTAGGGTTGAGTCCCATGTGGCTGACAAAGAATGCTTTACAGAAATACAGTACACCACATCTAGATATTTTATGAATCGCATACCATAACAGAATTTTTTAAAGATGCCTTGCATTATTATAGCTGATTCCGTTTAGTTCCGTACAGTTAGACTTATAATTAGCAGATTGGGTGCTGAGTGGCTAATGTAAGGAGAATATCGCGTAACACTGCTTATTGTGAACACCACAAATATAATACTGAATTCTAACATGCCAACTTCTTCGTAATGAGCAGAAGAAATGTGAAACAACCATGCGGAGAGTGAGGAAAAGAAAGTCTCATGGTTGTTCGTGAAGGAAGCGTTTCTTGGGGCGACTTACAAGCAAAATATTTAGGCTATCCAACCAAACCAAATACGAGAAGAAGGTACTGTACAATTCACTGAAGGTAGAATGTTGCTTTGATGATGCAGCGATGAATTTTCCTTCAAACAAAAACGAAAACACCTTTAATATTTAAGGTCAGGAAGATGCATTTTCTTCAGAGTCGAATTCGACGCCTTGTTATACGGGGGTGGAGGAAACAATAAGCCTTTGATTGATTTTATCATAAGACATAACTGTAAATTCTGAAGCTTTTTAACATCGATGAATACCTCATTATCGATGTGACACTAGACGCAGATACATAATTTGTAATGTTTGAATAACGCGGTATGTACTGTACATAAAGATCACAGATAACACTGTGTAATTCAAGGAATATGAGAGTTTATAAATGCTAACTTCTACTCATGTCTCAATTCAGGAAAATAAGTTATTTCTGGTTCTGAAGTTTATTCGTAATGTACTGTATAACAAAGTTTACCAACACCTTAAAAATAAAAATATTCTAACTAAATTGTAAATGTGTTTTTAAAAAGGTGCATTAAATAGAAAAAGCTTTACAGATAAAGGACAAAATAATACGAACACCTGTGAAAAAGTGTGACGTATTTCATACCTGCAGTAAAGCTGTGCCACCTGCAACAGAAGTCTGCCACCTAGTGAGCGTGAAGAGGAAGGTATCAGTCTCTCAACAGCAGTCACCTGCGTTGCATGCGTCTATCGAACTGTCTGTGATAAGTTGAAATGTCAGACCTGTCAAAATTCCAAAGAGGAATGATAGTCGGAACTGCGTTTAAGTGGAGCATCGGTTACGGAAACATCAAACCTTTTGAGGTTTGCAAGGAGTACGGTATCAGCCGTTATGACAGCGTACACGGAAGAGGGTAAGACGGCGTCTTCAAAGCACAACAGTGGCCGAAAGTCAAAGCTTATTGATGGTGATAGACGGGTCTTGAAGCGCATAGTAGCCCGAAAGCACAATCAATCGTTATCCGAGATAACATCCGAAATGAACAGTCATCTCCAGGACCCCGTTTCAACAAAAACTGTGAAAAGGGAACTTCATGCTGCGAACATTTATGGCAGAGTGGCAATTCGTAAACCCTTGGTGACAGCAACTAATGCTTTCAAGCGACGCCAGTTGTGCAGAGATCACAAAGGCTGGTCCCCACATCAGTGGCAACAGGTAATATGGTCAGATGAATCGTCATTCACCCTTTTTCAGACGACCGGACACGTTTATGTCTGGAGAACGCCCAGAGAAGTGTTTAATCCTGAATGCCTCTTGCCGACTTCGAAGCATGGGGAAGCAGGAGGAATGGCTTAATATACCTTTAAATATTGTCCATGACCTTTATGCATCTATCCCACGTCGCATTAAATCTGTACTTCAGTCACCGAGCGGGGCGGTGTAACGGTTAGCGTTCTCGCCTCGCATTCGGGAGGACGGCGGTTCGAATCCCCGTCCGGGCATCCAGATTTGGGTTTTCCATGGTTTCCCCAAATCACTCCATGCAAATGCCGGGATGCTTCCTTCAAAAGGCCATGGCCGAATTCCTTCCCATTCCTTACCCCCATCCTTGCCCCCCATCCTTTCCCGTCTCTAAAGACCTCGATGTTAAAAAGAGACGTAAAGCAGTTACAAAAAAAAAAAAAAAAAATGTACTTCAGTCAAAGGGTAGTCCAACCCCCTATTAATAAAGATTTTCCATTATTTTACAGTGTTCGTATTATATTGTCCTCCCCCTGTATTTGCGTTCAATTACATTATTTTAGAAGGAGTGTTTGATAGATTAAAGTCTGTAGGAATTTTCTGTAACTTGTCTAATGCATGTGACTGTGTTGATAATGAACCCTCAGGGCCACTCAGCCTGCTATCAAATGAGTACGGAAACTCGGCGGGAAAGTAAATCAAATGGGCCGGACAGGGTCGCTGACCAGGCACGTCCACTTCAGTTCCCCCGGTCAGGAAACAGGAATGTGGAGCGCTATCTTCGCTAATTCTATGGAATAAGGCTTGAAAGCTAAGAAAATCCACTGGTATAGATGGAATTGTTAATAAATGGCTTAGTTCTTACCTTTTGAACAGAAAACAAAAAGTGTCACTAGAACATTTTATTGCTACATCAGGTGGTCCACTGTTTTCTGAGTGAGAATTTATCAGATGTGGAGTACCTCAGGGTTCTATATAGGGGCAACTGTTGTATTTATTTGATATATAAATATAAATGATCTACCCCGTGTTACATCTAAAAACTCAAAATTTGTCTAAATTGCAGATAACACAAACATTGGAATTAAAAATAGTCCAGATTTCTCTAGCGAACATTTTTCAAATTATATCTTTGGCCTTATTAATAATTGGTTTACAGCTAATGGCTTGTCCTTAAATGTTGATAAAACTCAATATATGGAATTCAGTACATCACACATATTACTACCAAACATAGACATAAAATTTGCATACTAGTCCATTCAAGACGTAGAGAGTGAGAAATTTCTAATTCTTTTTTATATTGATGATAATTTAAATTTGAGGGCGCAAGTCTCTGAGTTACTGAAGCGATTATTTGCAGTCACCGTGCGTGGTGGGAAGTGGTTAACGTACTGGCCTCACATTCGGGAGGACGTGGGTTCCAATTTCCGTCCTGGCATCCAGATTTGGGTTTTCCATGGTTTCCCCAAATCACTCTAGGCGAATGCCAGGATGCTTTCGTCTAAACGCCATGGCCGAATTCCTTCCTGTTCCTTGTATCGCGTCCCGTCCCCCCTCTAATGACCTCGACGTCGACGAGGCATAAAGCAGTAAGCAAAAAAAAAAAAAAAAAAAGTGTCTTCACATCTGCAATTCGTACAATTTCTGCAATAGATGATCTCTGTGTGAGGAAACTAATTTATTTTACTTATTTTCATCCTTTACATCATGTGCAATAATATTCTGGGGCAGTTCTACTCATAAAAACAAAGTGTTCCAAACCCAAAAGTGAGTATTAAGAATTATGTGTGGTGTTAGCAGCAGAACTTCAAGCAGCTGTTCAAGAAGTTAGGAATTGTAATATTGATGGCCGAGTATATATACACATTAATTTCATTTGTAGTCACAAATTATATTCTATTTGAAACAAATAGTAAAATACACAATTATGGCACTAGAAGTAAAAATGCTCTTCTCAATGGTTACAAATCGTTGTCATTTATTCAAAAAGGGGTCTAATAATCAGGGGAATTTGTCTTCAATATGCTCCCAACACATCTTAAATATCTAGCAGATGAAAAGATTAAATTCAGTAAAAAATTAAAAGAATTTGTAATTGATAACTGCTTCTACTCCATGGTGTTACCGAGGGTGGTGGGTGAGCGGTTAACGCCCTGCTCTCGCATTGGGAGGAGGCCGGTTCGAAACCTCGTCCGGACATCCAGATTTGGGTGTTCCATGGTTTCCCTAAATCACTCCGGGTGAATGCCGGGCTGCTTCCATCAAACGGCTACGGCCGGATTCCTTCCCGTTCCTTGTCTCCACACACATTCCGACTCTAATGACCGTGATGTCGACGAGGCGTGAAGCCAGAAGTAAAAAAAATAAAAAAAGGTCAATCTCAATATTGGGATCTATGTAAAATGAGTGTATTGTATTGTATTACTATTTCCTAACGTGTTGAAGCGTCCAAGATTCAATATTGACTATGGAGTTATGAGTTAATAGTGTTTTTTTCTTTTTGTATAGAACCGCCTGCCCAGCCACCCCTGCGTCCGCCACGGCCAGTGGCAATTGTTTTCCCGCTCGTACCAACAGTTTCATCATCGTCTGGCCTACGGGAAAGACGTAAGTATCGTCTTCTGACTATGAACTATGTAAGCTCTGTATTTTATCTTACGTGGTCAACTACGTGGGAAATATATAATTTTTATGTCAGAAACTAGAAACCGTAAATTTTCTTTAAAAAAAAAAAAAAAAAAAAAAAAAGCCCGTTGCATGGTTTTACAGACTTTAATTTTCAGCGCTGAAGTCACCCTGCGTAACAGGGTCAATATCGTTTATTCTAACTTACACTCCTGTTGTTAGAACTGAGTATAGTTTAAAATATCTGTATCCTTCCATAAATTATTTCACGGGAAATTTACCATAAAACTGAAGCTATAATTTTAAAATCATCTTTAGACTAAAACAAATGTGAACTGAACTGACAGAATCGACTCTGTTCATTTAGCGAAAATAATGTATTGCCTGCAAATGTGCAGAAATCATCCGTAAATGCATAGTATATGTGCCCTATGTCAGTTGTATCAGATAAACAATGTTTACTTTGTTCCAAAGTGACGAGATTTCACGTGGTCCTTCTGACAAATAATATTATGAGCTAATGATTTTTAGATAATTAATTATCTCCCAAAATGTTATGATTTTCAGGCTTACAATGGAAATAAAATTTGCTATATCGTTTGATAAATTTAAAAAGCGATTTCCCATGATTTTTGCTAATCTGGACTGCAGTATATAGTTTCGAACAAAAGGGAAATCAATCGCCATTTCGGTGGTTGTGTAAAACTTTGTCACCGTCCCTGTCCCACATGAAAGCATTCGTTATTATTCTCCATGTCTTTTTCAATTTGCACAGTAAGAATAAAAATGTCTCATAAAGCCATTTGTGTTTTGAAACAGAAATTGTTATAGTTTTATACTAAAGCTGCCACGTTTAAATAGATAACAGTTTTTTTTCTTGTGGTTAATATAAAATAAAAAAAACAACGTGGAAATGTTATTCTTTCTTGAACCGTTTGTAATAAATATTTTTCGTTTTATGAAAAATATACTTGTGTATAGAATTGATGAGGTATTGAGTATTTAAATTTTGCTTTCTGAACATAAAGTTGATAAAACAGTAAACGCAGGTCTTTTTAACACTTACGCCTACTGTTCTTAACGTAAAATCAAAAATGTATGGAACTGTTCCATACTTAAATTTTTTATGATTAAATTATTTGCGTTTCTATATTCCAATTTTCCATGCTTCGCATACTACAGGAAATGGACACTAAAACAGTTAACAAACACATCGTATAATCCAACTTTGCCGGTGTTAAATTAGTTTCCTATACCTTCAGGCTATACTGAAATTCATACCAAAGTGTGATGGGACAGCAAATCACGTTTGGATCTGGCATTCTGGAGAACCCGGTATCGTTGCTTGTGCAGCCTTCCAAAAATCGATTTTCGATGGTACCCGAAATTTGTTAATGCCGTAATGGTTTTTTCAAATTACATGGGGTGTGAATTGTATACGGTCATGGAGCGGGAAGAAATTCAGACATGACTTTTTCAACGAACAATCACGGCATTCACCTGGAACAAATTAGGGAAACATATGAATACCGAAATCTAGAAGGCTGTAATGAGGATCACTATAACGCTAGATCTGAGCCTTAACCATAATCCCATCAGGCAAGATATGAAGTTCAGTGTAGCCTGGCGGTATAGCGAAACTAAAATTATCTCCGGCAAAGAAGTTGCGTTGTACATTCTTTAACGATTTTAGTACATACGAGCGCATTAAACTAAACTAAGTGCTAACAACAACGAGGAACCTGAGTTACAGCTAAGATATGGTAACTAACCTATCTTAATCTAACTAGTTTAGCCTAAACGAATGTAACTTATCCTTACGTATCCTATCTCTGCCTTACGTAACGTAACGTAGTATAACACAATTCAACATCCGACATTAAAGAGAGTTAAACGTAAGTTATGACATCGTGTGCATGGAGGGGCACCAGGTTTGGTGAATGTCATGTATCATCGGGTTCTAAACTGAGTTAAACCTATCGTATGGAGGACTACACTAACCTGTAACACTCTGTTCTTTAGTCTGTTGTGATGATGAACTCGTCACTATTTATTTTATATAAACCCACCCGACGCTAACCTGAGTTGCTATACCTATATAAGTTTGGTGATTTTTAAAAGTTTACATGACCTTTTATAATTTTCACGAAACTTCTGAAGTTTTAGGATTTAAACTTTTTTTTCACTGAAATAGAGGCCATTTTAACTAATTACAAAACTTTTAAACCAATTCTAAGTACACTCCTGGAAATTGAAATAAGAACACCGTGAATTCATTGTCCCAGGAATGGGAAACTTTATATACACATTCCTGGGGTCAGATACAACACATGATCACACAGACAGAACCATAGGCACATAGACACAGGCAACAGAGCATGCACAATGTCGGCACTAGTACCGTGTATATCCTCCTTTCGCAGCAATGCAGGCTGCAACTCTCCCATGGAGACGATCGTAGAGGTGTTGGATGTAGTCCTGTGGAACGGCATGCCAAGCCATTTCCACCTGGCGCCTCAGCTGGACCAGCGTTCGTGCTGGACGTGCAGACCGCGTGAGACGACGTTTCATCCAGTCCCAAACATGCTCAATGGGAGACAGATCCGGAGATCTCGCTGGCCAGGGTAGTTGACTTACACCTTCTAGAGCACGTTGGGTGGCACGGGATACATGTGGACGTGCATTGTCCTGTTGGAACAGCATGTTCCCTTGCCGGTCTAGGAATGGTAGAACTATGGGTTCGATGACGGTTTGAATGTACCGTGCACTGTTCAGTGTCCCCTCGACGATCACCAGAGGTGTACGGCAAGTGTAGGAGATCGCTCCCCACACCATGATGCCGGGTGTTGGCCTGGGTGCCTCGGTCGTATGCAGTCCTGATTGTGGCGCTCACCTGCACGGCGCAAAACACGCATACGGCCATCATTGGCACCAAGGCAGAAGCGACTCTCATAACTGAAGACGACACGTCTCCATTCGTCCCTCCATACACGCCTGTCGCGACACCACTGGAGGGCGGGCTGCACGATGTTGGGGCGTGAGCGGAAGACGACCTAACGGTGCGCGGGACCGTAGCCCAGCTTCATGGAGACGGTTGCGAATGGTCCTCTCTGATACCCCAGGAGCAACAGTGTCCCTAATTTGCCGGGAAGTGGCGGTGCGGTCCCCTACGGCACTGCGTAGGATGCGACGGTCTTGGCGTGCGTCCGTGCGTTGCTGCTGTCCGGACCCAGGTCGACGGGCACGTGCACCTTCCGCCGACCACTGGTGACAACATCGATGTACTGTGGAGACCTCGCGCCCCACATGTTGAGCAATTCGGCGGTACGTCCACCCGGCCTCCCGCATGCCCACTATACGCCCTCGCTTAAAGTCCGTCAAATGCACATACGGTTCACGTACACGCTGTCGCGGCATGCTACCAGTGTTAAAGACTGAGATGGTGCTCCGTATGCCACGGCAAACTGGCTGACACTGACTGCGGCGGTGCCCAACCGCTGCGCAGCTAGCGCCCTTCGACGGCCAACACTGCTGTTCCTGGTGTGTCCGCTGTGCCGTGCGTTTGATCATTGCTTGTGCAGCCCTCTCGTAGTGTCCGGAGCAAGTATGGTGGGTCTTACACACCGGCGTCAATGTGTTCTTATTTCAATTTCCAGGAGTGTATTACTGGATCGTATAAATGTGAATTATTGGCGTAAGACAAAGCAGTTTGCATCCTCCTAGTGTGTCCTGTATGTGTGTGTGTGGAATACTGTTTCAGTGATGTTGTCTGCGTTTCTTGGATTAGTTAATCAATATGTAAGTACTATTTACCGTTTGCAGAGTACTAAACTAGTTATTAGACTGCGGGCTGACTCCACTATACAATATCAACCTGTAGTTTTTGATATACCTATGGTCTGAATGTTATAAGCTATGTGCAGCAATCTGAATTATCACCAACTTTGAATATTTCCGGTGTAGTGGTCTTAATTCTACTATGAACTGTTTAAAGTGTCATCAGGTGTTGTAATTTCTGTCAAATACAGTACCTTGCAACAACAGCAACTGCCAATTTCACAGAATGTTGCGATTTTCAAAATGCCCGAAATATTTACTTCCTTCACTCCTGCTTCAATGATTACTATCTCAACTATGTTTCGATCATATATATATATATACAGAGGTTGGACAAAATAATATGAACACCATGCGATAGAGTACAGGTTGTTGCATGTTGGCGCCACTACTTCCTTGTGGATACTGCGATGCGCATATACCGCATAATTGACGTGGCAGGTCTTGTAGGTTATGTGTCAGTGTATTATACGCTTTGTTCTGTGATGGTTATAACAAGCGATCGGTGAAATGCGTGACCTCTCAGACTTCGAAAGAGGGCAAATTGTTGGAGCTCGGTTAGCGGGAGTATCTCTGACAAAAACAGCTGAACTGTATAACGTCTCATGAGCGACAGTATCCACGGCAATGACAGCATATACAAAAGATGGTAAAACATCGTCGGCGAAGAGGAATAGTGGACGAAAACAAAACTTAACCGACAGACACCAACGAACATTAAAACGAATTGTGGGCAGACAACACAAAACTACCACAGCAAAAGTGACACCAGAACTTAACACATACCTGAGTAATATTGTTTCGACAAAAAAAGTGTTGCGGGAGCTCCAAAAAGCTCACATTCATGGGAGGGCTGCAATTGAAAAACCCCTTATAACGCCTGCCAACGCTTAGCTGCGAGATAAGTGGTGCCACGATCATAAAAACTAAACTGGACACTTCATGATTGGAAGAATGTGGTATGTGCGAAGAATCATCGTTCATATTGCTTCCTACTAACGGCCGGGTTTATGTATGGAGAACACCAAAAGAAGTCTGCGATCCGGATTGCCTGAGTCCTACAGTCAAGCTTGCGGGAGGTTCCGTTATGATTTGGGTGGCTATATCGTGGCATTCTGCTGGTCCTATCATTCACATCACTGGCCGGATGACTGCGAATTAATATCTCGACACCTTCAGTGATGAAGTTCTTATTATGACTAGAATACTGCTGCCAAACACTGCCATCTGCTGTCATCAGTCTTTCGACTGGCTTCATGCAATCCTCCATCCTATCCTATCTTATGCTAACCTCTTCATCTCTACATATCCCTTACAACTCACGTCCTCAATTATCTGCTTCGTATATTCTAATCTCTGTCTTCCTCTACAATTCTTACCTTCGACCGTTCCCTCCACCAGCAAATTAACCAATCCAGCATGTCTCAAAATATGACCCACCAGCCTGTCTCTTCTTTCTGTAAACTTCTTACACAAACTTCTTTCCTCACCCATCATTTCCTAAACTCATTCATTTCTTACTTTGTCTGTCCACTTAATTTTCAGCATTCTACTGTAGCACCACATTTCAAATGCATCAATTTTCTTTATTTCTGGTATTCCTAAAGTGCATGTTTCGCTACCATAAAGTGCTGTGCTCCACACAAAGAGTTTTGAAAAGTTATTTCTAATTCCTTCATCAATATTTGAAACTAAGAGGTTTCTCTTCTTCATGAAGGCTCTTTTTGCTAGTGCTATTCTGCTTTTAACATCATTCCTGCTTCGGCCAAAGGTTGTAATTTTGCTTCCCAAATAACAGAATTCACTTACTTCTCCAATTAAATTCGATCCTATTTTTATATTTAATCTGCTAGTATTTGTATAATTTCGGCTACATTTCATCACTTTAGTCTTGCTTCGATTTATATTCAGGCAAAAATCTTCCTTCAGTATTTTGTTCATGTCATTCAGAAATTTCTCAATATCCTCAGCCCTTTCTGCTAACAAGACAATGTCATCAGCAAATCGTTGCATACTGATTTTTTCTCCATGAACACTTATGCCACATTCAAATCTTTCTTTTACTTTTTTTTATTGCTTACATTAGATACAAGTTGAATATTTTTAACTGATGCTTGTCTCTCATGATTCTCTACTTTTACTACAGCCACTTGATTCTTATATAGTTTATAAAGTATTCTTCTATCTCGATCCTTTAGGCCTGACTTCTTTAAAATTTTGACATCTTGTCCCACCTAACATTATCAAAAGCTTTTTCTAAATCAACAAACGCCATAAAATTATTTGTTTTTCTTGATCCGCCCTTCAAGTATTAATCTAAAAGCTAGAACTGGTTCTCTTGTACCGCGATTTTTCCTAAACCGAAACTGATCTTCACCTACTATCTCTTCTACTACCCATTCCATTCTTCTGTATATTGTTCTGGTCAGTAATTTTGAAGCATGTGATGTTAGACTAATGGCGCGATAATTCTCACATTTGTCGGCTTATGCTTTCTTCGGAAGTGTGAAGATGATATTTTTGTTGAAATCAGTTGGAATTTCTCCTATTTCATAAGTTTTTGATACAGCTAGAATAATCTTTTGACTCCTTCTTCTCCTAGAGATTTAAGAAGTTCTGCAACGATCTCATCAATTCCAACTGCTTTATTTGCTTTCAAGTCATTCAGAGCTTTATTAAATTCTATACTCAAACCAGGATCTCCTAAGTCATCAATGTTTACAACACCTTCCTTTTCTTTTACGCTCTTGTTCAAATCGTCCCCATCATACAGTTTCTCAATGTATTCTTTCCATCGGTTAGCTCTATTTTCTGAGCTTAAAAGAGGTTTCCCATCCGCGGATTTAATGTTCACATCTCTTTTCTTCATTTCTCCAAAATTCTTTTTTATCTTCCTATATGCAACATCTACTTTACCTTTGATCATTACTTTTTCTACTTCACACTTTTATTCTAGCCATTTTTCTTTTGCTCTTTTGCATTTCCTGTTTATTTGATTTCTAAATTCCCTGTATTGCTCTCTTCCTGCATCATCCTGAGCATTTTTGTACCTTCTCCTCTGATCCATCAGTTCCAAAATTTCTTCTGTGATCCAAGATTTTCTGGCAGCTTGTTCCCTAAAGCCTAATGTTTCTTTACCAGCTTTCATTATTTCGGTCTTTAATGCAAATCCATTCGTCTTCGGCTGAGCTCCTTATTTCTTAGACGTAAGTGTAACATTTCTGCAAATTTTTCGCTCGTATTAGATTGTTTCAGTTTATTCACTTCCAGTCTGTTCTGTTTATGCTGCTTCTTTATTCGCTTGAATTTCAGCTTGCACTCCATTCGAATATCATCAAGCATCTTCCCTGGCCAGCCCAATCGCCAGACCTCAATATAATTGAACAGTTGTGTGGAGTTTAGGAGCAGGGAATAAGGAGCAGATTTCCACCTCCAACATCATTGACGCTGTTGGCGAATGTTTTAGTATAAGAATGGGACAACATTCCGTTGGAAACTGTTCAGACACTCTAAAAATTTATTTCGCGAAGAATTGCAGTAGTTCTACGAGCAAAACATGGCGCATGACCATATTAATCAATCAGTAATTTGTAAATGTCAAATGTTCATATTATTTTGTCCAACCCCTGTATTTGTATACAGATTCAACCAATGATTTTAAATAACTTTTTGTCGTAAATTTTATGTTTGCTATCTTCAGCATCAAAGATTCAGCATTGGCTACAGAGTTGACATTTTTTCTCCTGTTTCTGTGTAGCACCGTTCGGCGAACGATCTCGAGGTTCTGGCCGACAGGCGAGATCCTTAAGGCCACGTGCTTCTCCAGTTGCATCATCGTCTGGCGTACAGGGGAGACGTAAGTACCGTCTTCTGACTATGGACCATATGAGCTGTGTAGTATGCAAAATATGTAATTTTTTATGGCAAAAACTATGGCTCGAAAATTTTCTAAAAATAACCGCTTCGCTTTACAGGTTTTTCTTTTCAACGTTGAAGTTACTATGCGTAATTTGATCAAAATCTCTTGTAAGAAGTGTGTAGGTTTGAGACATATCCATTTTTTTGATAAATTATTTCACGACAAATTTATCACAAAACTGAAGCTACAAATAATTCTGAAACCTAATACCGTTTAGGATAAGAGAGTGGTGTACATGTTTCAACGATACGATTTTTTGCATTTAGCAAGAATATCGATTGCCCACATATGTTCACATATAATCGGTAAATGGTTAGTATGTGTGCATTGTAGAGTTATATCAGGTAAATCAGGTTTGCTTTGATCCCATGTGACGAGTTCACGTTAACCTTCTAACAAATATTATTATCAATTAATGATTATTTGATAATTAACTATCTAGAACTACATATTTTGCAGGCACGAAATTTTCAATCCTATTTGATAAATTTAAACACGTTGTCCAAAGATTCTAGCTAATCTGGACTCTTGTACATAGCATGAAAGGAAAGGAAATCTGTCACTATTTCCTTGGTTCTGAATAACTTTGTCACCGTTCTTTTCTCACAGGAAAGCAAACGTTATTATTCTTGCTGTCTCTTTCAGTTTGCAGAGTAAGAGTAGAAATGCCTTACAGAATCAATGCTTCTCTGAAACAAAAACTCTGATAGTTTTATATTAAAACCGTCACGTTTAAACAAATAACAATTTATTTGCTGTGGCTGATATAAAATAAAAAACAAACAGAAAACACTATTCCTCCTTCCACAGTAGATAGCGAACTTTTTTATTTTATAAAGGTATACCTATTCTTAGCGTAGATGAGGTCTCGTATATGTAATTTGCTTTATTAGCTACAAGTTTTTTTTTTAAATTAAATGATTTTCAGATGTTTGTAACTATTACTGTTTGTGTGGTAAAATCAGGATAGTATGGAACTTTTACGTACTTAAGTTTATATGATTAACGGATTTGAGTTTCTATATTTCAATTTTCTTTGATTCATTTAAAGAGAATGTTACTTGAAATGAACTCTAAAATAGTTAATTAACACATCATATAATTGGCCGATTTTGAAGAAGATAAATTTTGTTTTCCTAAGCGTTCAGGCTAATCTAAAGTTTATACCACAACGGGGAAAACAGTTAAAGATTGAGCCCGGCAACCCGCAGAGTGCGTGAACGATCCCTGGTGAAGCTTTCCAAAAATCGATTGTCTAAAATCCCCACAGGCGAATGTTAATGTTTTTTCAAAAGTACATGGCTGAATTTCTTCCTGTTCGTTGGAACCTATTGTCTCGTGGTACTAATGAACTCGACATCGACGCCCTGTAAATCTGAGTTGGATTATTTGGTTGCATGTAGATATTAGAATGTTTGTTGACTGATGCGTGCTTGTGGGCATGCTAACAAATAATAATAACACAGGCTCAAAAGGAATATGACATCGGGCAATACGTAATAATATCGAAAAGAAGCCATGGCATGAATCAAAAGATCTGAGGAGGAAAAAGATAACCTTGAATAACAGACTACGCATCGGACATGCCCTCCTAAACGACAAAAAGTGTATCATGAAAATTGTGGATTCACCGAATTGTCTCGGGTGTGGTGCAGAGGAAGATAATTATCACTACATTCTCAGGTGCGAAGCACACAGCGAGATTACAAAAGAACTTATAGAAAAATCTCTAAAAATTTCAGATATAATATTTCTGATAACTAACCTATCGTATCCAAGCACAAAAGTGATCAATACAATATATAAGTATGTGGCGTAACATAAAGTTTAATATAAAGTTACAGTAAAAGAAAAATATTAAAACCTAGCAGCTCTACCAATAATATGAGCCACGCCTAAACGTTCCATTATTTAGTTTCCACGTTAATCTTTAGGTTTATCCACGACAGAGGCAGAATGTGGGGGAAATCGAAACTCTGTCACGTAGGTGGCGGAACAATCCTTTTGGACCCAACAATGCCATACGCCTTCAATTTTTTATGCTATATTCGTTGCTTAGGCTTTGTTTCTCTCGCAGTTAGTTAGTGTATGATGTACACTAATTTATACTAATATTATAATTGCAAAAGTAACTTGGTCTCTCTGTCTGCTTGTTATGTATTCAGGATTAGACAGATCTTGATTAAATTTGCATGGAAATATTAGGTGCCACTGAGAAGGACGTAGGATACTTTTTTCTGGATAAATAAAAAATGTTGTTAATAAATTTTGAAAACTAACTGACATGTGTCAAACAGACGGATAGCGTGTGTAAGTCTGTAATATTACATCGGTCACTCAGGCTGAGTTTCTGTGGGAGTCTGTTAGTGTATGATCTGTTCACAAATTTCGTTTACAGACATATCATATTATATAGTATACATGTAGATTTTCGCTGCACCATACTATTATTTTGTGTCTGCCTATACGTTTCCAGCATCAGTATATTTTGTCTACATTTTTGACGTGCCTTGCAGGCGTAAATCAGACCTAAGGCGAAGCTCTAATAGAACACAAGCAGCTAAACTTATTAGAACCCAAGAATCTGATGCTCATGCTGAATAAAGAAGAAAGGACCAAGCTGAAAGACAAGATGCTCTCAAGGAACCCCTCCCTCCTTTTCCACCTTAGCTTTTTACTATATTTAAACGTGTTGCAAATTGATCCTCTTAATGAGACGTGTTCTATTACTATTACTTTTACTCTGTGATTCACTACAAGTGTGTGGCAGAGGGTGCATTGCACCTATCCGAAAGGGTAATAGTATGGAACGGATATACGGGATATGGTAGGAGGCGCCCAGGGGCTATTGTGAGGAACCATCCCAGCATTCGCGTGGAGCGATCTGGGGAAACCATGGAAAACCCAGATCAGGATGGCCGGAGAGCTTCATCGAAAGCTACTCCTGTCGGAAATTAAGTGTACTCGCCCGGTAAATCCTTTCTATTCCATTCCCTAATCGTTCGCGGAAAAAATGAATACAGAAATGAATCGGTTCGGGCCCTGATTTCTCTTATCTTATTTTCACGGTCATTCCGAGATACGAATGTTGCTGGTAGCAATATTTCTTTGCTGTCATTCTGAAATATGTCAGTCGTGAATTTTTCTATTAGCTTCCGCCGAGAGCAACGCCTTCGGTGTTCCAGTTCTTCCCAACCTAACTCCTTCAGCATATATATACAACTATATATACCTGTCACGAATCGGGCGGACCTTCTCTGGACCCCCTCTAATGCCTCCATTAACCCCTTTTGATGGGGACCCCATACAGAAATACAATATTCTAAGTGAGGACGCACTAGTGACTTATATGCAATCGATTTAACTTCCTGAGTGCATTGTTTTAAATTACGACCTAGAAATCGGAGCATACGATTTGCTTTCCCAATTAAATTCTCGATATGTTCATTCCACGACAAATTATTACGAATTGTTGTTACCCCTAGGTATTTAGCGTAATCCACAGTTCTAAGGACAGTACCATTAATTGTATATTCAGAGCTAAATGGTGTCACCTTTTTACTTATACGCATGACTTGGCACATTTTAGCGTTTAACTCCAACTGCCAGTCTTTACACGACGCAATTATTTTCATAATATCGTCTTGTAACAAAGCGTAGTCTTCCTGGGTTTTGATTTCACGATAAATAATAGCATCATCGGCAAATAATCTTTTCATCCCCCTTATTATGTCACACAAATCATTAATGTATATGAGAAACAACAGAGGCCCTATCACGCTTCCCTGAGGAACCCCGGACCTCACCTCGGTAAATGATGAACTCTCACCGTCGAGAACTGTGTTCTGCCCTTCAGAAAGTCTGCAACCCAGTCGCATATTTGTCTAGATATGCCGTAGCCACGAAGTTTCCTAAGTAACCTAGTGTGAGGCACAGTGTCTAAAGCTTTTTTAAAATCTAATAGAACTATATCAACCGTGGATTGCCCATCTATAATACGGCACAAGTCGTGAATTAAAAGTCCAAGTTGTGTTTCGTGGCATCGGCCTTTTCTGAATCCATGTTGATTTGGGTTTAAAAGCTCATCTTCATCCAAAAACAGCATGACATTTAAATAGATGATGTGTTCTAAAATCCTACAAAATACTGATGTTAACGAGATCGGCCTATAATTTTGAGGATCATTAACATTCCAATTTTAAACACTGGACTTAGGAAGGCGGTCTTCCATTCAGCTGATATTTTTCCTTGATCCAAGGAGGCGGTATATAATTTCATCAAATACGGCGCAATTTCCTTTGCGTACCTGGAATAGAATCTTGTAGGAATACCATCTGGTCCGGGAGCCTTATTGGTTTTTACATTCATAAGCAATTTAGTTATTCCCTCGAAATCAAGAACGAGATCATTCATAATTTTGTTGGTACGATTGGCAAATGTCGGAATCTCCTCTGAGTTTTCTGTCATGAAAGCTTTTTTAAATATATTATTCAAGATTTCTGCTTTCACTAAGCTAGTTTCGGATAATTCCCCATTTTATTTAATCAGTGAAGGCATAACCTTACAAGAGCCTCTTAGTAATTTGACATATGACCAGAACTTTTTTGGATCAGTAATCAGATATTCGGACAAAGTCCTGGCTTGGAATTCTTTAAACGCATCACGCATTGCCTTACGCACTTCCGCTCGTAACTGGACTAATTTAGCACGATTAGACGAGTCCCCCGATTTCTTTAGCATGGCATGTAAACGCCTTTGCTTCCTGAGCAATCGATTCACTTCCCTATTGAACCACGGAAGGTTCTTACTTACCTTAATAAGCTTCTTAGGAACAAATTGATTTTAACCGTTCCATAGTATTTCTTTTAACTTAAACTAAAGTTCCTCAACATTTGTATTTAGCGTGTACGTTTCAAAATTTTTTCGTCAAGTGATCAACCATACCCCCATCGTTTGCCTTATCGAAGCAATATACGAGTTTGTTTTTGTCATGCTTCAAATTCATACTGGATTTTAAAGTTACCACAACCGCCTTATGATCACTTATACCGTCTTCTACACAAAATATATCTACAATATCAGGATTACTTATAAGAAAAAGATCCAAAATGGACTAGGAATCTTTATCGCACCGCGTTGGCTCTTGAACCATCTGTTCAAGAAATCTTTCTGCAAATACTTCTAGGAATGTTTCGGTTATTAACCTATCTCTTCCGCCCAACCTGAAAGTGCATGTGTCCCAATTAACCGACGGTAGGTTAAAATCACCACCCACGAACAATATATGTCCCTGAAATTTCTTATAAATTTTATTAAGCGATTCTCTAAAGTATTCCGCATTAGCCAAATCAGAATCAGGAGGTCGATAAAATGACCCTATTATGAACTTTAAATTTTTACCAATTTTTACCTTGACCCATAACAACTCGCAAAAATTTTCAGTTTCGGTTACGACAGAACAATTAACGCTTTTGCTAACGGCACGAACACACTCCCGCACATTGAGACAGCTCTGTCTTTCCGAAAAACATTGAAATGAGGGCCAAATACTTCGCTAGATTCTACCTCTGGCGTCAACCAGCTCTCAGTTCCTAGTATTATATCGGCATCATTAGTCGCCACTGCGGCATGGAAATCGGCTACTTTCCCTCTAATACTCCAACCATTTTGGACCATTACCCTTAGCTGCTTTGTATTATTTGTGGAGTCTAAATTCGTATTATCCCTATATGAACTGAAGGATCCTCGGGCCTCACGGTGTTCCTAAAAAATAATTTACATCAAGACGGTTCCATATTTTAGCAGCCACCATGGTCGCCATTCTTGGTGTGTAGTGGACGCCCGACCTGTCAAATGCGTCCCAGCTGGCAGGTCGAAGGTCAACGAAGCCCCAGTTGTTTCTGCGACACGGCTCCTGCAAACTATTATTCAAATTAAAAATATTCCACCATACGGCCTCCCCACAGTCGATGCGCGGCACGACACTACCAATGGAGAATTGCAACGATACCGAATTATCCCGTGCGGCTTCATACGCCTTCTTGGACAATTTGTCCATAGATTTCTCTATATCTGCAGCAGAAACGCGACACGAGTCATTAGTACCGACGTGCGCAGCTACTTTTAACTGACAGCAATTCGATTCTCTGATTGCTTTCGGAATGGCCTCCATGACACGTGTACGATGGAAGATGATGGCTTCTTCGTCATTTTATCCTTACTCCGCGTTTTATGCGACATATTTTACGTAACTTACATCTTTCTAAATCCAATTCTACCAATAAAATTCCAAGGCCACGCGTACGCAATCACGGGTAACAGCTAGTACGTTACTGATGCTGATTTGCCTCCAGTATAATTAATTTCATCAGAGTAACGGAACTCACTGTAACTAACTATGGTGGAACCTCTAGTAAGTTCTGAAGAATTTGGTTTATTGAACGATAGATAAAGGAGAACGAAACGACATTATGTTAGACTTGTTTAAGTGTCATCTGGTGTTGAATTTTCTATCAAATATTGAGGTACAAATACGACGTCATGCAACGACAGGAATGCCATTATGACTGTGTGTTGCGATTTTCAAAATGCCAGAAATATATACTTCTTGCACTCCTGTTTCTATTTTTTTTTTATCTCAGTTATATTGTGAAAAGAGAAATATATTTTTGTATATAGATTCTACCACTGAGTTTAAATATTTTTTATCGTATGTTTTGTGTTTCCTAATTTGTCTCAGTGACCTAGATTCAGCATTGACTATTGCGTTAACATACTTTTTTCCTGTTTTTGCATAGCACTATTGCCCGAGCGATTCCGAACTTCCAGTCGACTGGCGCCAACTGCAACGCAGACTGCACCATCAGCTTCATCCTCGTCTTTCGTACAGGAAAGTCGTGAGTATCGTCATCTCATCAAGAACTACAGTAAATAAGCTCTGGATTGATTCTTACGTTGTAAACTTCTTGTGTGAAACATGTAATTTTTATCGCCAAAATTAGGTGTCGTAAATTTTCTAAAAAATATAGACACCAAAAAAAAATCGTTACATGGCCCTACGTGCTTTACTCTTTAGCGTTGTATTCATCCTGCGTATTAGAAACAAAATTGTTAACTACATGACTTCAACTCCTATTGTAAGAAGTGCATCTCTGCATAAATTATTCCAAAAAACCATTTACCTCAAAACTGATATGCATGTATAATTCTGAAACCAAACACTTATTTGTTTGGACTAAAATAAGTGTGGACACGTTTGAAAGATTCGATTTTGTACGTTACGCGGGAATAATGTAAATATAGAAATAACATTGATTTTGGTCCTAAAGATATTTGACCCACCCCCGAAGATATTCCACTCGCCCGCGTGGCGTCATAGTTTTAAGTTCTTTGTATGGCCCGTGATTTAAATGGACCAATGAGGAGCACTGGCGACACTCCACTAGGCGCAAATTTCGAGTAAGTGTCGCTGGCCGGTTTACATATACATCTTTGAATATTTGTTTATCATAAAAAGTAACTTTCCCAAGATTTAATTTGTACACAAGGGCAATTATTTTTATTTTTTTTTTATTTTTTTTGTACTTCACTATTTCTGGACTATCGCTGGTCACATTTCTCATTAGCGTTACAAAACCATATTACTGACAATAACCGAAATGTTCTTCGTGGTAATTTGCTTATCGAACGAAATTATACTACTTTACTTTAGTTTATGACTGCCTCACCTGACATGATATCAAAGCGAATTCCACATTTACCTGTGTATTTCCTTAGAGGGCTATTGGTAATGGTATCCTAAAAACATTAAAAACACACAAATATTTCTTTTCATCAGTTATTTCAGATATTATTATTCAGTATTTGCTACACACGTTTCAGAATTACATAATTAATTATAAGATCAATATTTGGCTAAAAATGTTTGCAGCCCGTAAACTGAATTTCTTTTCATAAGCTTCAACTTTTAGTTTTTTTCGCTAGGATATAACGCTGTATCGATAGAAAATATTTAGAGAAGCTGATACCCTATATATATATATGTATGTATATAGTCTGTAATTTTTTTAACATGGGCTCGTATGAAGGAAGATTTTGCAGCCAGGAGTGTTCTTCTTCCCGAGAGTACGTGTTTCTACAGCAGACAAAATAATTACAAAAATTATAATGCGTATACTTAATACTTCCTTTGTTACTAACGCCGGCTGCATTCAGTTACCAGAAACCTAATTAAATTTTGGTCGTATGTTAAAAAAAGGAGTTGTAGTGACAACAATATGCCAGTACTAATACAAGACGAACGAGAAGTTAAAGACAGTCGCGACAAGGCTACTGCATTTAATACTCACGTATAATGAGGGGGAGGGAGGGGGTATGTGTACCACTAAGTGGGAACCACTGACAAATACCATCATCATATATGGAAATTACTTTGAGTCTGCATTCCGGAAACATCGTCATCAAAATAATATCATAATTGAAATTTTTTAGAAGATCCCACACACCGACAAGCATGGAAGCATTACCACACGTCCTACATCAATAATTACGTCTCAATACTTATGCGTACATGCACAGAGAGAGATGGACACATTCTTTATGTGCCATCAGATAGACGGGTTCAGGAAGTGCAAAGGATGACATTGTCTTCATCATATAGCTCAGTGTTATTCGTACCATGTGTACATCAACCTCCAATTGACTATATGCAACATCATCACTTTCCAGTGAGCCAACGAACTGAACTGTCGTACACAGTTTAGTCAAAGTCATTTGTACTGTTTTGTTAACATATTGTCGTTAAACTCGTGCCGTGGTGGTGTGGGCTCCACACATTTATCGCCCTATTCAGATTTTGTGCGGGGGGTTTCCGGGTAATTACCGTTGAATTACGCGTTTTTATTTCAGGAATTAACACGTAGTGTGGCCGGCGCTGATATTCTTGGGTGGGAGGCTCACGCCGCCTAGGCACGATCTCTCTTTTAGGAGAGTAACGACAACACGTAAACAAACAGCACAAATTATTTTGACCAAACTGTGAACTAGAATTTGGCACGAAAGCTCAGTGGACAGTGATTGTGGTGAATGTATTCAATTGGAGGTTAATGAACACGTAGTATGGATAACACTGGGCTGTATGGTTAAATCATTGTCATACTTTGCATATCCTCTAACCCGTCTAAGTGATGGTACGAGAGTGTGTATGGTGGTGATCAGAGCCTACTTGACGTAAGACTTGATGTATTATTTGTGGTAAAGGTCTCATGCTGAATCGTTTTCGCAAATATGAGTTATGATATCAATTTGATGACCATCTGTCCGGAAAGTTGTCATAATTTCTATTGCATCTATGATGATGGTGTATGTAGTCAGCTGGAGGGTGATGAACATGTATGGATAACACTGAGCTTTGTGGCGAAGACGTTGTCATCCTTTACACATCCTCTAACTAGGCTGGTGTATGTAGCAAGGGATTTCTCTACGTTTATATTGCAATACTGGACTTAATCCCATGCAGAAAAGTTGGTGCATTAAATGACAGCCCACTATAATTAACAACAAATCACCTCGGAGTTGATTGCCCTTTGCATCATATGAATGTCTCGCCATTTATTGTAGGTTGCACATGTTTTCTGAACTGGAATAATTACTGCCCGTTAATGTTTTCTTGAGTTTCATCTAAGTACTGATCCCTCGCGTTGAAATCCCCATCATTATGATGATGTTGAACTCTTTAGGTAGTATAGGAAGTTGGTTGGGAAATTATTTTGTGGTGGATTTTATAGTAGACTACCAGTGCTGGCATCATGGCTGTACTGTATTGGTGAGGCAGCCTGTCTAGCAGGAATGTCGTTTAATACAATAACTGCTACCCCTACTCTGCCGTATTAATACAAGTCATATGGCTTCTAATTCTGACTGGTTTGTCTGCCTTGGTCCTTGTTTCGGCGGTCCTGTTATTTGCATGCAAATTATTATTATTATTATTATTTTATGGATGCAGCTTGCCAGTGTTGTCTTACAATGGTCTCAGTCCAGATAAGAAGTATGAAATGGACAACGGAAGTTAATGACATAGCACTAGATATCTAGAAGGCATTATAAAAATTGACAAATGAAGTAAAAAAATGGATTTGATGAAAAAATAATTTTCTAGGTAGAGGAATTCTTAATTGTTAGAAATATAGTGTTAGGGTAGTAAATGCAGTATGTAGGTGTAGAAGTGACAATGGGTGTACCTCAAGGTACTCTGTCTGGATCATGGGTAATGAATATTCTAATGAATGACTGTGTAACTGATGTACACTCAAACGTTAGGTTATTTGAGCAATGCATAATGATAAACCGTATATTAGGATCGAATAGTACTGAACAGCTGTAGTGTTGCCTTGAAAGGAAATCTAACTGTATAGGACAACATTCAATAAAATAAGATCTGAAGTTTACATACCTTAGCATAAGATTTGATGGCAAACTCAACTGTGTAAGACACATTGTGCAAGTGGTTGGATGAGGTTTCAAAATCATTTAGTGAAGAGGGTGATGTGGGTGTGTACCAAAGAAGTGTAGGCCTTGGGTGACAAAACCGTGGTGAGACCATTGCTTGCATGTGGTGATGTAATACGGTGTTCAGATTTTTTATATCAAATGCAGGAATTGTAGGTGGTGCAAGGGACGGAAGCTAGATTTTATGGTGTGAATTATCTCAGAAATTAGTCAACAACTAATATCATAAAGGAGCTGGATTAAATGTCATGTAAAATTGAAGTAGTGTAAACAGAGTGTTGGGACTGTATATGGCGTGTACGAGTTAGATTTAATGCAAAGTATCATCTGGTAATTTAATTTCTGCAAATATTTAAATTTAAATAAAACATCTTGGAAAGACACTATTGGCCAATTTAACTGTGTTTTGCGATTTTAAAAATGTCCGAAATACTTATTTCCTGTCTTGTTTCAATTTTTTCTATGTCAGTTATGTTGTGAGCAGAAAAATATATTTTTGTATAGAAATTCCACCTTTGATTTTAAATCATATTTTGTCGCAACTGTTTCCTAACTTCTGTAAGCGTCTAAGCGTTGACATTGTTTTTCCCTGTTTCCGTATAGCACTGCTGGCAGGAGGTACCGCCCTGCAGCGTGCAGCGCTAATTGCAACGGTGACTGCCGAGGAGTGGAGACGTAAGTATAAGCCGTGTTGCTGCATCTTACGTAGTAAATTGTTCATATGAAATATGTAATTTTTATAGTAGAAATCAGGGACCGTAAATTTTCTTTTAAAAAAATCTCGTTACATTGCTCTACGGGCTTTAACACGTTCAGTACTGAGGACGTCTTCGGCCGTCCGCTAGGGAGCATCCCAGTGACGGTGGACGGCTTGAGACGTCCTTTCCTTATTGGATTGTATGGAAGGTTGGTGATTCCAGTACCTGGCCTACGAGCTCGCCCTTTCTCTCAGTCATTCATTAAAGTCTTACCTTTCACCGAGTGAAGACCGTTTTCAAATCGGACAACTGGTGTTTTTTTAATAATTTTTCAAACTTGGTGTTCTTCCTTCCTATAAGCCGCCTGTCCCACGTCCCTCTTCTTCCTCTCGATCATGTTCCCCACTTCCTATTCCTTCGTCTCAATCGTCCTCCACAATCACCACGTGAGCCAATACATTCCCCAGAACGATACGACATACCTGACGGAAAGACGAGAGCCCCACAAAAGAAATGTCGACAATGTACGAAAAATAAACTGAGGAACGATACCATTGTCCTGTCTGCCCGGAAAATCCTCCTTTGTGTAGGGAGCAATGCTTTGAAATTTTTGATCGAGAAAATTAAAATTAATCTTATATTTTTTCATTTTATTTACGTCCTATTTTATCAATTTATATTTTCCAAGACTCAATAACTAAATATTTTTTGGTGACGAAACTTAATTTAAATATATATAAATAATTAGTATTTATGTAATTCTATATGATTCACACTTTTTTATTTAATAAGCTTAATTTATATGATAATTACCGATTTATTTTTCCCTAAACTCTTATTTACTATATTTAATTAGTCTAATTGTATTGTTTCAATTAAAAGTAAAATAAACAGCATAAAAGGGCAGAAAATTAAAACCGTCTGCCGTCTCAGGTAAGATGGTCAATAGCGTGACGGTGGACGTCTAGAGACGTCCGCGTTATGCGGGTTTGCATTCAGTTAGTCACAGACAGGACTCTTCGTATTGCCGGTAGCGTTCAATGTGTTAATTTGAGCATTGTAGTCACCCTGCATATAAGGACTAATTCGTTAACTATATGATTTGCACTCCTATTGTAAGAATTGTGTACAGTTTTAGATATCTGCAGCTTTGCGTAAATTGTTTCACAAACCATTAATCACAAAACTGAAGCTGGATGTATAATTCTGAAACCAAATACTTTTTGATTTTGACTAAAATACGTTTGGTCAGGTTTGAAATATTCGATTTTTTGCGTGTAGCGAAAATAATGTATTTCCTACAAAAATTAACAAAATATCGGTAAATACCTAGTAGACCCCCTATGTGTGGATTGTTCAGTTATATCATTTAAGAAACGATCGCTTTGATCTCATGTGATGGGAGTACAAATTCTCCTTCTAACAAATAATATCGTCAACTAATGATTATTAACTAATTAGATATCTACCAACAGCACATATTTTGCAGGCCTTCCTATAAAAAGAAAATTTAATACATTATTTTATAAATTTAAAAATCGTGTCCAAAGATTCTTACTAAACTTGACTCTACTATATGGTTTCACACAAAAATAAATCATTAACATTTTCGGTTGTTTAACTTTTTCACTGTAATGTGCTCACACGAAAGCATTATTCTCCCTGTCTTTTTCAGTTTGTTGGGTAAGAAGAGAAATCTCTCACAGAATGAAATGTTTCAACACTAAGCCGTAGTTTCTTTATATGCTTACGGTTTGAAACTTGCACAGTGTGTACACTAACCTGATTTTGCACCAACCTTGGATACTGCTGGAGTAGCGGTCTGAAATCAACAATTTACTGTTTAAAGTGATTAGTTGTCCATATCGTTACACGGTTTCATCTTAATATTACCATACCAATTTGTGTCAAATACACCAAAACTATCTACTTGCTTCTTGAGTTGTACAATCTATATAAACTATAAGTAGGTACTAAAGAAATACAAATGCACTTTCTTCATCGTTTTAGCATCAATCTTTGCCCTACTCTACTGCGTCTTGTGTTGGCGTATGTGTTTCGATACAAACTTTATGCCTGGCGTTGTTCAATATGGTCATCCTGCAGCTTGTGCACGAGAACTGTTTTGATTTCCATACTGATTTTATCGTTCGTGCACTGACAAGCTGACTGTAGGTGGTTAATCATTTTTAACATTTATTGAAACGTCCGTTCGGGTTTTCGTGGAATTATGGTTGCGCTATGGAGTGGTTTCTGCTATTACAGGCTCTTAAGTACGTCACTGGTATGAACGACCTGTCTCCGATCGCACATATTATTCTAAAAAATCGATGCATCGTTAATCACATACAGTTTATCAATTTTTTTTAACTATTATGGTTAGCACAGTCGGGCTCTTAATCAATAGCAAGAAGTTTGTCGTTTGACCAGTGTGGTCTGATGTGCTATCATTCATCCCAGTGGTCGTGTATGACGTGCATTTAGTTGAAAAGCAAAATCAGCTGTCAGCATCAAGTTAATGAAGAGCTCAGTTTGTGTAATTTGTCCTAGACCCGATTGTCTTGTTTGTATGAGGATTAGAATACACGTTCCGGGAGACGACTGGAATCCTCGTCATACTGAATACAATTCTCCATCAGGTCGAAGTTGCTATTATCATATTGATATGTTTTTCACAAAATTCTTTACACAAAAGTAAAGCTAAATAAGGAATAACTGTAGGAGACGATAAAAAGATGATTTGCTGGGAAGAAGAATTCCTAAAAGGTAGAAAGCAAAAAGTTAGGGTAGGAAATGCAGTATCAAAAGAAATAGGAGTGAACATGGGAGTTCCACAGGTTAGTGTATTGGGACCATTGCTATTCGTTATTCTAATGAATGATTGTGTTAATGGTTTACTGTCATAATTTAGATTGTTTGCAGATGACATAATGTTATATAAAAGGATCAAAACAATAGAAGAATATAGCCAGCTGCAGGGTAATCTAGATAGGATAAATAGCTGGGTGAGTAAACATGGGTTGAAGATAAATGCAAAGAAGAGTCAGCGTATTAGACACAGATAAAAAGCTAAAGGTTGATTACGATTATAAAGTGGGGAAGGAGCTACTTATTGGAGACTCGAAATGTAAATATCTTGGCATTACATTTGATAGCAAATTTAACTGGGCAGGACACATTGGACAGGTAGTAGGGAAAGTGTTCAAAATCCTTCACCTGTTGGAAAGAGTGATGAGGGGATGCACTAGAGAAGTAAGTGAATTGGGGTACAAAACTTTGGTCAGACCACTGCTGGAATATTGTTTTTTTTTAACTGCTTAACGTCTCTTATGGAGCATGCATAAACCACGTAGCTCCATTTTGCCCTCCTGTGAACCCCCCACCCTCCCACGTAGCCCTAAGTGGCTTTTGCCTCACCCCCCCCCCTCCCCCCATGTAGGACGTAGCGTTTTTCCCCTTTAGTTCTAGAAGACATTTTGTACTGTTTTGACTTGTCAGACTATTGTAAATTACACACGGAGATAATTAACTGAGGGAGATAAATATTCACATGCTGTTGTGAGTTCTGTTCCTCATTTTAACTGTGAAAAATGTTATGAAAGGAAAGCTACGTGGCCTGACTCGGAACTCCCCCTCCCCTCACGTAGCCCAGCGTAGCCTTCCAGCCAACCCCTCCCCCCTTCTCTGGACCGAGCCACGTAGTTTGTGCATGCTCCCTTAACAACGAGGTCTTTAGAGACAGGAAAGGATGGGGGGCAAGGAATGGCAAGGAATTCGGCCATGGCCGTTTGAAGGATGCGTTTATGGTCGATCATTTGGCGAAAAATTTTGAAACATACACACTTATGTTGAGGAACTTTGATTTAATTTAAAAGAAATAATATGGACCGGCTTAAATCAATTTGTTCCCAAGAAGTTTATTGAGGATAGTAAGAACTTCCCGTGGTTCAATAGGGAAGTGTAACATTTGCTCAGGAAGCAAAGGCGTTTACATGCGACGATAAAGAAATCGGGGGACTCATCTGATCGCGCTAAATTAGTCCACTTGCGAGCGGACGTGCGTAAGGCAATGCGTGATGCGTTTAAAGAATTCCAAGCCAGAAATTTATCCGAAGATCTGGTTACTAATCCAAAAAAGTTCTGGTCATATGTCAAATTAATAAGAGGCTCTCGTAAGGTCATGCCGTCGTTGATTAATGAAAATGGGGAATTATCAGAAACTAGCGACGAGAAATCAGAAATTTTGAATAATGTATTTAAAAAAGCTTTCACGTCAGAAAACTCGGAGGAGATTCCGATATTTAACAATCGAACCAACAAAATTATGAATTATCTCGTTCTCGATGTCGACGGAATAACTAAACTGCTTATGAATGTAAATCCCAATAAGGCTCCCGGACCAGACGGTATTCCTACAAAATTCTACTCTAGGTACGCAAAGGAAATTGCGCCGTATTTGATGAAATTATATACCGCCTCCTTGGATCAAGGAAATATACCAGCCGAATGGAAGACCGCCATCGTAAGTCCAGTGTTCAAAAGTGGGAATGTTAATGATCCTCAAAATTATAGGCCGATCTCGTTAACCTCAATATTTTGCAGGATTTTAGAACACATCATCTATTCAAATGTCATGCGGTTTTTGGATGAAGATGAGCTCTTAAACCCAAATCAACATGGATTCAGAAAAGGCCGATGCTGCGAAACACAACTTGCCCTCTTAATTCACGACTTGAGCCGTATTATAGACGAGCAATCCCAGGTTGATTAGTTTTATTAGACTTCAAAAAAGCTTTCGACACTGTGCCTCACACTAAGTTACATAGGAAACTTCGCGGTTATGGTATATCTAGACAAATATGTGATTGGGTTGCAGACTTTTTGAAGGACAGAACACAGTGTGTAGTTCTCGACGGTGAGCGTTCATCACTTGCCGAAGTGAGGTCCGGGGTTCCCCAAGGAAGCATGATAGGGCCTCTGTTGTTTCTCATATACATTAACGATTTGTGCGACATAATAAGGGGAATGAAAAGATTATTTGCCGATGATGCTATTATTTATCGTGAAATCACAACCCAGGACGACTGCGCTTTGTTACAAGACGATATTACGAAAATAATTGCGTGGTGTAAAGATTGGCAGTTGGAGTTAAACGCTAAAAGGTGCCAAGTCATGCGTGTAAGTAAAAAGGTGACACCATTTAGCTTTGAATATACAATTAATGGCACTGTCCTTAGAACGGTAGATTCCGCTAAATACCTAGGGGTAACAATTCATAATAATTTGTCGTGGAATGAGCATATCGAGAATGTAATTCGGAAAGCAAATCGTATACTTCGTTTTCTAGGTCGTAATTTAAAACAATGCACTCCGGAAGTTAAATCGATTGCATACAAGTCACTAGTGAGGCCTCACTTGGAATATTGTTGCTCTGTATGGGGTCCCCATCAAAAGGGATTAATGGAGGCATTAGAGATGGTCCAAAGAAGAGCCGCCCGATTCGTGACAGGTATATATAGTTGGAGGGAAAGCGTAAGTGCCATGTTGAAGGAGTTAGGTTGGGTATACCTGGAGCACCGAAGGCGTTGCTCTCGACGGAAGCTAATTGAAAAATTCTCGACTGACGTATTTCGGAATGACAGCAAACAAATATTGCTACCAGCAACATTCATATCTCGGAATGACCGCGAAAATAAGATAAGAGAAATCAGGGCCAGAACCGATTCATTTCTCTACTCATTTTTTCCACGAGCGCTTAGGGAATGGAATAGAATGGATTTACCGGCGAGTAAACACAAAATCGGACAGGAGTAGCTTCCGATAAAGCACTCCGGCCATCCTGATCTGGGTTTTCCATGGTTTCCCTAGATCGCTCCAGGCGAATCCTGGGATGGTTCCTCACAATAGCCCATGGGCGCCACCTGCCAAATCCCGCATATCCCTTCTAAACCATTACCTTTCCTAATAGGTGCAATGCACCCTCCGCCAAACACTTTTAGTGAATCGCGGAGTAATTGTAATAGTAATAGTAGAAAGAAGCATCCCGGCATTTGCCTGGAGTGATTTGGGAAACCATGGAAAACGCAAATTTGGATGCCCGGACGGGATTCGAACCGGCGTCCTCCCGAATGCGAGGCCAGAACGCTAACCGTTACACAACCACGCTCGGTGGGAATATGGTGGTGTAGTTTGGGATCCACATGTTTGATATCTGGATATCAAATACAGGAGTTGGAGGGGTGCAGAGGAGGGCTGCCAGGTTTGTTTCTGGTAATTACAGCAGAACACAATCGGTAACTAATATGATAAAGGAGCTAGAGTGGGATTCATTGGAGGATAGAAGGAGGGTGAATAGAATCATGGGAGTGTACAATCCTATACTTATGATGAAGCATGGAAAGATATTGGTGGGAAAATTAAGAGAGGTGTTTGGAAGGGTAAGGTTGACCATGACCACAAGCTGGCACTGGATTTCAAGCATAAGGGTGTGGGAAAATTTTGTTTCGTAGGAAAGGGAGTGAGGGACTGGAATAAATTGCCAAGAGATGTGATGAATAACTTACCGGAGACACTGAAAGAATTTAAAGTAAAAATTAGTAGAGGGCAAAACTGGGTTGAAAGGGGAAATGGAGGGGGTTTAGGGAGATTGCTACCGGAGTCGGTGCTCCATCGCAATTTTATCAAGTACAATTATAAAGCATGGAAAGTTATTGGTGGGAAAATTATGAGAGATGTATGGATGGGTGGAGATGACCATAACCACAAGCTGACACTTGATTTTATGCATAAGAAAGTGGGAAAATTTTCTATCGTAGGAAAAAGTGTAAAGGATTGGAATAAATTGCCAAGAGAATTGATGAATAATTTACCAAAAACACTGAAATAATTTAAAGCAAAAATTAGTTGAGGGCAAAAGAAGGTTGGATGAGGGTGTGTAGAAAGATTTCCACCGGAGCGTGTGCTCCATCGCAATTTAATCAATTATTATTATTATAAGTACATAAGCTCTATAGATATTATTTAATACAGATGAAAGGAAGTTTAAATTACATGACAAGTGAAAGCTATTTTAATACAAACTGAAACCCCATAGCATAAATGGATCATATTCAGATCTCTCTTGATAAAAACTAAGATTTATTCAAATTTTTATATTATAATTGTTTACTAAAAGATATTAACATTTGTGTTATACAAAAAAATGTTACGTTAACTCGAGCAACAGCACCTATCGGGCCATATCTGTATCTAAAGTCTATATCAGATGGAAGGAAAATGTATGGTAACATGGCGTAGGGACGGGGCCTAAATGCGTTCATGAACCTGTTGATACCAACAGAGGGTTCAAAGACCATCTGGCCGAGAGATCAAACAGTTTATAGACTAATAGTGCGAGAGGAAATACGCATTCTCAACATCGGACAAATGACGCATTTTATTGCCCCCGCATTGTCCATTATTATTGTCTTTTCGTTGTGGTTCCAATCTTAAATTTAATGGATACCGGTAGTCTAAAAAAAAAATTACTCTCCACTTAACTGATTTTTTGATAGAAGCTTTATTCTTTAATCACTTTACTGTAAGTAATAACTAGGTGAAAACTTATTAAAAGCGAATAAAATAAAACCTACGTTTGTAAACCTCGAAATTAATATTAAGATTGATTTTCACAGGCCCATACTATTTGGTGCTAATGTGAATAATAACTAGTCAATTATCTACGAAAAAATATACATTTTTTAAATATTAGGTAATTATTGTTTTTATGTATAAGAAAATAATTAAACAACAATTATATTTCAGACAGAACAGTCCAACTTAACATATGCTTATGTATTTCTAAGCTTAACTAAGAGTGGAAATTAAATATCGACAGTAGAATCTACAGTATTGATCTTGTATAAACGTGATATGATATATAAGCAACAACCAAACTATTTATAAATAATTATTTTTATTATCTATTATTAGCAAGTTATAATATTACTGTTTCAGTACTAATTAAATAACAAAATGTAGTATGGTCACTCAATAAGGATAATTTTGATGTCACTTGCTTCTATAAACAATCGTAAAGATGATATGAGGGTTAAAAACGTTAATAACCTATTTTAATTTTCAAAAAATCAAAGTATTAAAAAAATGTAAAATGATTTTCAAGAAGTGGTCCAAATACGGGCTACTTGTATGAAAAGGGAAATTTATCTCCTAATAAATTAAACACCAAATTTTGTTCAAAAACTTCATTAACTTGACATTTTACAATCTCCTCACTCCATTTTTTTTCTTTCTTTGTTTTTACTTGCAGAAGTTACATATATATTTCATTTTCCATTCCAGCACATTCAGTCTCTGTCCAACCTTCACACTTGTAGAACTAAATCCACACTTCGAATCTGACATCATCTGAAAAGAGTCCATCACTGAAATTGCATGCTGTATTGTGGTCACCACGTTTATTCCCCAGAGAAATCGTAATTGTCGTCATCGTCAATATCGCCATCAGTAAGAGGGACCCTATGGTCTTCTTCTGAGTCCAACCCTTCGCTGAGCTTACCTAATGGGCTTTTTGGTTTGGATTGGCAATTTTGAATTATTTTTCTTTGCTGAGGCAACTGATTACAGTTCCACACTCGTCTGACAATTGTTCAAGGCTGTACGCTTCACACTTTTCTCCAATCATTCGCTGTAAGGAGATCCAGTTATGATGCAAGTCTTGGCCCACTTGCGTCCACAATTACTTTTTGTTTGCAATTGGGGGGGGGGGGGTGGTCGAAGGTACATCAAATGTATTAACCTTTTTGGACGTTGAATTCTGAGCAGTTGGTGGTTGATCCAGGATGCTGAAATCTTCGCGTTTTCAAGTCAATAGCTAGCCCGTTATTGGACCACCAATCGTAGCCCGTTTTTAGACCGTGCGGTACTTCACGTTGATGGTCTCGGCAGCCATTACAAAACAAACAAATCGAACAGGATAGTTGTCCTGTATGAAGCTCAGGTCATGTACTTTGAGATAAGGTGTAAGCCATTTAATTTACTAAGTAAGAAAGATATAAATTAATGTTGACTTACCTTGAAAAGTTTTGAGTTTTTCAAAAGCAAGTTTTCCCATAAAACAATTTGCGCCAACGCACGTGTGTCACAGACCAAGTTCATTTGCTCAGTACTCTTCTCCTACCACTTGATGTTCCTTTTGGTGCCATTCTCGTGCCTGAGCATAACCCTCTTCCCCCACTCAGCAAGTAGCACGTATTTAGACCCTAGCCCGTCTTTGGACCTTCTCTTTAATCGAAGTGCAAACTACTGATTTGAATTAGATATGGTATATAAGAAATTAGAACCGTTAAATAACTTATGCGACAATTTTTACCCATGATACAGCATTTTAATCAAAGTAACAACCAAGTTTTTAGCTACATATAAATCAATAAAAACTTGCATTAAATAGAATTCGAGCAACAATGACGCTAATTTAAAGTTGTTGTTTATGGAGTAAATTTTAAATAATTCTTCTCGCTAACAATAATCCTACGGATTTAGTTCATAATTTAAAGATTTTATAGTAATTTAGTCTACAAAAACTTAGCTGGTGAAAAATCACAGTTTCATAAGCACACGCAACCAACGATTGCGATTGTCCAACCAAAGATGCTATGTTAGTTTTTTGAAGTGTGATCTGATATAGTTTCTGGAAAATATTTAGTTATAAATATAACAACATGCTTCGACGGTAGTGGCCACACTGACTGCATTTTGTGATTTTCAAAATATCCGAAATATTTACTTCTTGCACTCCTGCTTCAGTTTTTCTGTCTCAGGTATGGTGTGAACACAGAAATATAAATTTGTACATAGATGCTACCAATGATTTGAAATCATATTGTTTCCCAAGTTTACTGTTTCCTAACTTCCTTAACATTGACTACAGAGTTTTTTCCTCTTTTTGTATTGCAGCGTTTACCAAGCGGCTTCCAGGTTTCAAACCGCCGGTGGCTATTGTAAACCCGCTTCCACCGAGAGTTTCGTCATCCTCTAGAACACGGGAAGGATGTAAGTATCGTCTTCTGACTATGAACCATAAAAGCCGTGTATTGTATCTTACCTGGTAAACTGCTTGAGTGAAATATGTAACTTTTATGGCAGAAATTATGGTAGCCTAAGTGAATGTTCTAAAAAAAAAAAAACAGCATTCTGTTACATGGCTCTACAGACTTGAATTTTCAGTGTTGAATTCTCACTGCGTAATGAGATTAATATCATTAACAACCTGACTTACACTGCTATTGTAAGAATTGGTATAGTTTTTGATTTTTGCATTTAGGCATAAATTATTTCACGAAAAATTTACCATATAACTGAAGCTATATGTGTAACTGTGTAACCAAATACTACTTTGTTTGAACTACAAATGTGAAAAGGTTTGAAATATTCGACTTTGTGCATTTAGCGGTAATAACGTACTGCCTACACATGTGCGCAGATCATCGGTAACTGATTTTATATGTGCATTGTTCAGTTTTAGCAGATAAGCAATTCTTGCATTGATTCGAAGTGACAAGATTTCACCTTATCATTCTAAAAAATTACATTATCAACTAATGATTATTAGCTAATTAATTATCTCCCAAAATTTCATTATTTGCATGCTTACCAAAGAACATAAGTTCTGATATATTGTTTGATAAATTTGAACACGGTTTCCAAGTATTTTTGTTAATCTGGACTCTAGTACTATATGGTTTCCAACAAAAGGAAATCATTTACCATTTCCGTGGTTGTGAATACAATACAACACAATATATTCATTTTCGATTGAACCCAATACAAGAAACTGGCTTTGTGGGATGTGGAAGGTTGTTAATTTACATATAAACAATTGCATAACCAAACAGATTAATACACCAGAAGATGTATAGTCAAAACATACAGGGTGCATTAACTACACCAACTACATTTACACAAACTACTGGCATTTATTTTGTAGATACCTTAGAAATAAATTCTTCAGTGGAGTAGAATGAGTTGTCAATTAGAAAATATTTTAATTTTTTCCTGGATTTAATCTTATCATCTGCTAGAAATTTAAGATGTGTTGGGAGCTTCTTGAAGATATGTATACCTGAATGTCGGATCCCTTTTTGAACAAATGACTATGACTTGTAATAATTTTGAAAATATTTTTTACTTCTAGTGCCATAATTGTGTATTTTACTATTTTTTTCAAATAGAGAATAATTTATGACTACAGGATATTAATATGTAAATATACTACTGTATAGAACAAGATTCTGAATGTTGTGCAATACAGTTAGAATTAGATAACAACTATTGCTAACTGGAAATTTCAATATATTTTGTAACAAGCTTGAAGCGGTTGTATTAAATTTATGATGAACTGAAAGGGAAATTATCTTCTATGGTAGCTTCAAAATAATGTAGAATATAATCAGACAGGTTATTTCCTAGGAATGCTTTGATCATTCAATCTCTGTCAAACTGTATATTTCCAAGCTGGTATAGCACCATTATTGATAAAATTTTGAAGAGGAAATAAATAAGAAAAATATGGAGCAGTACAAATAGAAAATGGTTTTTATAGACCAGATTGCTCAAATAATTACTTTCGATGCACTGGAAACTGAAAATAACACAATAAAATGATTTATGAAAGTTATGCCATTAAAGAGAAATTCAATAAAAATATTAAACAATGAACTTCTGAATGAGGAATGGAGCACAGTGTTCAAATTAAAAGGAGTAAATAATAAATTCAATTATATTCACCAAAGGTTTTTGGAAATTTACGAAAGGTGCCTACCTACAAGACTAGTTCCAATTGGTCAAAAACGAGTAAACATGAATTGGATAACAAGAGATATTAAAACATATAGCAAGCATAAACGAGAAATGTATGTAGAAGCTGGTAATAATGATGATGCACATCTTAGATAGGGGCATCTGGCAATCTTTTTTTTTTTTTTTAGCTCTACCTACCGTCATCTAAGGGGGCCCCTGAGACACAGGGAGCTCCCTCACTAAAAGGCCCTCACTGTTCAGGGGCAGGGCCGGCTTTAGGGGGGGGGGGGTAAGCAGGTCAATTGTACCTGGGCCCGCCGGCTGATGGGGGGCCCCGATCACAGGCTTAGGGGTCCCCGGCCTCGAAGCCAAGAATCCACCCATTGTCGCTCGGCTAGTTTGTAGAGCTAAAAAAAAAAAAGGTCACCAAGTTTACCCCGGGCCCAAAATTCCTAGCGCCGGCCCTGATCAGGGGGCCCCATCCACTGCTCAGGGGGCCCCAGCCTCAGCTTGGGGGCCCCTACCAGCAACACAAAGCAAAATGAAGGTCCCCATCTGGCCTGAGGGCCCAAAATAATTTTTTTGCACCGGGGCCCTTGTTGACCTAGCTACACCACTGATCTTAGACAAACTTATTCTGCAAACTTATTGCAGAATTTTAACAAAATTAATTATAAAAGCTAAACATTTGGCTATAAACAGTGAGATTAACTGTTCAGATATTAAGATAAAAAGTGTCTGGAATATTAATGAAAGAGAAACCCACTGTAACATCCCCTGAACATCCCCTATAACTTTAATCATTAACGATAAGCTTGTAAATGGCCCCTCTTCCATAGAATGTGCTATTGACAACTACTTTCTAACAGTTGCTGAAAAAATAAAAGGAAAATTTATTGTTACCGAAAACAGTATCTATGTCCCTATTTCCCCCCAGTCAAAATGAAATTGAAAAAATTATGAAAACCCTCAAAAATAAAAAAAGTCATTTGGTTATGATGAGGTTTCCAACTATATGCTGAAACAATGTAGCAGCAGCGTTATTAGAGTTATCATCATATTTGTAATAGTTCCTTTGCAGAAGGTATCTTTCTCGACTCACTCAAGAAGTCAATAATCAAACTGTTGTATAAAAAGGGTGATACCTCAAACTATAGACCCATATCACTTCTGTCAGCATTTTCAAAGATCTTCAAAAAGTCAATGTACAGAATGGTGTCTGAAAATCTACAAAATAATGACCTATTCAGTAAAGCGCAGATTACTTTTAGGCAAGTTGTTTCCACAGCAATTTTTGGTTTCATAGGCAACATATTGGGAGCAATGGTTTAAAACATACTTGCAAAATAGAAAGCAGTGTCTATCATTGAAAGAAGTTAATACAGGAGACATTATTAATTCAGAGTGGGGAATAGTTAAATGTAGTGTACCTCAGGGTTCAATTCTTGGCCCTCTCATATTATCAAACTACATAAACGATTTCCCACATATATTAGGTGATAGTGAACCTATGGTGCTCTTTGCAGATGGTACTAGCATATCATTGAAGCACCTATCAGTACAAAATCTTGAAAAGGAAGACACAGTTAATTCAATTGGTTACAAAAAATAAAAGCAATTATTGATAGTAGTATCACAAAATTTCTGGGTATATACATATACGATTTTGGCCTGTTACTTTGAAAAACTACTGAACTGTGAAGAATCCCATGAAAGACTAGGATTCAGTCAGTCACAAGCAAGCATTAAACATTTAGAGCCACCAGACAAGAAATAAATACATGACATAATCCAAGGTCTGAAAAACAATATAGCTGCAGGGGAAGTGTGCGTGGAGACATTCCTGCCGTATTGATGCAACAAAATCCTCTCGGGTGTCCAGCCGGATGGTGTTGTAAAAACAGGGAAAGAGTTGTGGAAAGAAGCAGGTGGTCAAGTAAGGTAGGAACTGACAAACATATTGCAGGAAATCTGGCAAACAGAAAAAATTCCTAACGAATGGAAGAACGCACTGATACACCCATTGTACAAGAATGGTGACAAAATAGATGTGAACAATTACAGAGGAATTTCCCTGGTAGCAATGACATATAATATACTGTCAAAGGCTCTTCAAAACAGAATTGAACCAGTAATAGACAAACAAATTGGAGGATACCAAGGTGGGTTCAGAAAAGGACGATCCTGTCTAGAACAGATTCTAAATCTGAAAATTGTAATACGAGACAGGGTTACAAAAACTATGTAATAGTTTATGTGGACTTGAAGAAAGCCTACAACTCAGTAGATAGGGTCTCATTACCGAACATTTCACAGGAATTTGGTGTTGACTTAAAATCGGGCAGGCCTTCACCACAAAATATTTAAAAATGAAATTAAATTTATCGGAGAGATCTCTGAGGAATTTAAAATAAAAACTGGTGTCAGGCAGGGAGATGGGCTTTCTCCAATTATTTTCAGTTGCGTTTTGGAGAATGTAATATGAGTATGGGAAGAGAACCTCAAGGATAGGGGACTACATCATGAGATAAGATTAGGTTCAAAGCACAAAGGGTTTGGGGTAAACTGTTTGGCCTTTGCTGATGACATAGCAGTTTTCTCTGGAGCTATTGAAACCGCCCTGAACAAATCAACCTTCTGAAAGAAATAACAGGAAAATATGGACATCAGATCTCTTTTGAGAAGACTAAATTCACGACCAATATTAGAGCTTCACCCACAGTACATTATGGAAAAATTAACAAGGTCAATAAATTAAAATATCTAGGTGAAGAAATTCAGACTAATTTGCTAGATAAGGAAGCAAACATATCAAGAGCAAGAAAACAAGAACCAGCATACCAACAGACTAAAGATGCATACAATAAGAAGAATCTCTCAAGGAAAACTAAAATACTACAACCCAGTAATCAAATCAGAAGGTCTGTATACCCCAGAATGTTTGTTTTCTATGAGAACTGGAGAAATGGAAAAGATAGAGAAAAGGGTGAGGAAAATCTTGAAAATTTTTTTTGGGATCATTAGAAACTGAAAATGGTGAGTTTAGACACTAGAGGAATTAAGATCTATACAAGGAAGAAGAAACTGAAAGGATGTCAGATACAACCAGAAAGAGGACCGTCTCTAAAGACCACGTTGTTAAAAAGGGACGTTAAACTGTTAAAAAAAAAAAAAAAAAAAAAAAAAAAAAAAAAAAAAAAAAACCACAGAAAGAGGAAAATCAGTTTTTTTTGTCATATAATGAGAATGGATAACAACAGACTTACAAAAAGATTTTTCAACCATGTTTACAAGAGTAAGAAGACCAACCAGTGGATCCAAGGAGTAAAGAAAGATATGATTGAGATCGGAATAACAGAATATTTAATATAAGATAGAGCAACTTTCAGGAGATTGATCCAAAATTTCAAGGGTTTCCAGGAGAAGGAGAAGAGGAAATGTAATAACATATGGACGGAAGAAAGGAGGAAACAGCAAAGTGAAAGGGTGAAGAACTATTGGAAGTCAAGAAAGAAGGATTGATATGAATGCACAGGATTACTCTTAGTGGTCCTGTCCTTAGATGGCCGATATTGAAGAGAAGAAGATAACAAATGGAACTTGAAGCAACATATTCAACATTTCCTAAAAAAAAAAAAAAAAAGACTGTAGTCTGCAACACTTTCATTCATAGCTGTTACAGAAACAAGAAAGTTAGTATATTTTGCATATTTTCACTCCCAGCTCACTTATTGCATCTTATTTTGGCAATACTCTTCACAAGTGCAGAGGGTATTTAAGTCACAAAGCGTGCTATAAGAATTTTTTGTGGAGCAAGCCCACGGACATCGTGCAGGAATCTATTTAAAACCCTAGGACTACTTACAATGCCAGCACAGTGTGTATACTCCCTACTACCATTTGTAGAGGAAAATCCTGAACAATAAAATCTTAATGCTGACATTCATAGCCAACATACTAGGAATAAATATAACATTCACAAGGATTTCAAACATTGTCAATTCTACAGAAAAGGATAACATTTACTGGAGCTTTCTGATTCAGTGTCCTACCACAAGAAATAAAAATGTTATGTACAAAAACCTAACTTCTTTTAATTCAGAACCCATTTTACTCTGTGAAAGAATTTTCTTCTTGGAATTTGGCAACTAAGAATGACTGAGAAAATACTATATATTTGGTGTATAGAAGGATGAAGTGGCAAAGTTGTCTACAATTACAAAAATGATGTTTGATTTTCTTTCAACTGAAATCATTAACAAATGCAGCAATTGCATTTTCTGCAAATTTCACTCATTTCTAGTCAGGAAGTAAGATAAATAACACAAGGAAACAGAGATTTGCAAATACCTTAATAAGGGAATGATGTTTTACACAAGTGGTAGAGCAAAATACAAGAGGACAAAACATGTTGTATATCTTTATAATAAAATCTGGTGAAAATCTTGTAGGGTGTCAAGTAACTGAAGGAATAAATGATCACTGTGTCGTACTGATGGATATTAGGGGATTCAGTAAAGCAGTGGCCACAATAGCAGGAGGATAAAGGTATAATTACAAAAAGGCACAGACTTTAGAATTGAAGAAATAATTCAGGGAAAGGTTCAGCAAATGGAAGGACTGCACAAGTACAGTGGAGGCAAAATGGGAAGAGTTTAAGGAGATAATAAAAAAAGGGGTGACGAAATGTTTATTCCAAAGTAGAAAATAAAGATAAGTACAGAAGCTACCTACTACAATGGGGGAGTGAGAAGGGTAAAGAGGCTAGTGAGACAGGAACACTGAGCATGGTGGGTGAGCACTTAATGCTCTGGCCTCACATTCGTTCGAATCGTCATCCGGGCATCCAGATTTGGGTATCTCATGGTTTCCCCAAATCACTTTAGGTGAATGCAGGGATGCTTCCTTCAAAAGGCCATTGCCGAATTCATTCCTGATCCTAGTCATGAGTCCCATCCCTCCTCTAATGACCTCTACATTGACCAGGTGTAAAGCCATAAAAAAAGAGAGATAAGAAAAAAAAACAGATTTAAGAGACAGAAGGGCAGTAGGGAATACTTAAAACAAGCAATTAATAAGAGCAAAGAGAGAGGCAAAGATTGGGTTTATGAAGAATATTGTTGGTGCAGGAGGACCAATGAACGATGCATCTAGAAACTTCTATGGCTATATTAGAAAACTAAGGTGAAGGGAAGGTATTCAGACTATTGTAGATAAGTATGGAGTTGAAGTCACTGAGGATTTAAAAATTGCAGAGGTATTGAGTGACTGGTTTAGTGATACAACTAAGGGCATTAATCCTGCGATGGGAGTGAATGAATCAGAGGAGAGTCTCCTTAAAAGTATAAATGAGGAAACCCCAAAAATTGAAATAAATTCTCGGGAAATTATGAAGGAACTCAGAAAGCTAAAAAAACGTAAAGGGGCTGGTGTAGATAACATTACTACAGATTTATTAAAGATTGTGGAATATGATATTGCACCTTACCTTGAAATTTCATTTAAGACGAGTTTGGATTCTAGCTGCTTACCAGAGTATTCGAAAAGAGTGATAGTAGTACCAGTTCTTAAAGCAGAGGTTACAAATAGGGATGAAAATTACAGGCCAATTAGTTTGACATCAGTGATAGGCGTGATGGAGTGATTGATATGCAACTATATCAAAAATCTCTTTGAGGAAAGAAACTAGTTTTAAGATTGATAACATGGCTTTAGGCAAGGATTTTCATGTGAATCCCAGATGGTGAGCTAAATGCAAGATATTTGAGATTAATTGGACAAGGGATACCGAGTTGATAGTGTGGCTCCAGATATTTCTAAGCCATTTGACAGAGTGAGCCACAAAATGGTTTTAATAAACTGAAATCTATTGGATTGGATGAAAAAGTTATTTGTTGGGTAGAGGAATTACTAAAAGTCAGAAAGCAAAGTGTTATAGTAGGAAATACATTAACAAAAAAAAAGTGGAAGTAAATATAGGAGTGCCACAAGATAGTGTACTGGGACCACTGCTGTTCCTAATTCTATTGAATGATTGTGTTTATGGGTTACGGTCGGAGTCTAGGGATTTTGCAGATGATATAATGGTATACAATAGGATCAAAACAGGTGAAGACTGTGAACAGCTGCAGGGTGACCTGGATAGGATATCTAAATGGGTTAGTCAGCATGGAATGAAGATAAATGGAAAAGTGAGCTTATTTGGTACACAGATAAAAAAACAAAAGGTTAATTATGATTGTAGGGTGGGGTCAGAATTGCTTGTTGAAAGCTTGAAGTGTAAATATCTTGGCATAACGTTTGATAACAAACTAAGTTGGGCAGAGCACACATTAGGCAGGTGGTAGGAAAAGGTTAAAAAATCCTTCATTTACTGGAGAGGGCGATGAGAGGATGTACCAGAGAAGCTAGGGAGTTGGGTTACAAAACTTTGATCAGACCATTGATTAAATATGGTGGTGTAATTTGGGACACACATTTTGGTTATCAAATACAGGAGTTACAAGGTGTGCAAAGAAATGCAGCTAGATTTGTTAGTGGAAATTATCGCAGGACCCAGTCAGTAACTGATATGATAGGGGAGCAGGATTGGGACTGATTGGAAGAAAGGAAGAGGGTGAAGAGAGTGCTGAAAATGTACAGGGCATATGTTGGTGATGGGGCTTGGAGGGGTATTGGTCAAAGAATTCTATCCTCCAATGAATACCACTCCAGCTACTTTATCATATTAGTTACCAATTGTGTTCTGCGGTAATTTCCAAAGAAAAATCTGGCAGCCATTCTCTGCAACCCCTTCAACTCCTGTATTTGATAACCAAAATGTGGATCCCATGCTACATCTCCATATTCCAGCAGTGGTCTGACCGAAGTTTTGTACCCCAGTTCACTTACTTCTCTAGTGCATCCCTTCATCACTCTTTCCAACAGGTGAAGGATTCTGAACCCTTTCCCTAATACCTGTCCAATGTGTCCTGCTCAGTTAAGTTTGCTATCAAATGTTATGCCAAGGTATTTACATTTCGAGTGTTCAATAAGTAGCTCCTTCCCCACTTCATAATTGTAATCAACCTTTAGCTTTTTATCTGTGTACCTAATAAGCTGACTCTTCTTTGCATTTATCTTAATCCCATGTTGACTCACCCAGCTAGTTATCCTATCTAGATCACCCTGCAGGTGTCTACAGTCTTCCATTATTTTGATCCTTTTATATAACATTATTTCATCTGCAAACTATCTAACATAGTAAGCCATTCACATAGCCATTTATTAGAATAATGAATAGCAATGGTCCCAATACACTACACATGTTAACTCCTACTTGTTTTGATACTGCATCTCCTACTATAACTTTTTGCTTTCTACATTTTAAGAAATGTTCTACCCAGCATAACACATTTCTAACAACTCCAATAGTTTTTACCTTTTGTAGCACCATTTTATGGCTCACTTTGTCAAAGGCCTTTGAAAGATCTAATGCTAAAATATTAACTTGACCTCCCCTGTCCTTTTCATCAGAAATATCTTGTATATAGCCTACTAACTGATATTTGCATGAATATCATTGTTTAAAACCATGATGTCATCTTGAAAACTACTTACATTCCTGTCAGAAACTTCTAATATTGTTGTATAATAATCTCTCCATTATTTACCTATGACTTATCACAAACTGAATGGCCTGTAGTTTTCATCCCTGTTTGTCACCCTTCCCTTATTGACTGGTACTACTATCAAACTTTTCCAGTCATCTTGTAAACAACAAGTATCCAGATTCAATTTAAATAATGTTTCAAGGTAAGCTACTATGACCCAATAATATTCTTCATAAACTCATCACTAGCCAGTTTCTTTGACATAATTAATTCGTTGGTTAGTTGTTTCTTGACTTCCCTACTGCCTTGCTGTTTCTTAACTCTTTTATGTTTCATCTCACCATACTCTTTAATCTCCTCACCTCCTTGTTATAGTATGAAGGTTCTGCATTTCTGTTTGATCTCTGTTTTGGAATAAACATTTCATCACACTTTTTTATTATTTCTTTGTACGATTCCCACTTTGTCTCCACTGAAATTGTGCCATTCTTCCATTTAATAAAATTAACACTGAAATATCTTTTCAGTTACAAAATTTGTGCTTTTTATAATTGTTTCTATTTCCCCCTCCAGTTCTGGCTACTGGTTTACTGAATCCCCTTATATCTATCAAGACTGCATTGTGGTCACCTATTCCTTCAGTTACTTGACACCTGACAAGATTATCATCAGGCTTTACTAGGAAGATATGCAACATGTTTGGTTCCCTTGTTTTCTGCTCAACCACCTGTGTAAATAAAGCCTCCTTCACTTATTTGCAAATCTCTGTTCCTTATTAATCTTATTTCCTACCCAGTTGACACCCGGTAAGTTCATTTCCCCCCAGTAATGACCATTCTATGCTCACTTCTGCACTCTGAATTTAGTTTCTCCCCAAGAGCCTCATCTTTATCATTCTGCTACGGTATACAGCCATCACCCTGACTTTTTCTTTTTTTGTTTCCCAGATGTCTACCCCACGTAAGTGATGGTCTTGTTCTCTGAACACCAGTGAACTGAAGTAGTATTTGCTAACCAATATGAATAACCTACCACCAGTTGCTCCTCTATATCTGCGGTACACTATGGATCATCAGTAAAAATCTCATTGTCTAGTACTCCTTCTTTTTACCAGGACTCTACCCAAATAACTACTTCAAGTTCAAGTTTCTCAATTAGGTTTACAAACTCCATTACTATGATCATTATACTTCTACAGTGTACCAGTAACACTCTTGTCACTGGCTTTGCAATATTTTCAGCTCTAACATTCGCCTTCCCAGATCTGCCTGACTCTTTTATTGTTTCAAAGCTTCTTCTATTTCTTTAGTATTAGTAATTTTTTTTACTATAGAGCTACACGTAGTATCCATATGATTACCTATTTTTAACCCCTCACCAGCAGCCCTTAATCTAAATGAGGGACAGTCCCAACCATGTCACCACTGGAAGTGGCCTCCCTCACAGCCCTGGCCAATAATTCAGAATGTATTCCCTTGCCCCTACTATTTAGGTGTAGACCATGCCTAGTGAAACCCCACCTACCAGTGGTCTCCACAGGCACATCCCCCATGACAGGAGTAATGCTGTTCCCAAGCAGCACCTCAGTTTCCACCTTTACCCGCCTTACAGCGTGGTTCAATCAGGGCCGGCGTTTCGTGTTAGGCCCGGGTGGGTAGTCAGGCACTGAAAAGAGAGGGGGGGGGGGGGTAGTTCCCTAAAAAATCTTACTTAAAATAATAATAGTGATAACTATGGAATCAAATTCTTAAGGGAAATTTATAGGAGAAAAACTAGAAAATGAATTTAAAAATTCATCATATAATTTATTCATTAATATATTTATTAATTATATTTTAGCTATGTACGAAACATTGTTATTTTTTAAAATTTACTATTAATCAGTAGTCTATCAATTGCGCAATGCAAAAATTGTAATGCGCTTCTCGCATTCGAAAGGACGCGGGTTCGAATCCCCGTCCGGGCATCCAGATTTAAATTTTTCATGGGTTTCCCCAAATCACTCCAGGCGAATGCCGGGATGCTTCCTTAAAAAAAAAGGCCATGGCCGTATTCCTTCCCGTTTCTTGTCCCCAGCCCCATCCCGCCTCTAATGACCTTAGCCTTCGACGAGGTGTAAGGCCCTAAGTAAAAACAAAATGTAATGCGCTTTGCTTCTTTGGAAATGAAACGATTCAATAATTTTTCCAAATCAAGTTCTTCAGTAAGGTTGCTACATATATGTAAAATAGCGATGTTATTTAATAGATCTTGCAACATTATCGATCTCTTGAGTCGGCGTAAGGCCGAAAAACTTCATTCATTTGAACAGGATGACCCAGGAATTGTGATGAGTAGTCAGACGAAGCATACAAACTCTGGTATGAGTCCTCTAGTCCATTTGTACTTCTGTAAAAAATCTACAACCACTCTTAAATTTTTTGCCTTCTCATCTTGCCTTTTCAACAGTTGTAAAAACATGTCTCCATCAATGAGCAATCTTTCTTGGTCAAAATCATGATTGTAGAAATTTATAATTTTTGCTACATTTGTGGGTTGTCCCAAAGTGAATCGTTCTAACAATTTGAAGAAGTGGGTGGAAACGTTGTTAGTGAACAAAACAAATAAGGCTTATTAAGTTGAGGCCATGGATTGTCTTTCGCCCAGTTTTTAAAAATAAATGGTACTGGAGAACTACTCGAAATAGTTTCCAGGGGAAAAAATTATTCATATGAGGGGCAGTCAAAAACTTCCCGGAATTTCATTGTAACCCTTTATTAACAAGAGATAAGTACACATTTAACTAATCTCATTTAAAGAAAGCTCTTTCCGAAGACACACACTTGCTCCCCCACTCCTGCCATTGCTGGAAACAACGATGAAAATCCTGTTTTGGTATCTTCCAAAGTTCAGCTGTCGCTTTGGTTTAGATGTCTTCTACGTTGGCAAAACGGTTACCTTTGAGGCCCATTTTCATCTTGGGAAAGAGCCATAAATCCGATGGCGCTAAATCCGGTGAGTAGGGAGGCTGGTGGAGGATTGGAATGTTCTTTTCTGCAAGCCATGTCTGCACAACAATCGATGTGTGGGAGGGAGCATTGTCGTGATGCAGTAACCATCCTCCTTTCCATTGTCCCGGACGCCATCGGATTCTAGTGTTAGGTCAAGTGACAAATATATTAGCGGAAAATGGATAACTCGAAAAAAAAAATCGTAAATCAGGAAAAACGAAAGTAGCACTGCTACGTTTGTTTATTAGTCCATGCGCATTATTACAATTTCAAGAATTAATTCAGGCAAAGATATTTTTACTAAATAATTGGTTAAAAAAAAACCTTGTAAATTCATTTAAAAAATTAACCCAACAGTTTTCATCCAACTTCAATATTTAAATGTGGAAACTGTACAGGAAAAAAAAAAAAAAACCATTCGTTCACAGCAATAAAATCCTCATGTTGGTGTCCTTTTAAATATACTTTCGCAATTTGTCCTACAATTCATAATAGGTTTTATTGGCCGGTCAGGTTTAGTTACGTGTATCTCCCTCACTAAAAATTCAACGGAGAAATCTGTGCAGTTTTGATACCATTCCTCTGAGAGCAGCAGGATCACCTCATCTTCACACAACTCTCTTAAAACCAAAAACTGCAATGCTCAGTCACTCATTTTTCACAAATTATGCTCTATTATAGCCAAAATGTTTAAATCCGCCATACAAAATAATAGAGAGTGGCAAGAGAAAACATCCAGCAAATAAACCTGATGACACGTACTCGGACCGCGGACGTGATGTTTATATATACAACTTGGTTGCCAATTAAGTGCACTACAAAGTTGGCAATCAAGTTGGTCGTCTGTGGGCCCCTTAGGTATATGTTTAATTATATGATAGTAGCGTGTCTCAAAATGAAACCAAAACTAAGTCCTATTTAGATATTTGTGTACAAAAACTGAATCTGTGGCATAATGTACTTTAGGTAAAAAATAACGTTCTCTGAAAGAACGTACCACCATTGATTTAAAAAGCAATTTGAAATCCATCCATCCAGAAGAATTTAAAACGTCTGAAAAATTTAATGTAGATCTTAAGTTACATGTAAAAAAAATTACCAATATCACTCTAGTCAAGTAGTAAAAGCAAAAAGGACTGCCATTAAAAGTAGAGCCTCTTAAGTGATAGCAAATGAACGATCACAATTATTCTATGTTGTTTCCATTGGTCCCCAGGTTTTTGTCAGCCCCGCCTAGCAGTGTCTAGCGAAAAATTGTTCAGCGAAGGTTTAATTTGTGTATATGGAAAAGGGAGGGGGGAGGAAAAAATTAAAAATGAGAAAAGGCTGCTAAGCGTTTGTTTGTAAAAAATAACTTGCCACTTTAAGCTTTCGAATATTAATTATAGTAATTAGAAAACTACTACTTCAAAATCAGTTACTGTTTGATTTGATTATTAAAATAAACATTATTCCACTTCTCATTTTTATTAAATAGAAGTAACTAGACACTAAATCATATTTTCATAAAACTTAGGCTTCTGTTTCCGCTTCCATAATGTCTCTTCCGTTACATCTCTAATACATACACGTGAATATTCATTACATGCGCACGTATTTATGTATAGAGTGAAGAACAGGAATAAGAATTTTACTTTTACTTACTTTCACGATTTTGACTGTCAGCTGACTGAATAAGGCCATCTTTTAAGGTTCCAGTGGATCATTCGTCGAAGGGTGATAGAAATTTATCCTTCACTTTCTGCTGTCTTCTAGCATTATCTAGACTCAATTCGTTTCTCCTGTTCAGCTTCACTACGAATGTATCTTTTTTTTTTTTTTTGTTAGAATTAGGTGAAACGCCTCACATGACTGCTTTGGACGCACCCTATTTTCTTGCGTTCACTCACAAGATTGTTTGCTCAGTAGGCGACATCTGGGGTGGCGGTCTCGACTGAAACATCAAAGGGATTTAGCGCGTCGCTAATTGTGCTGTGGGCACACAGGCTATTATATACGCATTTTGATGAATGAAACTAACATGATTACCTGCTCTGCTCGCTATTTCTTTCTTTCTCTCAATTCTTTCGCCTATGAACTCTCAAATTCCGGGTGGGTGAAATACCCACCCGGAATTTCCCGGGTGGGTACTGCTACCCACCATACCCACATTATCCGCCGGCCCTGGGTTCAATTACTGTTGGTCATGGCAACTTAACATGCATGAGCTCCACCCTAGCGTATTGTACCCTCTTCTGAACCTTCTTCAGGTCACTCTCTGTACTATAATTTGCATTTCTATTGATAGTGTTGCCCACACATCCCACTATCACTACCCTATCCTCCTGGGTGAAACCCCTGCATAGTGTACCAATATTCTCTATTACCTGACCTAAAGTAGCACTAGGGTTGAAAAAACTTGTGACCTGGAAACCTGTGCCAATCTGATCATGCAAAAGAGGGCCTACACCTCCCCCTTGGCTACTACCTAGCAGTAGAACCCATGTCTTCCTATTACTTCCTTGCACGACCCTATCCCTAAAGACCTGCTGCACCTTACCTACTCCTACATCTACATGAGGCTCCTCCCCTACTGACTCTGGTAACCGGTCAAACCTATTTTTTCCACCAATTTCTGGACTGTCTGGTTTGTTCATCTTGTTCACTTCTGTTCCCCTATTAGCTGTTATCAGCACCTATCTATCCTTATCTCCCTCTTCTCCATTCCCATCATGTCTTTCTGCCACTCTAGGCTGAGTTGCCACAGGCAAGGCCTCCACAGACCTTTCCACCATAGGCCATGCATCCATAGGCATAGCTTCAAGGACCCTGACTCTTTCCAACAACACTATAATCATTTCATCATTCTCCCTCATCCTTACGCCCACCTCCCTGATCCCTACATCCCTAATGCAAAGTGGACAAAACCATAGGAGAGCCTCATTTATTTCCCACGTTCCCTCTCCACTGCATGCCCAATGAAACTTCTTCTTATACCCCATACCATTCTTCATGTTCCTGCAACAGGCGCCACACTTTCCAGACATGATTTTTCCAAAACACTTCAAGTACCTTCCAAATAAAGATTAAAATTTGTTATTGCCTTTGGTAGATTATTATTGAGTGGAGTAGCTTCTTAAACTGCCAGATTCTAATTTAGGACAGTTTAACAAGGCTACACATACAACACCTACTTTGTTCCTAAGAGCTGTAACTACTCTAGTATACCACTGACCTGGAATAGTACCACTAATTCTGCTATATATGAGTTAATCAAAGATTAATTAAACTGTTTCCCTACTCTACTGCCCAAGTCTACAGACACACAGTGTATTATAAGATCCGACAGTTGTCTCAGTCTCTAGGACCTAGAGACTGAGCCATTACGGGATACTCTTTATACTTGTTCTGCTACAGAACTCTAAATCCACTAAATACCACACGAGCATTATACAGTACAGTTAAAATATAAATACCTGTTTTTGTTAAGCAAGTGAGTTATCACAGTGTCCACTTCCCTCAGTATTCATAAAATCTGAATGTTGATTATAGAAATGTAAGTAACTAACCGGTTATCAGTTGCTGGTAACATTATTGATATTATTAATACGTGTATGAACTGTTCTACATCACTGAAACTGTTTTCATAAGGGATCAAAGTGAACATATCTATATATCTATTTACTCAGTCACAAAGGATAAAGTTCCTACCTTCATAAATGGCTCTCTGCGTGAAGTTCTACTGCTAACCCCACACCTAATTTTTATTACTTTCCTTTGGGATCTAAACACTTTTGACTGATTAAAAAAATACACACACTCCTGTGGCAACCTCCCTACACACCTGCCTTTCACCTTTCCTCTTGCAACCTACTTTTGCCCTCAACTAATATTTACTTTAAATTCCTTCAGTGTTTCCGGTAAATTATTCTACACTTCTCTTTGCAATTTATTCCAATCCCATACACCCTATCCTACGAAAGAAAATTTTCCCTCATCCTTATGCCTGCGAGCTTGTGGTGATGATCATCTTTACCCTTCTATGCACCTCTCTTAATTTTCTCAACAATATCTTTTCATGCTTCATCACCAATATAGGCCTTGTACACTCCCATGACTCTTCTAACCCTCCTTCTATCCTCCAATGAATGCCACTTCAGCTCCTTTATCATATTAGTTACAGATTGGGTTTGCAGTAATTTCCAAAAACAAATCTGGCAGCCCTTCTCTGCAGTCCCTCACACTCCTGTATTTGATACCCAATATGTGGGTCCCATACTACACCACCATGTTCCGGCAGTGGGCTGACCAAAGTTTTCTACCCCAATTCCCTTACTTCTCTAGTGCATCCCCTCAACACTCTTTCAAACAGGTGAAGGATTTTGAACCCTTTCCCTACCACCTGTCCAGTGTGTCCTGCCCTGTTAAGTCTACTATCAAATATAATGCTGAGGTATTTAAATTTCGAGTCTTTAATAAGTATCTCCTTCCCCACTTTATAATTAGGGCGAGGAAAGCCAGCCCTTATACTAGGCGACTATTTGTACAGTTTTGACTTTTTGTTAAAACTGCTGCATCTCTAGATGTGAAATTGAACATAATAAATCAAAGTCAATTCTGTATGTGTCATCAATCATTATTTTTGCAAAAAATAAGTTTCCATATATTTGAAGCTTACTTTATACACTTTTAGTCAAATATTATTGTCTAAGGAATGTGTGTACCAAATTACAGACCAACAGGACAATTTTTATAGATTCCGACTTATTAACGTGGAGCCTTTTGAGGAACTGACAAACAAAATTTGTAACATACATACAACAAGGCACACAACCACACTTCAAGCAGTCACTATCCAGAAACATTAATTTGTCTACTGAAATCAGAAGAAATAATACACGTCCACTATTAGTCCAGTTGACAGTATCGTACATGCATTTTTTCTACAAGAAATCGTATAGATCGTTCAGTAGATAATTTCGTTTAGATCACAGTAAATATGCAATACAATAAGGTCTCACGTTCCGAACCTAGTGTACAAATCTTTGAAAGCTAAAGGAAGTGAAAACATTAAGAAATTTCTGGAGAAACATGAAGTTTAATTTTTGTAAGTAGTTGAATTAGTATGATCATATTTTGGTCATCTGCTGCATTTTCCCTTGTGTTGATGGTTCAAATTACACATATTCTGTAATTCTCCACTTATTTAGGACATGGGTTCAATACGGGATCAAGAATTCAATTACGTGTTTTTTTTTTTTTTCCTTTCTTTTTTTTCATGAAACCTTCTCCATATTTTAATGACTTTATGTAATCCTTCAGTTAAAAGGTGGTTAAAGTAGCTAACAATAATTCCACATTCAATGTTGCATTGCTTTAAGTAAATGAAGATTTTTTGAGAAAGAGAAATTAATTCTTTTGATCAAACAAGTTTTCCTTCAAGATAGAAATAAGGTACGAAAATGTTGATCTGAAAACAAATGAAGACTGTACATAACTACCTCAAATATTAATTCAAACTTTCCTTTTTGGACAGGCCAAATGAAGAAATATTTCTAACAATGAATACATTCTTAATGAAACCACGTACAATGCTGAGCTATTTCTGAGCTGGCAAACCATCACTTATGCCCTATTAAAAAATTTTCCATTATGGGCATACGAGTATGTGTCCACAAACTTTGTAAGTCAGAACCTATAACTCATGAGGGCGAGCGGCACTAGGTACATTTTTGTTGTAAACGTTTTCAAAAACTACTGCACGTCTAGACGCATAATTGAACATTAGTTAGCACGCCCTAATAATTTAGTCATCAATAGATATGTCATCAATTATTATTTTTGTAAAAAAAATTGTAATCATTTTTGTTATCACATATATGTAATGGCAGGAATATTGATGGTTCGTTTTGAACTTATGAAAACAGTGGTTGTGTTCCAATTACACCGTCAACTAAATTTTGTAAAATAGAGAATACCATTTGTTGAAGAAAACAATTTCCAATACAATTAGCTTTCACAATCACAGTACATAAAGCTCAGGTTTGACACTGGATAAAGTTGTTGTCGATATTGGAGAAAAAGAAACTTCTGCTGGTTTAACATATGTTGCGCTGCGGAGATTAAACATTTAGAAAGGCCATCTCAAGACAGAATTAGTAACATCAAAAATTCAATTATGTTAAAATGTAGAAAACTGGAAACAACTCGAATGAGAAATTTTGTATCTGATTAAAAACAAATTAAATAATCATTTAAAGATTGTAAATATGACTACTTATTGTTTTCAACAAACTAAAAACATGGATTTTGATGATAGTACGTGAAGTTTGAATATTAAAATTCTGATTATTATTATTCAATTTATTTAATTGTATATAATATTTCTTATAACAAAACTTCGCGAGCCACCAAAAAGCCATGCTTTTAGTCAGTCATAATCAACAATTAGAATTTTTATCTGTGTTCCTAAAAAGCTGGCTCTTCTTTGCATTTATCTTCGTCCCATGTTGACTCACCCAGGTAGTTATCCTATCTAGATCATTCTGCTGCTGTCTACAGTCTTCTGTTGATTTAATCCTTTTATATAACATTATGTCATCTGCAAACAATCTAACTTCTGGCAGTAAGCCATTAACACAACCATTCATTCGAATAACGAATAGCAATGGTCCCAATACACTGCCTTGTGGAACCCCTATGTTCACTCCTACTTCCTTTGACACTGCATTTCCAACTCTAACCTTTTGCTTTCTACGTTTTAGGAATTCTTCTACCCAGCAAATCATCTTTCTATCAACTGCAATAGTTTTGACCTTATTTACTACCATTTTATTGCTCACTCTGTCAAAGGCCTTTGAAAGATCTACTGCTAAAATATCAACTTGACCTCCCCTGTCCATTTCAACAGAAATATCTTGCATATAGCCTATTACCTGAGATTTGCATGAATTTCTTATCTAAAACCATGTTGCTGACTTGAAAATCACTTACGTTCCTCACAGAAACTTCTAATATGGTTGCATATTAATCTCTCCATTAATTTACATACCACTTATGTTGAGCTGATTGAGCTATAGTTTTCAATCCAGTTTGTCACCTCTCCTTTATGGACTGGTAATACTATCGCACTTTTCCAGTCATCTAGTAAACAACAAGTATCCAGACTCAATTTAAATAATGCTTCAAGGTAAGGTACAATGTCCCATCCTACTATAATTGAGATATGTGTAGTAATATTATCAACACCAGCCCCTTTATGCTTTTTTAGATTCCTTAGTTCCGTCATGATATCTTCATATTTAATTTCAAAGTTTCTAATCTGCTCACATCCAAAAGGCCTGTTTTCTAGTATAACCCCAAAGATTCCTGAATTATTGTCCTTAATGGTCTCACTGAACCAATTACATAATACCTCTGCCTGTTTTAAATCCTCAGTTACTTCTTCTCTGTCATTATAATTGTCTCAGCACTCTCTCTTTATCTCAGTTTCTGATATATCTATAGAAATTTCTAGATGCATCAGTCAGAGGTCCCCCTGGACCAATAATATTCTTCATAAACTCATCCTTAGTTTCTTTGGCTTTATTAATTCCTTGGTTAGTTGTTTCATGACTTCCCTACTGCCATGCTTTTTCTTAACTGTGTTGTGTTCTCGTCTCAACAATCACTTTAACCTCCTCACCTCCTTGTTATACAAGTTCTGTATTTATCCTTTTTCTGTTTTCGAATAAATATTTCTTTGCCATTATTTTTATTATTTCCTTGAAATCTTCCCACATTGTCTCCACTGTACTTATGCCATTCTTCCATTTAGTAAAATTAACTCTGAAATATCTTTTCAGTTTCAAAATTTGTGATTTTTTTTTTTTTATAAATGTTTCTATTTCCCTTGGTTTCTGCTCAAGCGCCCATGTAAAGCCTCCTTCTCTTATTTGAAAATCTCTGTTCCTTTCTGGTATTAATCTTATTTCCTACCCAGTTGATACCTGGTAAGTTCAAATCCCCACCAATAATGATCATTCTATGCTTACTTCTGAACTTTATGAATTTAGTTTCTCCCCAAGAGCTTCATCTTTATCATTGATTCCTACTCTATGGTATGCAGCCAAAACCTTAAATTTTTCTTTTTCTACTTCCCCAGAAGTCTACCCCAAGTAACTCTTGGTCATCATATCTTAACACTAGTGGGCTGTAGTATCTGTTAACCAGTGTTAATACCCCTCCCCAAGTTGCTGTGGTACACTCTGCTCTGTAACTACCAGGAAAATCCTCATTGTCTGGTACTCCTGCTTTTAACCAGCACTCTACCACTATAACTACTTCAAGTTCATGTATCTCTATTAGGTTTGCCAACACCATTACTTTGTTCATTATACTTCTACAGTGTACCAGTAACACTCTTGTCACTGGCTTTGTGATATTTTCAGCTCTAACATTCGCCTTCCCAGATCTGCCCGACTCTTTTATTGTTTCAAAGCTTCTTCTATTTCTTTAGTATTAGTAATTTTTTTTACTATAGAGCTACACGTAGTATCCATATGATTACCTATTTTTAACCCCTCACCAGGAGCCCTTCATCTAAAAAAGGGACCGTCCCAACCATGTCACCACTGGAAGTGGCCTCCCTCACAGCCCTGGCCAATAATTCAGAAAGTATTCCCTTGCCCCTACTATTTAGGTGTAGACCATGCCTAGTGAAACCCCACCTACCAGTGGTCTCCACAGGCACATCCCCCATGACAGGAGTAATGCTGTTCCCAAGCAGCACCTCAGTTTCCACCTTTACCCGCCTTACAGCGTGGTTCAATTACTGTTGGTCATGGCAACTTAACATGCATGAGCTCCACCCTAGTGTATTGTACCCTCTTCTAAACCTTCTTCAGGTCACTCTCTATACTATAATTTGCATTTCTATTGATACTGTTACCCATACATTCCACTATCACTACCCTATCCACCTGGGTGAACCCCTGCATAGTGAACCAATATTCTCTATTACCTGACCTAAAGTAGCACTATGGTTGAAAAAACTTGTGACATGGTAACCTGTGCCAATCTGATCATGCAAACGAGGGCCTACACCTCCCCCTTGGCTACTACCTAGCTGTAGAACCCATGTCTTCCTGTTCCTTCCTTGCACGCCCCTATAAAGACCTGCTGCACCTTACCTACTCCTACATCTACATGAGGCTCCTCCCCTACTGACTCTGGTAACCGGTCAAACCTATTTTTTCCACCAATTTCTGGAGTGTCTGGTTTGTTCATCTTGTTCATTGCTGTTCCCCTATTAGCTGTTATCAGCTCCTACCTATCCTTATCTCCCTCTTCTCCATGCCCATCATGTCTATCTGCCACTCTAGGCTGGGTTGCCACAGGCAAGGCCTCCACAGACCTTTCCACCATAGGCCATGCATCCATAGGCTTAGCTTCAAGGACCGTGACTCTTTCCAACAACACTATAATCATTTCGTCACTCTCCCTCATCCTTACGCCCACCTCCCTGATCCCTACATCCCTAATGCAAAGTGGACAAAACCATAGGAGAGCCTCATTTATTTCCCACGTTCCCTCTCCACTGCATGCCCAATGAAACTTCTTCTTACACCCCATACCATTCTTCATGTTCCTGTGGCAGGCGCCACACTTTCCAGACATGATTTTTCCAAAACACTTCAAGTACCTTCCAAATAAAGATTAAAATTTGTTATTGCCTTTGGTAGATTAGTATTGAGTGGAGTAGCTTCTTAAATTGCCAGATTCTAATTTAGGACAGTTTAACAAGGCTACACATACAACACCTACTTTGTTCCTAAGAGCTGTAACTACTCTAGTATACCACTGACCTGGAATAGTACCACTAACTCTGCTATATATGAGTTAATCAAAAATTAATTAAACTGTTTCCCTACTCTACTGCCCAAGTCTACAGACACACAGTGTATTTTAAGGTCCGACAGTTGTCTCAGTCTCTAGGACCTAGAGTACTGAGCCATTACGGGATACTCTTTATACTTGTTCTGCTACAGAACTCTAAATCCACTAAATACCACACGAGCATTATACAGTACAGTTAAAATATAAATACCTGTTTTTGTTAAGCAAGTGAGTTATCACAGTGTCCACTTCCCTCAGTATTCATTAAATCTGAATGTTGATTATAGAAATGTAAGTAACTAACCGGTTATCAGTTGCTGGTAACATTATTGATATTATTAATACGTGTATGAACTGTTCTACATCACTGAAACTGTTTTCATAAGGGATCAAAGTGAACATATCTATATATCTATTTACTCAGTCACAAAGGATAAAGTTCCTACCTTCATAAATGGCTCTCTGCGTGAAGTTCTACTGCTAACCCGAAACCTAATTTTTATTACTTTCCTTTGGGATCTAAACACTTTTGACTGATTAAAAAAATACACACACTCCTGTGGCAACCTCCCTACACACCTGCCTTTCACCTTTCCTCTTGCAACCTACTTTTGCCCTCAACTAATATTTACTTTAAATTCCTTCAGTGTTTCCGGTAAATTATTCTACACTTCTCTTTGCAATTTATTCCAATCCCATACACCCTATCCTACGAAAGAAAATTTTCCCTCATCCTTATGCCTGCGAGCTTGTGGTGATGATCATCTTTACCCTTCTATGCACCTCTCTTAATTTTCTCAACAGTATCTTTTGATGCTTCATCACCAATATAGGCCTTGTACACTCCCATGACTCTTCTAACCCTCCTTCTATCCTCCAATGAATGCCACTTCAGCTCCTTTATCATATTAGTTACAGATTGGGTTTGCAGTAATTTCCAAAACAAATCTGGCAGCCCTTCTCTGCAGTCCCTCACACTCCTGTATTTGATACCCAATATGTGGGTCCCATACTACACCACCATGTTCCGGCAGTGGGCTGACCAAAGTTTTCTACCCCAATTCCCTTACTTCTCTAGTGCATCCCCTCAAAATAAGATAAGAGAAATCAGGCCAGAACCGATTCATTTCTGTACTCATTTTTTTCCCACGAGCGATTAGGGAATGGAATAGAAAGGATTTACCGGGCGAGTAGTAAACTTAAAATCCGACAGGAGTAGCTTTCGATAAAGCACTCCAGCCATCCTGATCTGGGTTTTCCATGGTTTTCCCAGATCACTCCACGCGAATGCGGGGATGGTTCCTCACAATAGCCCATGGGCGCCTCCTGCCATATCCCTTATAACCCTTCCAAACCATAACCCTTTTCGATAGGTGCTATGCACCTCCGCCACACACTTTTAGTGAATCGCGGAAGTAATAATAATAATAATAATAATAATAATAACACTCTATCAAACAGGTGAAGGATTTTGAACCCTTTCCCTACCACCTGTCCAATGTGTCCTGCCCTGTTAAGTCTACTATCAAATATAATGCTGAGGTATTTAAATTTCGAGTCTTTAATAAGTAGCTCCTTCCCCACTTTATAATTAGGGCGAGGAAAGCCAGCCCTTATACTAGGCGACTATTTGTACAGTTTTGACTTTTTGTTAAAACTGCTGCATCTCTAGATGTGAAATTGAACATAATAAATCAAAGTCAATTCTGTATGTGTCATCAATCATTATTTTTGCAAAAAATAAGTTTCCATATATTTGAAGCTTACTTTATACACTTTTAGTCAAATATTATTGTCTAAGGAATGTGTGTACCAAATTACAGACCGACAGGACAATTTTTATAGATTCCGACTTATTAACGTGGAGCCTTTTGAGGAACTGACAAACAAAATTTGTAACATACATACAACAAGGCACACAACCACACTTCAAGCAGTCACTATCCAGAAACATTAATTTGTCTACTGAAATCAGAAGAAATAATACACGTCCACTATTAGTCCAGTTGACAGTATCGTACATGCATTTTTTCTACAAGAAATCGTATAGATCGTTCAGTAGATAATTTCGTTTAGTTCACAGTAAATATGCAATACAATAAGGTCTCACGTTCCGAACCTAGTGTACAAATCTTTGAAAGCTAAAGGAAGTGAAAACATTAAGAAATTTCTGGAGAAACATGAAGTTTAATTTTTGTAAGTAGTTGAATTAGTATGATCATATTTTGGTCATCTGCTGCATTTTCCCTTGTGTTGATGGTTCAAATTACACATATTCTGTAATTCTCCACTTATTTAGGACATGGGTTCAATACGGGGTCCAGAATTCAATTACGTGTTTTTTTTTGTTTTTTTTTTTTTTCCTTTTTTTTTTCATGAAACCTTCTCCATAATTTAATGACTTTATGTAATCTTCAGTTAAAAGGTGGTTAAAGTAGCTAACAATAATTCCACATTCAATGTTGCATTGCTTTAAGTAAATGAAGATTTTTTGAGAAAGAGAAATTAATTCTTTTGATCAAACAAGTTTTCCTTCAAGATAGAAATAAGGTACGAAAATGTTGATCTGAAAACAAATGAAGACTGTACATAACTACCTCAAATATTAATTCAAACTTTCCTTTTTGGACAGGCCAAATGAAGAAATATTTCTAACAATGAATACATTCTTAATGAAACCACGTACAATGCTGAGCTATTTCTGAGCTGGCAAACCATCAATTATGCCCCATTAAAAAATTTTTCCATTATGGGCATACGAGTATGTGTCCACAAACTTTGTAAGTCAGAATCTATAACTCATGAGGGCGAGCGGCACTAGGTACATTTTTGTTGTAAACGTTTTCAAAAACTACTGCACGTCTAGACGCATAAATTGAACATTAGTTAGCATCGCCCTATAATTTAGTCATCAATAGATATGTCATCAATTATTATTTTTGCAAAAAATTGTAATCATTTTTGTTAGCACATATATGTAATGGCACGGAATATTGATGGTTCGTTTTGAACTTATGAAAACAGTGGTTGTGTTCCAATTACACCGTCAACTAAATTTTGTAAAATAGAGAATACCACTTGCTGAAGAAAACAATTTCCAATACAATTAGCTTTCACAATCACAGTACATAAAGCTCAGGTTTAACACTGGATAAAGTTGTTGTAGATATTGGAGAAAAAGAAACTTCTGCTGGTTTAACATATGTTGCGTTGCTGGAGATTAAACATTTAGAAAGCCCGTCGCATGACAGAATTAGTAACATCAAAAATTCAATTATGTTAAAATGTAGAAAACTGGAAAACAACTCGAATGAGAAATTTTGTATCTGATTAAAAACAAATTAAATACTCATTTAAAGATTGTAAATATGACTACTTATTGTTTTCAACAAACTAAAAACATGGATTTTGATGATAGTACGTGAAGTTTGAATATTAAAATTCTGATTATTATTATTCAATTTATTTAATTGTATATAATATTTCTTATAACAAAACTTCGCGAGCCACCAAAAAGCCATGCTTTTAGTCAGTCATAATCAACAATTAGAATTTTTATCTGTGTTCCTAAAAAGCTGGCTCTTCTTTGCATTTATCTTCGTCCCATGTTGACTCACCCAGGTAGTTATCCTATCTAGATCACCATGCTGCTGTCTACAGTCTTCTGTTGATTTAATCCTTTTATATAACATTATGTCATCTGCAAACGATCTAACTTCTGGCAGTAAGCCATTAACACAACCATTCATTAGAATAACGAATAGCAATGGTCCCAATACACTGCCTTGTGGAACCCCAATGTTCACTCCTACTTCCTTTGACTACTGCATTTCCAACTCTAACTTTTTGCTTTCTACATTTTAGGAATTCTTCTACCCAGCAAATCATCTTTCTATCAACTGCAATAGTTTTGACCTTATTTACTACCATTTTATTGCTCACTCCTGTCAAAGGCCTTTGAAAGATCTACTGACTAAAATATCAACTTGACCTCCCCTGTCCATTTCAACTAGAAATATCTTGCATATAGCCTATTACCTGAGATTTGCATGAATTTCTTATCTAAAACCATGTTGCTGACTTGAAAATCACTTACGTTCCTCAGAGAAACTTCTAATATGGTTGCATATTAATCTCTCCATTAATTTACATACCACGTATGTTGAGCTGATTGAGCTATAGTTTTCAATCCAGTTTGTCACCTCTCCTTTATGGACTGGTAATACTATCACACTTTTCCAGTCATCTAGTAAACAACAAGTATCCAGACTCAATTTAAATAATGCTTCAAGGTAAGGTACAATGTCCCATCCTACTATAATTGAGATATGTGTAGTAATATTATCAACACCAGCCCCTTTATGCTTTTTTAGATTCCTTAGTTCTGTCATGATATCTTCATATTTAATTTTAAAGTTTCTAATCTGCTCACATCCAAAAGGCCTGTTTTCTAGTATAACCCCAAAGATTCCTGAATTATTGTCCTTAATGGTCTCACTGAACCAATTACATAATACCTCTGCCTGTTTTAAATCCTCAGTTACTTCTTCTCTGTCATTATAATTGTCTCAGCACTCTCTCTTTATCTCAGTTTCTGATATATCTATAGAAATTTCTAGATGCATCAGTCAGAGGTCCCCCTGGACCAATAATATTCTTCATAAACTCATCCTTAGTTTCTTTGGCTTTATTAATTCCTTGGTTAGTTGTTTCATGACTTCCCTACTGCCATGCTTTTTCTTAACTGTGTTGTGTTCTCGTCTCAACAATCACTTTAACCTCCTCACCTCCTTGTTATACAAGTTCTGTATTTATCCTTTTTCTGTTTTCGAATAAATATTTCTTTGCCATTATTTTTATTATTTCCTTGAAATCTTCCCACATTGTCTCCACTGTACTTATGCCATTCTTCCATTTAGTAAAATTAACTCTGAAATATCTTTTCAGTTTCAAAATTTGTGATTTTTTTTTTTTTATAAATGTTTCTATTTCCCTTGGTTTCTGCTCAAGCGCCCATGTAAAGCCTCCTTCTCTTATTTGAAAATCTCTGTTCCTTTCTGGTATTAATCTTATTTCCTACCCAGTTGATACCTGGTAAGTTCAAATCCCCACCAATAATGATCATTCTATGCTTACTTCTGAACTTTATGAATTTAGTTTCTCCCCAAGAGCTTCATCTTTATCATTGATTCCTACTCTATGGTATGCAGCCAAAACCTTAAATTTTTCTTTTTCTACTTCCCCAGAAGTCTACCCCAAGTAACTCTTGGTCATCATATCTTAACACTAGTGGGCTGTAGTATCTGTTAACCAGTGTTAATACCCCTCCCCAAGTTGCTGTGGTACACTCTGCTCTGTAACTACCAGGAAAATCCTCATTGTCTGGTACTCCTGCTTTTAACCAGCACTCTACCACTATAACTACTTCAAGTTCATGTATCTCTATTAGGTTTGCCAACACCATTACTTTGTTCATTATACTTCTACAGTGTACCAGTAACACTCTTGTCACTGGCTTTGTGATATTTTCAGCTCTAACATTCGCCTTCCCAGATCTGCCCGACTCTTTTATTGTTTCAAAGCTTCTTCTATTTCTTTAGTATTAGTAATTTTTTTTACTATAGAGCTACACGTAGTATCCATATGATTACCTATTTTTAACCCCTCACCAGCAGCCCTTAATCTAAAAAAGGGACCGTCCCAACCATGTCACCACTGGAAGTGGCCTCCCTCACAGCCCTGGCCAATAATTCAGAAAGTATTCCCTTGCCCCTACTATTTAGGTGTAGACCATGCCTAGTGAAACCCCACCTACCAGTGGTCTCCACAGGCACATCCCCCATGACAGGAGTAATGCTGTTCCCAAGCAGCACCTCAGTTTCCACCTTTACCCGCCTTACAGCGTGGTTCAATTACTGTTGGTCATGGCAACTTAACATGCATGAGCTCCACCCTAGTGTATTGTACCCTCTTCTAAACCTTCTTCAGGTCACTCTCTATACTATAATTTGCATTTCTATTGATACTGTTACCCATACATTCCACTATCACTACCCTATCCACCTGGGTGAACCCCTGCATAGTGAACCAATATTCTCTATTACCTGACCTAAAGTAGCACTATGGTTGAAAAAAACTTGTGACATGGTAACCTGTGCCAATCTGATCATGCAAAAGAGGGCCTACACCTCCCCCTTGGCTACTACCTAGCTGTAGAACCCATGTCTTCCTGTTCCTTCCTTGCACGCCCCTATAAAGACCTGCTGCACCTTACCTACTCCTACATCTACATGAGGCTCCTCCCCTACTGACTCTGGTAACCGGTCAAAACCTATTTTTTCCACCAATTTCTGGAGTGTCTGGTTTGTTCATCTTGTTCACTTCTGATTCCCCTATTAGCTGTTATCAGCTCCTATCTATCCTTATCTCCCTCTTCTCCATTCCCATCATGTCTTTCTGCCACTCTAGGCTGAGTTGCCACAGGCAAGGCCTCCACAGACCTTTCCACCATAGGCCATGCATCCATAGGCTTAGCTTCAAGGACCGTGACTCTTTCCAACAACACTATAATCATTTCGTCATTCTCCCTCATCCTTACGCCCACCTCCCTGATCCCTACATCCCTAATGCAAAGTGGACAAAACCATAGGAGAGCCTCATTTATTTCCCACGTTCCCTCTCCACTGCATGCCCAATGAAACTTCTTCTTACACCCCATACCATTCTTCATGTTCCTGTGACAGGCGCCACACTTTCCAGACATGATTTTTCCAAAACACTTCAAGTACCTTCCAAATAAAGATTAAAATTTGTTATTGCCTTTGGTAGATTAGTATTGAGTGGAGTAGCTTCTTAAATTGCCAGATTCTAATTTAGGACAGTTTAACAAGGCTACACATACAACACCTACTTTGTTCCTAAGAGCTGTAACTACTCTAGTATACCACTGACCTGGAATAGTACCACTAACTCTGCTATATATGAGTTAATCAAAAATTAATTAAACTGTTTCCCTACTCTACTGCCCAAGTCTACAGACACACAGTGTATTTTAAGGTCCGACAGTTGTCTCAGTCTCTAGGACCTAGAGTACTGAGCCAATACGGGATACTCTTTATACTTGTTCTGCTACAGAACTATAAATCCACTAAATACCACACGAGCATTATACAGTACAGTTAAAATATAAATACCTGTTTTTGTTAAGCAAGTGAGTTATCACAGTGTCCACTTCCCTCAGTATTCATAAAATCTGAATGTTGATTATAGAAATGTAAGTAACTAACCGGTTATCAGTTGCTGGTAACATTATTGATATTATTAATACGTGTATGAACTGTTCTACATCACTGAAACTGTTTTCATAAGGGATCAAAGTGAACATATCTATATATCTATTTACTCAGTCACAAAGGATAAAGTTCCTACCTTCATAAATGGCTCTCTGCGTGAAGTTCTACTGCTAACCCGAAACCTAATTTTTATTACTTTCCTTTGGGATCTAAACACTTTTGACTGATTAAAAAAATACACACACTCCTGTGGCAACCTCCCTACACACCTGCCTTTCACCTTTCCTCTTGCAACCTACTTTTGCCCTCAACTAATATTTACTTTAAATTCCTTCAGTGTTTCCGGTAAATTATTCTACACTTCTCTTTGCAATTTATTCCAATCCCATACACCCTATCCTACGAAAGAAAATTTTCCCTCATCCTTATGCCTGCGAGCTTGTGGTGATGATCATCTTTACCCTTCTATGCACCTCTCTTAATTTTCTCAACAGTATCTTTTGATGCTTCATCACCAATATAGGCCTTGTACACTCCCATGACTCTTCTAACCCTCCTTCTATCCTCCAATGAATGCCACTTCAGCTCCTTTATCATATTAGTTACAGATTGGGTTTGCAGTAATTTCCAAAAACAAATCTGGCAGCCCTTCTCTGCAGTCCCTCACACTCCTGTATTTGATACCCAATATGTGGGTCCCATACTACACCACCATGTTCCGGCAGTGGGCTGACCAAAGTTTTCTACCCCAATTCCCTTACTTCTCTAGTGCATCCCCTCAACACTCTTTCAAACAGGTGAAGGATTTTGAACCCTTTCCCTACCACCTGTCCAATGTGTCCTGCCCTGTTAAGTCTACTATCAAATATAATGCTGAGGTATTTAAATTTCGAGTCTTTAATAAGTAGCTCCTTCCCCACTTTATAATTAGGGCGAGGAAAGCCAGCCCTTATACTAGGCGACTATTTGTACAGTTTTGACTTTTTGTTAAAACTGCTGCATCTCTAGATGTGAAATTGAACATAATAAATCAAAGTCAATTCTGTATGTGTCATCAATCATTATTTTTGCAAAAAATAAGTTTCCATATATTTGAAGCTTACTTTATACACTTTTAGTCAAATATTATTGTCTAAGGAATGTGTGTACCAAATTACAGACCGACAGGACAATTTTTATAGATTCCGACTTATTAACGTGGAGCCTTTTGAGGAACTGACAAACAAAATTTGTAACATACATACAACAAGGCACACAACCACACTTCAAGCAGTCACTATCCAGAAACATTAATTTGTCTACTGAAATCAGAAGAAATAATACACGTCCACTATTAGTCCAGTTGACAGTATCGTACATGCATTTTTTCTACAAGAAATCGTATAGATCGTTCAGTAGATAATTTCGTTTAGTTCACAGTAAATATGCAATACAATAAGGTCTCACGTTCCGAACCTAGTGTACAAATCTTTGAAAGCTAAAGGAAGTGAAAACATTAAGAAATTTCTGGAGAAACATGAAGTTTAATTTTTGTAAGTAGTTGAATTAGTATGATCATATTTTGGTCATCTGCTGCATTTTCCCTTGTGTTGATGGTTCAAATTACACATATTCTGTAATTCTCCACTTATTTAGGACATGGGTTCAATACGGGGTCCAGAATTCAATTACGTGTTTTTTGTTTTGTTTTTTTTTTTCCTTTTTTTTTTCAGGAAACCTTCTCCATAATTTAATGACTTTATGTAATCTTCAGTTAAAAGGTGGTTAAAGTAGCTAACAATAATTCCACATTCAATGTTGCATTGCTTTAAGTAAATGAAGATTTTTTGAGAAAGAGAAATTAATTCTTTTGATCAAACAAGTTTTCCTTCAAGATAGAAATAAGGTACGAAAATGTTGATCTGAAAACAAATAAAGACTGTACATAACTACCTCAAATATTAATTCAAACTTTCCTTTTTGGACAGGCCAAATGAAGAAATATTTCTAACAATGAATACATTCTTAATGAAACCACGTACAATGCTGAGCTATTTCTGAGCTGGCAAACCATCAATTATGCCCCATTAAAAATTTTTCCATTATGGGCATACGAGTATGTGTCCACAAACTTTGTAAGTCAGAATCTATAACTCATGAGCGCGAGCGGCACTAGGTACATTTTTGTTGTAAACGTTTTCAAAAACTACTGCACGTCTAGACGTGAAATTGAACATTAGTTAGCTCGCCCTATTAATTTAGTCATCAATAGATATGTCATCAATTATTATTTTTGCAAAAAATTGTAATCATTTTTGTTAGCACATATATGTAATGGCACGAATATTGATGGTTCGTTTTGAACTTATGAAAACAGTGGTTGTGTTCCAATTACACCGTCAACTAAATTTTGTAAAATAGAGAATACCACTTGCTGAAGAAAACAATTTCCAATACAATTAGCTTTCACAATCACAGTACATAAAGCTCAGGTTTAACACTGGATAAAGTTGTTGTAGATATTGGAGAAAAAGAAACTTCTGCTGGTTTAACATATGTTGCGTTGTGGAGATTAAACATTTAGAAAGCCCGTCTCATGACAGAATTAGTAACATCAAAAATTCAATTATGTTAAAATGTAGAAAATTGGAAGCAACTCGAATGAGAAATTTTGTATCTGCTTAAAAACAAATTAAATAAATATTTAAACATTTAAAGATTGTAAATATGACTACTAATTGTTTTCAACAAACTAAAAACATGGATTTTGATGATAGTACGTGAAGTTTGAATATTAAAATTCTGATTATTATTATTCAATTTATTTAATTGTATATAATATTTCTTATAACAAAACTTCGCGAGCCACCAAAAAGCCATGCTTTTAGTCAGTCATAATCAACAATTAGAATTTTTATCTGTGTTCCTAAAAAGCTGGCTCTTCTTTGCATTTATCTTCGTCCCATGTTGACTCACCCAGGTAGTTATCCTATCTAGATCATTCTGCTGCTGTCTACAGTCTTCTGTTGATTTAATCCTTTTATATAACATTATGTCATCTGCAAACGATCTAACTTCTGGCAGTAAGCCATTAACACAACCATTCATTAGAATAACGAATAGCAATGGTCCCAATACACTGCCTTGTGGAACCCCTATGTTCACTCCTACTTCCTTTGACACTGCATTTCCAACTCTAACTTTTTGCTTTCTACATTTTAGGAATTCTTCTACCCAGCAAATCATCTTTCTATCAACTGAAATAGTTTTGACCTTATTTACTACCATTTTATTGCTCACTCTGTCAAAGGCCTTTGAAAGATCTACTGCTAAAATATCAACTTGACCTCCCCTATCCATTTCAACAGAAATATCTTGCATATAGCCTATTACCTGAGATTCGCATGAATTTCTTATCTAAAACCATGTTGCTGAATTGAAAATCACTTACGTTCCTCACAGAAACTTCTAATATGGTTGCATATTAATCTCTCCATTAATTTACATACCACTTATGTTGAGCTGATTGAGCTATAGTTTTCAATCCAGTTTGTCACCTCTCCTTTATGGACTGGTAATACTATCGCTCTTTTCAGTCATCTAGTAAACAACAAGTATCCAGACTCAATTTAAATAATGCTTCAAGGTAAGGTACAATGTCCCATCCTACTATAATTGAGATATGTGTAGTAATATTATCACCACCAGCCCCTTTATGCATTTTTAGATTCCTTAGTTCCGTCATGATATCTTCATATTTAATTTCAAAGTTTCTAATCTGCTCACATCCAAAAGGCCTGTTTTCTAGTATAACCCCTAAGATTCCTGAATTATTGTCCTTAATGGTCTCACTGAACCAATTACATAATACCTCTGCCTGTTTTAAATCCTCAGTTACTTCTTCTCTGTCCTTATCTATAATTGTCTCAGCACTCTCTCTTTATCTCAGTTTCTGATATATCTATAGAAATTTCTAGATGCATCAGTCAGACATCCCCCTGGACCAATAATATTCTTCATAAACTCATCCTTAGTTTCTTTTGCTTTATTAATTCCTTGGTTAGTTGTTTCATGACTTCCCTATTGCCATGCTTTTTCTTAAATTGTGAATTTTTATAAATGTTTCTATTTCCCTTGGTTTCTGCTCAAGCGCCCATGTAAAGCCTCCATCTCTTATTTGAAAATCTCTGTTCCTTTCTGGTATTAATCTTATTTCCTACCCAGTTGATACCTGGTAAGTTCAAATCCCCACCAATAATGGTCATTCTATGCTTACTTCTGAACTTTATGAATTTAGTTTCTCCCCAAGAGCCTCATCTTTATCATTGATTCCTACACTATGGTATGCAGCCAAAACCCTAAATTTTTCTTTTTTTACTTCCCCAGAAGTCTACCCCAAGTAACTCTTGGTCATCATATCTTAACACTAGTAGGCTGTAGTATCTGCTAACCAGTGTTAATACCCCTCCCCAAGTTGCTGTGGTACACTCTGCTCTGTAACTACCAGGAAAAACCTCATTGTCTAGTACTCCTGCTTTTAACCAGTGCTCTACCACTATAACTACTTCAAGTTCATGTATCTCTGTTAGGTTTGCCAACACCATTACTTTGTTCATTATACTTCTACAGTGTACCAGTAACACTCTTGTCACTGGCTTTGTGATATTTTCAGCTCTAACATTCCCCTTCCCAGATCTGCCCGACTCTTTTATTGTTTCAAAGCTTCTTCTATTTCTTTAGTATTAGTAATTTTTTTAACTATAGAGCTACACGTAGTATCCATATGATTACCTATTTTTAACCCCTCACCAGCAGCCCTTAATCTAAAAAAGGGACAGTCCCAACCATGTCACCACTGGAAGAGGCCTCCCTCACAGCCCTGGCCAATAATTCAGAAAGTATTCCCTTGCCCCTACTATTTAGGTGTAGACCATGCCTAGTGAAACCCCACCTACCAGTGGTCTCCACAGGCACATCCCCCATGACAGGAGTAATGCTGTTCCCAAACAACACCTCAGTTTCCACATTTACCTGCCTTACAGCATGGTTCAAATGTGGTTGGTCATGGCAACTTAACATGCATGAGCTCCACCCTAGTGTGTTGTGCTCCCTTCAACACTTTCTTTAGGTCACTCTCTATACTATAATTTGCATTTCTATTGATACTGTTACCCACACATCCCACTATCACTACCCTATCCTCTTGGGTGAAACCCCTGCATAGTGAACCAATATTCTCTATTACCTGACCTAAAGTAGCACTAGGTTTGAAAAAACTTGTGACCTGGTATCTTGGGCTGAGCTGATCCTGTAAAAGAAGGCCTACACCTATTCTGTGAATTACTACTTAGCAGCAGGACCCTTTTCTTCCCATTCTCTCCATGCATGCCCCTATTCCTTAAGGCCTGCTGTACGTTACCTACTCCTACATCTACATGAGGCTCCTCCCCTCCTGACTCTGGTAACCGGTCAAACCCATATTTCCCCTACAATTTCTTGACTGTCTTGCTTCTCCATCCTGTTTACCACTTTTCCACTATGACCTGTTATCAGGTCCCAGCCATCCTTACCACCCTCTTCTCGATACCCACCTTCTTTTTCTACATTCTGCCACTATAAACTGAGCCTCCAAAGGCGAGGACTCCACAGGCTTTGCCACAATTAGTCATGTCTCCACATGCGAAGACTCCATAGGCTGATCTTCAAGGGGCTTGACTCTTCCCAACAACTCTCTAACCATTTCGTCTCTCCCTGATCCTTATGCCCATCTCCCTGATCCTTTCATCCCTAATGTAAAGTGGAAAAAATTATGGGAGAGCCTCACCTATTTCCTACATTACCTCTCCACTGCATGGCCAATAAACTCCTTCTTACACCCACTACACCCCACACCATTCTTCATTTTCCTGTTACAGGCACCACACTTTCCAGACATGATTTTTTCCCAGATACTTCAAGTACCTTCTAAACAAATTTTAAAGTAGCAAGAACAATACTCTATTATGGATTAAGATATGGTATTACTGATGGTAGATTCTGATTGAATGGAGTAGCTTTTAAACTACCAGACACTAATTTAGAACAGTTAAACGAGACTACCCACACAACACCTACTATATTCCTGATATCTGTGACTACACTAGTATACCACTTACTTGGAATAGTACCACTAAACTTTGCTAGATATGAGTTAATCGAAGATTAATTAAACAATTTCCCTACTCTCTGCACAAGTCCACGGACACAATTTATTTTAAGTTCCGATAGCTGTCTCAATCTCTAGCAACTACTGTGCTGAGCCATTACAAGAACCTCCACACACTAGTTCTGCTACAGAACTCTAAATCCACTAAATACCAACATGCACTCTACTGTACTGTTCAACTATAAATACCTGTTTTTTGTCAATATGAGTATAATTTTCCCAGAATATTATTCCATATGACATTAAGGTAAGTAAACAAGTAAAATATACTTTCCTCGTACATAGATCACCTATAGCTGAAAGTGTATGAATCCCAAGTATGGCTGCAACCAATCAGTTCAGTAAGTCACAGACATGTACCCTCCAGTGTAAATTATGATAAATATACAAAACTAGAAATTTCAAACACATCTACACCTTGAATGGAATGGTCTGCAAATTTTCTGTCTATGTCTGGTGTTAATCTGCATGATGTACTTAATTTCATATTATGAGTTTTATTAACGTTTAAAGACAAATCATTAGCTGCAAACCATTTATTAATAAAGACATAATTTGAAATATGTTCTGTAGATAAATCTCGAGTATTTTTAATTCCTATGTTTGTGTCATCTGAAAATTGGACAAATTTTGAGTTTTTGTAACATAGGGTAGATCTTTTATGTATATTAAAAACAAAAGTGGCTTCAATATAACATCCAGAGGTATGCAACATCTGATAAATTCCCATTCAGAAAACAGTGGACCAGATAAGGCAGCCCTAGATGTTCCAGTGATACTTTTCATTTTTTGTTAGGTAGGTAAGGACTAAGCCATTTATTAACAATGCCAACTACACCATAATACTTCAATTTTTGTATCAGAATTTCATGATCAACACAGTCAAATGCCTTACACAAATCACAGAAAATTTCTAAAGCCATTTATTGATCATTTATTCCTTCTAAAATATTTTCAGTGAATGCAGATATAGCTTGTTCTGTTGAATGACCCTTTTGAAAACTAAATTGTGGTTTAATAAGAATGTTATTAAAATTTTTAAGTTATTGGTTAACTCTATTTTACACTGATTTCTCAAAAACTTTGAAGCCTTTTAGTAATGAAGTAGGATGGTAATTCAGTACAGCCGACTTATTCCCCTTTTTATAGATTGTTTAACTACAGCACACTTAAGGCTTTCTGTAAAGATATGCTCAAGTAAAGATATATTAAACAGGTAACTTAGTATATTACTTAATTCTGTGGAGCACAGTTTAATTAATCTGCTGGAAATCGCATCATAACCGCTCACGTATTTGCTGTTACGAGACATATGTTTCCTTATTTCATCTGGAGTATATAATTTTACAGACATAGTATCACATTCTTCTTGAAATCCTGTATCAACAAAAATGATACTATATGGCACTGAGCTACTGTCAGTCAATTTATCAGCAATAGACAAAAAAAAATATTAAGAATATCAGCAATTGACACATTAGAGTCCATTGAGTTTTCTTTGGTATAAATGTCATTATCGACCTGATTATTTTTTTCTACTTCATTTTTAACAATGTCCCATATTGTACCATGAAATGGGATGAATCAGAACACTTTTGAACCTCTAAGGTGAAAAATAATTGAATGTGTTTATTTTTAACCATGAATTTGACCAGAAACTTGAGTCTTTCTTCGTTAAGTCTACTTCGAGTGAAAGAATAATTCTTTGGGCAGTTAGGAGTAAATCTGAACACATGTGTAAAATCCTTTTATTTATTTTTTTAGCTCAGACATGGAAGGGGGTCTTTTGGAACTAATGGTAATAATAAGGTAGTAAATCAGATCACACAATAAGGATTAAAGTAATTATTTGCATTCCAACACCTTTTTACTGTCAATAAATGTTGTAACTGTGGAAGATTTTCAGGAACTTCAATATAGGTTCAAATCAATTAGGCCATTCTTGAAATTAAGCACATTTTTAAAATGAGAAGATGTCTTGTTGTTCTGAAAAGTGTGTAGTTTCCTGATAATGTCGTGAAGAAAAAATGCCTCTTAATTTGTCTCAAAAAATTTCCATGCTTGAGGGACCCTTTTCTAGAAATGTCCCACAAACTGTTACAAAACTGTTATGACATAGAGTCTGTACACATTCTAAAATTTTACATATACTTTAACTATTGGGAAGCTTTCTTGAAAAAACTAACAGAAATCTGACAGCTTTCTGGAACTCGAAACTCAATTTCTTTCTCAGAGGCAGTGGACAGTCTTAACTCTTAATAGTTGTGGTGTTTTTAATAATCCGAGTCATCTTATGATGATGGTACTTTTCTCTTTTTACACCTCTTTCCCACCTTTATTGAGTCTTTAGGCTTCCAGTTGATCAGACATTTGGTGTTCCGAATCACTCTGCAAACCATAATTCTATGAGCCAAAAAAAAAGAAAGAAACAGTATTTGATGTGAAGAGTTTTAATGACAAATGTGAACTAATATGGCATGTTGATGTACAGTCTTTTTTTTTTTTTTTTTTTTTGCTGTCGTCAGTCTTTTGACTGGTTTGATGCAATTCTCCGTCCTTTCCTATCCTGTGCTAACCTCTTCATTTCTACATACCCCATAAAACCCATGTCCTCAATTATCTGCTTCATATATTCTAATCTCTGTCTTCCTCTACAGTTCTTACCTTCAGCTGTTGCCTCCACAAACAAATTAACCAATCCAGCATATCTCAAAATATGACCTACCAGCCTGTCTCTTCTTTCTGTAAGCATCTTCCATAAACTTCTTTTCTCACCCATCATTGCCAAAACTCGCTCATTTCTTACTTTGTTTGTCCACCTAATTTTCAGCATATTTCTGTAGCACCACATTTCAAATGCTTCAATTTTCTTTCTTTCCATTATTCCTAAAGTCCATGTTTCGCTACCATAAAGTGCTGTGCTCCACACATAGAGTTTAAAAAAATTCATTCTAATTCCTAGATCAATTTTTGAAACTAAAAGAATTCTCTTTTTCATGAAGGCTCTTTTTGCTAGTGCTATTCTGCTTTTAACATCATTCCTGCTTCGGCCATCGGTTGTAATTTTGCTTCCCAAGTAACAAAACTCATTTACTTCTCCTATTGCATACAATCCTATTTTTATATTTAATCTAGTAGTATTGGTATCATTTCTGCTACATTTCATAACTTTTGTTTTGCTTTGATTTATATTCAGTCCAAAATCTTCCTTCAGTATTTTGTTCATGCCATTCAGTAACTTCTCAATATCCTCAGCCTTCTCTGCTAACATGACAATGTCATCAGCAAATCGTAGCATACTGATTTTTTCTCCCTGAAAACTAATGCCACATGGAAATTTTTCTTTGACTTTCTTCATTGCTTCTTCTACATACAAGTTGAATATTAACGGAGATAAACTACAACCTTGTCTCACACCCTTTTTAACTGATGCATGTCTCTCGTGATTCTCTACTTTTATTACAGCCATTTGATTCTTATATAGTTTGTAGAGTATTCTTCTATCTCGATACTTAAGACCTGTCTTCTTTAAAATTTTGAACATCTTGTCCCACCTAACATTTTCAAAAGCTTTTGCTAAATCAACAAACGTCATAAAAGTATCCTTGTTTTTCTTGATCCTACATTCAAGTATTAATCTTAAAGACATAATTGCTTCCCTTGTACCGCGATGTTTCCTAAACCCAAACTGATCTTCATCTACTACTACTTCTACTACCCTTTCCATCCTTCTGTATATTATTCTGGTCAGTAATTTTGAAGCATGTGATGTTAGACTAATGGTGCGTTAATTCTCACATTTGTCAGCTTGTGCTTTCTTTGGAAGTCTGAAAATGATATTTTTATTAAACTCAGTTGGAATTTCTCTTGTTTCATAACTTTTTGATATCAGCTTGAATAATCTTTCGATTCCTTCCTCTCCTAGGGATTTAAGAAGCTCTGCAGTCATCTCATCAATTCCAACTACTTTTTTTTTGCTTTCAAGTCATTCAGAGCTTTATTAAATTCTGTCCTCAAAACAGGAGCTCCTAAGTCGTCAATGACGACATCGCCTTCCTTTTCCATAAAACTATTGTTTAAGTCGTCCGCCACATACAGTTTCTCAATGTATTCCTTCCATCAGTTAGTTCTATCTTCTGAGCTTAAAAGATATTTCCCACTGGCAGCTTTAATGTTCATACCCTTTTTCTTCATTTCTCCAAAATTCTGTTTGATCTTTCTGTATGGAATATCTACCTATTTTTCCTATGACCATTTCCTTTTCTATTTCTTCACACTTTTATTGTAGCCATTTTTTTTGCTATTTTGCATTTCCTATTTAATTTATTTCTAAATTGCCTGTACTGCTCTCTTCCTGCCTCATCCTGGGAATTTTTGTACCATCTCCTCTGATCCATCAGCTCCAAATTGTCTTCTGTGATCCAAGATTTTCGGGCAGCATGTTCCCTAAAGTCTAATGTTTCTTTAACAGCTTTCAGTATTTCAGTCTTTAATGCATTCCATTCATCCTCGGTTGAGCTTGTTTCAGAGTTACTTCTTAGACCTAAGTCTACCATTTCTGCAAATTTTTCTCTCGTGCTAGATTGTTTCAGTTTATTCACTTCCAGTCTGTTCTGCTTATACTGCTTCCTTATTCACTTAAATTTCAGCCTGCACTTCATTACTATCAAATTATGGTAAGAGTCTATGTCTACTCCTGGGTACGCTTTACAGTCTAGTACTTGATTCCTGAATCTCTGTTTGACCATGATATAATCTAGCTGATATCTGCCTGTATCCCCAGGACGTTTCCAGGTGTATATTCTTCTTGCATGGTTCTGAAACAGTGTGTTTGCCATTACTAGCTTATATCTTTCACAAAATTCTAGTAATCTGCTTCCTCGTTCATTTCTTTCTCCTAGACCAAAACTTCCTACACTATTCCCCTCTTTTCCTTCTCCCACTATTGCATTCCAATCACCCATGATTATTAGATTTTCCTCCCCTTTCACAGATTGAATTAATTCTTCAATTTCAGCGTATATTTTTTCTATTTCTTTGTCTTCTTCCTGTGACGTTGGTGTATACACTTGTATTAATGTGGTTGGGACGGGCTTAGTTTCTAACCTCATCAAAATAATCCTGTCTCTAAACTGTTCATAATAACTCACCCGTTTCCCTACGTTCTTGTTCATTACAAATCCTACACCAGTGACTCCATTGACAGCTTGTGTGCTAATTATCCTGTGTTCCCCAGACCAGAATTCCTTTGTGTCCTTCCATTTAATCTCACTAATCCCAACAACATCTAACTTAAGTTTTTCCATCTCCCTTTTTAAGTTTTCTAACCTGCCTGCCCTATTCAGACTTCTAACATTCCACGCTCCGACTCGTAGAATGTTTCTATCCATTCTGATGACTCCTCCTTGAGCAGTCCCCACCAGGAGATCCGATTGGGGGACTATTTTACCTCTGGAATATTTTACCCAAGAAGAAGCCATCATGATATATGTAATTTGAGAGGATTACATGCCCTTGTGATACCTTTTGGGTCCTTAATGCAGTGGTTTCCCACTGCCTTCTGCATCCCCATGCCATTGATCATTTCTGTTTCATCCGCCTTTAGGGGCCGTTTCCAACCTCAAGAGCAAGAGGTTGCCCTGAATCGCTCCCCGCTCTTCCGCCCTCCTTTCAAAGGTCGTTGGCAAGCAGTGGGTGACTCCTTATACTGGGAATCTTTCAGTCGTCAGAGCCTCGTCCGTGCAAACAGGGTGAAGGAGAGGTTGACATTTGGTTGGAGAAGGCTAGTATAGTCTCTCCCAAACCCTTACACCCCTGTACAGTCATATGTCATTTCAAAAAACTATTACACTCTAGACAGCAATATTAACAGGTTTGTAATTACATACAGAAGTAAAAAATTTGTAATTTTGTTGAATGCTGTGTCATCTCTTGTAGATAAGTTGGCAGTGTAGCCAACAGCATAAAACTTAATTTTCCAACCAATTATGATATTAGCTAACAGGAAAAAAATTGGAAGGGAAAAATTTCTTAAAATATTTTTGAGAAATTCCTTTTTGTATATTTGTGAAGTTTCATTCCTAATCACCCTGCTGTTCTGATTCACTACATTTTACGGTACTAATTATATTTTTAGAATCATGAATTTTATGTTTGTAGTACATACATTTAGATTTTTTTTCAGTAGTTTGAAGTGCCGCTTGTAATGTGTTTTAACATTGGCATTGTGACTGATCTTAGAGGCAATATATAACTTCCTCTTAGAAATGGATTATGTTCTAATGCCCACAGTTATATACAGATTTATTTATTTTTAGATGCATGATACCTTTTCATAGAGAAGAAACTTTCAAAGTAATTTAATATAATAGCACTGTAAACATGTTACAAGTTTCTGGTATTAAGGCCCTTTCTGAAACATCTAACTGATTCATCATTTATTAATCACTGAAATTTAAAAGTACTACTCTTGTAGCTAGTTCCTGTTAAAGTGTTGATAGTTAACTGACTAATGATTCCAATATGAGTTTACTCGATAAGTTATTTAAAAAATTTAGATTAAAATCATCACACAAAACTATGTTAGCTACTACTCTCCGTAAAAATGTTAATGTTGGTTCAGAAAAATATCAATGTTTTCAACGTGTACAGTTGCTATTATAAAATTTAATTATAGAAATTTAGTCGTATAGCATAGGCTTAAAAATGTTGATCAAGACATTTTACTTGCTAATATATATATCATCAAAACTATAAGCATTTCTAGTCAAGTGACAATTCTTCCTTTCTCCAAGTTTGTTCTACAGTAATAAGAAGCTAAATTAAAGTCAGTTATATTTGACATACCTATATCCTATAGCTATATGGTGTTCAGACAAACATAAAACAACAATTCTATTGAAAGCACTTAATTCATTTTTTAGAACTATCAAATAACTTTGTCACCATCCCTTTCACATACGAGAGCATACATTCTCATTTTTCCATTCTTCTTCAGTTTGCAGGATAAGAATAGAAATATCTGATACTACGAAATGTGTTCTAATACAGAAAATCTTATAGTTTTATACTAAAGCTGCCACATTTTACCACATAAGCATTTTATTCTTGTGGCTACTATAAAATAAAATAAAACAAAAAAAAATGTAGAAGATGTTATTCCTTTTTGTACAGATGATAATTAATGTTTTTCAATTTTTGAAAGATATACTTGTTCCTAGAGTAGATGAGGTACCGGTACTGAATATATGTGTTTTGTGTTGTTAGTTATAAAGTTGCTAAAACAGTAAATACAACAAGTACAAATCTTTTTTAACAAGTGCAGTTTGTAGACGAAAATCAAGAATTTAATTTGTTATTATTGATGTATTTGTGTATATTTACTTTGGTTATACTAACATCCTCCATGGTGCACGCTACTAGAAACGGACAGTAAAATAGTTAATTAACTTATCATATAATCCAAATTTGCTGATTTTTGTCAGAATTAAATATAGTTTTGCTTTAGCTTCTGGTTACTCTGAACTTCAAACCAAGACTGATGGGACAACAGTTAAAATTAGGGCATGGCTTCTGGAGAACCTGTTATCAATTGCTTGTGCATTAATGATTTTTGTGCATGTGAGCGCATCATACTAAACTAACTTGTAACAACTAACAGTAAACTGAAATTACAGCTAATGTAACTTAGGCTATCCTGCACTTACCTTCACATAGTTTAGCCTGACCAAATTTAACTTATCCTTACATATCCTAATCCTGACTTGCATAATGTATCCCAGTATAATATAATTCAACATCTGATATTATTGAAAGTTAAACGCAAGTTACGATAGATAGTGTGCATCATGGTGGCAGCCATTTGGTGAAAGTCATATATCACTGGGTATTAATCTGAGTTAAGCCTGTGTTATAGTGTACTAGCCTAATCTGTAACACTCTGTTCTTTAATCTGTTGGTGTGATGTACACATCGCCAAATATTTTATGCTAAGCTAACTGACATTAACCTGTGATAGATCTTCATGTTTGTATGAAGATGTTAGGGTATTTTTTGGCTGATATTGTTTGTGGAAAATCATGTTATTAACTTACTGTTTAATGAACATATTTTATTGCTATCCTGATCACTCTGTGCCTATTTTATGGAGATTTTTACCACTTTTGATTACTTTTTACAATTTTCACGAAATTTCTGGAATTGATAGTGTTACCACATTTTTTACTGAAATAGGGTGTTTTATTAAGTAATTACACACCTTTTAGGATAATTCGCAATATTTACAGGATCGTGTAATTGCAGCTCAATTATTGGCATAGGCCAAGCAGTTCCCATTCTCTGTGGCAGTACTACATGTGTGTTTGTTATTGTGTGTGTGTGTTTATGTGTAAAACTGTTTGAATGAAGATGTCTGCATATCTTGGATTAAGTTAATCAATATGTAAATACTTCCTTAGAAACTGAATCGCTTGTATTGTGATTCAATGTTTGTTAGACCTTGGGCTGACTTCAGTATTCAACATATAGCTGTAGTTTATATATATATATACGGTTCAAACGCTGTAAATTGTGTACACGAATGTGAAGTTGTATCAACTCTGAAGACTGATGGTGCAGCGGTGTTAATTCGCTATTTACTGAGTAAAGCGTCATCAGGTGTTTTAGTTTCTGTCAAATATTACGTTACAAATGCAATTCCTTGCAATGACTGGAATTACCAATTTCACCGTATGATGCGATTTACAATATGCCCAAAAAAATTACTTCTTGCAGTCCTGTTACATTTTTATTCTATCTGTTATGTTTCGAAAAGAGAAATAGGCTTTTGTATACAGAGATTGGAGAGTTGATTTTAAATCACTTTTGGTCGTAAGTTTTCTGTTACCTAAGTTCTTTCAGCGTCGATGATTCAGCATTGGCTACAGAGCTGATATACTTTTTTTCTGTTTCTGTATAGCATTGTTAGTCGAGCGATCCAGAAGCTCCGGTCGGCAAGTGAGATTCTCAAGACAACGTGCACCACCAGCTTCAGCTTCAGCTTCATCATCGTCTGGCGTTCAGGGGAGATGTAAGTACCGTCTTCTGTCTACGCTAAGCTGTGTATTGTCTCTTACGTGTTAAACTGATTTTGTGAAATATGTAGTTTTCATGGCAAAAATAAAAGAAAAAAAGTGATATATATATATATAAATAAAAACGAACTGTTACATGTCTTTACTTTTCATTGTTAAAGTTACCCTGCATAACTGGATAAAAATCGTTAGCAACATGACTTACACTTTTCTTGTAAGAAGTATGTATGTTTTGGGATATTTGCATCTTTGCATAAATTACTTACGAAAATTTTCGTAAAACTGATGCTGTATCCCAAATGTATAATTTTGAGACCATATATCACATTGTTTAAACTAAAAAAACAGGTAGACAGGTTTGAATGATTCAATTTGGTGCATTTAGCATTGCCTACTACCGCACTTGGTATTACCTACAAGTGTGCACATATGATCGCTGTATGGTTAGAATGTGTGCGTTGTTGAGTTACATCAGTTAACACAGGTTTGCTTTGATTCGCTGTAAAGAGCTTTCACGTTGTCCTTCTAACAACTAATATGATCAGCTATTTAATTATCACCAAAAACTATATAATTTGCAGGCTAACCAAGGGACAAAAAATATTCTATACTATACGATAAATTTCAACATCATTTCCGAAGATTCTTGCTAATATGGACTGTTGTGCATAGTTTTAATGGAAAGGAAATCTATCGCCATTTCTTTGGTTCTGGATAACACCATCACTTTCTCACACTGTAGCATACGTTATTAATCGTCCTGTTTTTTTTTTTTTTTTTTTTTTTTTTTGTTTTTTTAGTTTGCAGCATAAGAATAGAAATGTCTCACAGATTGAATTGTGTGCTGAAACTGAAATTCTTATAGTTTTACACTAAAGCTGTCACGTTTTAACAAAAAGCAATTTATTTGCTGTGGCTGATATACAATATAAACAACACAGAAATTATTATTGCTTCTTATACAGTTGATAATGATTTTTTTTTTTTTTCATTTAAAAACGATATACCTGCTCTTTGAATAGATAATATCTTGAGTGTATAGGCAGGCCCGCCGCTAGCTGTTTGAGCGCCCGCGTGCAATACCAATTATGCCGCCCCCTGTCTAATTAGCCAGTGGTGGATTTAGGAAATTTCCGAACCGGGTCAGAAAACTGTGAGATTGCCGCCCCTTCAAACATTATTTGCCGCCCCCATTGTTGCCATTCCAAGTGTCGCCGGCCGCCCGAAGCAGCTGTTGAGCTAAAAAAAAAAAAAAAAAAAAAAAGGTCGCCCCTTACATAATACGCTGCAAATTTCGTCGCGGCGACAATGGAGTGGCAACTATCGCGGGGTGGCGACTGTCGATCGCTCGTTTTGCCGCCCCCCCTCGATGTGCCGCCCGCGTGCGGCGCACGCGTTTGCACGCCCGCTTACGGCGGGCCTGAGTGTATATAATTTATTTTATTAGCTACAAGTTGCTAAAAAAAAAGTAAATGCATAATGTGCAGATGTTTTTAACTATTAGGGTTTACTATTGGTAGGATAAAATCAAGAATGTGTGAAACATTTTCATTCATAATTTTTTATGAGTAATGTATTTGTGTTTCCATATTTCATTTTTCCTTGCCTTCTTCAAGGCGCATCTACTAGAAATGGACGCTAAAATAATTAATTATCACATCATATAATCCATCTCTGCCAGCTTTTCCGAAGATAAACTTAGTTTCCCTAAATATTTAGTATACTCTGAAATTCATACCAAGCCAGATGGGACAATAGTTAAAGATTTGGGGACTGGCAACCTGGATAACGCGGGATCGATCCTTGGTGCAGCTATCCAAAAATCGATTTTCCATGGATCCCCAAAATCAGTACAGGCTAATGATGTACTGGTTTTTCCAAAGTATATGTCTAAATTTCTTCCTGATACTTGAAACCCTCCATATTGCGGTATTAATGACCTCGACGTCGCCGAGTTGTAAAGTCTAGTACAAAATAAAACAAAAACACACTGCGCCAATTATTTGCAGTCGCCCTTGCTTAAGCGACCGTGAAACTGTTTTTTAGATTTTTTGCCTTATGGCTATAAATTTTTTTTGTTTTGGGAAGTAATTTGTCCATGTCCTTTTGAATGAATCATGCCGGAATTCGCCTGGAATGAATTAGGAAACATTGGAATAACGAAATCTGGACAGCTGTTCCTGGGATCTTATTGGCGTTCTCCATAATGCTAAACCCGAGCGTTAACCATTGTCTCATTAAGCTCGGTATGAAATTTAGAGTAACCTAACGTTGTAGCAAAATTCAATTTATCTCCGGCAAAGTTGTATTGTAGATTCATTAACGATTTTAATGTATGCGAGCGCATATTACTAAACTGAACTGCTTACAACAACCTATAGTAACCTGAGTCACAACTAAGATATGATAGACTAAAGTAACTAAGGCTAACCTGAACTTAAACTAGTATAGCCTAACTGAATATAACCTACCGTTAGATATCCCAATTCTTCCATACATAACCTAACCTAATATAACAATAATTCAACATTATCCCTAATTAAATATAAGTTATGACGAATAGTGTATGCTGGTGGTAGCCATGGCGCAAAGAAAAGAGAGGAGATGACAGAAGGAACTCCACCACGCACTGAAGTGAAATCGGGAGGAGAGAAGACAGTAAGGGAGGTCGCAATATTGGATTTCCCAAGAGAAACATGGAAGATGCACACAAACCTCAAGGGGATTCTACAATAACCTTGGCGCCACAATTTTATTATGGATTCTTATTTAACAAGATGATACAAATCGAAAGTAAAGAATAAACATTTTCGATATCTCACTTAGTTTTCGAGATATACTGATTCCAAATTGAGGTGGTTAAATTGGAATGCGGCCTGGACCAAAAATAATTTCGCCAAAGTCACAATGAACTATGCGCTGGACAAGCAGAGTGGGTGTTTTATTTTTTTACTCTCCGCTTGTTGTTAGGTTAAAACGCGGCCTGGACCAGAATGAAAACGTCACCAAAGGCACAACGATCTATCCAACTATTTTTAATAGTCAATATCTCAAGATCCAATGGAGATATAAAAATAAAAAATAAAAATAAAAACAATATCTTGATTTTTGTGTCGTCTCGACGAGTTACATAAGAATCAATCATCACAACGACAACACAGCCAACATCAGAATTCCTAGTTCACATAGAATAAATTATCACAATTAATTCCATAATATACCTTCAGTATGAACTGCAATTGGACTAATGCACGCACAGTAATAGTTTCACTGTATCACGATGTAAACTTGACCTAAAACTTATCTCGTGTGCTTCATATTAATAGTAATAGTCAATTTCTGGAGGCTTACACAAACGATTTGTACTACTAGTAGATAGGCCTATATAAATTCGGCAGCAGCATCGGTGAATTTACCTTGTTACCATACATCAAAATTCTTAAATTAGACTTTCAACACTTGCTTAGAATAATGATAGCCTATTAAGTGAAAAATGTAGAAACAAATTTTTGGAGAATAACGTCATCCCAAAGAGACCTAGGAATTAACTTTCTTAACTGGTATTCTAAATATTTAATGGTAGGCCCTACCTTTGCAGATATCGTAGTAAAAACATCAAGAACAGTAATTACAATGTGACTAACTTATGAAATGATATTTGAGGTCCTGTCTGATCAGTTTGTGTGACCGTATGCAAGACAAGCCGGCCTTATAAAAACTTAGAAATATTAGTGAATGAAACATTGAGAGCAGTAAAAACAACGCTAAAAGGAGCGATGTTCTTGGGAGAAATAGTATGGTCGCCGCGCATGCGCAGTAGGATGCAGAGTGTACTTGAGGCTTCACGGTTTTAGCGATATTCCGTCTCCTGTCTTTTCATTCCTCCATGGTGGTAGCAGACAGGGTGAATGTCATATATCATTTGGTATTAACCTCGAGTTAAATCTATTGTATGGAGGAGTGACCTGTAACACTCTGTTCTTTGGTATGTATGGGTGATGAAGACGTCATCAATTATTTTATCCTAACTCTACCGATATTGACCTGAATTCGATCTTCGTGGTTATATGAAGATTTTAGGACGTTTGTTGCAGGAAATCATGCTGTTAACATAATATTTAATGAACATGTTGATTTTTCATGAGCTGTATATGTATTTTGGGTAATTTTTACCAGTTTTTATGATCTTTTACAACTTTCACAGAATTTATGGAATTTTCAAGTTTTTCTGAAATAATGGCGTTTTCCAAGAAATTACAGAACTTATTTTTAATAATCCGCAATACTTACAGGATCGCGTAGGTCAAGCAGTTCAAATCCTCCATAGTAGTTCCACATGCATGTTCTTCTTTATATGTGTGGATGACTGTTTCAGCGATTATGTGAGCGTAGGTTGGGTTTGTCAATCAGTATGTAAGTACTTCCTCAGAAACTGAATTTTATTCTTTATATTGCACTTTACTAGCCGTTACACCTGGGCAGACTTCAATATGCAACATCAAGCTGTATTTTCTGATATACCTACAGTTGTAAACTGTGTTGACATACCTAAATTTTCACCAACTTTGAATATTCTGGAGTAGCTGTCTTAATTGAAGTATGCACTGCTTAATGTGTTATCAGGTGTTCTAGTTTCTGCCAAATGTTGAGCTACAAATGTAGCACCTTTCAACAACAAGAATGGCAAATTTGTTTGTTTGCTGCGATTTACAAAACGCCCGAAATATTTTCCTCCTACATCTATGTTACAATTTTCCTCTGTCTCAGTTATGTTGTGAGCAGAGAAATATATTATTTGGTATACAGATTTTCCATTCATTTTAAAATATTTTTGTTGAAAGTTTCCTGTTTCATAACTTCTAGCTGCGTTGAAGTTTCATCAATTACTACAGAGTTATCATACTTTTTTCCTGTTTTTATACAGCCCTACTGGCCGTGCAATCCCAAGGTTTTGTAAACACGCGTGCATCGTCAAGTTCATTGTCATCTCGCGTAGAGGAAAGATGTAAGTATCGTCTTCTGACTATGAACCATATAAGCTGTGTATTGCATCTTACGTGGTAATATGTAATTTTTACGACAAAAGTTAGGGACCGCAAATTTTCTCAAAAAGAAAACAAACAAAAAGCTCTACAGCAGGGATTGCCAACCCACGGCCCGCCATTGTTCAACTTGCGGCCCACGGAGCTGTATCATTATATACTTAATCTTTAAGTTCCAATAGTGGAATCAAACACTACAACACTAAGCAACACGCCTTTTGACTTCAACACATTAAAATAATTATATTTTTAATACTTCATTAAATATCTTTCATTTTTAATTATTTCTTTTCCTTCACAAAAATATTCAAGTATTTTTGTCCCAAGAAAGTAGTTCGTGCAGCCTGATTGAAAATTCTATTACTAAAATTTGGCCCGGCTGCTGAAAAGGTTGGCCACCACTGCTCTACAGGCTTAGTTTTGAGCATCGTAACCTTCCTGTGTAAAGGCATCGTGTATGATTTGTAATACTTGTGCATGTTTTGTGGTATCGGCATCATTGTGTAAATTATGTCACAAAACCTCAATGATATTATAAATCTGTAAGCAAGCTTCGTGTGTCTTAGAGTTATGAAACGGTATGAGGCAAAAACTTCGCCAATGTTTCTATTCGAAAATCATAGCTGCTGTCAAATGTCCATTAAAACATTCACTGTTTCGCAGTCGAAAATAGGCCCGCTGAAACTACTTATATGCAACTGAAATAATGAAATTCAAGCCTCTCCAAGTTAATATTTGGTAATAGAATAAAATCGGTAAAGAATTTCTACATATACACAAAGCACACTCGAGCGAAGCAGCGGGAAAAAGCTAGTTTATCATAAAACTATTGCTGTATCTATAACTTTAAACCAGATACTATATTTTTTAATTATAGTAAGCGCGGGAAACTTAGAAAGATTCGATTTTGTGTGTTTAGAGAGAATAACGTACTGCCTACAAAAAATGAACAAAATGTCCGTAAATATTTAGGATGTGTGGATTGTTCAGTTATATCATTTAAGAAATGATTGCTTTGAGTCAATGTGACCAGAGTTAAAATTATTCTTCTAACAAATAATATTATTAAATAATGGTTATTAGCTAATTATGTATCTCCCAAATACATCATTTTTTGCAGGCTTTCATGCGAACATTAAATTTCCTATATTAACAGATAAATTTAAAAATAATTTCAAAAGAACCTTTAAATCTGGCCTCTAGTATATAGTTTCAAACAAAATGAAATCATTCACCATTTCGGTGTTTGTGAATAACTTTATCATCACCTCGTTCTCACGCGAAAGCATACGTGGTGTTTTTTCCCATTTTTCAGGGTAAGAATAGAAATCTCTCACCGAGCGGAATGTGTTTTGACCCAAAAACGCCTATACGTTATACTAAAGATGACACGTTTTAACAAATAACAGTTTATTTCTTGTGGATGATATAGAATTAAAAACAACGCAGAAAATTTTATTCCCTCTTCACAGTTGGTACATTAAACATACACTTGTACCTAGATTAGATGAGGTATTCAGTATACATATTTTGCTTTGTTAGCTATATAGTTGCCAAAACAGTAAATGCATGAAGTAGATATCTTTTTAACTGTTATTGTTTATAGCAGGTATGGGCAGCCTTTGCTTTAGCTGAGGGCGTAATTTCGGGACTTAATCAGGTCGCGGGCCGTAGGTAAGAAATAAATAGGTAGTAGTGAATAAAAAGGCGATAAAATTCACACATTTTTTTATTTATTAGAATTACAATAGCATGATCATACATACAAAAAGCAAATTAACAAAAATAGATAGAAAAATCAAATGAAAATTAATGAGAGACTAGAGTTTGAAGCTTATTTGAAATTTCTGAATCTCTCGCGGGCCGGATTGAAGCCGGTGGAGGGCCGGTTCCGGCACAGGGGCCGGGGGTTGCCCATATATGGTTTATAGGGTAAATTCGAGATTGTATGGAACTGTTCTATACCTACTTTTATAATTATTAATGTATTTGTGTTGAAATATTTTAATTTCCCTTGCTTCCTCTACGGCGCATACTGCGAGAAATGGACAGAAAAAGACATCACTGGTTTTCCCGGAGTTCAATTAAGATTGGTTATACTTTCAGATTACTCTGAAGTTAATATCAAGGCTGATGGGACAACAGTAAACGATTGGTCATGGCATTCTGGATAACGCTGTTGTTCTGTTTCATGGTCTGCCAAATATGATCCCTGGTGCCAAATTCCAAATATTGACTTCCATGTTTTCACTCCAGTAGAATGTAGTAATGGTTCATCTAATGGCCATAGCCGAATATCTTCCCGTTCCTTACAATACCGCCGCAGCACTAATGACTTCGATATCGGCGAGCCGTGAAACCTAGTAAAAAAAAATGTAAAGCCTCACTGCGCCAATTGCACTCAATCTCCATTGATAAGCGACCGTGAAAATGTTTTACATTTTTTTTCTTTTGCTTATGGTTGTCGACGTCGAGGTAATTAGCGATGTGAAACGACTTAGGGATTGGAGTGGGGAGGAATTCGGCCATGACATTTTGAATAAACCATCCCTGCATTCGCCTGGAGTGTTTTAGGGAATCACTGGAAAACCAAAATCTGGAAGGTTGTACCAGGAATCGAATCGGTGTTCTTCATAATGCTAGACCCAAGCGTTAACTATTATACCATCAAGCTCGGTATGAACTTCAGTGAATCCTGATGGTATAGCAAAACTAAGTTTATCTCCGGCTAGTTTGTATATCACGTTCTTTCTTGAGTGTACGCGAGCTGTTTCTTCAAATCTTCTGCAGCTCTTTCTAGAGTGTACATGAGTTGTTTCTTCAAATTTTCTGAAGTTCTTTCTTGAGTGTAAATGAACTGTTTCTTCAAATCTTCAAGTGTATTTTATTCATAACCATAAACAAAATTTTGTTCAAACATTTTTAATTAAATTGTTAATAAACAAACATCAAATTAAGTCACTATTACAAAGTCTTCTTTACTATTTGAATAAATTCGTGACTTCTATACAACAACGTTGCCATGGAAAATCTTCGGTCAATAACTCGATCATCAAAATTATAAACATTTCTAACCTTTTTAGTAATCTAAAGATTGCAATTTCTTTAGATACAGAATCAAAATCTGTTGTTCTGTTTCATGGTCTGCCAAATGTGATGTTACTATTCCTTTTTCACAATTACCTTTTCGGCTATTGTATTTGGATGTAATATATTATACAAACTGAGCCACACCATACAATACTATATTATTTTAAAAATCTAAAAATAAAATCTTGCAAACTGATCTTACATATAGCTGTTTACGCAAGTAAAATTCAATAATATTTAAATTGGTACTTCGCTTTATATCAATACTCAAATGCTTCTGCTTCTTGTATTACAATATTTATTTAGCACAATCCACATTCTCCATAGGTTCAGCAATTTCACATTCACTTCATAAATTAAAAGTACATATTAATGTCCTCCTTTTTAACATTTGTCACGAATAATACTAGTCTTATAACACGCAGTCCATTTCATTCAGTTCAACAATCTCATACCATATTTGACTTGACGTCCAGCGATCATTAACGTTATTTGTTGACCAAAGACAAAACAACTTCCCTGTTCAAAGAAAAAAACCAGTTGCACAAGAATTATTCACATACAATTTAAATGTTCACTAGATACAAGGTGTTACCTTATAGTGTGGATGACTGGTGTCTGCATATCTTGGATTAGTTAATAAATATGTAAGTACTACCTTAGAAACTGAATTTTATCATTTACATAGTACTTTACTAGTTTGTAGACCTGGAATTACTTCAGTATTCAATTTCAAGCGTTAGTTTTTGATGTACCTATGTTTGAACAGTGTAAACTTAGTACACGAACCTGAATTGACACTAACTTTGAATATTGCAGGAGTAGCGCTCTTAATTGAAGTGTGCTTGTTTAATGTGTGATCTGGTGTTGATGTTGATAAAGTTCACTGAAAACACAGAATAATCTGCTTTTGCGATTTCTTCCGAATATAGAGTTACAGATACAACACCATGCAACAACAGTAAAGGCGGGTAAACTCTATATCGCGATACCGCTACAACCACTTACCGCTTCGCGATGTAAACTCTTCCAGAAAGAAAGTGAGTATGACTTCACTACGTTGCTGAATGTGACGTAGCAGCAAATTACTTAAATCGACAAGGCTACTACGAACGAAAGGAAATCTTCGGCCACCGTTTTGAGAATTTCCTGTTCCGTTTGCAACTCTAGTCCCTTAGAGTGTTTAAACATTAATTGACTAACTAGAAACGATAAGCAATTTCTGAAAATAAATGGTGTTATTACCAGCAATTATGCTGTTAGAAAAAATGGCCTGGATGTCGCGATATAGAATTAAACGGATGATTTAATTATAGAAAATAATTCCAAGAACGTTGAAAATTGATATTCATTCTATGGAGAAACAGGAAGTTTGTAATTTGATTTTTTTCATCACAGGTAATGTGTAAATGAATGTAAAATCTCGAATTAAACTTTGAAATTCGCAATGACATAAGGTATCGCAACGTAGAATTATGCGGATTGACTATATTCTAGATACCGATACCATTCGGTGCATCTTCAAAACTGAGATTGAAATTTCCGATTAATATTTAGCTTCATACACTCGATAAGATTTTTAGTTAACAAAACTTGGATATTCAATTTCTCTCCACCCGAAAACCCCTATTTTCCATGCAGTTCCGTAAGTGAAATATGTTGCTTCATGGAGCCTAAATACGTCACACACGGAAACACAGTACTGTAGTCGGCGAGGCAGGAAGTGGTTCTAGCAGTATCGTGATCTAGAGTTTACCCGGAAAGGCCAATTTGACTGCGTTTTACGATTTTCAAAATGTCTTAAATATTTACCCCCTGTATTTGTGTTTTTATTTTTTCCATCTCAGTTATGTTGTAAAATTGAAATATATTTTTGTAAACTGATTCAACCACTTTATGTCGTAAGTTTTCTGTTTCCTGTTTCCTCACTTGTTTCTGCGTCGATGATTGAGCATTGACTAAAGAATTAACATACTATTTTCCTTTCTTTTTAGTTTAGATCATTTGGCCTAGCAACCCCTAGTTTCCTGGCGGCAGGTGACAATAGTAACTCCGCTTGCACCGCCGGTATCTTCACCGTCTGGAGTACATCAGAGACGTAAGCATCATCTTCTGACTATGAACCATATAAACTGTGCACTGTACTGTATGTTACATGTTGAACTCCTTGCGTAAAATTGTTGTTTTTATGGCATAAATCAGGGGTTGTAAATTTTCTAAAAAAAAAGCAGTTAGAAGGTTTTACATACAGGCTTTTTACTTCCCAACGTTGAAGTCACCCTGTTTAATGGGATCTAAAACATTAATTACATGAGTAACACTCCTATTGTAAGAATTGTGTACAGTTTCAGATCTTTGCATAAGTTATTTCACAAAAATATTATCGTAAAACTGAAGCTGTAGGTAACCTAATACTATATATAATACGATGCAATACTTTCACCCTCCATGGATCCCAATTTAAGAGACCGGCTCTGTCAGATGTGGAAAGTTATCAATTTATAGATAACTATTGCATAGGGAAATAGATACATATACTAAACGCATAATGTGTGTACTATTTACTTCAAGTACATTTACACAGACTACTGTCATTTATTTTGATGATACCTTAGAAATAAATTCTTCATTAAAAAAAAATCAAACTCTTCCTGAATTTTATCTTATCACCTACCAGACACTTAAGATTAGATTAGAGCGTATTGAAGATATGTATCCCAGATTATCGGACCCCTTTTTGACTTAATCACAATAACTTGTAATTCTTGTGAAGATCATTTTTACTTTTAGTGTCATAGTAGTGGTTTTTACTGTTTATTTCAAATAGAGTATAATCTGTGACTATAAAGGATATTTATGTATATATTACTTGGCAACCAATATTAAAATCCCTAACTTCTTGAACAGCTCTCTGCATGAAGCTCTACAGCAAACCCTACACATAATTCTTATTACTAACTTTGGGCCCTGAATACTCTCTTTGAGTAGAAATGGCCCAAAATACTGTTTTATATGACACTGAGGAGTGAAAATAAGCAAAATAAACTTGTTTCACCATATGGAGAACACCTATTACTGAAATTGTACGAATTGTAAATGTGACCGAACTCAATTGCTTCAGTAAGTAGGAGACATGAACACTCCAATTTGAATAATGATCAGTATACTACTTCCCTACTCTTTACCTCTTGAATGGACTGGTCTGTAAATTTAATGTCTATTTTTGGTGGTAATCTGAGTGATTTACTGATTTTACTGAGTTTTAGCACTGCCGTTTGTGAAAAGTGCAACACCGAGAAGGAAACACATGAATTTAATACCACAGGTTAGGTACGTGACAAGTAAAAAATGATTATGTTTTCAAATCTGTACATGTCCTTTGAGCCCTACTATTCAGTATGTCGTGTGGTCACCATGCGCTGCAATTAGAGCTCCTATGCACCATGGCATTGAATCAATAAGGTTCTGAATACGTTCCTGAGGGATTTTCCTCCACGCAGTTTGTATCCGACCTAACAAATCCGCGACACTAGACACTGTAGGACCGTGACGCGCCAGGTGGCGACCAACCAAATCCCAGACATGTTCTATGGGCGACATGTCAGGCAAACGTGCAGGCCAGGGAAGCAACGGTACCCGTCGCTCTTCGAAGAAGGCCTGTACATTCCTCGCAACATGTGGCCGGGCATTGTCCTGTTGAAATGTGGCCTGAGGAGATGCCTGAAGCAGGGGGAGTACCACAGGCTCGACAACCACCGTTATGTACCGGTTGCTGTTCAAAGTGCCCTCAATACATAGGAGGCGAGATCGGATGTTGTAACCAATGGCGCCCCAAACCATCACACCTGGTGTTTGTCCGCTATGCCGCTCCACAATGCAGCCCTCCAGGTTGCGCTCACCACTGTACCGCCGGAAACGTATGCGGCCATCACTGTAGGACACGTTGAAGTTGGACTCGTCCGAAAAGATTACATTTTTCCACTCAGCACCCCAGTGACTGTGTTCACGTGCCCATTGCAGTAGGAGAAGCCGGTTTCTGGACAATGGAAGCCGACATAATGGCATGCGTGCAACCAGTCCAACCTGCAGCAGACGGCGACGAACCGTCGATGCAGACTAGTTCACATCTGTTGCAGTGCTCCAGTGACGAGCCAACACTGTGGATGACGCTGTATGGTCCGTTATGGCAATGTGGACAAGATGACAGTCATTATTATTATTATTATTACTCCGCGATTCACTAAAAGTGTGTGGCGGAGGGTGCATTGCACCTATCGAAAGGGTTATGGTTTGGAAGGGTTATAAGGGATATGGCAGGAGGCGCCCATGGGCTATTGTGAGGAACCATCCCCGCATTCGCGTGGAGTGATCTGGGAAAACCATGGAAAACCCAGATCAGGATGGCTGGAGTGCTTTATCGAAAGCTACTCCTGTCGGATTTTAAGTTTACTCGCCCGGTAAATCCTTTCTATTCCATTCCCTAATCGCTCGTGGGAAAAATGAGTACAGAAATGAATCGGTTCTGGCCCTGATTTCTCTTATCTTATTTTCACGGTCATTTCGAGATATGAATGTTGCTGGTAGCAATATTTGCTGACTGTCATTCCGAAATACATCTGTCGTGAATTTTTCAATTAGCTTCCGTCGAGAGCAACGCCTTCGGTGTTCCAGGTCTTCCCAACCTAACTCCTTCAACATCGCACTTACGCTTTCCCTCCAACTATATATACCTGTCACGAATCGGGCGGCTCTTCTTTGGACCTTCTCTAAAGCCTCCATTAACCCCTTTTGATGGGGACCCCATACAGAACAACAATACTCTAAGTGAGGACGTACTAGTGACTTGTATACAATCGATTTAACTTCCTGAGTGCATTGATTTAAATTACGACCTAGAAATCGGAGCATACGATTTGCTTTCCCATTACATTCTCGATATGCTCATTCCACGACAAATTATTACGAATTGTTACCCCTAGGTATTTAGCGGAATCTACCGTTCTAAGGACAGTGCCATTAATCGTATATTCATAGTTAAATGGTGTCACCTTTTTACTTACACGCATGACTTGGCACTTTTTAGCGTTTAACTCCAACTGCCAATCTTTACACCACGCAATTATTTTCATAATATCGTCTTGTAACAAAGCGCAGTCGTCCTGGGTTTTGATTTCGCGATAAATTATAGCATCATCGGCAAATAATCTTTTCATCCCCCTATTATGTCGCATAGATCATTGATGTATATGAGAAACAACAGAGGCCCTAACACGCTTCCCTGGGGAACTCCAGACCCCACTTCAGTAAGTGATGAACGCTCACCGTCGAGAACTACACACTGTGTTCTGCCCTTCAGGAAGTCTGCAACCCAGTCGCATATTTGTCTAGATATGCCGTAACCGCGAAGTTTCCTAAGTAACCTAGTGTGAGGCACAGTGTCGAAAGCTTTTTTAAAGTCTAATAGAACCAAATCAACCTGGGATTGCTCATCTATAATTCGGCACAAGTCGTGAATTAGAAGTGCAAGTTGTGTTTCGCAGCATCGGCCTTTTCTGAATCCATGTTGATTTGGATTTAAAAGCTCACCTTCATCCAAGAACCGCATGACATTTGAATAGATGATATGTTCTAAAATCCTGCAAAATATTGAAGTTAACGAGATCGGCCTATAATTCTGAGGATCATTAACATTCCCATTTTTAAACACTGGAGTTACGATAGCGGTCTTCCATTCGGCTGGTATTTTTCCTTGATCCAGAGAGACGGTATACAATTTCATCAAATACGGTGCAATTTCCTTTGCGTATCTTGAGTAGAATCTTGTAGGAATACCGTCTGGTCCGGGAGCCTTATTGGTTTTTACATTCATAAGCAGTTTAGTTATTCCCTCGACATCAAGAGCGAGATCATTCATAATTTTGTCGGTACGATTGTTAAATATCAGTATCTCCTCTGAGTTTTCTATCGTGAAAGCCTTTTTAAATAGTATCATTCAAAATTTCTGCTTTCTCTACGCTTGTTTCTCATATATTCACCATTTTCTTTAATCAGCGACGGCCATGACCTTACGAGAGCCTCTTATTACTTTGGTATAGGACCAAACTTTTTTGGATTAGTAATCAGATCTTCAGATAAATTCCTGGCTTGGAATTCTTTTAAACGCATCGCGCATTGCCTTACGTACTTCCGCACGCAACTGGACTAATTTAGCACGATTAGATGAGTCCCCGATTTTTTTCACCGCGGCATGTAAACGCCTTCTGCCTCCTGAGCAAACGTTTCACTTCCCTATTGAACCAAGGGAAGTTATTACTGTCCTTAATACACTTCTTATGAACAAACTGATTTAAACCGGTCCATATTAGTTCTTTTAAATTAAACCAAAGTTCCTCAACATTTGTATTTAGCGTATACTTTTCAAAATTCTTCGCAAAGTGATCAAACCATACCCGAATCGTTTGCCTTATCGAAGCAAAAAACGATTTTCTCTTTGTCATGCTTCAGACTCAGACTAGAGTTTAACGTTACCACAACCGCCTTGTGATCACTTATACCGTCTTCTATACAAACTTTATCTTACAATATTAGGATTGCTAATTAGAAAAAGATCCAGAATGGACGAGGAATCTTTGTCGCACCGCGTTGGCTCTTCGACCATCTGTTCAAGAGATCTTACTGCAAATGCTTCTAGGAACGTTTCGGTACTAACCTATCTCTTCCACCCAACCTGAACGTGTATGTGTCCCACCTGACCGACGGTAGGTTAAAGTCACCACCCACGATCAATATATGTCCTTGAAATTTTTTGTAAATGTTATTAAGCGACTCTCTGAAGTATTCCGCGTTAGCTATATCAGAATCCGGAGGTCGATAAAATGACCCGAGTATGAACTTTAAATTTTTGCCAATTTTTACCTTGACCCATATTAACTCGCAAAAATTTTCTGTTTCAGTTACGACAGAGCAATTAACGGTTTTACTTACGGCCACGAACACACCCCCGCCCATTGAGACAGTTCTGTCCTTCCGAAAAACATTGAAATGAGGGCCAAATACTTCGCTAGATCCAACTTCAGGCGTCAACCAGCTCTCGGTTCCTAGTATTATATCGACATCATTAGTCGCAATTGAGGCGTGAAAATCTGCTACTTTCCCTCTAATACTCCGACAATTTAGTACCATTATCCTTAGCTGCTTCGTATAGTTATTTGTTGGAGTCTAAGATAGCATTTTTCATACTCGCACTCTGACGGTAAACGGGTGAAGTAATTGGAGCTGTAATATTATAATTATTCGCGCCATCACTACCGGGACCAGCTTCTATGTTATCAGCACATCCTCTTCGATGAAATGAAGGATCCTCGGGCCTCACGCTGTTCCTAAAAAATAATTCATATCAAGACGGTTCCATATTTTAGCAGCCACCTTGGACGCCATTCTAGGTGTGTAGTGGACGCCCGACCTGTCAAATGCGTCCCAGCTGGCAGCTATCATCGGACGAAGGTCGACGAAGCCCCAGTTGTTTCTGCGACACAGCTCCTGCAAATTACTATTTAAATTAAAGATCTTCCACCACACAGCCTCCCCACAATCGACACGCGGCACCACACTATAAATTGAGAACTGCAATGAAACTGAATTTTCCCGGGCGGCTTCATACGCCTTTCGGCCCAACTTGTCCATGGATTTAACTATATCTGGAACAGAAACACGACACGAGTCATTAGTGCCGACGTGCGCAGCTACTCTTAACTGACGGCAGTTCGATTCCCTAATCGCTTTTGGAATAGCCTCCATGACACGTGGTACGGTTGCTCCTGAAAGATAAACGGAATGAACGTTAGTATGAGGATCTGCACCGTTCTTCGTGGCTAATTCCCGTAGCGGTTTCTCCAGCCGTCGAACGTTGGAGCTTCCAATGACCAGTAAACCTTTTCCTGGCAAGGCTCGGCGTCTGCGAGTAAATCTTCCCTGCTGCTCTTCTGGGCCATCCGTGCTTGAATCTACAGCCTCCTGCAACACAGAAAACGCGTTACTTAGTGGCAAGGTATCGTTTTCCCTTAGGCTAATTGGAAATTTCGACGCCTTTCCTCCGTTCCACACGATGCCAGACATTTTCTGCAACTGGAACCTGAAAATCCAAACTTGCCGGTTCCACTACAGTTGGCTGCGGAATTTCTTCGACGCACTGCCGCTCCTCGTCTAGGATGCTCCATACCTGCGCTTGACCCGTGATGTGGTCATGTTCCGTGGTCTAGTTCCCGCTCGTTGCAGCGTACGACCTTCCTCTATCCACTGCTTCCACTCACGTATCACTGTCGTAGCAGCATGCCCTGTGCGAGCCGAAATGTCACGGTATGGCAACCCCGTTTCCCAGAGACCGATCATTCTGCCCCGTTCCATTCGCTCACATGCCGATATGGTTCCCTTTGACGTCGACGAGGCATACTGGCACTCACTGTATTGTGTCCACCTTGTGTGTCAGCTCTGCAGTGACTACACTCGGCGCAACACCGACCCTCTCGGACCGACACGAAATGGCTCTGCTCGAATAAGTGTACACAATCTCGCTGCAAAACATATCACTTATTGCTTGCACACCCGTCGCCACTTCCATCAAGTGTGGCGCTATTTGGATAATTCATTTTCGGTGTTGCACTTTTCACAAACGGCAGTGTATATACATATATATATATATATCTGAATGATCTACCCTCTGTTACATCTAAAAACTAAAAAAAATTCCAATTTGCAGATGAGACAAACATAGGAATTAAACAAAACTCCAGATTTATTTACAGAACATATTTCCAATTATGTCTTTGGTCTTATTGATAAATGGTTTACAGCTAATAGCTTGTCTTTAAAACTATGATAAAACTCTATATGCAGATCAGTACATCACATAGATTAACACGAGTCATAGATATAAATATGCAGGCCAATCCAGTCAGGAAGTAGAGTATGTGAATGTTCTAGGTTTGTATATCGAACATAATTTAAATTAGAAGGTACATGTTTCTGACTGAAGCGACTGGTTGCAACCACATTTACAATTTGTACAATTTCAGCTATAGGTGATCTCTCCACTCAGAAAACAGTTGACCACAGCCTTAAAATATTCTATTGACACTTTATGTTTTCTATTCAGAAGGTAAGAACTAAGCCATTTATTAACCATGCCATCTGTACCATAATACATTAATTTCTGTATCAGAATTTCATGGTCAGCACAGTCAAATGCCTTAAATACCTAACAGAAAATTCCTAGAGGAATTAATTTATCATTTATTAGTTCTAAAATATTGTCAGTGAATGTAAATATAGCTTGTTCTATTGAATGAGCCTTTTTAAAATGACCGATATATTTTCTTTATTTACTTTTCATAATTATAAATATTCTCAATTAAATGGTGACACTAACCACTCCTGGAAAAGATCAACTACCTATTGGGAAAACATCATTCTGAGGTACAGCGAGGGATCCTTTTCTTCTTGGCATGTTACTACATTCTCCTCATTGCTACCATCATTGTATATTGACTAAAATAGTACAAACTGTACATGCCACTTCAAAAGAGCTAACAATGCATTTTTTGTTTGTTTCTTTGCTGCAGTTCTATCACACATTTCCTATAAGACACATAAAGTTAATTGTTCAACACTATTTTACACCACACATTGAGCATCAAATAACACTTCTTCAAGCACTATGATTATAGATATAACAATAGAACAAAATTAGAATTATTTTATCAGCGAGCGGTGTAGTGATGATACACATACGATCTGAATCTAAAGAGTGTTCTTTTAAAACCTCGAAACAACACTGGCAAGAAAAAAAGAGACTCATTCACAGCCCAGCTTGTGGTACATTCGATTTTCCCTCGTAAGACACTTGCTGGACCGTGGAACGGAATGCAGAACTACATGATGTACATGATAGAAGTAATTTCCAGAATGACCTACACAGGTCCCTCTTGTCAAACACCCAACCACGCTGGATAGTGAATGGCGGCATCGTCCAAAAAATGGGGTTTGAATTTTTTTATCTTTATAGGGCATTATGAATCATTTAACTAGTTATAAAGGGGTAAAATATTATACAAGAACATTTAATTTTTATTTTATGGTAATAAAAGCTGTTTACATTCAAGCTACTTGTAAAAATAAGAATGGAGACTTTCCCAGTATATGATTGCAATGAAGACTTTACGGAAGTTCCTCCGGATTGTGTTCTGAAAACCATATTTCGAATCCGTACCCAGGCAGCCGAGTGAAGTTTACTACCCAGCCCCTCTCGCCTGTTAGTAATAGAAAAAAATTGCTTCCTTAACCTAAGTTTGGCGAACAAATTCCTTCCTGGACGCTGCGGCTGACACCTGTTGGACCCTCTTTTTCTGCTAGACCAGGGTAACGCAAGAGTCTGCTGGGCTTTATTAGAAGATGGTATGTCCACTCACCCAGTTATTATAATTTTAATAATAAAAAGTTAACAACATTCCATACTGCTTTCGCCAGCAGTTATTATTAAGTAAATCCAGAAAGTATAAAATTAACTCTAATGCGCTGTATCTAATTGCATGTTTAACAATTATTCTATATATTTGCGATGCGTTTTTCATTAGAATTTTATGTAAAAACCTATTAAAGCCATTGTTTTATGCCAAGGCACATATATAGACATATTACAGCAGATTCAAAAACCATTTATTTGAGCTAAATCACGTACATAGTACTCGAGAAACATTATTTCATAGTTTTACACCGATTTCCGACTTAAATTGCGACAGAAAACCTGTTCCATCGATGCGAATGCTACGCCACGCAACTAAAGATGAATGCCCGCCCCCCTACCGGCAAGCCGCCGTTATAGCGCGCGGAACGGGGAGCTCACTTTTTTTGCCTACGACTTTATGTCTCTTCGACGTCAAGGTCAAGGTCATTAGAGGCGGGAAAGGACAGGGGGCAAGAAACGGGAAGAAATTCGGTCATGGCCTTTTGAAGGAAGTATCCCGGTATTCGCCTGTAGTGTCGGGCGCTCGCATGAAAGGGGACCGCATGGAGTGCCGCCTCCCATTCAGCAGACCGGCCACACACTTATCATTGATAACTGCGTGCTGAGTCAAGATCTTCTTCTCTTAGCCAAAAATACATTCAAAATATCTAATTTTTAAATTCTTCAACTGTAATTTGATACGTATTCAGCATTTTTTTTCTTTATAAGATTATGCAGATAATTCTACGAAACGAGTAAAAATGTGATATTTTTGTGTTGTACTACTTTTTTCCTATACCAACGCCAGACAACTGGCGTCACTGGATTTTAAATGCTCTACAAAATATTCACGCTCTAAGGAAGACCCGTTTTGGCATCACCCAGCAATGTGCATTATTTATCAAACAAATACATGAAGCTGTTGTAGCCAGCGTGTCTAATTGCCTTAGGTGTTACTGATGTTCCTAAATATACACGCCTTAAACATGTCTCGGGATTCCCAACAACTGGGACTACACGCGGCTGGAAGGTGCTCACACAGAATTCTTGCCTTTTGTCAGTGGCGACCCCTATAGTCATTGTCTGCACGTTCTGTGAGAGCGGCATCAGCGACCGCAGACGTCCACTATGCTGCGGGTACCAACACCATCGTGATACTTGCAACTGCCTGCCAACTGGTTATAAAAGGAATGCTGTCCCCGCCACAGTCTTCACTTGTACGCTAGCTGCTGACCAATAATTTTCTTTGCTCTCGTTCGGTTCCAGATCTTGATGATTACTGATGGTAGTGGAAAATTACATTTCTGTTGGTTTCTCAACATGTCGCGGCTAATTCTTCCATCAGTTAGCATAATGGTGCTTTGCATATTTGTTACAGATATTGGATACATTTCAGTCGCAAAGATCTCCTTGACTGCCACGAGGTTGATTGCGCAAAGGTTATTCTCTTAGAGTAGATTTACCTGGCGACGACGATAAAACCTTTAAGTTTAAGGTGCACCGGTCGTTGTTTACTTGGACTTTGAAAGTTTATTGCAACTTATGATTTATGCAACCCTGCGTCCAACGCCTCTCACAGAACTAGTGTCCACAAATACACTCATTTCTCTGCCGCATATCATGTCGTTTTTCTAGACGTCCCTAGTCTGTCGCGTTTCAACTCCTTCTCGGGTAAATATCCCGAGATATGGCTTGTTGGTGAACTCTTCAATTGTGCCAGGAAAGTTGAGAGGTGTATTCCACTCGTAATGACAGATGAGCAGGAAGCAGATTTTGCTGATGCTACGTTATGCCACATCTGAAAGAAAGACTTTGAACTGGGGTCAGTCAAGGTCAGCTATGATTGTCATATTACAGGTGAATTTAGGGGGCTTCCCATAATAAGAGATATATAGCCATTTTCTTATATAATCTTTCTGGGAATGACGCATTTTATAGTTATGGCTTTATCGGAATTCAACGTAGATGGGATAGATGTGCTTCCCATAAACACATATTGTTACTTTTTAAAGGTTGAATTTACTTTAATCACGTTAATGTTCCTGGGATCATACCGTTTCATACAGGCCCCATAAGATAAACTGGTTGAGACCCTTGAGGACGGCGACTTGCGCATTATCAGTGCTCATTTAGCCGACTCCGAGGAGTTCCAATTGGAAAATCGTAATGGTTCGTTCCCCATTGAGGCACATGGATTTGTGGGAGAAGCTCACAGACACCACGCTTCTTCCAAAGTGAAAATTATATAGCTCATTGTTGGAGTCTGAAATTTTGGATGCCGATTACGAGCAGGCGACACAACTGTGGTGGTCTTTTCAGGTCGAGACTGGGAAAATATTCAAGTCTGTACATGAACACAGATGTGCCGCTACTTGCAGATAAACTATAGATTTCTCATACACAAAAATATACACTTATCACACACACAACACACTAACACATTTCTTATACTGATGGCAATAGTTCACGTGGTATGACCTGGCAGTAGTTATATAGTGCTTAGCGGAAGCAAAAGCATAGAGCCGTGAAACTAGAGCTCACAATGAGTCATCTGGTGTTTTAATTTCTGTGCGAGAGGAAATCATCAATATCGAGCAAATGACGCATTTCACTAATGTTTCCGGATATCCCTCGTTTTGCTCTTGTTCGAGTACAGACCCGCTGCAATGGCAACAGCATCGTGACCTTCATGAGAGCAACCACTTTTACATTTCATATAGAGCGAAAAAAATGGGACGAAAATTAAGCTGATTGGCATCTCTGCCACCAACTACAGCAATATGACAACACAGAGGAGAAGTTGAATCACCTCACTAAGTGGCTGATGTTTCCATTCCCAGAAGCTCAGGAGTGCTGCGAAGAGCGCCCAGCCCTTGCTGGAATGAGAATTATAATTACGATATTCAAAAACGAAGGCGGGTGTTGTGTCACTTGAGATTGCACCCAACAACTGAAGACCTAGCAGCGTTCCGAATTCAGGGAGCAAAGACTCGTCATAGTATTAAGGAGGGCAATTAAACTTCATGGCAGAAATTTGTGTGTACCATTAACCGTTCCACGACATGATCGGAACTATGGGAGCCTCCATATATCTGGAAGGTGCTCTCGATCACCAGTGTCCGGATGAATTGACAAGGGTAGCATAGTTAATGGCAAATAAATTATTATTATTATTGCTTATGGATTTACGCATCGTTGACGTTGAGGCGGGAAAGGATGGGAGGTTGGAAACGGGAAGGAATTCGTCCATGGCCTTTTAAACGAAGCATCGCGGCTTTCGCCTGGAGTGATTTGGGGAAACCATGGAAAATCCAAATCTGGATGCCCTGACGGGGATTCGCACCCGCATCCTCCCGATTGCGTGGCCAGAGCGTTACCGCTCACTCACCGCTTTCGGTGGCTGATAACAGATTCATTCGCTGAAATCACTTCGACTCCCTGTTCAGACCCTCAGATACAGTTACAAAGGACTGCTTGCTGGTTTGTGCGTGGCTTCGTCGAATAGTGAATCTTGGAGATACCTGATCCAGTACTAAAAGTTGAGACACCTCAGTAAAAATACTAATGAGCACCTTTTATATGTTTTTAACAATATTTGGACGAAGGTTTATCAGATAACACTATAGATCTGCCTGTTATTTAAATTGAATGTTGTTCATTGTCTGTGTCGACAAAGATTAAGGTTGGAATTGCTAGTTCAGCAGCAGGAGAATCTTTGAAGGATTAAATACAGAAAAGTTACGTGCATTGTATCGCAGAATGAAGCAGACAGCAGAACGAGTAAGCCACATAAAGAATTATTGGATGATGGTGTAAAGATAAAATATTTTATATTGTTTTATAAGCTGATATACTCAAAGGAATTGTATAATTTGAAATGTGAATTATCAAAAAACAGTGAAAGAAGTTTTTGTGTTTCCAGTGCAAGCTGGACTTTCTTACATTAATGCAAATAACATCGAATCTACAATTCGCAATCTTGCAAAGCAGAATAAATGTTGATGCTGTAGCTCAATAAAATGCAAAAGTTCTGATTGTTTGAAAAAGGTTTGCTTCTTATATGCAAAACACGAGTGTTGGTCAAGGCGTTTCCTTGATAACGTCGGTAGTGTACCAGTTTATTGAAGTGCTTATTAAAAATAAAAATCATTTTTTATCGCAGAAATTTAAGTTGGCGGTAGTTGATTATCAATTAATTTTAAAATTGTTGAACAAAATAACGCAAAAGAAGGCATAGACGGTTATAGTCACGATGACGACTATGATCAAAGAGATACTATGTTTGGCAACAGCAGAGTTGAAATGATGTTTACGATAATTTTTCAAGGGATCAAAGAATTTTTTTCATGAGATAAGACAAATAATTAGAGGAAGAAATAGAAGGCGAAGAGGTGAACGTTATTAACCTAGACAGAATTGAGCCAAAGGAAGATGAAGATAGTCATGGTCACAAAAACGCCTACCAAGAAGGAAATGAAGACAATTATTAACAAAAGGTGGAAAATAAAAACCAGGAAGAACAGATTTATGTGTCGGAGGCGGAGAAATAAAAAGATAAAAATAAAAAGATTTGTATGAAGGAGTAGGGAAAAATTTTAAGTGAATAGTTTAATACATGGTAAGTCGCAATAACATCTAAAACCGATAATTTCGAAACTTAAAAAAGTTGGCTTATAAATTTTGTGAAAAGTATTTTATAATTGTCTTACTGTATCAAAATGCTTATTTACTGGTGTACCTGAGTTCATAGAAAAGATATGGAATGAGGTCGACAAGTAATAATTAAAAATTATACAAAGCTTTGAGACCATGACAAATAAATTTCTTGTCATAGTTTGGAGGGGAATATATAACGTAATACCTTACAGGTACCTGTTAGTTGATATGAGTGTTGTTCTTTTTGTGCAATAGATTTCACTTTTGAGTATTAGTGGCAGATTAAGGTTGGTAGTGCCGTCTCACTGGTGGGAGCCTTTTGGAAATATTCAACACAGAGAAGTTACGCGTATTGTATCGCCGAATGAAGCAAGCAGCAGAACTAGTAACACATGAAAACAAATATTGGATTATAGTGTAAATATAAAATTGTATTAATTGGTTTATAAGTTTACACAGCCAAAGGGATTGTATAATTTAAAATGTGAATTATTAGAAAAATAAAAGAACAAAAATGCAAGTTGGAATTTCGTACATTAGTGTAACTAATATTAAAGTTGTAGGATGTTTCGCGGTTTCGTAATGAAAGCAACGTTATTCCACGTATTAATACATGGAAAAAAACTAAACGCTGAGAGGTCGTATTGTACCATTACGGTGGGTAGACATTAGAGCGGATTGTGAGCCGCCGCCTAATCTGGTGTCACGAAAAAAAAAAAAATATGCCGAGCCGTTTTCAGTGTGGATTCAGGAACCGTGCGTGGTGGGTTAGCGGTAAAGCTCTGGCCTCGCATTCGTGAGGACGCTGGTTCGAATCACCGGCCGGTTATCCACACTTGGGTTTTCCATGGTTTTACCAAATCACTACAGACGAATTCCGGGATGTTTCCTTCAAAATGCCATGGACGAATACGATACCTTCCGTTCCTTGTCTCAGTCCTTCTCCGGCTCTAATGACATCTTCGTCGACGAGGTAAAACCATAAGCAAATAATAATAATGGATTCAGGATATTCTGTTTTATCTTGCATACCATGATCATAATACAAGCAGCAAGTCTACAACCAACATCTTACTGGTGTGAATTTTGGTATGGATAAGACCTAGGATTCTACCTGCCACCATATGATTTTAAAGCAAGTGCAAGATTGGGACTTAGCGAAAAATCTGACGTATTTTTGCATTTGTTTTTATTAAGCGTCCGTTAATGCGTCAGATGTGAAGTGTCAGACCTTTTAGTCGAAGAGAGCGGTGTTTCTCAAGGCTAAGGTTTAAGGGCGACGCTTTTGGCCGTCGCAATCAACAGAATTTCCTCACTAATAAGGAATACTATTTAATGCTTCTTATTTGAAAGCCGCTATTTTTTGTTCGACATCTAGTCTATAAGTGGCAGAGAGTAAATCGCAGTGCACAACTTAACAGGATATATTATAGGTTCCCAAAATGGTGGATGTGGCCTCCCACGGAGGAAGCGAGGTTATCTAGTTCTACATCGTCGCAAGTACCATACCTCCTTCGCAACCCCTTGGAGCAGATAACCTTTGTTCTAAAATCACGTACTTCGTAAGTTTCTTCCTGATGTCATTGTTAGTGCTGAAAAGTAGGCATTTACCTTATTAATAGTAAAATTGTGGTGAGGGGGTGGAAATTTTATTTTAAAGTAAGCGAGTCGTAGCACGAGAAACTTTGTCAACCCCTAGTCTAGATGAATGGTCAGCAGACCAATGATAAGTAAGCACTGGATTTAAATTTTCTGTGGAGGAAAACCAGTGCACACTTTATACTCCTGCAGTTATACTCATTAGTGTAGGCTGCATTTTTCCACATTTCTATAGTGAAGTGGTATTGTACCGTGCCCATTCTAATTTATGCGTCTGTGATGTGCTTTTAGCAGAGATACCCACGTGGGATGAAGGCTTCTGTTTGCCACAGCAAGGAGATAGATTTGAAAGTGTGGCTACTTACACGCTTTTCTGCACCAGAGTTAAATTGAGAAGTGATCTATTGCACTATGGCTCGTCTATCCACTGTTACAATATGTACGAGGCGATGATGACCCAGCTTATGCACACAATGTTGTGCACGGTAGTTGACCCTGGCTGTAATGGTTTTGCCCATATCGGCAGAGTCACAGCACTCCGTTGACACAGCGCCTGTACTACTACAAAGATGAAGTGAACCATTCGCTGGGCTTCAAATTTGCCAAACGACAAACACACTTTGATCGTTCATCTTAACCACACTGTGTTCGACTATTACCAACAGCGTAATCACTCCTTTTACTGCCGAATCTCTGCTTAAGTCATTTCCTTTTATTTTACAGTGCCTATTATCATAACGCCAGTGACCCTGAATCCAATTGCTCTTCTATGCATTTTGCAATTGGTATTAAAAAATTAAAAATGTTAGACAGAAGAAAAACACAGGAATAGCATTAATTAAAAATTGTCAGACCCAAAGGCGGACTAGAACCAGTGACCCTAAGAACACCACACCATCACAGCAAGTACGTTGCTACGGTGGTATATTTTTCATGAAACTATACGTCACGTACCGTGAAATCAGCGTGTACATCTTGAACACGGTACAGAAGTATGATGTTATTGATATGAAAAATTATAAGTATTGCAGCCAAAATGAGTAAGCTATGGATTCACAAATCAGATGATTTTAAAAAAAATTTTAGTCTGCTTTTGCCATCGCGACCAGTTCAGCAACATGACTATGCAATAAGTTATTCACAGTCTAATCCTACTTTTTTCTGTTTTTGTATAGCACTTTTGGTTGCGAAATCCCGAGATTCCAGCGTCCAAATGTCAGGACTGAGGTCGCCTACGCCGCCCGGTCCATCCTCGTCTGGCAAACTGGGCAGATGTAAGTACCTCATCTAACTATCAAACATATAACGGGGCATCCATAGATTACGTGAGGTGAAATAGGGGGGGGGGGAGATTCCGGCGAAATCTCACCAAGGGAGAGGGGGGAGGGGTCAACGGAATTCTCAAGTGAGGTTTTGGAAATTTTAGTTGGACTGTAGAGTTTTTTTAAAAAAAAAAAAAAAAAAAAAGAAGAAAGGTCTACAAATGACGCGAAAGTCGATTATAGGGAGGGAGGTGTTTCGTCGAAAAGTGAGGGTGTAACTGGGTTTGGAAGGGTGAGACCTAAACAAAAAAAAAGTTACGAAGGCGATTTCTAGGGGGGGGCTCACGGACCAGATCTAACCAGTGGGGCGGGAAGGGTCGGGTCAGATCTCACGAAGTCTCACCAGAAGCGGGGAAAGAGGGGGGGGGGTCCGGAAATCCGGAAAAACTACTCATGTAATTTATGGATGCCCCCTAAGCTGAGTATTATATATTACGTGGTAAAATGCTTGTGCGAAATACGTAGTATTTATGGCAGAAATTAGGGATCATTAATTTACTCAAAAAACATGCCACTTCATGGATTTACTTTTCAGCGATGAAGTCGCCCTGCGCATTGTCAACTACATGTCTTACACTCCCATTATAAGACTTGTGTACGGTTACAAATATCTGCACCTTTGCATAGATTATTTCACGAAAAAAAATTCGGTTGAACCTTATGCTATATGTAAAATTATAAAATCAAATATTATTTTATTTACACAAACACAAATGTGGACATGTTGAAAAGATTTTTTGCATTTAGCGAGAGTAAAGAATTGTCCTACTACCCGGCAGTGCGGTGAGGCGCCGTACTCTGGACCGGGTAGGAGCCTAGGGGGCATCCATGAATTACGTGAGGTGTTTTCCGGATTTCCGGACCTCCCCCCCCCCTCTGGTGAGACTTCGTGAGATCTGGTCAAACGCTCCCCCCCCCCCGGTCTGGTGAGATCTAGTCCATTAGCCCCCCCCCACATAGAAATCGCCCTCGCAACTTTTTGAGACTTTTTTTTAGGTCTCACTCTTCCTAAGGCGGTTACGCCCCCACTTGTCGACGAAATACACCCCTAAAATCGACTCTCGCTTCATTTTTAGACTTTTTCTTTCTTTTTTTTAGCTCTACACTCCAACAAGAATTTCGAAACGTCACGTGAGATTTCCGTTGACTTCCCCTCCCCATTGGTGAGATTTCGTGAGATTTCGCCGGATCCCCCCCCCCCATTTCACCTCACGTAATTAATGGACGCCCCCTAGACTCCTTCCTACTGGCCGTCCTGACTGCAGCTTTTAAACAGTTTTCACAACCATTAAGGTTCCTCAAGAACTACGAATTTCACATACAATCGAATATACACTTATCAGTTATCACACACACAAATAGTTACGCATTTCGATACAGATGGTAGTATGACGTGGCAGTAGGTATAAGATGTTAGCGCATGTGGCTGTAAAACTAAGGCTCCAAATATGCCGATGCCAATGATGAATAAACTCACCAAAGGCAGCCAACTCGTAATGTTAGGTAAAGGTGGTGAAGATGCGGGACATATTGCCTACAAATTAACCAACCAAACTATTAATAAATGTTCGGAATGTGTGGATGTTGAGTTATATCAGTTAGGAAATGTTCACTATGATCCCATACGACGAGAGTTCAAGTTCCCTTTCTAACCATTAATATTATTAATTATAGACTATTGGTTGATTATCTAGCTCCCAAAAGAACATAATTTCCAGGCTTATATAGGAATACAAATTATTCTGTATAATTTGATAAAGATTCTTGCTAATGTGGACGCTTGTACGTAATTTAAAACAAAAGAAAATCAGTCAACATTTCGGTGACTGTGAATAACTATGCCACACGAAAGCATAAATTGATATTCTACCTGTCTCATTCAGTTCCATGAATAGAAATCTCTCACCGAATGAAAAATGTTCAGACGCAGAAATTCTCACAGTTTATACTTAAAGCTGTCGTTTCAGCAGATAATAATTAATTCTTGTGGCTGATATATACTAAAAAACAACTCGAAAATTGTATTCCTCTTTGCACTGTTGTTAATTAATGTTTTTCCTTTTATGCACATTATATTTTTTTAAATAGACGAAATTTATATATAAAACTACGAAAACTGAAAATGCAAGAAGTGCAAATGTTTTTAACTATTGTTGGTTTTTGGGTAAAATCAAGAAAGTGTGTAATTCCATACTTATTTTTTGTGATTAACGTATTTTTATTTCTAGAATTTGATATTCCTTGCTTGCTTCACGGCGCATGACTATTAGATATGGACACTAAAAACGTTTTACACAGACTACAATAAAACTTTGCTGACTTTCCTATAGTTAATTTTGGTTTTGCTATACCTTCAGGCTAATCTGAAGGAAATACTGTGCCTGATGCGTCAACGGTAAACGTTTGGGTCAGGCGTTCTTGAAAATGCGTTTTCGATCCCTGGTGCAGACTTCGAAATATCTGTTTTCCACGGTTTCCCAAAATCACTCTAGGCCAGTGTTTCCCAACCTTTTTTGGGTCATGTCACACTTTAATATCTTTTTTTTTTGCCCCCCATACCTAATTTTTAATTAAAAAAATATTTTGCTAACATCAAACGAAACTATACCTAATAATTATTTACAGCACTGTTTTAAGAATTTGCTTTTTTGCTATATTTTGTACCTATATCTAGCATTGCATTTAAATAAACCGAAGAGAAAGCGGTAAAGTCGTATACAAGTCAATTTATAAATCGCCCCCCTAGAAAAACCAAATTGCCCCCCTGTGGGGCGTGGGCCCCACGTTGGGAAACACTGCTCTAGGCGAATAGCGGAATGGTTCCTGTAAAGGCCAAGGCTGAATTTCTTCTCGTTCCGCGCAACCCATCCTTACCTGCACTAATAACCCTGACGTCGTAGAGCTGGAGCTGGCCTCACGTTGCAGGTATCACCGGTTCGAGTCCGGTCAAGGGCATGGGTGGTTTTAATTAAGTGCTGATTTCTTCCTGCGTTGCCCTCATATTTGTGACTTTCAATAATACCAGTAATATAATTGAGGAAAACAAATGAAGGGCCCCGGGGAAGAACGATCATAGTCCATTTTTCCGAAAAGTTGAGATTACATTGGGAATTGGTAGCTTATAACAGACAGTTTGTAACTGTGATAAAATTCAGGCAAGAAAGAGCATAGTGCCTTAGTTATAACAGCGAAAAGATTGGAGCTGACGGGGAATAACGATCAGTCTCCTTGCACCGTCTGGCAAGAATGATCAAGGTCACATTGTCAATGACGTAGTTTTTCCAATAAGAGGTCACTTCTATATGGAGGGTGACAAGGATATGAGTCTTCTCAACGCTAAATCTTACACCGAGACACCCAATGACTGGATGGACGTCATCAGAAGTAGCATAGTCAAACCAACACCTTTCACGGTCATCAATTGTGCCACAGACGACAAATTTGAAACTTTGACAGTCTCTTTATCTGGGATTTAAGTTAAAAGGTGCCCTATGCCTACACGGCCAACAAGAATTTTAAAGGTTGACGAAAAGGAGACTAGATTCTTTTTCCACAAGACAAACTATTTTGGAAGCTACTTAAAGTCTCTTTTTGTAGGGAACCAAGGCACGGGAAGAAAGAAACCAAGAAAATCGTTGAAACAAAGTGAACCAGCCGTACTCAGAGAACTATACAATGGACAACTGCCCCCGAAACCAGCAAAATTGAAGGACCTATTACATTTAAAACAGTTCTTGACCAATTCCGATTCTCAAGCATTCTACGATTCGCTGGTTCCTGCCCTTGATTTGGATGAACCAGACGAAGTTGATACTGAGTACGCAGACGACCCACCAATTGATACTACCCCATAATTTGCAAAAACGATCGAATATCCTCTTGTTTTGAAAATTTTCTGTTCATGTTCCATCCATTTAATTTCATTTTTTATTGCTGATTATAAAATAAATGATGTATTTATATTAACAAAGCTTAAAAAATATTTGTATACCTGTTTTCCAGTAATTTATTCGACTTGGAACTTAGAAAATTGAATTTCGGAAATTGTGATATGTGGTACTATGATCGTTCTTCCCCGTGGACCTTCAAATAGAAACGCAGGTGTTGCCGAAATGGGCTACAATGCTTTGTTTAAATACAAAAAGAAAACAAACTGTTAGAATGTTTAAATTCTGTATGTCTCTGTCACTAGACCTAAACACCAGCCTGTGTAGTTATAATAATATCGAGGACAGGAAAATTGTCCACTATGTAAATGATTCTCTCACTTCTGCCTTAAGAGCAGTAGAAGTGTAAATATACGGTCCCATATAATTGATTGTATAATGCGCTTGTTGGTTACTGACTTCTGACACGAACTTACTTGGCTATTCCACTTGTAGGTACATTCCAACGCTCATTGTGCGATGTGGCGTTTGAAAACCGATTGACTGATAGATCGAGTGGTTACAGTCTAATAGACAATTGAAGCATTTCATTATTGCTTCCTGATTGTCTTCTGCCACTGACCTTTCGTTGTGTTCCCCTTCCATTATAGGCGCCCTGCAGTGGGTGTCGTGACTTTCATGAAAGGGATGACTGTCCCCCTTGGGTTCACATTGCCTTAAGATAAAGAAAGAGAAATACGGGACCAAAGTAGATCATCAGTAACGCCGATTGGCAACTATAACGCCCTTTATCTGTACTCCAGCAGTATGATAACGCAGAGGGAAAGGGGACTCACTTGACAGTAACAATTCACCAGACCCAGAAACTTATCAGTACTGCCAACAACGGCCAGACTTTGGTGGAATGAGAAACGCCGTTCCGTTATTCAGGAACGAAGAAGGATATTGTGTCACTTTGAGGCCGGTTCGCACTAGAGCTAAAGTCAGAGTAAAGATCGAAATCACTATACACGTAAGTAGGGAGACATCAGCGGTTCGTAGACACAAATGGAGCTATCAATAATCCGGCCACAACCCCTCTATTGTTATGCAAACTAGGCAAGCCTAGTTCGACGTATTAATTGGACGCGCTGTAGTGCTGTTGTCAATTTAAAGGATGCTTTTTCAATAACCTAATTTTGTCTGGCTTTTTGTGGACAAAAATACAAAAGAAGACCGTTTTCCATTCTTGATAATCTAGATTAATGGATTGTTGACAGGCCTTCACCTGGCCTGCCAAATGGTTTTTTAATCGCTCTATTGAAACGGGAAACGTGCGTCCAAACCGCAGTTTGGTCCGCTTCTTGCGTCCAGATACAAAAGAGGCCGCGTTCTATTGATGGTAAGGTGTATTATTAACTTTTTGACAGGTTACATAACCTACTTCCTATACCCTCACCACCAAGGTAACCTATAGCTGTCCATGAAGTGGCGACAATTTGATGGACCGGCTGGTGACACCCCTCACACTCCACCGAAATGGGTCGCACTGTATATAAAAGTAACCTGACCAGTAATTTTCTTGACTCTAATCTATCTGACTATGAATAACCAATTTTAATATATACGTGTTTAAAATACGGATTAAATGGCCATTATATGATTGAGATTGAATAATACTTATGAATCAAACGAGGAGTTGAGATTCATATTCTATTATTGCCTAATCAAACACCTCGCGTGCATTTAATCTAAATGGTTCTCCAATTAAAATATTTAATTAATCTCAAATCGTAATTAGTTGAGTTAATTGAATCACCAAGTGACTAAGGGTGAAAACATGCCGAGCAGGTCGCCGTGCAGGTCGCGCTAGCGGTCGCGGTAGATGTTTCATCCACGTGAAACAAAACCATTGTTAGTAACGAGTCAGCACACGCCGAGGCGCTCGCGCTCGCCGTCGCTGCTGGCCACTCAGCTGGATGTCGATGCCAGAACAAAGTATTTTGTTTTCACCTCGCGGCCTAGCGCGCCGCTGGAGGTCTGCTTGGCTCTGATTGGCTGAGCTATGTCAAGGCCACGCGATCCAGCTTCTACAATTGATTACGCAGTTCGGCTTTCGTATTATACAGAGTGGTGTTGTTTAATTTTGTCTTGTTCTAAATATTGATTTATTTAATGGATCTCATTTAGTTTTACACAACTGCACTACTAAATTAACAAAGTACTGACATTGACAATGCTACATTCTGTTTTAAATAAATTACTGATGAAATAATAAGTACAGATTTTTATAAATTGTACAACTACGGAAAAGTGAATGTTTCAAGCAAGTCAGCGGCAGATAAATTCCAACAAATTAATAATAATAATATTTAATTAAATTGCAATGGAGCGCACGCTCCGGTGGCAATTTTCCTACGCACCCAGCTTTCCTCCTTTCCTGCTCCCATCTACATTTGCCCTAATTGAAATAATTATCTATTGTTGATGACTTGATTGACTATACAGAAATTATTACACATCATATACCGACGAATATGGAACATCAGACAATTCAGTCCAACAATCATTATAAATTTAAAGAAAGTAAAAAAAAATAAAAAAAAAAAAAACATCGTGTTAATTATTGTTTAAAATAAACTGTTGACTGAATTTGAAATGGAAAATTCTGATTTTTAAATAGAAATTCTGATTTTGGATTGATAAATTTTAGATTTGACTCGAAAATGTTTTGTTATACGGTACATTACTTTATTTACAATAATTACCATTAATTTATAGTCACGACGAGTTTTCACTCAGCATGTATTGGATTGTTGTGGTAACTGTTATAAACATTTGACTTCAGTTTGTCCATGATTTTACCGTTAAGTTTGTAGTGTGTTTCGTAGGTGGGCATGGAATTAGTCTGGATGATTTTTGATCCTGATTTAAATGGTGAAATTCACCAAGCGTTTGTCTACGTTCATTTATTTGCTGTTAACTGAACTTTCCGATACCAGCCGTAGAAAGTAGCCACCACTTTGTGGCTACTGACAGACCATCATCATCCCTATCGTTATCGCTTCCACAAATAATTGGAGATCAAATGAAGTAAATGATACTCGCATTAAACACAAAATATTAACGATTTACAACGTGTGGCACCTACAAGGATTTTAAAAACACTGGTGAACACTATATAGCAGCAGTACCTCGACATCTAGCTTACCCTCCAGCGCGAGCTGCGCGGCATGTTTTTACCCATCTACCGCGACATCGACCTACAGCGCGACCGCCACCGCCACCTGCACGGCGACCTGCTCGGCATGTTTTCACCCTAAGCTTTCCTCAGATCGTAATCAGATCATTTAATCGAATAACTGACTCCTGTCTAAATATTTTACTTATGTATTTGATACATAAAAGTTCAAAGATTTTAATGGATACAAATTTTCAGGCTGTTAGTCCGGTCATTGTGAGTTCAAAACCCTGTCCGTATAAAAAAAGCTAGTTTTTATGTCAGCTGTATCATGTTACATATTTTTAGATAGGAAATTTTCTACACATCATATACAAACAAACTGCGTTTTTGACAGAATAACGCGCTCATGAAAGAATGGATTGTATGGGAATGGTACAGGTTTATCTTCAGAAGCGGTGTTTTTGAGTCAAGGAGATCGGCAACCGACATGCCACACACAGCGCGCAGACCCTACCCACAGTGAAGCCCGCGGCTTGCTTAAAGACAAGGCCCCTTGCAGTGCGACAAGATACGCCCACACATTTTAAAACGTTATCTAAATGTACACTGAAGTAAAGGCCATTGCTTTATATCTAAATTACATGAAATTAATTGCGTTATGAATAGTTTCCGCACACATATACACACGGTCACTTTGAAATATCATATCACTTTAAACAGTATATAAGAAATTCCCCCCCTCCCCCATTTTTAACTTCGCGTTAAATTATTCTATGTTCTGCAGTTATTATTTCGCGATGTACTTTGGATTTTCTGAAACGGACAGGTATTCGACAATCGTCAAATCCTAATCTAGCTTTCAAATTATGAGAACCACATCAAAATCTGTTTGGTAGTCACATCAAAATCTGTTTGGTAGTATTTGTGTGACACCGGAACAAACGGGAAAGTTACAGTTACAAATTTAAAGTAGTACAGAAAAGGAAGTTGTTCGTCACTTATCGTAGTCACAAAATTCTGAATAGCACCATTATGTAAGGGATTTAATTAACAGTACAGGGAAAGTAAAAAATAATACCTGTGTGTTTCGTGATCACTTGCCACGGTCCTTCCGTTACAATGCTTTTTTTTACCTTATCAACATCGAGGTCACCAGAGCCGGAAGTGGATGGGGAACAAGAAATTTGGCCTCTATCAATGAATCATCACGGTACGATAGCAGTGAAGTGAATGTAAATAATTTAGCAAATGAAAGTGAGAAAGTAACGTTCCGTTATTAGGGAGGGTTCATAAACCACGTAGCTTCGTTTTAGCACCCTGTGAATCAGACTATAGTAAATTGCATACGGAGATAATTAAATGACGGAAATAAATATTTACATGCTGTTGTTTTTTCTGAACCTCATTTTAACAGTAACAAATAATATGAAGGAAAAGCTACGTGGCCTGGCTCGGAACCCTCCTACCCGCCCCCCCCCCCCACATAGCCCCGCGAAGATTTTACCAGCTAACCCCTCCCCTTTCTAGAACGAGCCACTTAGTTTATGGACGTTCCCTTATGAGTCTTAAACTAAGTTACTGGATAAATATCCTAAACCGTCAGAACGCATTCTTCAGAAAATTTAAACACTTCCGGCATTCTCTGCGAGTGATTTCGAAGTTAGTACGGTTGAACGAGGGTTAAAATCGTCATCCTAGTGACTCAGTCCGATATTTCTGTGTAATAAAATATGCATAAAGCATCGAGTTATTCATTGCTGTGCTCCTTTGTTTCCCCATTTATTTCCCGTCACGATTATGTGTGTACTGCTACATGCTTTTTCCGGAAATGTATGCAGATACATTTAATGGTAAATTGGCGTTTTGAACTTTTTTCTTAGTAGTATCTAGTGTCTTGTTTATCTGCTTAGATTTGACGAGTCTTTCACAATCCGCCCCTGTCGCAGACGTCTTATCATAACCTGGTAATTCTACTGGGCATACGAGGAGACCTGTAGTTAAACTACAAGGGGTGGTCAAATGAAAAGGTACGAAACGACACGGTGGGTACAAATGTAGACTTTATTCAAAATATACGCCATAGGCCTGAGCACAACTATCCCACTGATGAACAAGCAGCAGGATTCCTTGTTCCCAGAATTCCTGTGGCCGTGAAGAGACCCAGTCCTTCACAGCGTCCTTGAGTACGTCGTCCTAGTTGAAGCGCTTCCCTTTCAGTGTGTTTCTTCAGTGGACCAAACACATGGAAATCGCAGGGAGACATGTCCGGACTGTAGGGCGGATGGTCCAACGTCTCCCACTTGAACTTGGCCAGTTCCATGTGTGTGACTCTGGAAACGTGCAAGAGCGTAGCCAGGATTTTGTTCAGGGGGGGGGGGGGGTGGGAGGCAAGAGAAAATTGATAATATGCATGCTACAAAAACGCTGATTAATGTAATACATATATATTTTATTAATTAATTAATTTTATAATTAATTAATATTTATTTAATTACACCAATAAGAATTTTCGAGCTACTTTATCTGAAATTTTATCACAATTTTCTAGTAAAAGTTTTCCGTGTACACCAAGCATACACAAACACTTCAGATGGTTCTCTAGGATATTTCCGTCTCATTTCACTCTTTAGTTAGGTCTAGTTCTCTAATATTTTCTATTGTCATACCCTTGTCCTTCCATAGTTTATGCTATAGTGCTACTTCATAATCAAAAAATTTTTAGTTGTAGCATTGGCAGAAACTTAATGAATATTTTAAAAAAAATCAAACAATGACTTACTTGAACTTTAGCTGGGATGTAGCTAGGGATTGCAATCCAGCAATGCGGAATCCCGCATCATTTGGTAGTCTGGCGGATCCAGTACCTAACTAAGTGGATCCGCAATCCGTAAAATGGGGTGAAAACATGTTTCAGTCTTCCTCACCTTGTCTTTCCAGTCCAACTCGTTCTCTACAGGTAGTATCGCCCCGTTCACTTGTACCCGTCAAGTTGATATTTGACTCACAGCAACAAATGTGTGTTTATGTCGTCCGTCATCGTAAGTATATACATTCACTATTATTTTTTTAAGAACTCCAGTTGGTTTTTGTTGTGTGCATTACTGTAATTTGAGTTATGTCATCCTATTGCAAAACTAGCTCCCAGATCGTACACACAAAAAGATACATTATAGTTGTTTCTGAGAAGGAAGTAGAATCAATACAAAAAGAAGGTTACAACTATTGACAGCTATTTAAAAATCTAGTGAATAATTGATGTGTTAAAACGTTTTTGTCATAAACTGTACTTCATTGTATTCTTATTCTGCTAATTCTGTAAGATCTATGATAGCAAAGTTTTCAAATACCTTAAAAGTTGACATAATTGTTCAGTTTGAATGTTTCAAGCAATGGAAAAGATTTTCGTTGAATGTTTGATGAGTGGACGTTCCAAATAAAATCACCTACATTACATTCACAGCAAAGAAACAAGTTTTAATATCAGTTTGCTTAGAATACAGGGTTCGTGCACCACGGAGCATTGCATCAGTCTGGTCAACAAACGACTGACTAGCTTTGGCGTTGCTGTTGAATCTTATGTTATTGGCAAAAGATGAGTCGGAACAAGTGTCATGGAAAACATTCTGCCTTGGTACCTGCAATTGTACTTTTCACACAGCACACAATTGGCAGTTGTCGACGTTTTATATCCCTCCCTCCTCCCAAACAAAAACTGAAAGAATCGAGCGCACAGAAACAACTTTGACTCGCATGTAGACCACGAAGACCTGGACGCCGCAACTGAAGCACAAAGCGTGACCGTAACACTGGATCATCCACGTACTTAGGTGATTCCCAGATGTAATGATTTCAAAAAAGTGCAGAAAGTTGTTAAGATTTTCAAAAAGTTTTATTTATGATCATTTCAATCAAACCAACGAATGAGGAAGTAGAAAGGGCTTTCTCGGCTGCTAGCTAAATAGGTAATCATATATTTGTGACACCAGTGGGTCTCATATAAAGCTGATATATTTGGGACGTACTTTCTCCGTAAAAAGGTTAAGATGTACTCTATGGTGTTAATTGTGTTCTGTATTTCTGTAATTCGAGTTAAATTATTTCAACCAGGTTAAGTCTGTGGATTGTACAAAAAGGCTTTTTTATATTTCCTCATTAAATTTTTTTTTGAATCCCACTAATTAACACACTTCATTTCCTTGGCTAACGCACCTGTCAGGTCCATGTCCTTCGTTTTCTTAAAACCTATCCATTTCTGATGCTATAATTTGTCATTCAAGGCCATCAGATCTACGAATCACAGAATTTTTTTGCAGATTGAATTTTTAGCTTCGTCATTAAAACTGATTTTTATGGAAAGCTGTTCTTCCCAGCTATGCCACATGACTCATCTCGTCATCTGCCACTACAATATAAGCATAAGCCTTCTTTGCGGTCTGCATAATTTCACTTTTATTGACCAAGCCGTTTTTAATCTGTGGGGAGATTATAAATTACAATTTTCTCAACATTTTTCAATATGCTGTTTCAAAACTAAAACACTTCTTAGTTTCAGCAGGTCTTCAAGAACACCTTGATGTTTCACTTTACTTCTCAAACTCAAGTCATTTGTATGGCGTACCACAGATAATAATAGAAGATGATATAGATGACACAATTTGTCGATTATCTTCTACTTCCTTCCGGTGAGCAGTGTTCACCATAACTGCGACCGGTATTTTATTTTTTCGAGAAGTTCTTAGCATCGTTAGCTGCTGATTGATGGTAATGTGATGAAACCTGTTTTTGCAGTATTCATGGATATTTTTAAAGTGACAGAAAATTCGAGTAGCAAATTAATTGAAATATACTAGTAGATTCAGGTAAGTCTGCAAGCAATCATGATTAAATTTTCACTTCAAATTAGTGGCTTTTGCATCCACAGAAAAGTTGTAATTTTTGGAAAGGTACCCAGCAGCGTTTCAGCACCTCTCTCCAACAGCATTGCAGTTAATTCATAAGACTGAAGTTAATATCAAGCTGGACCTGTGAGCTGAACACCGTATGTAGCAGTATAGATACGGCCACAGAATGAATGAAAGAATTTGACCTTTCTTGTGTCGCTGCTTCAACGGCGTGTTTGTGCATGTCCCGCTACCTAGGTAGCTCTACTGCTATGTGTCACTTTGTATTGGGTTGGGCTTGTTTTGGGGAATCTTTCAGTTGCGCTTTGAGGGAAAACATTGTTATGGTCGTCTAGGACGACCTTATGTGTAAAACCCTTACAGTTTTCTTGTGATCATATCAGTGCTAGACCGTTGGGCCAGCCTAACTCTTATCCGGGCGAATCTGGGCACCTAGGACATTATACTGTAAATTCCAGAGTAATAAATATTTTATCACAATACCTCTTATACTATCGACGTTTTCACAATCGTTTAATGGTAATAAAAATGAATAAAATAATAACGAATACAGCTAACTATAGTTATTAAATAAAAGTCGTGCTTTTTGTAGCATCTGTATGTAATACTAGTTAAAAGCCGTCGTTAGCCTTACAGTAAATACAAATTAATTACTTTTAAAAAAACTTCCTTATATTCATTGATATAAAAAAATAAATTAATAGCGCACACTCCTGGGATGTCACAGTATAAAAGGGGCGTCCAATAATTACGTGAGGTGAAATGGGGGGAGGGGGGTCCGGCGAAATCTCACGAAACCTCATCAAGGGAGAGGGGGAGTCAACGGAAAACTCACGTGAGGTTTTGAAATTCTTGTAGGACTGTAGAGCAAACAAAAAAAGTCTCAACCAGAGGAGGGGGGGGAGGGAAGAGTCCGGAATTCTGGAAAAACACCTCACGTAATTAATGGACGCCCCAAACAACCTGGCGTTTTGTGTCTACCGGTATTTAGGCACTCGGCAAAAGCCCCTCACTCCTTAGCTCGCGTACAGTTAAGAAGGAGGTGTCTTTGTTCAAGTTGGCTCACGCCGCACAGTGAAAGTTTGTTACAATGGATAACGAAAACTGTCGCCTTTTAATACAACTGGTGCCAAAAACATTTTGTTTATTAGCAAATGTGCAGCCTAATCATACTCTTATGGTATCACCTCCATCACCACCACCCAATCAACGAATCTATAGAATCACCAAATGACATGATTAACTCAATACATTTTACCTAAGTAAGTTCTCGTTAAAAATGACAACAGAAAATTGAATAGAAATAAAAAATTTAATATAAAATGGGTGCTATTTCCTTATCTTTGCCCAATCTTCCAGAGCATCACATAAAGCGTCAAAAACATCTGGATCTGTTCAAGAAAATGATTATTTTTACACTCGAATAAAGGGCTACAGGCTAATACACGAGTCTCCAATTGCTAGAAATCTTGTAGTCACAGTGTCTTTCAGTAATTGAAATCGCCTGCTGAAATTGTGTGTTCACTGACTCAATTAATGGTTTTGGGAACTCTACCGTTATGATTCTCGTAAAATTTGTTTATTTGTATCCTCGGTGGCTTGATTTCTCATGTCTTCTATGAGTTTCTCACCGTACTGTATTCTATTAAAATACAATTTCCATATCCACCAAATCACTTTTCGTTTAGGTTCCTAGTATACAGTGTTATGCATTACAGTCAAAGTTTCAGCTAGTCGTACACGTGAAATGTCCACGGTGGCTTCACGAAAAGACAGTGCCTGAATAGTTTTCCGCGCAATACTGGCTGGGTTGCGTTAGCACGCGCGGCAGCTGCGCTCGTCAACAGATATGGTTCGCGCGGCAAATAACCGGTTTGGCGCGCTCGAACATGGCTCGCGCGGCAACCGCACATACGCAGCTTAAAGCTGCGTATCCACTACGCGCGGCAAACCCACGAACACTGGCTCGCGCGGCGATACCTGGCAGGTATCACCGCGCGAGCCAGTGTTCGTGGGTTTCTGTTGACAAGCGCGGCTGCCGCGCGCAGCAACGAAACCCAGCCAGAGTTGCGCGGCAAGCAAGGCAGGCACAGTCAGTTTTCGCAACCATGGACGTTTCACGTGCACGAGCAGCTGCCGCCTTCATTGTGATGCATCACATAATACACAAGAAATCTAAACGAAAAATGCGTTGGTGGATAAGGAAATTGTACGTTAATAGAATGCAATATAGTGTAAGACTAATGAAAGATATGAGAAATGAAGCCATTGAAGATACAATAAAAAACTTCACAAGAATGATTATTGTAGAGTTCTTAAAATCATTGATTGAATCGTGTGTAAATAAAGTGAACACTAAGTTTCGAGATGCGATTTCAGTTTTTCAAGGTTGTAAACTGTCGCTGTGCCGCGCGAGCCAACTCAAAGAAAGACCCCGCCGTCCCAACTGCGCGCAAGCCAATTAGTGAGGGGCCTTTCCCTCGCGCCTAAAGACCGACAGAGAATGGCTCGCAACGCGGCATGTTCGACCGCGCCAATGTTCGAGCTGGCTCGCGTGGCAACAGCGTATCCATTATGCGCGGCTGCCACGCGAGCCAATTTTCAAGGGTTTGACGCCCGTAGTGGACACGCAGCTTAAGAGTCGCTAGCCGCACCGTGCGTGGCTCGTTGTTACGCCTCGCCCTCGTTAACGTCAGTTTTCCGCAGATAACAGTAGCAAGCAGGTTTAAATCGCGTGAACCGAATTAATTTTTCAAAGTTGCTTAACATTGTTTACTCTTCGGTTCGGTGGAACTCCGATCGAGCGCATACCCGCGTCCGGCTAGGGGGGGGCAGCTGCCCGCCCCCTGCCCGTACCTGGCTACGCCCTTGGAAACGTGTGGACGCGCGTTATTATGGAGCAGAATCACACTCTCCGTGAGCAGCCCCGGTCTTTTGTTCTTGATGGACCTGCGTAGGCGTCGGAGTTTCTCACAGTACACATCCCCCACCTGTACGCCATCCTGTCCTCATACGGACTGCCGCATCATTTGGACGCCGCTTTTGATAAGAGCCTCTGCTCTCTACTGCGCATGCAGGCGCCCGCACATGCTCCGATCCCAGTCAGAGACTCCAATCGCATCCCGAGATGTCTCGCTACGTTATCCCAGGGCGGAATATGCAAATATTTAACTGTTACGTTTTTACATCGTTTCGTACCTTTTAATTTGATCACCCCTTGTAAAATCCAGTGACTGGTCAGGCATTTGAACGCACGTCTTCATGAGTGCCAGTCCCGATTAATACCACTCACTTCAATAATTTAGCGGTTACACTTTAGAGGTGTAGGTGACAATCACAGATTGGAAATTCAGTAACTAAAATCAGAGAAAAGATCAAGAAAAAATGGGGATTCAAGACACGAGTTCGATCAGTTAAATACCATTCGTTATGTGCTTTGGTTGTAAGACTGCTAAGAGTTCCAAACACTTCGAAATAAGTCTCTACAGATACAAGCCGTACATAACAGAGTAAGCCAGCCCTCAAGCATTGTGAGCTACGAATTTCCACTATGAACCTTTTCCTGCGCCTGATATATGAGAAATCCAAGCTTTACTCATTTGTGCTATCATAAAAGTAGCTAGCACACACAATAACAAGTATGTTATGATAAAATTATAGTGTGTGCAGTTTTCCTCCTTGTGCTTAGAGTACAGCTATGTGTTTTAACATTTTGTTTATTTGTAATATATCACATATGTAGACTGTTTATTTTGTGTTTAAGAACCACTCTTCTGGTATAAACTCGTAACCTTCCTCGATATTTATCTAGTTGAGAGATTTATAAAAACCATGGAGAAACGAAATCTGGCTAGCCAGACGAGGATTCGAACATACGTCCTCACAAATGCGAGGCAACAATTCAAATATAATAACTAACATGTGCTGTAATTTATTTGTAGTTATTATTATAAATTCAATATACTTTTGAGATATTAAGTTCCTAATAACTGTCAATAGTTGATTTGTCAAGAATTATACCCACTTCTCAGGTGGAGTTAAATAGAATGTATGTAATACAATATAATACTTATCACAGATCACTGGTCAGTCTTTGTCAATGTCACAGAAATGCTAAAGGCTCGTGTGGTCGTAATGACTAGGGCCCGGATATATATGCACGTAAAACATCTAATATATGCATGCAAATATGCACAAAAAAGTCCTAAAATATGCACTAACAATTAAAGAATATGCACTAACAATTAACGAATCTACACTAACAATTAACGAATATACACTAACAATTAACGAACATGGACTAACTATTAAAGAATATACAGTTATCAAATGATTTATTTTATGTCAACTCACTGATATACACGTTTCATTCCTTACAAAATGATGAATCACAATATGTTACCAACAGTTTTTCAATGTTTTCAGGGGTCAAAGATTTTCTGTTGTCAGACAAAATTAGTTTATAAGCCGAAAATGATCGTTCCACGTCAACGGACGTTATTGGGCAATACTTGTACGATGGTGCTGACTGTTCGGAACATTCATCTGGCAAAGATTGTGTGGTTCCACTTAAATACGTATTAATTGATTGAATCTTTTGCAGACCTGGGTTTGAGTCTAACACCCTGCTGAGTTTAGATTTAACTTTTTCTCCAATTTCACCAGGGACGGCATTTAAAGAAGAAATTGTTTTTTGAAGCAACTGAATAGACTCGTGAAGGGGTGCACCGCTAGTTTCTAGACCCTTAATAGCATTAGAAAGTGACGAATAGTGTACATGGATGAAATTGATATCTCGATATACAGTATCACAATCAAATGCGCACTTTGCTTCACGAACACACGCAGCACGATCGTCATGACCAATACTTGTAACCACATCTTTCACTTGATGAAAGTTCTCCTGGTAGAACAGCACTGCAGACAACCAAGTTCCCCATCTAGTGAGAACAGGTTCCGGTGGAAGAGGAACCTCAGGCAGACGATCCTTATAAAACTGTACACGCGCTGGTGCTTTTAGGAACACTTTTTTTCCACTTGAAATTACTTTGTTAACTGAAGGAAATAGAGAACGTATCTCTTCTGCAATGCGATGTAATCCATGCGCCAAACATGTAACATGGATCAGATTGGGGAAAAACACTCGAAGCGACTGACCAGCTTTTAACATATATGAAGCTGCGTCTGTGATTAAAACACGCACCTTGTAACAATCACTCTCCGATTCAGTAGGCCACAGAAGTCGCAGGGAATCGTTTATAAATCTTGCAATTGTACTGTGGTTGGTTTTCTCTAACACTTTGGTTGAAAGTAAATGTGGTTTTCCGGGTTCTTCTTGACATAGTTTGCCCACTATAAAGTTCGCTACGTATCGGCCACATGAATCGGTTGTTTCATCTACCGATATCCAGACACAGTTCCCTCCTATGTCAGACCGAATTGAATCCAGGACAGAATCGTGTAGAGAGAGCAAATAATTTTTCCTGAGGGTGGAATCATCCGGTATCCTTTGATTAACACAATACTTTTGAAGAAATGCTCGTAGATCTGGATTATTCAATTTATGCAGCGGGATATTGCTGCATACAAAAGCCTTACACAGGTCAGCAGAGAATGTATTAACAGACCGTGATACCTGAGTTAAAAGTAGCTGTTGCGTGTTCCTATTCTTTTCTTTTGACCTGAGATGTACAGCTGTTTTAGAATGCTGTTCAAGTTGAAATTTTTTCTCACATTTTATATTCTTCTCACATACTTGACAGTACACAACTTCACCGTCACTAGAATAGTCACTGTTGCCTGAAATCCACTGCTTAATTAAAACTGATCTTGTGCATTTTTCTTTAGGCATTTTTGGAGTCAGATTAAAGAAACTTAATCTTAGCACACGAACACTCCTGTCAACACAAACTTTGAGAGGCTACTGTTTTTGGAAAGGAATGTACACGTCCCTTTAAAAGTACGAATCCCTCAGGTCTGGAAGCCAGGAATCTGTTCTCAGGAAAACTGGCTCGTACCGCAATTAGGGGAATATTCCCGAAAAGATTAAAGAAAACCGCTGGCCTTCCCGGTAGTTGTCGCACGAATAAACACACTGGTAGATAACGAATATTCCAAGTGGGGGCAAATACTTGTGACTGTCGTCTCCTCAAACAAGAATTTGCCGCCTGAGGGAGAATAGAGCTATTCTTTGATTTTGCCGACCCCACCCGCCCTTCCCGTGAATGTTACCGCTCAGGGCAGTAGAGAAGGTCGCCGCCACACAAATTTTCCACTTGCAGCACCTCCAAACATGTCACTGTGTGAGTTTGGATAAGGTAGAAAATTCTCTACATGTGAATGCCAGTACAAAAAAATCCTGTTTACTCCAAGAATTTAACTTACTTGTTGCGGTTGCCAAGGATGTCCAACATACAGGTACATTAGGCTTTACAGTTTCTTCAGAAGTATCGGATATTCAGTTATGAGATGAAATAAAAGCTAAAATATGCACATATCCATAAAATATGCACTAACCCTCAAAATATGCATTTGCATATGCGCATATGCTTTTTTGAAAAATCCGGGCCCTAGTAATGACACAGTGATAGAGTTTTTGTTGGCTACTGTTTCGGCCGCTACAGCAATCACCTTAATCTAGCAGTTAATGTAGGATGCTAAAATTGTGTTTCATATTAGGTTAGTATACGTTATGTTAGAGTAAGTTCAGGTTAAGGCTGATCACTCTATTGTAGGCAGAACAAAACGTGATTTATGTAACGTACAGGTATAGGCCTACATTGGACGTAACTCTTTCGATATCAGAGTGGTTGTCATCTGTGGTGACACACACAGTTTACTTGTGGTGAACCTTTATATATACAATGGCCCTGAATAGTTGGAGTATGTAGTAGAGCCATTTGTGTATAATTCATATTCTTTTTAATAATATCGCTTTTTACCATTGCAAATTCAGTAAGTCTCACTACTTTTAAGACGCATCCACGAAAAGGTTCAGACAGACTTATACCTTAAATACGTAATTCGTGTTGACTGAAGGTGATTGCCAGAGTTAAATGAAAAACACAGAATCAGACTCTAGTGCCCATAAATGTTTCATCACAGCCCTGAAAAATCTGATTGTTGCGGAGGAATAACCTTGCGAAGTTTAATTTTTCTCCGATTTTGACAGAGAAAAGTTTCTGGCGACACAGTTTACTTTTTAGTGTTACGTCTACTGTATCGAGTTTTAGAAAATTTTCGAAATCAGTTTGATTTCAAAGAAGCATAGAGATGTTTAGAGCCTCAATGCAAAAAATTTTACTGGATATCTCGTTCCTTTTAAGGTCTTACATCGGCGTCCAGATGGTTAAGAAGCTGTTTATTATGAAAAACTGTAGCATAATCCCTTCTGATGTTTGGATCCTTAGAAATATGGATTTGTGTTAAACTGCAAAGTCCCATGAAATTTTGATGGAAAGTGCTGATTGGGGAGGCTTGTACTTACAGAAAATCTATCACCAGCGTTTGTATACGAGTTAGGAGATATTTGAGTGGTCTCGCGTTCTTGGGCTTAACTCCTGGAATTGAAACATACGAACTATGCTGCTTTCAGGTATCAACCAAACAGATCAATCCTATGTTTCTCCAAGTTATTGGATAAATAAATTCGTGTAGCCTTACGACCTGGTTGCCACACTTTCATCCATTGTTATTATTGGATCTGCTGCTTAACGTGGAACTCAGGATCCTGGGAGTCATAGTGAATGTCACAAGAGCAATGCAAAGTGTATAAAAATGAGCACATATTGCTTTTTTTTCTAATTCATTCCATCTTCTATTTCATCAATAGGACACCTCTGTAATACCACGCAGAACTTACGAATAGCGGTGGGCTGACACCATAAAGCCAGAATTTTTCATTTTAACAATATGACTGCACAGTTATTTTAAGCATATGGTGGATTAACCGTGTTGATAGTACGGGGCACCTTGATGATGGACTTTCTATCCCCATGGCTTTTGAATCCGCCGGGGAAAGGGGGGAAGGGTACTCGGGGAACTTAAGTCTTGCGATATGGCTGTCTGCGAAACATGTAAACACAATGTTATCTATAATAAGTGTATTTGTGTGTTACGAAATCGGTAGTTTATAGTGCGGAAATTGGAGACCGTCCATGTGTTGGCCTAGCAGATTATGGGAAATCGCTTACTTCCGACGACTTGTTGATCCAACGCCACGTCGGGTTGCTGCTTTCGCCGTGGGAAAGGGGTCCGACGCCATATTATGAGGTATGCCATGGCGTTTAGCACTTCAGTGTACACTACAATAGATCCCACAAATGTCAATAACATTTTTCTTGCAAGGTACCTGTTACAGGATTGTTGGCCAAGAGAGGTTATAACTAGTATGGCATATAACGTGCGTAAGTCATGTCTTTTAGTTTGCGCCAATAATGTCTTTGCAATGACTTATTTGATGTACCCGCCCATCTTCTTTCAGTTTAACTACAGTCATAGGTTACCAGCCTTTTGTTTCAAAGATTAAGAGCAATAAATTTCATGAAAGTGGATAGTTGTGTGGTTTCCATTAAATTCTATTAGAAATTACGTACTTAAAAATTAGCTTGTGTTAAAATGTGACCCATCATCCTGTCTCTTCCACCCGTAAGTCTGCTCACGAACTTCGTTAATCTCCACTGACGGATGGAAAGAGAATATCCCCGTTGAAACAATGAGAGAAGTGCATAATATTCTACTATAATAAAGAAACACGACAACTCTATTAAAATGTGGTAATTTTTTATTTTCAAAATTTTAATTTTTTTTCCCACTAAATCACGAAACTTGGTAGAAATCAAAGATTTTTCGAAAGACGTAACTTGTATGAGTTTAACTGTTTGGGCTTATAGGGTATTCTCCATAATAACCAACAAAGCCAATACACACTTAAGGTTACCATTATGATACACCAGTCAGAGGATATGCACGATGACAGCTACATATATTTGCAGCATAGACCTTAGTGTTAGTGACCAAACGTGATGACAGAATGAGTTTCAGCAAGAAGCATTAAAATCCTATACATCCCCGAAATTTCATAAAAATCGGCAAAGTTCATGGAAACAGGTAAAAATCGCTAAAATTATATAATTTCCTTCCGCGGAAAACGTCAACGGCTGACTCAGTAAGAAGGTGTGCAAAGGATTTGATTATAGTTGAACGCATCATAGCATATGACGTGTATTCATCTCCTCTACTGGACTACAGAAATGCCCGGTATGACACAGATGCTCTCATCATAAATGAAACACATTGATGAAAGAATATAGACTTTCTCGGTGAGTCAGTTGCGTAAAATGCTCTTGACCTTTCCACCAGGACAGCGCTATCCCGGTGGAAAGCTTGAGAAGATTTTATGAAACATATTGGTTCACCGTCCAATAAGACACAATTCGAGTGGTCCATGAGATACATATCCCGAAAGTCGCACTAATGTAGTGAATATGAAATCAACAGATTATGCAGAGGTTTGCAATAACACAAGTTTCATTAAATAGTATATTAACAGAACAATACCACACAAGCACTCTTCCACTATCCTAAACCTAAACTACATGTACCATCATCACTGAGACCGTAGTACAGCGAGTCAACCGTCTGAACTCTTGGTTACAGTCATGCATGCTGTTTGTAAAGTGGCCAAATTCGTCAAATATCATAACTATAAAAAAGATAAAGAATATGCCAATCCCCTCCGTGAATGACAATTACTCGTGCCTACATCACAGTGCCATCGATATAATATATATTTATTACCACGACGTACTACAGAAAAACATGTTATATGTATGGAAAGGCATGTTTCGACTGCCATAGCAGTCTCGGGAAACAATTTCAGAGCCTCCACCTCACAAATTACGTTACCGTCATAATAGTAGAGTTACAGGTTGTGCAAAGGATGAAATCTACAGATATTATCGATCAAAGGTGCAGACAGAACGTATTCAGACACAGGAACATAATTTAAAAAAATAAGGCATATCATAAACTAGTATCATCATTAGGCACACTATCCATCGTAACTAATGTTAAACTTAGGTTAATGTAGGATGTTAAATTGTTTGTCATAGTAGATTAGGTTAGCTCAAGTGAGGTTAGTCCACCATAGCTTAGCTGTACTGTAGGATGTTACATTGTGTTAGGCAAGGATAACAAGCGAGTGCGTCGCTGCACTCACGTGCATTGGGACAAAATGGTGTGTGCTGTTGACATGATGTTGTTTAGCCTCTAAAATCCAAATGCGCTTCAGCTATGCGTGGGACCCAACCCAAAAGCCGAATTCCGGTATTTGTGCGCTAGTATTCCGATAATTTCCGCCGATATAACGCGTTTTCAATTGTGGTAGGCGGCCGTCGGTTATTGTGGGTCCTGTAACCCCTTTATAGGTCATAGGAACAGCAAAAACCAATACTGACCACTATAGACACAATAAATGCCACATAATCATCAATGCGATCGTCAGAGGTATCACTGTCATGCAGCTGTCTTTGGACATCTATATGCTCTTCCAGATCCTTAAGGCTATTACCTAATTTACTCAGATCCTCAAGATGGCGTAGGTGTGGTTAGGTTGGTAAATTCTGTACAAGGTTGGTGGTATTAAATACCTTGTTCACACTTTCAGGGTAATGGTAATGTTCGGCAGCACATCCTGCGTGTCTCAATGATCCTCTCAGACTGAAGCAAAATCTTGATCCCTCTATTAATCGTTTCCATGAAAGATGCGTGAACCATCAAATGCTTAATAAATATTGGTTTTACAGGATAAGCTGCGTAAAACCAATAATTATTAACAAAGAAGGCCGTGGAAGTCTGAAAAATCGACAAATGCTTGTTGTTTCGCACGCGTAGCTTGATTTTAGAGGGTTGCACTTTCAGGATGGTGAACGACCCCCTTTCCCTATAAGGTGGCTCTAATTTCTTCAATCTTCGGCAGGATCGTTTAACCGCACCTGGTCTCGCAGTTTTAACCGTATCATATTTTCAGTCTTGTTCTATAGCTCCTTATGTTTCTCCTTCTTGGTATGATTGAATTTTCGCGCTTCCTCATATAGGAATTGCGTTCTATGCTTCAGGCTGATTACATAACTATCATAACCGTACGGTCGGGAGATTGGTTTCCTTTGCAAAACTCCCGGAATAATGGCAAGTCTGCGTGATATAAAACATGTGGCTGCTATTTCGTGGCCGTATGTGGTGTCGTGTTGAACAACAAAGACCCCCAATTTTAATAATTCGTCCCAGTTATCCTGTGTCTGGCTAACATAAAGCCTAAGGTATTCTGAAAAGGTACGATGTATAAGCTAGATATCCCTATTAGAGCAGGGTTGGTAGGGGGTGATAAACACTCTCTTTACTTTCAGCAACTGGCAGACATGCTTTATAACGTTCCTTGTAAAAATCGTCACGTTGTCACTAACCAGAAGAGAAGGAACCCCATAGTGAAGTAATATCTCTTCTACTGACGCTTTGCTTACAGTTTCTGCATCTTGTCTTATAAGGGGGACGGCTGTTAGATACTTTTTGACGACATCCTGAAATGTCAGGATCTATCTGTTTCCTTTGCCTATGACCGGCAGTGGATCCAAGTTATCTATATCATATATTTCGTAATTTTTAAAGGCATTTGTATCTTTGGTTGTTTGATCATGTTTAGGTGGCATTTCTTACAATGGTTGATATATTTTTTTACATTCTTCTACATTCCTGACCATTTGAATCACTCTCTAAATCGATTCACTGTTTTGACACCCGATTATGGACTCGTTTACTTTCTCCTAAATAGCCTTTTTCTCTACTTCAATCAATATCTTTTCCGCGCGCGGCTCTTCAGGGGTCACCGCTTACCCCTTACTCGCGTCCCGTACTACAGGAATACATGTTTGGTTCCCTAACTGAATGTGGCTCTCTTCTTTGCTTGCAACGGGCAATGGTTCCTTGTGCCTAATGCGTCATAAGGTACCAGCCACGTGATTCTGCATACCAGCTAAGTACCGAATATGCTGATAGTCTTCCAGCTTCAATCTAAATTTTATTAACCATGACAGTGGTTCTTTCACTGAAAACAGTCACTCTAATGGTTTGTTATAGGTGTAGATGAACAACTTACGCCCGAATAGATAATGTCGAGACTGCTTGACTACCCACATAAAAAATGTCTCTCGATTAACGTATAGGACTATTATCTGTTGTTCAGCGTCCGTGAAGCATAGGCGATTGGCTTATCCTATGAAACTCTATATTATTTACCGTCAAACCAACGTTTCAATCTACAACGCCGTACAAACGTATAACATTATTGATATAAAAATTATTTGCAGCTGTCAAAATAAGTAAACCATGGGCTTACAAATTAAATGATTTTAATCTGCCTTTTCCTCTTTTTGTATAGTACTGTTTGGTGCGCAATCCCAAGGATTCAGCCGCCAGATGTCAGAGCCGAGGCCACCTACACCACCTATCCCATCGTCATCTAGGAGCAGCTGTAAGTATCATCATCTGATTATACAGTTCAAAGCTCTGTATTATATCTTATGTGGTAAACTGCTTATGCGAAATGTGGAGTATTTATGGATGAAATTAGGGACCGTAAATTTTCTCAAAAAACATTCTGTTACATGACTTTACTGGATTTACTTTTCACGATTGAAGTAACTCTGCATAATGGGATCACCTTTACAGAAACTATTTTATGAAAATAGTTTCGCATAAAACTGATGCTAGATTTAAAATTATGAAACCAAATATTATTCTGTTTTGACCAAACAAATAGGACATGTTGAAAACATGTTATTTTGTGGATTTACCGAGAATAATGTATTACCAACAGACCTGTCAGCATTACTAATTGCAATGATGCGCCATACACTGGACCGGGTATTTACTACCGTGCTCATATGTATCCAAACGATCTGAATCGCTCATTACCATATTTTCTCCCAAAACTTATTCAACTCTTCCTACATATCTGCTTAGATAGTCTTATACGCTGTAGGTGGTATAGTCACGCGAATATCCAAAATTGAAACTCACCCCCTCACAAAAAACGTGATATATTTAAATATATTCGGTATGCAAACGAAAATACGAATTATATTTAATTAAAAAAAGTGTTGTGCTGACATTGAAAGCAGATCATTTTAGTTTTTTAAAACATATAATAGACTACGTGTCTATACGGAATGTAAAAAGTTACCGATTTCAAACAAACCTTTAACTTTGAACAAACGCTAGGTCAAAAGAAAGGAAGACGTTACACCGATCCTCTACCACATAACATAATTAGATATTAATCATAAAATCAATATTTGCAATCTATTATCATTGTAGGTAAAGGTAATTTTAAATGAGTGCATTGAGAAATAATTGCAGATTTTTCAAGTTAGTTTATTTTTCGGTGAGCTATTAAGTCTCCTTGTCCTTACATGTTGTTGTTTTACTACTACACTTAAACTTATTTTAGAAACTTTTAACTAAATTACTGTTGTCGGGGACATCAAATGTAGTCAATGCAGTCGACGTTGACAGTATTTTATCGTCAAGAAACTTATTTTAACCTATTGTTAATTTTGAAAGTTGCTTAAAGTACACTGAACACTCCTTAAACAAAAACTAAACACGATAAGGGTTCAATAGATGAAGACACAATTTCACATATTCTTGTCACCTTTGTGCTTTAAGTAGTATTTTACAAGCAGGCAAAGAACAAAAAACCAATATGTTTTTTTTACGATAACGATATTCTATGGGTCTTCTGTTAAAAATCAAACGACAGGTGAAATATTGGTTGGCTGTTCTTGTCAAAATATTCTCGCGGGTAACAAGCCGAGTGAACAAGTCTTTCCCCATTTCCTATGAAGATAGTGGAGTTTTTACTGCCGAAATATAGTTTGGAAACTCCTTGTTCACTCGGCTTGTCACCCGAGAGAATTATCATCACAGGGTTTTAGGGTTCAGAGCTGAAATGTCATAACAGATGAAAAGACAAAGAAACAGGCAAAAGGGAAAACAAGTGAATCCAAGAGGGTTCTTATTTACATTAAAAGGTATGAAATTTGGAAACAAACTATTAAGTTAAGTGTGACGAGTAAGCTTCATATTGCATAGATCGCCATTTTCAGTTCGGGCGGCATATCTAGACAAATATGCGACTGGGTTGCAGACATTCTGAAGGGCAGAACACAGTGTGTAGTTCTCGACGGTGAACGGTCATCACATACCGAAGTGAGGTCCGGGGTACCCGAGGGAAGCGTGATAGGGCCTTTGTTGTTTCTCATATACATTAATGATTTATGCGACATAATAGGGGGGATGAAAAGATTATTTGCTGATGATGCTATTATTTATCGTGAAATCAAAACCCAGGACGACTGCGCTTTGTTACATGAAGATATTATGAAAATAATTGCGTGGTGTAAAGAATGGCAGTTGGGGTTAAACGCTAAAAAGTCCCAAGTCATGCGTGTAAGTAAAAAGGTGACACTATTTAACTATGAATACACGGTTAATGATACTGTCCTTAGAACGGTAGATTCCGCTAAATACCTAGCGGTAACAATTCGTAATAAGAGTAATTTGTCGTGGAATGAGCATATCGAGAATGTGATGAGGAAAGCAAATCGTATGCTCCGATTTCTAGGTAGTAATTTAAGTCAATGTACTCCAGAAGTTAAATCGATTGTATACAAGTCACTAGTACGTCCTCACTTAGAATATTGTTGTTCTGTATGGGGTCCCCATCAAAAGGGGTTAATGGAGGCGTTAGAGAAGGTCCAAGGAAGAGCCGCCCGATTCGTGACAGGTATATATAGTTAGAGGGAAAGCGTAAGAACGATGTTGAAGGAGCAAGGTTGGGAAGACCTGGAACACCGAAGGCGTTGCTCTCGATGGAAGCTAATTGAAAAATTCACGACTGACGTATTTAGGAATGACAGCCAGCAAATATTGCTACCAGCAACATTCATATCTCGGAATGACCGTGAAAATAAGAGAAATCAGGGCCAGAACCGATTTATTTCCGTAATCATTTTTCCCACAAGCGATTAGGGAATGGAATAGAAAGGATTTACCGGGCGAGTAAACTTAAAATCCGACAGGAGTAGCTTTTGATAAAGCACTACGGCCATCCTGATCTGGGTTTTGCATGATGTTCCCGGATCACTCCAGGCGAATGCAGGGATGGTTCCTCACAATAGCCCATGGGCGCCTCCTGCCATATTCCGTATATCCCTTCCAAACTATCACCCTTTTGGATAGGTGCAATGCACCCTCCACCACACACTTTCAGTGAATCACGGAGTAATAATAATAAATAATAAAAATAAAAAATATTTTAAATTATGCAGATAGTGGAAACGTGGTTACTCATGGCTATACACTATGGTTTAAAATATATGGCGCAGTTAAAATTAAGAATAGGAAATTAAATAGAAACTAGCTTCGGGTATGGTTAGCTTCAGTTGATTATACATTATGACTGGACGTAGCTACACCGAGCAACAGTTATCAAGCAGCATGCTTTTCGAAGTCAGAATGGATGGCAAAAGTGTTTACACATTGTATTTATGCCGTTAAGATTTTCCTTCAGCATTCAAACTCTACTGTAAGCTGAAAGAGCGATATCCTAATGCAATGTTCTGACGCAGGCTTAAGGTGTTCTGAAGGTTAAAACTTCTAGATTTGCATGTTTCTTGTTGTTGAGACTAATTATAAAGTACTAGCGGGTACTAACGGGAATGAAATATTACTTAGGTTTTCATTTTTTTTAGAAGGTGTGTGGGGTTAAATTTGCAAGAAATAGCACTGGTCTATGAATAGCCATCCCAGCCGCTTGCCTACGAAATATCCACGGTGACGTAAAGAAATTCGAATATAATTTGTAGAATATGGTAGAAAGCTCCATAAGTTGAACAAAATTGTCTAACTGTTAACTATCTGGAACCTTGTTGAACTGTGTAGAATCTTATACACAATTATACAAAGTTCGACCCGATTCCAGAAAATTTAAAATATTCCTTAAATTCAAAAGTACTGTGGATGGGAATATCCTTTGAACTTTGACTTGTTAGCCCTGAAAAGGGCTGTTTTAGTCAAGACGAAGGCAGCGCAGTAGGGAGCGAAGAAGAGTTGGAGAATATCTAGATGCTGAGTGATTTTGGTTAGGAAGGAAAAGCAGGGTCTCTTATTTAAACCCAACGAAGTGTTGTTTTACGCGGGAACAGAGAAGCGGAAATTTAGCTACGCTCCAATTGGCTGTTTGTTTGGTGATGATTTTGTCGCCGAGAGCGAGGGTGGACTCCCGCGAAGGGTTTCGTTAGTCCAAGAGTCGAGTTTGGAACAGAGTGGCGCAGGTAGCCTTTCAAAGGGCTGAAAGCGCCTTGCCCCTTACGGCTCGTGTAAGGCCGTTATAAAGGGGGCGTGTGCCTTGTCGCCACAATATGTCGACTAGCCTTAGCTGGGATGTTACGGTTATTTACATAACACCTGTAAAAGGTTGCTGATACACGACATTTTTAGTTTTTCCCTGTGCTGCGTAAATCCAAAGTTGACTTGGCGTCCCAACCCTTGAGCAGGCTACGTATAGCTGAACGGTGTATCCAAGTTTAAGGCGATGACGAGGAACGATTGTCTGTGAGCCTTATTAATAGTCATTGCAAAAGCAAGTTGAATGGGGAATTGCAATCTTTTAAAATCGAAGGGCAATTCATTGGTGCCGGCTATCATAGGAATGTGTGGTATAAAAACGTCATCTCCCTTAGAATTTCCGTTAATTATTGTTGCTTCAATGACATTCGGAAGCAATGTTTTAACGGAAAGGCTCGTCCCGTTATACAGCCTGGGAGGGTCAATGTTGCGCAAAAGTATTATTAGGGAGCCAATTTTCAAATGTAGTTTGTGGGGAGGCATTCCAGGTGGTTCCAATGAATTCATAAAATCCGTGGGGTAAAATACAGCTTGTTCAATGTCCACCACGGTGTCCATGGAGGTGTAGGTTACTATCGATCCTGGAACCTTTTCCTGAATGATGTCGTTCACTTTGTTGACACTCTCGTTTTTCGGAGCAAGAATCGCTCTCTCACAAAGCCACTGATGGTCTTTGAACTTTTCACCTTTATTTGAGAATACTGTGTCAATCAGGTCATCCACTCATGCCAGCACCGTGCAGAAATCTGTCAGAAACGAAATGAGTCCTGTAGATGGATCCTCTGGAAACTTGCCCTCTCCTATTAGAAGCAACTGCTGTGCTTATACCTCGGCACCTATGTCTCCTTGCAAATAGACTCGAATGTTTGCTTTCAGCGCTTTAGTTTGGACGTGTCGCCAAAGCGATGACGCCTTGATGCAAGCATTGAGTTCATCTGCTGGTGTTGATCGAAGAATGACTGGTAGTGTCTGGTGGAAGTCTCCAGCAAGCACTACCGTTGCTCTCCCTATGAACTGATTGTTGCCCTGATGTCACACATCGTCCAATCCAACGCCTCCAAAGCGCGTTTGTTAGCCATTGTGCATTCATCCCATACAATGAACTTGCAACGTTTTAATAAATAGCCTTGACTTACTGATATTGCAAACTGGGATCTCGGTATGATGAAGATCTAATGGCAGCTTAAGAGCAGAATGTGCCGTCCGTCCACCAACCAACAACGTGGATGCTAACCGCATGAAGCTAACGCCAAAGCGATTTCACCCCGCCGACGAACCTCGGAAAGTAGCAAGTTGATGAGAAACGTTTTTCCTGTCACTCCTGGTGCCTCTCAGAAAAACATACCTCCTTCTTGACTGTCAATGTGACTTCTGATGGCATCAAAAGCCTGTGGTTGATCATGAACTGAGTGGGGCTTGTTCTGCTCAATTAACGTTTGTAGTTCAACCGTATCGTACTTATTTTCTCTCCAAACATCTATTTAAAGCACTTCCTGACCATCACCATTGGGAGCGTCAAGGCGAAGCTGAATAAGGGTTTTCCCTGCGATCAAAACACATTTGTCTTCCAAACTGATAAGTGCTTGGTTAAATATTGAGGCGTAGTAGTTAATGGACGGCTGAGTTCGGTGTGAGCCTCTTAAAATATCTGCACTGAGATTCTCTTTGTATTTTTCCCATAGATTTCTCGGGTTAGATGGAGCGCAGGTCGTTATGATTATTGCGAAAAGATATTTGAGCTGCTGCGGAAAGGTATTGATGGATGCTTCTGCTAACGTAGTGTCCCGGTGCTGGTCATCTTCCAATAGATCTCTTCTTTGACACGCCTCACGGTACGTTTCGCAGATTTTGGCGCTGATACTTTTCAAATCTGCGAACGATTTCTGTCCTCGGACAGTGTGCAAGAGCATTCGCAAGAAGTAACACTCCGTGTAGTTGGGAGAAATGAAGAAAGTATCATTTGCATGCTGTAGCATTGATGGATGAAACTTAATTCATATATAGAAAGAACTGCTACAATATGGTTCTGTAGTAAACTGAAAATAATACGCCATGAGACTATTAGAAATGACAACTTTACTCAGAGACTATAACTTACACTGAAGTCACTACAATTTATTACAAAAAGGAGACACATGGTTCGTAAAATGGTGCGTGATCATCAAGGACAGTGATGACTTCTCATCAAAGTGATCCCTTGATAGTCTCCAGGCTGGTAAGGAGGATTTCTTGTTGTAGAGTGTTCTATTCTTCCATCAGCATGGTTGACAACCGCTGGATGGTAGTTGGTGTATGTGGACGTGCTGCAATACGTCTTCCAAAATCATCCCAACCATTCTTGATGGGATCGAAGTCAGAGAAAGGGCCGAATTTCTTCTTGTTCCAAGAGCTCTTCTTCCTGCGCTATTCGATGCGGTTGCGCATTGCAATCCATAAAAGCGTAGTCAGGGCCAATTGCAAGCCTCAACAGATGAACATCAGAAAGTAGTACGGTATCACATTTATGTTGACCAGTGAATGTACCACGTTCAAAGGTTTGGACTATGGTAGGCCCATGCAGCATCATGCCTTCCCACGCCAAACACTTGGACCACCAAAGCGATCATTTTTGACAATGTTCCTTAGTCCATTGCATGTACCCACCTATCCCCATATGAGGGTACGTCCAGAATCACTTCTCAGTTTGAATGTGCTCTCATCTGAGAAAAGCAGTAAAAACCAACCCTCCTCGGTCCAGTTCTGATGCTCTAGGCACCATCATAAAAGATGCCACCGATGCATGGATGTCAATGGAACACAACGTAATGGCCTTCGGGCAAATATGGCAACCCCCCATGTAGTCACCATGCAAATGTATAACGAGAGATTGTATGCCTAGCAATCCTGTTAAATGTGGTTAAAAATGAACCCACTTTTTAATGTGAGTTCCTAATTGTCTGTTTTACAATGGAACCGTCATTTGCTGCTGTAGTTGACCATTGTCGACCACCTCCTCTCCTTTGGACAGCAGTTCCTTTGGTTCAGAACGCTCCACATGCACACGAAACAATGGTATGAGCAATACCAAATCCCTGGGGTTACACTCGTCACACAATGTCATTCTTACAGTTTCTCGATGATTCTTGACCATATGGAGTAATCTAATTCTTGTCTCTGGGCAATTTTGTAATGAGGAAACCAGCTAGCTGATTGACGTACACTTGTTTGTTCTGTTCCTTCAACTGCTTCGAGTTGTAGGACATCATACACATTTGGCGCTATAGTCACACTGACCTCACGCAAAGTGACGCCCAGCTTTATGTGTACCTTGGGATATCTCCGGCAACAGGTACCCTCACTTTTACTAATTTCCACCATGTATTTTATATGTTTATCTATATCGTCCTTACATTTTGTACACAGGTGTATAAATGATCGCAAACTATAGTTGTAATCACTTTGTCTCAGCCTTTAGATGTACTGACTGGTACCACGACGTGATTTTATCATTAGAAATCACGTGAAATAGTAAAAATTCATGGCAGAAGCTAAAATTTGTAAGTTAGAGCAAGAATTTGACAAAATGCTGTCACGTTATTACAGCATATGATTTTTGCCTTGTTACGAAATACGCTGGTACATTTCATGAATTAGGCAGCCGAGTCCAATCCGCCAGAAAAACAGTGAACATCATAAAAATTATATCAATTCGCCAAAATGTAGTGAAAATGGACAAACTTATATCGAAGGTGTAAAATAATGGTCTTTACCTCAGATGCATGATCGAAATACATACATAGTTGAAGTTTCTAAGAGCTATCCTCGAACATCATCTGCATTCAGGCTTAACCTACTATCATCAAACTTTGAATTGTTAAATCCCTTCATTCTGGAATTCTGTACATTTTTAAGCACGCAAACACAGCTTAGCATACTTTTGAATCTGTATGGTGCTCATTTCGCACTTTATCTGCTCACTTATTTTTAACATTGCTTTATAGCATCAAATTTTAATTCATGGAGCACTCGACTTCGGAGAGATATCTCCAATGAATCCTTGTATCAATTATTGGAATGAATCTTCCAATTCCTGAAATTTAAACGACTGATCGGTCAGTTAGAAACAACTTGGCTAGAAGGTTCCATGCAGGTGCCCAGCGGGCCTGGCACCTAGACCCTCGGCAACCGTTACGATAAGTCTCCTTCTGTGTTAATGTAATTTAAAGCTTGTAGGTAGCGTTTATTTCATCTCTGCATATTCACTGTTTTAACCGACAGCAGTAGTAAGTCGATCTTCGGCAAGCGTTACGATAAGTGCCGCCTTCTGTGTTAATTTAATTTAAAGTGTGTACCGAGCGTGGTTGGTATTCGGTTAGCGTTTTGGCCTCGCATTCGGGAGGACGGCGTTTCGAATCCCCGTCCGGGCATCCAGATTTGGGTTTTTCCCAAATAACGCCAGGCAAATGCTACCTTTAAAAGGCCATGGCCAAATTCCTCCCCGTTCCTTGTCCCCAGTCCCATCCCGCCTCTAATGACCATAAGAAAAAAATAAGACAAGATAGAGTGTATAGATAGCATTTGTTTCATCTCTGCATATTTACTGTTAACCTACAGCAGCAGTCAGTCGATCTTGGGTAACCGTTACGATAAGTGCCGCCTTCTGTGATAATTTAATTTGAAGTGTGTGGATAGCTTTTGTTTCATTTGTGTTATTTAATTAGTAGCATCGTACAGTAACCGTAATAGCTTTTAAAAATATTTATATGGACATATAAAGATTTTATTTGATCTTTTGTTTACTGCTGTGAACAGCTAGTATATTTTACAGGTACGTCCTATTAAGTGCTCAGTACATGTTCCGGCATAGTCAGGTTATATTTGAGCCGTGATATTAGTTGTGAATAATTAGCGAACTTCTTGTTTGCTGCTTGAGTTTAGTGCGAAAGAAAAGGTTGCTGTTTCAGAACGCTCGGAGAGTTCGTTCTTTCGGCTATTTCTCTATTTTTCTTCTTGTTTTTATACGTAGTATGTGTAGGGACTGTGGTTAAAGTGAGCAGATACAGGCTGAGGTAGCTGATCTGCTCACCCAGCATGGAGCTTTGTTAACTAAAGTTACACAACTGGAAGTTGCCGTAAGTGATTGCAGCAGATGTGGTATGAGTAACCCTATTGAAGTTAAGCCTCTCACAGGTTCTTCCTTACCAATCATCGTACCTACATTCCAGGCAGAGATCTTTGAATCTGTACGGTGGTCGCCTGACGGTGACTAGTGTGTGGTTTCTAGAGGACAACGCCAAACACTTTAAGTGAATCGTGGAGTAATAGTAATAGTAATAGTTTGCGGGGGCAGGCGTACAAGCCTGAATCCCAGGAAGGCGAGCTTGTAACACTGTCCAACCGGTTTAACGTATTGTCTGGGACTGATTCAGTTTTGCAATCGTCATCCTGTGAGTTGGCAGCCTCCCACCATGCTAGCTCTAGCAACTGCAGAAGGGGATTTTAGAGGTCGAAAGCTCCAAAGTTAGGCGGTTTATTGAGCCTCTTAGGGGGAGTCCACAAACGACGCGGTTTTTGACTTTAGGGTAGATATAAGGTAAGGTCTAGAAACGACACAGATATCGCCTTTGTGGAGGGTATAACCGCCCTCGGAAGCAGGAGAGCTATTAAAAAAAAAAAAAAAAACTACGTCATTTTAGGGGGTCCGGAATTCCCGGAAAAACACCTCACATAATTCATGGACGCCCCTTTAGGTAAATGGCGAATAGGTCGGGGATGAAATCCGGTATCCATTCATTGTCTATTCCTGGAGGTCTGATCCGCGATGTGGAACAGGCCACCCCGGATGCCACTGAACGGATGGGGTGTGGCCAGCTGCGGATTGTGACTCATGTCGGCACCAATGATGCATGCCGCCTTGGGTCAGAGGTTATCCATTCTTCCTTCCGGTGGCTTGCTGAAAGGGTGAACTCTGTATCCAGTGGTCACAAGATTTCGGCTGAGCTAACTATCTGCAGCATCGTCGATAGAACTGAGTGTGGACCTCTAGTTAAGAGACGGGTTAACGGTCTGAACCATAGACTACGACGTTTCTGTGATAGTCTTGGCTGCAGATTCCTCGATCTTTGTCCTGGAGTTGAGTCGTCTAGGCATACCTTGAATAGATCAGGTGTGCACTACACACGTGAATTGGCTACACGGGTGGCAGGGGCCGTGTGGAGTGCATTGGGAGACTTTTTAGCCTGGGGGAGGATGACACGGAACAGGAAATACAGTTATGGGCAGCCCACACTAATTCAATGCCGCATGTTAGGACTAGCTCAAAAGAATCTCGACCGTGAAATGTTCTCGTAGTTAACTGCAAAAGTGTTTGTAACAAACAGCCTGAACGCGAAAACGTTATTCGTATTACAGAAGCCGATATCGTAATAGGCACAGAAAGCTGGTTACAGTTCCACAGATATTTTTAATAGCAGCACGAACGTGTTCCGTAAAGATAGGTTGCATTCTTAGGAAGGTGTTGTATATATAGCTGTTAGTAAGTACCTCCCATGCAACGAAATAGATGTCGATATGGTGTGAGAAATCTTATGGCTTAAGCTCAACGTAGCTAAGACAAAACTTGTGGTAGGCTCTTTCTATCATCCCCCACATACAGACGTAACTATTTCAGAGGCCTCAAGGAATAGTGTAAACAATATAACTCGTCAATTTCTGGATCATACTATAATACTACGTGGTGTCTTGAAATTGCTGTACTTCGATTGGACTAATTACCTTCACGCTACTGGTGGAAGGAATAAAACAGCTTGAGAAATCATTCTAGACCTATTCTTTGACAATAATCGTGAGCAACTCGTCACTGAACCAACGCACTACCAAAACGGTAAGAAAAACATTTTAGATGGTATTCTCTTTACAAATACGCCTGAATTATTCACAGACGTTTCTACCACCACGGGAATAAGTGATCATAAAACTGTAATTGCTACAGTAAAATTAACAACCACGCGCAAAAGGAAAAAAGAAAGGATCGTTTACATATTCGAAAAGGCCTCAAAGGAATGTTTTAGAATGTATTAAAGGATATTTACCTTACCTTCATAGTACCAAGACGCACCGTTGAAGATATGTAGTTTCGATTCATATGTATAGTCAGGGAAGGTATGGACTTGCATACACCGAAACGGACAATCAGGGAAGGGATTGATCCCCCGTCGTATACACGTGACGTTTAAGGGTTACTCAAAAAGCAAAGGAACACGAGGTTTCGGAATAATTTAGAAAAGTTAGATGAGATAAGAGGACATCTTAAGATTGCCATGTGCAAGGCCTTTAATGACATTATTTGCAATTCACTGTCTTAAAACCTCACCGAATACCCAAAGAAAATTTGATTGTGAATTAAAGAATTAGTTAAAATGACTACAACATGCCAGTTTTAATACAAGACGGTCGTGAAATTGACGACAGCCGTGACGTGGTTACCGAATCTAAAAATTCTTTCACTGACGAAAACATGTAAAACATTCCCACTTTTTCACTTCGTGTAGAATTATAGATGGATCCGGTAGAAATTGATATTGTAGGTACTGTGCAGTTAATGCTCCTGAAGTGGGGGAAAGCGCAGCGTCTCGATAGTATACCAGTAAGAGTATTTTCAGAATACGCGGAGGAAATAGAACCATTTTTGTCGGATGTACTCTGTAAATCTTTAGTAGAGAAAAAAGTACCTTCTGGCTGGATAATAGTCCAACTTATTTTTGTTTTCAGGAAACGAGATCTGAAAGACTCAAGGAATTAACGACCCATATCTCTAACATCTGTTTGCAGTAGAATTCTGGAGCATGTTATGTGCCTCAAGATTATGAAGTTTCTAGATGGAAACAAGTCCCTTTTACCGTTCCAAAACGGATTTGGAAAAACAGATCGTATAAAATACAATTGGCCCTATTTTCGCATGACGTAATGAAATTTATCGATGCAGGTTCACAAGTTGATACAATTTTCTTGGATTTTCAGAAACCTTTGACTCAGTGCCACGTAACCGACTATTATCAAAGATTCGAGCATTTGTGAATGAATACGAGATTTTCTAACTGGTCTGGCGCAGTATGTCGTTATTGAGGGGGAAGCCTCTGCTAGTCTAGATGTTACGTCGGACGATGATGCAGTTATCTATAGGGAAGTGCTCTGACGATTGCTTAGAAATTCAGCGTGATCCGGATGTTATTTCGGAATAGTGCCATAAATGGACTCTTACACTTAACTGCAAAAAGTACAAGGCAATGCGAATAACTAATAAAAAGTATCTGTTTCTTCTCAACACGGTTGATTTCCTGAAGTAGCTTGAAGCAATATGAAATGGGACTTGCACATAACTTTCGATTTAGGTAAAGCTAATTCTAGATTACGAGTTATAGGTCGTTTTTTGAAAACTTGTAACGCTCATACAAACTAAATATCGTACAAAACTCACGTGCTCCCACTTTTGGATCACTGTTGCGCAGTTTGGGAGCCGTATCGCAAAGGATTGACGTGATAGAGAAAGCAAAGATTAGAGCCGCTCGATTCATGTCTGCTTGCTACACCCCTTAAGAAAGCATCACAGAACTTATTCATAGGTTGGGCTTGGACTGTTTGGCAGACAGACGACCTCGTTTTCGTTTGAATTTATTGGCGAATATGCGTAATTCTTTGCTTTACAAGTACAATATAACACTTTTCCTGCCAACCTATTTAGGTCGAAATGAGAGGAGGGATAAGACTAGAGATCTAAGATGCCATATGGATGCAATTATATATTCTTTCTTTCCTCGTTCTATTTGGGGTTGGCATGTACAGTATTAGGAATGGTGCTTAGCACCCTCTGCCACCCACAATATTTGTGAATTGCAGAGTATGGATGTACATGTAGATATTTGTGCTTACTTATCTATTGGCCAGTCTGTTTAGAGTCCGTATTGATAGGTTTACTCTAGTTGGCCTACTCACACCAGATACAGTGCAACCACACAGAGACAAATGTAAATCCATCACTGACATTCTCAGTCTGACAGACACACACCGAAACACTTTAGCACATAACCTTACTCAAGCACCAATTAATATAACGTCAACAAACAGACCAAATCACGGCGTCAGTGAGGTTTCCAACAGAATAAAAATATTTCATTACTTACAGATAAATCTTAACACAGAATCATAATGTACCCCACATACACATCATCTATCACCAAGCGGACATCTTTGTACTACCATAACTCGCTGACATACATTGTCAGCATGTATCAAGTGTCACTTCCCATGAATTTCATTAAAAAGGTGTAAAAATGCATAAAATAGGTAAAAATCATTAAAATTGTCCAATTCCGTCAAATTTTATAAATATAACCAAAAAATTTTTAACAATATACAAAATCCCTTCATAGAAGTCAATGGCTCAAACGATATTTACATCTGCCTGCATAAAAAGCCCAGGCCTATCTATATGAAGTGTATTTATCACTCAAATGGAATACAGAAAAACGTGATATCTGTATAAACTGCCCGGTCGGATGTCATGACAGTCTCTAGAAAAATCTGCAGATCCGCCCCACACATATAACGTTGCCATCAGGATAGTCATGCTAAAGGGTGTGCAAAGGATGATAACTGCAAATTTTTGCATCACAGGGCTCAATGCTACCGATCAAATGTGCTGACAGAATGTGTACTGACACAGAAGCCTACATTAATTAACACAACAAGGCCAACAGAGCATTCATACGGTAAGTTAAGGTTTGCCCAAGAGAGGTTGTACAGTAGTTGTTACAGCATGTTGGAATAGGTTCCCAAGCGGGTGCGGTATTGGTAATGTGCACTGTTTAGACATACTCGTTTGTGCTGCTCACTTGATGCTGTTGAACCCATGAAAGTCATATATAAGTCAGCTTGCCATGACGACGTGGGCTCCAGAAATAGTGCCGTATTCCGATAACTGTGCTCGAGTTTTCCGGAGTTATTACAGCCAATAAACCGTACTTGTAATCGCGGTATGCGGCCGCGGGTTATTGTGGGGCCCTCGCCGCCTCAGCAAGCTGTTGGTGTAATTTAACAGTGGTTTTCTTATGTCTCAAATTGGATTATGACTAATTTCACGCATTAAACCATTATAAAAAATATTTCCCTACAAGGGTCATGCAATACGTTTCGTACAGCAGGTTGAAGGGGTAGCGCATCGGCTCCCTATAAATGTAACAGACCCTAACACCTTGAAAATTTGAGTTGGTAGTATAACATAATTTGGGGGGGGGGGGAGGAGAAAATCAGAAACGCTTTCGGATGATTGATTCTAAACAGTTCTTTGTTTTCAAATGTTCAAATAAATTTAAACAAACTAAAATAGTGAAACGTTAAAGCAATCACTACCATCGATTATCTTTATGGTAGGGTTACAAACTAAAGCTGCATGACACAGTCTTCACAAACATTTAACTGAAAGGTGTCGACAACCAAATTCAATAGGAGAACTAATAAAACATCTCTAGTTTTTTTTTTTTTTTTTTTTTTTCAGAACAGTACTTCTCTGACAACGAGAGCTAAATATTCTTATCTTTTGGAAAAAATTATATTCGCGTGTTAGCGTGAGAGAAGCGTGTTTTCTTCGCGTTGCAAGGTGTGTAAGTTCGAGTAGAGTGCCTTCTTTTTCTTGTGGTCCTTATCCATTATAGACGTCGGCAACCATCTTGGCTCTCTTGTCTCTGCTAGTTGATGATTGGAGTAGCTCCGTAGTTTTCTTGGAGGTCCATGTTCTCAGATTTTTTAGCTTTAAGTTCTTCTCCTGGCAGCACTTCTGTTTACTGGTAGTTTCCCCTGGAGAATAGACTACAGTAGTTCGCAGCGGCTATTGTTCCTCATGATGTGGCCAAGGTACTGCAGCTTCCACGTTTTTACCGTGCCCAATATTTCCATATGCTTTTTCATTTTGCAGAGCACTTCAGCATTTGTGGTGTGGTCTGTTCATGGTATCATCAACATTCTTCGTTTCAAGAACATTTCAAAAGCTTCTAACAATTTACTGATTGTTTCCGTTAGTGTCCATGTTTCAAAGCCATACAGGAGGACATAGAACACAAAGCAGTACAGGAGTCTCATCTTCGTGGTAATTGATAAAAAGCGTCTTTTAAGAAGATTGTTCATTTTATTGAAAGTAGTCTGCTTTACCAATATGTGACTTCACTTCTCCAGATAGATCCCATTAGCTATTTACTGTGGTGCCAAGATACGTGTACCTTGATACACATTCAATGGCCTTCTGGTTGATCATTTTATGGAATTGGGAATTGTTATTTTTGCCGATTACTTTTGACTTATTTACATTAATGTCAAGTCAGTATTCATGGTGGCTTTGCGACACCATATCCATAAGATATTGTACACTTTCCTGAGCGTAGCAAATGTTGTTTATCCAGTTTTCATTCAACAGCACTTCCATCTCCACATCACTCAATGCCTCCCTAAAGATGTACTCTGAATAGATGTTAAATAATAATCCTCCCCAGAAGGCGGATGAGCGACAAGTGGGCCAACGAATGCGAAGCAACGAGAAACTACTGCATTAAAGATCCATTGGATTCTCTTGTAACACATCGTGACTGTGTTCAGAACTAAATGTTCCAGCGTTTTAATTAAGTATTGTGTCCCTCATGTGTGGTGCTTACAAGAAAGAGTAAAACAATCACGTAGATATGAAATGCGCACAGTAAACGAAACATAAACGAATTAAGCTTGTTTTGTGGTTACATGGCAAAATTGATACCCAACTGAAAATCAACTAAAGAAACCATTACGTTTATTTAAATAATGTGGATAACTATCCTATTACTATTTTACTTTCTTAGTAGGTGTACGATGTGGTTTTGGTTAGATGTAAAATGGAATCATCCGTCAGCATGATGCTTAAGAACATCTCAGTTTGGATTTTTAGTTTGTATTAGGTTAGTTTCTATCGCTCTCGTCACCATTAGACAATGAACCACCTACCGCGCGTGGTGGGCGAGCGGTTAACGCTACACTAAGGTGAAGAATAAATACTCTACAGATATCATAGATTATATTATCTCTTCAAATCCTTGTAAAACCGACAATACTGTTATTGTAAATAACTAATTACCAACACATGTACATAAAAAAAAAATTATTATCAGTAATGCAAAGACTATAACAGTTAGAAAAAATAACTGACATAACTTCAATTCATGTATGAATCAAAACTTAAATAATCCGATTTTGTCTTGTATAGAACTTCAAAATATTTTTCCTACATTTTTAATATGCGTATTTTCTGTATAAATAAATAAATGAACGTCATAAACGGTGTCCTAGGCATGCTACCATTGATGCATTGAGACACGTAGAAGGATCGAAAAAATTTCTACCTTATTCACTGAAAAAAAAAACCAACTATTCTGTAATGGTTATATTTCTTGCTTTCAATCGAAACCATCATGTGTTATTTACGAATTCAAGCGCGCAAAGATAGCAAAGAAAACCAAAACACCTACGCTAATACTTCACATTCATTCAAACTGATAGCGAAGCGAAAAAAACCTATGAGATTTGCATATGCCAAAACGGTTTTCAAATCGCTTGTCGGGCCAGTTGTCAAAAATCAATTTGGGGTACTTTAAAAATTACAAATACGTTTAAAGGGTTTCGAAAGCTACGCCAAAAACAGGAAGGCGTGTTGAAACTTGTCTGTAGCCTTACGTGTACGAATTGCATAATAATACCGGCGGTAACCTCTTTGGGCGGTGGGCAGACGTGCGTGGCTAATTAGCAAAAGACGCGCCCCTTTGATATAAAGGCGGGCTTGAGACAATAGGATAGCACATTCATACTAGCAGAAGCTAGAACAACTGATTGGAATAAACAATGACTTTACAGACGGTGTCCCTTTGATGATAGTGGCGGTATGAGTTGGGTTAAGAGACGGCATGTGGATGAGGCTAATTAGTATAATATTACAGGCGGTGGTACAAATAATACGGCATAAAAAAGAAGTTACAGCTGGCGCGTGCTACGACGTTGGTGGTTCCGTGATTAATGACCTTTTGTACCCTTTGTGACAGCTCAAAGACAACAACAACTTGGGCCCGAACTCTTCCCCATCATACTCCATGATGAAAAAAGTGGATCTGCACTCTCTTTGTTACACTACTCGCAGAAAATTTTATTCCTCTTAGCACTGTTAGTAATTAATGTTTTTTTTTTCCTTTTTAGACTGTTACAATTGTTCCTACTATGGACGACGTACTGAGTATATGTATTTTCCATTACCGTATTAGTTAAAATGTTGCGAAAACTGTTAATGCAAGAACTGCAGATATTTTTAACTACTATTGGTTAAAGGGTAATATCTAACATGTGTGTAATTGTTTTTACTTAATTTTTTATGATTAACGTTTTTGTATTTTTATACTTGAATTTCCGTTGTTTCCTTCACGGCGCATGACTACTAGAAATTGACTCTAAAAAACTTTAATTAATACATGGTAAAATTAAACTATGGTGACTCTAACACGGGTAGTTTGAGATTTGTTATACCTCCAGGCTATTCTGAAACTCATACCAAGCCTGATGGGACAACAGTTAATGCTTGGTCCTGACATCCCTCATGGAGCCTTCGAAATATCGGTTTTCCATGGTTTCCCTAAAACGTAGTTGAATGACGGAAAGGTTCCTCAGAAGGCCAATTATGAACTTCTTCCATTTCCTTCCAATACGTCCTTTCTCGGTATTTATGACCTTGAAGTCCACTAACCGAAGCTGACTTCACATTGCAGGGTCACCGATTGGATCCGATTTAGGACATGGGTGGATTTACTTACGTGTTGTCTTCGTCCTGTGTTGTCCTTTCATTTGTTACTGTCAATAACACTAGGAGAGAGTAATATAAATGAGGAAAACAAAAGAAGCACTGCTGTTGCATAATTGCGAACAAGGCAAAAAAAAACACGTTGTTTATGGCTAAAAGACCATTCAGCTATGGTAATTAGCAACTGTTTATTAGTGCTGTCAATGTTTACTAGATTCGGAATTGTATAGACAGCGCAAGGCAAACACAACACGTAATTAAAACCACCCGTTCCCGAAGCCAGCCTCGAACCGGCGACCAGTACAGCTCGAGGCTATCACGCCATTTCCTATGCTACGTGGGTCAGCAGGCTGACACCTTGCGGCATATTACTCAGCCATTCTGCTTGTTGGGAGAATTCAAGGCTCATAGCGCGTTGTGGGGATCGATACCCGTTTGCCCGAGAGATTGGGTAGATTATAGTTTAATAGAGCGATGGGAAATTTGCAACCTCAGCCCCTGACAAATGACGCATTTCACTACTGCTTCCGGATAGTCCTTTGGCATTGATCTTCAGTTGTGTTCACCTTCTATTACAGAAGCCCTTCAGTGGGCGTAGTGACCTTCATGAGAGGGATCACTTTTGTATTTTGGTTAACCTTAATTTCAAACATAGAGAGAAAAATACGTAACGGAAATGGATCATAAATTGAGCTGAATGGCAACTTTACAACCAACTGAACTCCAAGAATGCGAAAACAGAGAAGAATCTGAATCACTCCACAGAAGCAATTAACTAGATGGCTGATTTTTCCATTCCCAAACGCTCAGGAGTGCTGGGATGAACGACCAGCTCCTGGTGGAGTGAGAAATATTATTGTGATAATCGCGAACGATGACGAGTGTTAGGTCACCTGAGACTGCACCGAACAACTGAAAACCTAGCAGCGTTCCGAATGTCTTGTCATGGTATTAAAGATGCAAGAAAACGTCATGGCGACAGTTTGTGGGTACCAATAATAGTTTCACTACTTTATAGGAAGTAGGAGACGCTAGCCGCTGTATATCTGGAAGGTACTTCCGATCACGAGTGTCAGGATTATTGGACCGGGGAAGCATAGTTAGCGACGAAAAAAATATTACGGAGCTGATGGCAGATACCTTAGCTACATCAGTTCTACTGGCAGTTGCCACCTTCCGGTACGATAATTAGGGACTCCTGGGAAGCAAGATAGTTTGTGCATCGCTTCGTCCAATATAGCATCGAACCATAATCTGTTTATTATATGAAAGTTGGAGGTGTGCTAAAGACGCCGCTCCTGGACCAGACCTGATCCAATACCTGACGTTGAGGCACCTCAGTAATCGATGCTAATGAGTAGGATTCGGATCTTTATGACAAAAAAAATAGAGAAATATACAGGCAAATATGACCTTAAAAATGGGTAAATATGACCTAAAAATGACAAAATATGACCAAACACTTAAATTTACTATACATCAAAACATGCTCAATTTTACATCATTTATTTTATCTAGTAGTGTCGCTTTCATGTAGACAGCATACTTTTATTCCGTGCACTCGCTGCAACGTTGTAACAAGACTTATATTTCTGCAACCAACATCTTCCAGGTGAGATTTTTGATATACAATAGTGTCCAAAAGTTAAGCATTATCACTAAACGAGGACATACCTCCTTATCAGAATGTCAGAAGGATTGCTGACCAAACTGAAACTTAATCAAACACCAAATGTCATACATCTAGTCCGAATAAAGCGTGTTAGAAAGATTCTGATAGCTACGGAACACCTTTTACGTACACTAACAAAACTTGGAATTGTCATCCACAACAAAAAAAAAGCTGTTAATAGGGTGTATGGTGACTCCTAATGGCCACAAATGCTTCGCAGCGACGTGGAATGCTCTCTACCAGATGGTCTAAGTGCTCTCTTGGCAATCAATCCCATTCCTCCGAAGGGCTATGCGCAGGTCTTGGAGGGTCCTTGGTGGAGGCAGCCATGATGAAATTCACCTCTCAAATGCATCCCAGGCATGTTAAATAGGATTCACATCAGCAGACCTCGCTGGCCAGTCCATGCGATGAATATCTTCCTCTTCAAGAAATTTATCGACTGGAGCAGCACGACGCGGACGGATGTTATCGTCCATAAAGAGGAAATCTGGACCAACCGCACCTCTGAAGAGTCGAACATGTGGTCGCAGTGCCTCATCCCTGTATCTCTGAGCGGTAACAGTGTTCCTCGGACCACCAAGGAAGATGTGCATGTCCGTGTGGCCATTCCACATGATGCATCCCCACACCATGATGCCACCACCACCCTACTGGTCCCTTTCCACGATGTTTCTGTGGTCGTATCGGCTACCAGGTTCTCTCCAGATTAATGTGCGACGTAAATGATTCTGTAAACTGAAGCTGGATTCATCTGTGAAGAGCACATTCCTCCATTCATTCAGGGTACAGTTTCGATGTTGCCGACTCCACAATGAACGGGTCCCTCTCTGTGCTGGAGCGAGCGGGACGCACACCGCTAGACGTCTGGCAAACAGGCCTGCCATCCTGAGCCTCCGGTACACAGTTTGGCGGGAAACTATAACTCTTGAGGCAGCTGCAAGATCTGCAGCCATTGTCGTGCAGTGCATTTCGGTTTCGTCGGGCAGGTAAGGCCAGATATCGATCCTACAGTGGGGTGGTTACTCTTGGTCGACCTAGTACTGGCCTATGACGAACATCTCCTGTAGCTTGGAATCGTCTCCAAAGCCTGGAAATGACACTTTGTGACACATTCAAGGCTACTGAGACTTCGGTCTATGTCTGGCCTGCTTCAAGGTGGCCGAGTATTCTACCCTGCAGAACAGGGTCCAAATGGCATCGTTGTGCCATTATGTTGTCATTTCACCACGAGGCTACACTCTGCTCACTGTAACAAGACAAACACGAGTGAAGAATTAGTGGTCCCAGGCACTGGCCTTGCTTACCCTGCAGTTACGCCGCTAGTCAAATCATGGAATATTACTCTCCTTTACAGAGAGAACACGTATGGTTGATAGTTAAATAATATTGAGTGCGATTATCAGCGATCGCTCACATTTCTTCCTTTCAATTTCCGGATTTCCTGATTATGCTTAACTTTTGGACACTAGTGTATATAAGACCAAAGCTAATAAAATCTATACTAATGTTATAAAGCTGAAGAGTTTGTTTGTTTGTTTGTTTGTTTGAACGCGCTAATCTCAGGAACTACTGGTTCGAATTGAAAAATTATTTTTGTGTTGAATAGATCATTTATCGAGGAAGGCTTTAAGCTATATAACATCACGCTGCGACTAATAGGAGCGAAGAAACAATGGAAAATGTGGAAAAAACGGGGAAAATTATTCATCTTTGAGGGCTTCTGTTGCGTGCGCTGCGAAAACGGTTCAAGATACCAAACAAATATGTATGAAAGGATTATTCCTCTTGAAATGAGATAAAAAAATGTCCGCGACAGTATATGTCTATCTTTTAAGATTAACTCACTAGAACCGTTTTTATGGTAATCAAATTTGGTCGAAATTAATGCATTATTACCAATTATTTGTTAGAGTTGTATCAACATAATAATATTAATCTTTATACAAATAAATGTGTTGTTGATTAAGAGTATTTAATTGTGAACAAAATTGTCTTTGGCATCACTTAATTTCAATGAACATCTTAGAAGATATTACGCGCGGTCGGCTCCCTTCTGAACGGTTGTATGCAGCGTTATTTGTTTTTGCGATATAATATTGTCGCGTAATAATACTTTTTAAATACTATTTCGTTTTGTTTTAAGGATAATATTTTGGTTCTAATAATAATTACTAAATTTCAGCTGCCTGATGCCATAACAAGAATATTCAGGTCCAGGTAGCATTTCAACCTAACCACTATCTACGCTGATATTTCCACTACAAAATCAAACGATAGGGTCACACCTAACACATTAAACGAATCGGAACTAATTTCGAGTTGTAGCAACAGTTTCAATATGAGGTTTCCATATTAGCTTAGCATAAATTATCATAATTAATTTTAGTATACACCTTCAGTATGAATTACAGCTGGACTAAAACACGCGCACTAACATAATCACTGTATTGCGACGTAAACTTGAATTGCAACATTAACGTAAGAGTTGTAATGAATTTTGGACTTTCCGTTGTACAGCGTAAGTTACGAGCATTTTAGAATACGTTTTTAAATTACGTTATTTTAATAACTGTCATGCTGCTGATGCCATAGTTCATGTGACTGGATGTAATTCCACATGAATTTATTATTTACTTCGCTTTTACAACCACCATATTACAAAGGTCATTTTTCAGACAGATTTTAGCGGTTGCTTTGTATCACGGTCTGAAATTAATGGGTCAAGTTTATAACGCAATTCATGACGTCACTAACAATCAAATAGTGAATGTATTAATGTGCCCTTGAACCCTTGATATTTTAGCAACAATATTGGTGGATTTTGTGGTTTGGTTGAAATACAGCTTGAAGCAAAATGACAACTGAAACTTTATAGTAGTTTAAGATGATTTCATGAGGGCCAATTTAGTGACATGTATCGCGTTGTACTTAAATTGTATCAAAATATTAATAATAGCTCCGGAACAGGTAATATAAATCTGTACTTCAGTTGCGGACGTAAAGTAGTGTGACATTTCAGGTATTAGACCGTAATTCGATTCGTAATATGTGTCACAATATGTGTGAAATATCAAAATTTGAGTCATAGTACTGATTTCAAAGGAGCTGTATTAACGAAGGTTATGGTAAGTTTGCTACACTGCCTGGACCAGAATGATTACTAATATTCCATGGTGCACAGTGGATTTGGAGTTAAGAATGTGGTTACCATTGCGAATTCTGACTATAAGACGTCAGAATCTGCTCAAGAAGTCTACGCCACTAAGGGGGCGTCCATTAATTACGTGGGGTGAAATGGGGTGGGGTGGGGGTGGGCGAAATCCGGTGAAATCTCACGTAGCATTTGAAACTCCTGAAGGGCAGTATAGCTAAAAAAAGAAAAACAGATCCACAAACGACGAGGATACCGACTTTAGGGGGAGGGGGGGGGGTTCTCGGAAGTAGGAGAGCTAAAAAAAAAGGATCTAAGAAAAACTACAAGGTCGGTAGCAGGGTTGGGGAAGTCCCGTCAAAATCTCACGTCATTTTAGGGGGAGATCTCACTACGGGAGAGGTGGGGGGGATTAGGGATTACGTAAAAACATCTTACGTACTTAATGGACGCCCCCTAAGCGAGTAATGTTTGTAACCGTGTCTTTTGGCGTGCATTACATCTTTGTTACCTACATCCCGGCTTTGACGAACGCTTTTCATTGAAGATTAAAAGCCAAGGAAGCAGATTACCAAATTTTCAACCCTAAAGGAGAATTTTTTTTGCTGGTCGTACTCTGAATAGTAACATAAAATTTTATACCGTAACACACTTTCAAGCGGACGAAGTCGCGGGTAACTGCTAGTAAATAAATGAAACAATGGGGATTTACCGGAATCTGCCTCTTTTTGCATTCATTTTTATCCTGGCGTAGCCGGGGTCGATTAGGAAGTAACAAACATATGTCGAGGAGAACGGTGTTTCTCAAGCGTAAGATTGAAACTTGATGCTTTCCGCGGTAGTTGTCAGTAAACTTTTCTTCAGTAGTAAGGAATACTATTCGATACTTGGTATATGAAGAACACATCACTAATTTTCCTACGATCTATAGAGGGTCAATGTAAGCTGACACTAAACAAGCTAGAAGAATCGTCAGCACTGGTTTCGATTTTCTATTAAGTTCGATTACTTTATACTCCTATAGTTTCACTCATTCGTGTAGACTACATTTTTCCACATAGCGTCCCTTGGCGTTTCCTTGCCCAAAGCTAATTTTTGCGCCTTGTGGCGTGCACTTTACAGTGATGCTGTCGATTTTTTGATTTTTTTGATTTTTTTTTTACTAATTGATTTACGCCTCGTCTACAGCTAAGCTCATTAGAGGCGGGATGGGACTGGGGACAAGGAACGGGTAGGAATTCGGCCATAGCCTTTTTGAAGGAAGCATCCCGGCATTCGCCTGGAATGATTTGAGGAAATCATGGAAAACCCAAATCTCGATACCCGGACGAGGATTCAAACCCTCTTCCTCCTGAATGCGAGGTCAGAACATTAACCGTTCACCCACCACGCTCGATGGTACTGTCGAGGAGACAGTTTTGGATAGTGTGGCTACTTACACATTTTTATTATTATTATTATTATTTTTTTGGGCACTGTAGTTAAAGTGCCAAGTGATTCGTTGCACGCACTGTGGCTCTTGTCTGTTTGCTGTTACAATAGCAACCTTCAATTTAATTGCTCTGCTGTGCATATTAACTGGTTGACGCCTGAAGTTGAATCGAGCGAAGTATTTGGCCCTGATTTCAATGTTTTTCGGAAGGACAGAACTGTCTCAATGGGCGGGGGTGTGTTCGTGGCCGTAAGTAAAACCGTTAATTGCTCTGTCGTAACTGAAACGGAAAATTTTTGCGAATTAATATGGGTCAAGGTAATAAATTGGCAAAAATTTAAAGTTCATACTCGGGTCATTTTATCGACCTCCGGATTCTGATTTGGCTAACGCGGAATACTTCAGAGAGTCGCTTAATAACATTTACAAAAAATTTCAAGGACATATATTGATCGTGGGTGGTGACTTTAACCTACCGTCGGTTAGGTGGGACACATACACGTTCAGGTTGGGTGGAAGAGATAGGTTAATAACCGAAACGTTCCTAGAATCATTTGCAGAAAGATCTCTTGAACAGATGGTCGAAGAGCCAACACGGTGCGACAAAGATTCCTCGTCCATTCTGGATCTTTTTCTAATTAGCAATCCTGATATTGTAGATAAAGTTTGTGTAGAAGACGGTATAAGTGATCACAAGGCGGTTGTGGTAACGTTAAACTCTAGTCTGAGTCTGAAGCATGACAAAGAGAAACTCGTGTTTTGCTTCGATAAGGCAAACGATGCGGGTATGGTTGATCACTTTGCGAAGAATTTTGAAACGTACATGCTAAATACAAATGTTGAGGAACTTTCGTTTAATTTAAAAGAACTAATATGGACCGGTTTAAACCAGTTTGTTGCTAAGAAGTGTATTAAGATCAGTAACAACTTCCCTTGGTTCAATACGGAAGTGAAACGTTTGCTCAGGAGGCAAAGGCGTTTACATGCCGCGGTGAAAAAATCGGGGGACTCATCTAATCGTGCTAAATTAGTCCAGTTGCGTGCGGAAGTGCGTAAGGCAATGCGCGATGCGTTTAAAGAATTCCAAGCTAGGAATTTATCCGAAGATCTTATTACTAATCCAAAAAAGTTCTGGTCGTATATCAAAGTAATAAGAGGCTCTCGTAAGGTTATGCCATCGCTGATTAAAGAAAATGGTGAATTATCAGAAACAAGCGTAGAGAAAGCAGAAATTTTGAATGATATATTTAAAAAGGCTTTCACGATAGAAAACTCAGAGGAGATACCGATATTTAATAATCGTACCGACAAAATTATGAATGATCTCGCTCTTGATGTCGAGGGAATAACTAAACTGCTTATGAATGTAAAAACCAATAAGGCTCCCGGACCAGACGGTATTCCTACAAGATTCTACTCAAGATACGCAAAGGAAATTGCACCGTATTTGATGAAATTGTATACCGTCTCTCTGGATCAAGGAAAAATACCAGCCGAATGGAAGACCGCTATCGTAACTCCAGTGTTTAAAAATGGGAATGTTAATGATCCTCAGAATTATAGGCCGATCTCGTTAACTTCAATATTTTGCAGGATTTTAGAACATATCATCTATTCAAATGTCATGCGGTTCTTGGATGAAGATGAGCTTTTAAATCCAAATCAACATGGATTCAGAAAAGGCCGATGCTGCGAAACACAACTTGCACTTCTAATTCACGACTTGTGCCGAATTATAGATGAGCAATCCCAGGTTGATTTGGTTCTATTAGACTTTAAAAAAGCTTTCGACACTGTGCCTCACACTAGGTTACTTAGGAAACTTCGCGGTTACGGCATATCTAGACAAATATGCGACTGGGTTGCAGACTTCCTGAAGGACAGAACACAGTGTGTAGTTCTCGACGGTGAGCGTTCATCACTTACTGAAGTGGGGTCTGGAGTTCCCCAGGGAAGCGTGTTAGGGCCACTGTTGTTTCTCATATACATCAATGATCTATGCGACATAATAGGGGGGATGAAAAGATTATTTCCCGATGATGCTATAATTTATCGCGAAATCAAAACCCAGGACGACTGCGCTTTGTTACAAGACGATATTATGAAAATAATTGCGTGGTGTAAAGATTGGCAGTTGGAGTTAAACGCTAAAAAGTGCCAAGTCATGCGTGTAAGTAAAAAGGTGGCACCATTTAACTATGAATATACGATTAATGGCACTGTCCTTAGAACGGTAGATTCCGCTAAATACCTAGGGGTAACAATTCGTAATAATTTGTCGTGGAATGAGCATATCGAGAATGTAATGGGAAAAGCAAATCGTATGCTCCGATTTCTAGGTCGTAATTTAAATCAATGCACTCAGGAAGTTAAATCGATTGTATACAAGTCACTAGTACGTCCTCACTTAGAGTATTGTTGTTCTGTATGGGGTCCCCATCAAAAGGGGTTAATGGAGGCTTTAGAGAAGGTTCAAAGAAGAGCCGCCCGATTCGTGACAGGTATATATAGTTGGAGGGAAAGCGTAAGTGCGATGTTGAAGGAGTTAGGTTGGGAAGACTTGGAACACCGAAGGCGTTGCTCTCGACGAAAGCTAATTGAAAAATTCACGACAGATGTATTTCGGAATGACATCCATGCAAATATTGCTACCAGCAACGTTCATATCTCGAAATGACCGTGAAAATAAGATAAGAGAAATCAGGGCCAGAACCGATTCATTTCTGTACTCATTTTTCCCACGAGCGATTAGGGAATGGAATAGAAAGGATTTACCGGGCGAGTAAACTTAAAATTCGACAGGAGTAGCTTTCGATGAAGCACTCCAGCCATCCTGATCTGGGTTTTCCATGGTTTTCCCAGATCACTCCACGCGAATGCGGGGATGGTTCCTCACAATAGCCCATGGGCGCCTCCTGCCATATCCCTTATAACCCTTCCAAACCATAACCCCTTTCGATAGGTGCAATGCACCCTCCGCCACACACTTTTAGTGAATCGCGGAGTAATAATAATAATAATAATAATTACAGTTTGTCTTAGAGCACTTAAAATGATAAACAGAAAAACAACAAAGCAATAGTATTGATTAGGAACTGGTAGACCTAAATGCGGACTCGAACCAGTGACCCTAAGATCACGGCACCATCATAAGTACGTTCCTACCATGGTATATTTTGATATTTTGTATGAAACTATATACCACGTACAATGAAACCATTCCATCTCATCTTCGTCCAAGCGTAAAGTATTATTGATACGAAAAAAAGATATGCAGTTGCCAAAATAAATAAGTCATGGAGTCGCAAATCGGATGATTTTAATTCTATTGATCATTCTCAGATAACGCGGCAAATTCATCAACGTGAATTTGTATAAAGTTGATCGCAGTCTAATTCTGCTTTTTTCTGTTTTTGTATAGCACTTTGGGGCAGACAGTCCCGCCGCCAGATGTCAGAACCGAGGCCGCCTACGCCACCCATTCCATCGTCGCGTGGCAAACAGGACAGTTGTAAGTATCGTCATATGACTATAAACAATATAAGCTGAGTATTATATATTACATGGTAAACTGCATGTTCTAAACATGTAGTATTAATCGCAGAAATTGCGGACAGTAAATTTTCTAAAAAAAAAAGGCTTTACGGGCATTGCCTAAAGAAACAAATATTATTTAGTTTAGACGAAAACAAATAGGGCATCTATAAACGATTCGATTTTTTACATTTAGCGAGAATGATGTATTATCAAAGCATCCGACAGAGTGGCTCAGCCCACTCACTACCCTCACAACGGCGGCAGACCAGACATCCTTGATGTCGTCATCTGAAAGGCATACCAGGCTTCGTGGTGGCCTCCTCAATCAACCGATTATCATGAGACCACAGCCCAGAGATGGGCGAGGTTTCCATCGGGCTTTGGGAAACCTTAGAAGAATCCAAGCTGTTCTTTCAGAAAACAAGTTGGAGCCTTTACCAGGAACTACTACATGAAAAATTTAATAACGCCAGTGACATATGCAACATCGACGATGCCGTCCAGGCCTTCGAAACAGCGGTGAACAACATCTCTGCAGTTACCTACGACTCCACGGAGGGTTTCCAGGCCTGCACTCTCACAGCAACTTCCTCCTCTTGGCACAAATTCGTCATAAAGATGGGGTTGCGAAAGAATGGAGGCTGACCAGGAACACAGCTACGAAACGACTGTTAAACTGCCTACAGAGAGAGTCCAAAGCCTCTCTGATCGAATATAGAAACCGGCAGTCGAGTGCTTGTGCTTCGATGCTTGACTCAGACGATGGAACAATCTGAACGCACACACGGAAATTCACACGGCGAAGGCAACGTCTCCCACCATTCCGCGGTGAGAGGGGTTTATTCTGTAGTCCAGAAAACGAGCGGATACATTTGAAAAGAATTTCCACCCATCATAAATCGATGCGAACCACCGACACCTGGCAGCAGTGCAACGCCGATTACACAAGTTTTCCTAAACGCCGAAGACGAGCACGAAATAGAACCGATCATTCCAGAGGAAGTTGCGAGATGTATTTCAAAGTTTACCTCGCGGAAGGCTCCGGGATGAGAGGAAATTATCAACCTGCTGATCCTCAAACTTCCATCTGGTACCTTACAGGAATTTTTAACAGAATTTTGAGCGTACAAGAATACCCCCGCAGCTGCAAACACGCAGTCGCAGAGGGGGTTCAAAAGAGTGGTAAGGGACCACTCTTCCCCAAACACTACCGGCCAAATAGCCTGCTAGCGGCAATTGGTAAGTTATTTGAGAAGGTATTGCTCAAGCGACTATTCACGCAAATTGAGGCCAACAGTAGTCTATCTTCCCTGACCACCTGCTGGGATTTAGAAGAGGCCAGTCCACAACGCAGCAGCTCATGAGGGTAGTGGAAACAGCAACCAGGGCATTTAACTTCAAACAGTATTGCTGGTTGGTACTGCTGGATATTTCCCGAGCATTCGACTCGGTATGGCACTCGGGACTCCTTCTCAAGCTCTGTTAGCAGTGATTCCCAGGCCCATACTTGAAGCTCCTGAAAAGATACCTCACCACCCGCTCCTACAGCGTCTGCGTCTGGAATGCATACTCTACCAGAACGGATAAGGGCGTGTGTCCCAGAAGGCTCTGTACTTTGACCTGTCTTCTATTCAATGTACACCACCGATGTTCCGAAGAATCCCGGTGTAGAGGCCGTGACCTACGCTGATAACATAGCGTACTTTACATATAGCCGCAGTAGAGCAGTTACAACCCGACGTCTCCAGGAGGTTCTATAGAAAACTGTAGCCTGGGCAAGGATATGGAGAATTGAGTTAAACGCGGCAAAGACCCAGGCAATCATGCTAACCCGAAGATGCGACCCCCTGCTGCCAGTTATACCAGTGCCTAAACTACAAATAAATTGCAAAGACATCTCATGGCCGACGACGACACGCTACGCTCGACAGGAGACTCACGTTGTGCGCCCACATTGAAGACATCCGACGCCGAGCGAGTGCGAGGCTACAAGAACTATACCCATTCCTAAATCTAAATAGTCATTTACCTCCACCGACATGAGTTATAGTCTGCACTGCGCTTATCAGACCGATAATGGAATATGCATGTCCAGTTTGGGCATACGCGGCTGACAGCCACATCCAAAGACTTCAAGTTTTCCAGAATAAGGCATTAAAGATAACCTTACACCTCCCATGGTAGTTTCCGACCGACGCTCTCCTAAAGGCGACTATGCTGTCCACACTTAAGGAAATGGCAGAACTAACGAACAACTGAGGTTTGTGAAGCCACGGTTTTGCCCGTGACATCACTGGGCGCTTTGAGCAGCTTCTGCTGTCCCTCCACACTGCTTCTGCAATTTGCCGTGGTTTTCATTTTGCGGCGGATGTATACTAGCGACCGGTCGGGTAGGCGGCTGGGTAGATCACAGAAGTGGCGTTGTTTTACGGCTTTTCCTTCTTAGAACGGCTGGGTTGGAAAATGGTTCTTGTTTTTGTTGGCCAGCAGCATCAACAGCCGACTTTCAGCTGAGCGGCGATTCGGCGGTGCCACAACTAGCTATAGGTAGAGTCTCGATCTCAATCGACGACATACCATGGTAAAGAAGCGGCGATTAACCTCGCCGCTGTCCACGCCCTTAGGCCGCCAAGGTGACGGACGATATACCCCACGGGTGACCGCGAAGATGGCTGGACGTAGCTATCTACGTAGAAGAGATCAGTAAATTATCGCCGATGTCCGTGGTCGGAGACGATAGTGTCTTCGCAGACGAAAACACGACGATATACTTCCACTGCGTAAACAAAGGAAGTGTGCTCGCCTTCCCACACTGCCAAGGAATGATACAAGTTTCTCAAGTCAGAAGAAGGAGCATGGGAGATACAACTCCGTGTAAGAATTTGGAGAAGAATCTGTGCGTTGGGAATACCTAGCAGCAGCTAAAAGACACTGTGATACATCCTCATTGATCCACGTTACTCCAACCTCGGTAAACAAATCATCGAGGATCCTTTCCAGTCCATCGAAGTTCCTTTCCCGAGCGTCCTCGCAGATGACGAGCGAGAACGAATACCTCGAGGATCTCCATTACCCTCTCTTTGCATCTCCTGCTCCAAGCAACCAGGTCATGTCGTCGACCAAGAAGAAAATGGTGGAGTATCCCTCCACATCGCCTGCTCCAAGCAACAAGGAAGATCCGTCGACCAGCAAGGACGAGGTGGAGATTCTCAATACAGATAGAAACGAGGCAACCAAGCAACAGACAAGCAAGGACATCCAGACGCCTGATGATACCTAGCAACAGGTAAGTAATGACGACCAGACATTTGATTTCCGAGAACGGCTGGACCAATTAGTCTCAGTGACCTCGCCCGACAATCTTGGTGCTATGGCAGAGTTTCTCCGCCAAGCTGTCAACTTCCTAGCCCACGCATGGCCAGCAAAGCTAGAGCTCCTCGCCGCCTATTCGACAACGGCCTACTTCGAAACATCTCGAAATCCAGGGAAATCAGCACAGGACTGCGCAGCCTTACAGCCCCCAACCGCAGCCAGAAATATCAGTGAACAACTCGCCACGAACCAACACAGGTCAGACACCCCGCGATAGAGGCATCAGTCGAGTCCTCCTTCAACCAAGACCCCGACTGGATATAAACCAAGAACTACCCAAAATAAGAAGGCAGTGGCCACCATCATAAAAACAATGCTTTTGCTGCCTATGTTTTCGTCACCTGGCGAAAGACTGTCGAGCTAAGGAGCGACGTGTTCGATGTGGCGAAGAACACAATATCAAGAATTGCACACGACCACGAGAGGCCACACCTACTTGCACCAACTGCTGTCGAGACCACGCTGCGAGGTTTTGTGGATGCCCAAAGAGACAGAAACTACAAGTTTCTATCAAGAGAAATCGTCATCAAAGAAACAAAAAAAACAAAAAATGAACAGAAGACCAACGGCGATTTGATCAACGATAAGCCGACAACTCCCAGGACTTTCACCGTTGTTACCCGAATCTACATACATATCAACCAATGACAAACCAGCCAACGACAAAACAACCGGCTTCCAGTTTCAGAAAACCAGATGGTCAAACATCCAAGAACACACAGGTCACGGATGATGCTGCAACTGCCAAGGAGAAGTACGATGAGACGAACAACTCAGCAAAATCATACAGTTGTTCACACAACTGCTGGCCAAACTGACCTGACAGCATGAATCAATCTATACGATCCCTCAAGGGCTTTTAAACCAAAGGGCGTCAGTGATGACGTCCATAGTCCTTTTTTTCTTGAAGCGCATAATAAAGTGATCCCAAAACCCAGAACATCATGACACTCAGTATTTATGCTACCAAAGGTAGCGGGAATATATGTAGGCCGTTCAGGCAGTAATTTTAATAAAAATTGGTTGCTATGGTTTATATTGTCTAAACAAAGACCATGCCACTTCCAGGCGTCGCTAAATCAGAGACCTGAGTCTCTGTTAAACGTGTCATTACTCAGCTATATTTGTATGGATTCCCTAATCACTGAATTCCAAAAGAATGAACACATTGCCGAAGTTCATTTTGTGGCCAGTTTCAATTAGATGTTGCGCTACTGCGAATTTCACCAATGGAACAGCGGGATGTAGTACTCATACTCAGCCACACGAACCTTGATGGTGCTGATGGTTTGTCCACTTTTTTATGGTGTATTGTAGACTACCGGCGTCTTTAACCCCGGATCATCCTTTACAGGTCGGAACCAGTCACGAATTTTGGCAGGAGGATGGAATATGCTCTTAATTCCGTGTCGAGCCAGTATCCTGCCTATTTTTTCTGGAAATATTATCCGCATAGGGGATGAAGGCCAGAGCTTTTGACTGATCTTCTGTATCCACTGGACGTTTCTTTGCCTTTTTCCATTTTATCAGTCGGTCAGGATGTCCATTCCTCTTGAAGATAAGGCGGAGATGTTCAAGTTCCGCCAGCAGACTATCAGCGTCAGAAATTTCCTTCGTTCTGTGCACCAACTTGTACAGTACGGTGTTCTTCCGTGCGAGATGGTAGAACCTGGAATCTGGGTAGCAGTCCATGTGTGTGGGTTTCCGGTACACACTTTTGGGAAGGGTTCGATCTGGTCTCTGTTAGATAAGAATGTCGAGGAAAGGCTAGCTACCTTTTTCCTCTAGTTCCATTGTGAATCGAATGTTCGGGTGAATTCAACTGAGGTGGTCAAGGAATTCGTAAAGACTTTGGATGACATGTGGCGAAACGATAAATGTGTTGTCTACATAACGGTAGAAGCAAGTCGGCTTAAAGATAGATCCTTCAATCGCTTTATCCTTGAAACCCTCCATGAACAGATTGGCAACTACAGGTGACAGTGGTGACCCCATGGCCACACCATCAGTCTGTACGTAGAATCGCCCACCGTAAGTGAAATAATTGGAAGTAAGAACCAGTTCGAATAGGTCTACGATGCTAGGTGGAAAAATACGACGCAACAGTTTGAGAGTGTCTCTCAAGGGATCCTTGGTGAATAACGAGACGTTATCAAAGCTGACCACAATATCAGTGTCTAAAAGTCACATCTTCTGGAGCGTATTAACAAATTGGGCCAAGTTATTTATATGATAAGGACAATTCCCAACTAACGTGTTAAGCAATCCCGTCAGGTACTTGGCCATTCCTGTGCACCTGTGGCACTTACAATCGGGCGTAAAGGTAGGTCTCCCTTGTGAATCTTGTGGAGGCCGTGGATTCGTGGTGGCCTGGCTGCATCAGGTCGACTGCTCTTGATGACGTCAGATGGGAATCTGGTCTTCTTCAGAAGAGCCTACGTCTATCCCTCAATCCTCGGAGTTGGATCGTCGTTAAGAGGCTTGTAAGCGGAATCATCAAGCAGTTTCCTTATCTTGGCATTGTACAGACCAGATGTAAGATGGACAAAAGCATTCCCTTTGACCGCTGGCAACACTACAATTTCGTGATTCCGACGCAAGGCGCGGAGACTGAGGTGTTATGTTGGACTTTAGGGGCTTGGCTCTATCCAGAACGCGGTCGAATCGGTTCAGCTGACGATTTATGACCAATCGATCTGGTATGTCGCAGCAAAAGGGGTGTGTTCCTGGACTACTATTGTGTTCGGGTTGTGTCTGCATGTATCAAACGATTTTACCAAACATTCAAAGTCCGCGTAAACAACAAATAATACACGATGTGGGTGCAAAACATCTATAAAATTTAAGGTTTTGTCTTCGTCGCCTGGTAGATCTACATTCTTGTGCAATCAATCTCATGGTGACTGAAATGGTGCAGACATCTATCATAAATGTGAAAAAAAAGCTTTAATACTGAAGAACTAACTAACCGCGACAAGTCACGATCCATAGTAGTGGAGTTATCTTCACTTTCTGTTATCAAAAACATGTTAATATGGAATCCGCGCTTTACTGCAGTATGATGGATGGGACTACAACAATATGTTTTGTACCAACTTCTTCCAAGCCATAGACATGAGCGAATAAGCAGAATTTTGCCTCTCAAATTCCGTTGAGCCTGAGAATTTTGCAGGAAAGTCTAATACTGCAAAATCTAACTAGATCTTGGAAAGTACTTTAATATAGTTACTAATTCTACAAGTATTCGCGGCTTTTTGCAGCGTTCCCTGAAATGAAAAGATCGTCCAAAGAAAACAACGATCACCGTCTCTGTTATCAATATTGATAATTGCTTTCTTCGCTTGGATATGGGGTCGCAGAGCTACAAACGAAGAGCCGCGATAAAACCGTTGGAATCCAGTTACATGGATGTCGAAGGAGTTAATATGATCGAAGCATTTGCCGCTATCCTGGTTTTGGAATTTCTTCATAACATCTTGAACCACATAGACATCATACCGTTCTTCCAGGGAAGTGGTTAATGTGACTTCGTGCATTTTAGGCATAAAAGAAGTGCGGTTGAATTTAATGTCATCATTCTACTGCATTTTGAATAGACAACCAACCCTACCTGGAATTTTTCAGCAGGTGTTGAAGGATGTGAAATAATCGCGCAAAACTGCTCTTTGAAATTTATAAAACACGCACTAATAAAACTGTGTTGCTCTTTAAAATTTTCAGTATTTAGATATGAACGGTGAAGGAATCTATTTCCGGAAGCATTCACCTTAATAGTCGATTTTAATTGCATAGCACTCGGCTCACCAGTTTTCCCCACATTAGTCGTAATGTCGGACCCGCTTGAAGGCGAGTTAGTTAGCCACTGTGATGAAGACCCGTACGTGGCCCAAAGAGCCCCAATAGTTGCCAACTCATTGCTGTCCAGTGGGTCTACTCACGCGGCCGTGCTTGATTCAGGCGAAGCTACAATGCCCGGTGGCGAAAATGGGTTGTCATCGCAAACATAATTTAAAAATATCAGATTCTGTATTCTCATGGTTACAAGTGCAAGACAGAAATTAATGAAAAGAAAAATACACTTCCTATAATTTTCCTTCTTTTAAACGGACTATCACTCATATTTTTTCTCCTTTTGTGCTTAATCTCTGAAGAAGGAAACTCTGTCATTTCTGGAACAAACATATAGTTTCATACAAAGAAAATTTTACAGCCAAATTTAAAGATTTAAAACTTACCATTAGGGGCACTCTCTGAGGACAATCTATGAAAAAACAAAAAAAAAACACAGTCTTAATATATATAAAATGTTTATACTAACACAGTTAACAAAATAAATATTACTTACAGTTGTCGAAAAAGTTTCGAATCTCAGAAGACAGTTCCATCAAATCTAGAACAAATAGTATTTTAAGACAGAGAAAAATATAGAGTGAACTCGAAAATAAAATATTTAATACCTACCAGGAGTGGCACCTTCTGGCTCTGCACTATGATTAACAACCTACTGCCTGAAAATCTATGGAATCAGAAAAAATAGTCTTAATACATATGAAATGGTTATACTAACACACTTAATAAAAGAAAAATTACTTACAGTGGTTGAAAAACTCCTCAGAGAAGGAGAGTACAGGAATTTCTCTGACATCTAAAAAAATACTTAATGTTGCACTAATAGATACACATGAAAAATATTATTTAAAGTCATTAAACGTACCTCCTACCAACTCTGAATTAATCCACGTCAGAATGAATCTACTACATCTTAGCTGCTTCATGTGGCTAGCAATAATCGTAGACTGAGAGTGAGACTCAACCAGAGCTCAGTATTTTACTCACATGCAGTGCTGTGATGCCAGTCAAGCGCTTAAACAATGTGGCGAAACCCAACATGGTAATGGAGTTCTGGCTCAATGGCGCTGGCCAGAAATAACCGACAGCATTCCAAACTGATATTGTCAGGGGACAAACCCAGATCCCTGGAGCTTGGGTAAAACCCCACCCCACAACTACACGCTTTCTCTCACCATCCGCATTATGCCTCAATCATTTGAGTCAACGATTTCCGTTTGTCCATTTGAACCTCCTACCATGTAATGAACTTAAAACTTTGACGTCACGCTGACGTACGTAATTTCTTTACCGCTTGTCAAAAGAGAAAAAGAGCCAGCTCTCTCCTTTGGAGACTACTGATGATCAGTTATATCTGTTATTATATATTTTTTATGATGCCACTTGACGAGAGTTCATCAATTCACAAATTAGATTATTTTAAATTTTTAAATCACACTCTGCCAACGCAGCTAATTCCGCAATGTGAATGTGCATTAAGTAATTCACTGTTATATTTTGCTTTTTCCTTTTTTGTACAGCAGTATTGGGCCCGCAATCCCGAGGGTCCAACCACAACATATCAGAATTGCTGCGGCCAATGCCGACCGTTCCATTTTCGTCTCGGAAACACGGGAGAAGTAAGTATCGTCACACACTGGCGGAGATTAAAATTCCAACACCCAGACAGGAATGGTGGAATTTTAGGAAACTTTGTAGTTATATCCATGGTCACTCCCAAAAGAAATTGAAGTGGATCAGACTAAATTTATTACCTTTAGTAAGAAGTGCACCCATATTGAGCACCACTACATTCGTGGATCCTTGCCGCCATTGAATCAATAAGTGTTCGTATGTCTTCTTCGGGTATGTCTCTTTACACCTGCCTATCTTGTGCAGTTAATTGTTGCACATTTTGTGCCGGGTGACCATGTAATTTATGTGTCGACTTCTGGCATCCCAGACATGCTTTATTGAGGATAAATCTGGGGACTGTGCAATCCAAATTGTGATCGTAACCCCTTTCAAGGCTTGTGTTGCGATGGCTGCATTATGAGGACATGCTTCATCCTGTTGCAAGATGCAATTTTGATGGTGGACATGAAGGATATTACAATAGGGTCCCCGTCAACATTGTGGTGGGCTGTCATTGTGCCTTCACAACAACCAACTCAGTCCTATCACTGCAGGGTAAGCCATTTCTCCACTTCGCCTACGTTCATGTTGTCAGTTATCACTTTGCCACAGACAGAATCGAGACTTGTCTTTAAACACAAAAGTACGCCATTCATGTGTCTATTTGAGTTTTGTATTACACCACTTTAGACAATGAAATGAGGTATCTGTAATAGATTGCGTAGGGATCAGAGAGTATAACCCAGCCTCAAGCAATTGGTTTACAATCGTCCTGGGAGGGGGTGACTCTCTCTGAACCACTGCTTGGATGTGGCCTGTAGTCACCCGTCTACCAGCAACAGCCACCCACACAATTTGGGGGTCTTCATGTGCTGTTATCCTTCTGTATAGAACTGTGCCTGCTCTAGGAGTACTAGAGCCTTCTTTAATCCACTGTGTAACAAGTCTGTATACTGACATTGCACTACGGCCAATACTTTGGGAGATCTCATGATATGATGCACCCATTTCAAAAACGCCAAGTCTCTGACCTCTCTCATAGTTAGACATTTGGATGTAGAGGGTCGTCACTCTTCATCTTGGAATACTTGGTCAACAAGAACGTGTGGACAAAAAAAGTGTCGTATTAAACCACGCTGTTTACCACTTAATACGCTAAAAAACGTAGGAATTTTGCATAGTAAATAGCTCCGTAATTCTGAGACTATTTCATGTAAAACTTTCAAATTTTAATCATGTAATACTCTTTCTATGGGGATATTTGTGACCAAATTTCTTTCATTTATGAAAACTCGCATTGCGTTTTGCACTTTTAATTTTCGCCAGTGTATATAAGCTATGTAATCTTACCTAGTAAAATGCTTGTGCGAAGTACATGGTATTTATTGCAGAAATTAAGGACTGTAAATTTTCTCAAAAGACAGGCCTTTACATGGCTTTTCGGGCTCCAGTGTTGAAGTCACCCTGCGTAATGGAATCAAAATCGTTAGCTACATTCCTTATATACGTCCATTTTAAGACTTGTGTACGATTTCAGTCATCTCCACATTAGCAGAAATGATTTCATGAAAAAAATTCGCATAAGACTGAAGCTAGATGAATAATTTTGAAACAAAATATTTTTTTGTAGACTAAAACAAATTTTACAAGTTGAAAAGATTGGTTTTTGTGGGATTAGCGAGAATAATGTTTTGACTACATACTAATTAATGTAAAAATTTCAATAACAGTAATGTAAAATATTTACATTACTTCCTTCTAAGCAAGGTACAAAGATATTTTAAAATTTTTAGTGTGCTTTTTTTGAAGCCGGTTTTTATAGTTTTTTAAATAATTATTTTATTTGCATTCTTTTTTGTCTTTGCACTGCATTAGGTATGAAGTGGTTTAGGAAGTAACAGAAATTTTTGTCGAAGAGGGTCAAATTTAAGCGTGATGCTTTTCACTGTCGTTATCAATAATATTTTCTCAGTAGTAAGGAATGCTATTCGAAATTCCGTATTTGAAGACCGCTAGTTTTCGATTGTCATCTTGTCTACGAGCTGCAGGCTAGTCAGAAAACACTGATTTCGATTTACTTTAGAGTGCATACTGTTTACTCTTACAGTTTGACTCAACAGTATAGGTTACATTTTTCCACATTTCTAGGTTCTATTGGCGACGTTTCTATGCTCATGCTAATTATTGCGCCTTCTGAAGTGCACTTAGCAGAGGTACCATCGAGGAAAAATTTCTGGATAGTGTGGCTATTTACGCGTTTTTGTGCACAAGAGATAAAAGGCCAAGTGATATATTTCACTGTTTCTCTTATAACCGCTGTTACAATAAGAACTAGACGATGATGATCCCGCTCATACACACGATGTTGTCCACTGCAGTTGACCCATGCTGGTATGGTTTTGCCGAAATCGATATAGTCACAGCACACAGTGGTTCGTGAAAATCCCAGTATATGTACGATTGCAAAGATGAAGTGATCCATTCGCCTGGCTCCAACATTTACCAACAGACAAATACACGTTGATCATTCAGTGTGTTGCACTATTATTAAGCGTGCGGTCACTCCTTATACCGGCGAACCTATGCTTATATCATTTACTTTTTGTGCACAATTCGTATTATTATAACGCCAGCCGCCTCCAACTCAATTGCTCTACTGTGCATGTCACAGTTTGTCTTAAAGCATTTAAAATGTTAGACAGAAAAACAACACAGCAATATTTAAAATCTAGCAGGCTCAAGGACGGACCCGATCCAGTGACCCTAAGAACACGACACCATCACGACAAGTACGTTGCTACGGTGGTATATGCTGTGTCCGCACGGCGGCCGAAATGTCAACACGGCGGACGGGCGGTCGCCTGGAGACGATCAAGCGAGAACCGAAGCTAAGTCCAAGATGAGCTGCGCAGAGTCCAAGGAAGAAACCGACCGTAGACCGAGACGCGTACTGATCCGAGTCCAATATGCGATGCACAGAGTCCAAAGGAGTAACCGAACGTAAACCGAGATGCGCGCTGGTCGGAGTCCAATATGCGATGCACAGAGTCCAAAGAAGTAACCGAAAGTAAGCCGAGACGCGCGATGATCGAAGTCCTAGATGAGATGCACTGAGAGACGCTAACGATACTGAATAGCAGTAAACACAGCACTGTCTTAAGTGGGACCGCGCGGCTATATTTATACTAGGTCAGTCGCTTCTGATTGGCCCTGCTATGTGGTGGCGCTAGTTGGCCTGTTGCTAGCGCCATCTATAGGTTGTCCACCTCCATCTCTTCTTCCGGGCATGTGACGGTGTCGGGCCGGGATACCAGAGTATATTTTGACATTTTGAATGAAACTGTATACAACGCACCATGAAACCAACATTTTCACCTTGAACATCTTTCAAATGTATAATGTTATTCATAGCCTATGATAGATAACTGCCAATATAAATATGTAATGGTTTTACAAAGCAGATGATTTTAATTATTTTGAATCGCACTATGCTAACAATACCAATTCAGCAATGCGAATATGCATGAAGTTATTCACCATATTATTCTGTTTTTTTCTGTTTTGGTATAGTACTGGTAAGCGCCGAGACACACGGTTCCAGCTTCCAGATGTCAGAACTGAGGCCGTCTACGCCGGCCGTTCCATGGTCATCGGGTATACAGGGAAGATGTAAGTATCGTCATCTGACTATGAACCATGTAAGCCACGAATTGCTTCTTACGCGGTAAACTGCTTGAGCGAAATGTGTAGTATTTGTGGCAGATATTAGGGACTGTAAATGTTCTAAAAAAAATACACCTTTACATGGCTTTACGGGCATTAATTCTGAGTGTTGAAGTCCTCCTGCTAATGGGATCAATATCTTTAACTATATGTGTTACATTTCCATTGTAACACTTGTGTCTGATTTCAGATATCTCTGCCTTTGCAAAAATTATTTCATCATAGAAATTTGGCACAAAAATGGAGCTACATGATTAATTCTGAAAACAAATATTATTTTTTGCAAACCAAAACTAATTGGAGATGTTGAATAGTTTCGATTTTTTGCATTTCACGAGAATAATGTATTACCTATGTTAGGCTTCAAAAACGAAAACGCTCATTTAGTGAAAAAATGACCGCAACACGTTATTCGCGTTATAGTACTTACTAAAAGATCCATAATGCGTTGTACCTAACTCAAAAAGGCCTCAACAAGAATTCGCGCCTTGGGTCTCATGATATTTGATTTTATGAAAAACCATAACGAGTTCAGAGCGTTAGCTGATGAAACGATGAAACGACGGACAGGTTGTAACTGCATCTTCTGAATGTTAATTAAAAATCAAGTGATGGTAAGAAAATAAACTCTGCTCATCATTATCACTGCTTTATCTCTAATAATTGTCTGATATAAGTTGACAATAGAATTTTTTAAACAAAGTTAGTTTTCAAAATTATCAATAATGGCGCAGAGTTAATTATTTTTATAAAAAGATTACCGTGACATTTTAGTGGGCGAGCGGTAACTATCTGACCTCTCATTCGGGGGAACTCGGTTTCGAATTCCCGTCCGACCGTCCAGATTTGGGTTTTCCATGGTGTCCCCAAATCACTCCAGGCATATGCCGGGATGGTTCCTTTAAAAAGGCCATGGCCGAATTCATACCCGTTCTTTGCCCCCCAGTTTTCTACCGCCTCTACGTGTACGTGGTGTAAAGCCATAAGCAGATATACAGGGTGATTCAATTTGCAATTGCTCCATGATTTTACTGTCACCTGTCGTAAGATGCGTGGTATTCAGTGTGGAAACCTCCTAGAGTGCCATGTGCACAAGATATACAGGGTGATTCAAAACAACGTGGACAAAATGACATGGTAGATCAGTCATACAATAAGAATAAAAAATCGCATAGGTACAGAGGGCCCCCACAAGAAAAAATCCAAGGGACCGTGTTTGTATCGCAACGCCCTCTCGTGGCTCTAGCGCCCTCTACAGATGTTTGCGACCCTCTGTTCCTATGCGATTTTTGATCCATATTGTATGACAGATCTACCATGTCATTTTGTCCACGTTTTCTTTAATCACCCTGTATATATAGATCCAGGACATTTTGAGTTATATTTTATGTTCTTTAAGCAATATTTTCATTCTTTTATCATTACTGCATCCTTTATTTTAGCAAAAGCTGAAAATTTAATAAAACTGTGTTAACTGTGAAAATTACACCTCGGTAGCTCACAATGTTAATTGTAAGCTCTGTTTAAGAAAGGACAGCATCAATTTTGACAGAGTATGTGTCAAATCCGGCCGAGAGAAACAGGCACATAAAATGATTTCACTGTCAAAGTCAAAATTTTCCGCAGTTAAAGTTGATTCTAGTGTTTTAGTTAGGGTGTCCGAAGTTGATAGAGGAAGTGCACCGCCCAGAAATGTTTTAATTGTTGTTATGAGCATCAAACCATCATGTCTCTATCAGTTAGTAAACAAGAAAGAGCTTCTCGGTCGACTCTCTGCTCGTAACGAATTTACAATTTCAGAGAATAACTTTACTAACAATCATGACGTCCCTCATCTCCTTTAACACTTCGTTTAGCATCGCCATCACCATCTGGAAGTCAGATTTATAATGTGTCACTATAAAAAAAATGCAAATGTTGCTCAAAGAACATAAAATGTAACTCAAAATGTTATGTTAATAGTTCTTGTAAAAATAAAAAATTCTGAAACGTTCTTGATAATTCTGTTACCAAATTTGTTTGTTATAATAATTTTACTGTCAACTTATATCAGATTTTAAAGATAAAAAAGACAATGAAAAAGAGTTTTATTTTCTTAACATCACCTGATTATTAATTAACATCCAGCAGATGTTGCTACAACCTGTCCGTTGTGTCGTGGTTGCATCAGCTAACGTTCAGAACGTTGTGGCTTTTCGTAAAGACCACAACACTTAGTGGTCAAACATCATGAGAGTCAAGACGCGAATTTCGTGTTGTGGCTCTTTTGAATTAGCTACAATGTGTTATGGCTATTTTTGTAAGTGGTAAAGTGATTAACGTTTGTTTTTTTTTTTGTTTTTTTTTTTTTTACTGCTAAACGTCTCTTAATAACGAGTACTTTAGAGACAGGAAACGATGGGGGCCAAGTAATGGGAAGGAATTCGGCCATGGTTTTTTAAAGGAAACATCCCGGCATTTACCTGGAGTAATTTGGGAAACCATGGAAAAAAATCTGGATGCCCGGAGGGGATTCGAAGCGGCGTCCTCCCGAATGTGAGGCCAGAACGCTAACCGTTACACCACCATTCTCGGTGTGAATAAAGTGTTGTGGCCGTTTTAAAGAAACCACAACACTTTGTGGAAGTACTTTCGCTCAATGAGCGTTTTCAATATTCGAGCCAAACACCTAAGTACAGTGCGGCTCATTGGCTGAGGCGCTGCTATGGTTTTTACGCCTCGTCGACGTCGAGGTCATCAGAGGCGCTGGGGACAAGGAACTTGAAGTAATTCGGCCATGACCTTTATAAGGAAGCATCCCGGCATTCGCCTGGAGTGATTTGGGGAAATCATGGAAAACCCAAATCTGGATGCCCCGACGGGGATTCGAACCGGCGCTCTCCCGAATGAGAGGCCATAGCGTTAACCGCCAGTAGTATCTAGTACGACATGATCGCAGGTATAAAATGCTCCAGATTTGACGATGCCAGTGCGGAGAAAAACTCGTCAATGGCAGCAAAACCCTAATGTTGGGAAAAGGTGATGTAGAAGTGAAACGTATTGCCTGCAAAAGTGTACAAACCATCGATAAATGGTCAGTATGTGTGGAGGTTGAGTTATACCTGTTAAGAAATTGTTACTGTGACCCCATATAACGAGAGTTCATGTTGTTCTCCAATCAATAATATTATCAACTAATGACTATTAGAGAATTAATTAACTCCCAATATTACTTAATTTGCAGGCTTACAAGGGGAGGCCGTCAGTTGTAAAATTCAGATTCAGTTTATACTCTGTTTAATAAAAGCTCATGGCCAAAGGCGTAATTTGTCAAAGCAGTAACATGTACTTCTTCGCCTTTGTCGAGAAAATCGGTATTGAAATATTCCATTGCGTTCAACTGCTTTCCACGTTACGTAGATTTCAAGGGCGTCGTATCGTCCAATATTGCTAATTTTGCTAGAGTTAAATCTGATTTATTCCTTCAGGATACACTGAAATTCATAAGGTGCCTGATGGGACAAAACGCTTTTGCCTGACATTCTCAAAAACATGGGCTGGGTACCTGATGCAGCCTTCGGAATATTGGTTTCCCACAGTTTCCCAAAATCTCTCAAGGCGAATACCACAGTGATTCCTCTAAATCCCATTGCTGAATTTCTTCCCGTTCTTTGCAACCCAACCTTTGCCGAAACTAATGACCTAGACATCTATGAGACAGAGCTCTGGCTTCAAGATGCAGGTGTCACCATTTTAATTAAATGCTGATTTCTTCCTGTTTTTCCCTCTTATATGTGATTGGATTGTCAATAACACGAGAAGAGTCTAATATAGTTGAGGAACCCTCCCTCCCCCAAAAAAACTCTTAGTAAGGTCGAATCTTTTTTGTCTCCAGGAGATAAATTTACGTTACGTTACGCCTGCTGCCTCCAAATCATTTTCTCTTAAAACATTTGATATGTTAGACAGAAAAACAACACAGGTATTGATTAATATCTGCCAGGTCCAAGGGTGGACTCAAACCAGTGACCATAAGGACACGACACCATCACAAATACGTTACTACCATCGTATATTTTGAGCGAAACTATATTCTATGTACCTTGAAACCAACGTTTCTATCTCGAACACCTTAAAAAAGTACCGTGATATTGATATGAAAAATGATACGCACTTGCCGATGTAAATTAGTCATGGTTTCACATAGCAGATGATTTTACTTCTCATTACACTCATCTAAGTTAGCCAATTCAGCAATGTGTATATGCATGAAGTTATTCACCGTCTTATTCTGTTTTTTTTCTGTTTTTTTATAGCACTGTCAGTCCCCCAGATCCGAGATTCCAGCAGCAAGATGTTAGAATTGAGACAGCCTACGCCGCCGGTTTCACCGTCGCCTGGCAAACACGGCAGGTGTAAGTATCTCACTATATACTATATAAGCCGTGTATTCATGGTAAAATGCTTGAGCTAAATGTGTAGTACTTATGGCAGAAATTGGGGAACCGTAAATTTCCTGCGTAATGGGATCAAAATCGTTAACTATATGTATTATACTCCCATTTTAAGGATTGAGTCTGATTTCAGTATCTCTGCCTTTGCAGAAATTATTTCATCAAAGAAATTTCGCACAAAACTGGATCCGATACATGAATAATTTTGAAAACAAATTGGACATGCTGAAAAGTTTCGAGTTTGTGAATTTAGCAAGAATAGTGTATTGCTTACATACCAGTCAGTGTGGCTCGGGAGAGGTACAACAGGAGCGGATACGTGAGTACCGACAGGCCTCTGTCTCAAAGTGAATGCTGGGACACTCTCCTGTATCCTCCTCATAAACTACGAGTTTCTTGTTTTGTTTTTTAATTAAAAAAAAAACCAATCAAAGCTAATTGTTGGGAAACAGCGGTGATAAACTGGAACTATTGCCTTCGAATGTGCACAAACCATCGATATATGCTCACTATGTGTGGATTTTCAGTTATATCATTTAAGAAATGTGTGCTATAATCCCTATGACGAGAGTTCATGTTGTCCTTCCAACCAATAATATCATCAACCAATGTTTATTATCTAATTAATTATCTCTCAGACGTTCATAATTAACCGGCTTAAATAGCAACATCAATTTTCCTTTATATTGGATAAATTTATACAGGATTCCCATAGGATTTTGCTAATCTGGACTCTTGTACAAAAGAAATTATTCACCATACGTTTCTCACACGAAAGCATATATTATTACTCTTGCTCTCTCATTCAGTTTGCAGAGTCAAAAAATAGTCTCTCAAATAGTGAAATTTTAGCTGTAGTAGAGGCTTTTACAGTTTACACGTAAACTGCAGCGTGTTAACGGTTAATAATATATTTCTTATGGCTGATATAAAGTGAAAAAAACTTAGAAAATTTTATTCTTATTTTCATTATTGATGATGAATGTTTTTCTTTCTATTCCTAGAACAGATGAAGTATTGTGTATATGTCATCACCAATATTCCACATTTCCAACTTTGCGGCTTTCCAGCACATCCTCTTCCAAATTTGGTGGTCACTCCAAAATTTTCCTTTCGCCACTTGTCTCCTAACGACTCACTTAGCCGCATTGTTTTTCTTTGCTTGGTGCATCCATCTTGCCCGAGGTCTTCTAATTTGTCTCCTTCCCTTCCCGCTGTTCAAAAGTGCTAAGGCTGGCATTCTCTATTCCATCATCCTCACAACATACCCCAGCCACTGCATTGTTTTCTTTATTTACATCTCTTCCAGTGCTGTAACATTTAGACTCTCCCTGATGTTTTCATTTCCGATTTTATCTTTCCTCTTTACGTTCTCTATCCCATTCAGAAACCTCATAGATACATAAACTATTCTACACATTCAGAATTTGTGTCATCGAGTAACACTGCCTTTGATGGGCCAGTGTTTCTCTGTATCTTCACTGTCTTGGTTTCTTCTACAGTCATCTGCAGGCCAAGTTTCCCAATCCACCATTTCTGTAATATTCTCTTTCCAGATCCTATTCTGACAGGTAAATATACACATCACTGTCTGACTCCCCTTCCGTATGAAATCATTCAGAGTTTCTACTATCTATGCGCACACAATTCTCAGACATCTCATAAATGTTCCTTATTAGTTCCACGATTCCTTCACCTATTCCTCCCGTTTTTAAAATTACGCATATGCTTTCCCTTATCGTAGCTCATCTTATTCAATAAAGGCTATTATTGTGTCCTTGCCATATCACCACCCTTTATGATTTGTCTGAGTTTAAAAAATGCATTTACCGTTGATCTTCCTCACCTAAAACCATTCTGTACCTTGCTAGTTGTTTCATATCTAGCTCTTTCCTCTATTCTCTGTTTGATTTTTGTTTTAAATAATGTTTTCATGTATTTTCAGGCTGTGGCTGTGCAATATAGTACCCCTATAGTTCTCCCATTACGATTTGCTCCATTTTAATAGGCACTATTAATTCCTTCCTACAATACTCTGGAATTTTCTTTTCTTTCCAGCATCTCCGTATCACTCCATACAACCACTGCATTCTTTTGCTCCTGCTGCTTTCGCCATTTCTACTGTCAATTTATATATTCCTCGCCTGTCTCTTTCACTGCCATTTCGAGCTCCAGCATGCCAAAATCTTCCCCTTTCTAATGCTACAGTTCCTCTCTTGTTTTCTTTAGTTCAATCTTTGGTTGTGTCCGGGTTTTCTACCATTCCTTCCAACAGGTCTTTGAAGAACTTTTTCCATGTTCTAAATCCTTCTCCCTCTTTCCATTGCCCTTCCCAAGATCTGTCCCGTGCTTTTGTTAGCATATTTCTAGGTTTTGATTCGTTTCTTACCACCCGATACAGTATTTTCTTATTTAATTTGTAGCTTATCTTTAATTTCTCTGTGAATTTCTCCTAAGATTTTACCTTTGCTGTTTTTCTCATTTTTCTGAGCCTTTTTGTAATTTTTCCATTTAACTCTTTCTCTTCTGTTCTGCCTCCAAACCATTCTCTTCATGCTCTGTTCTTCAGTTTTACAGCTTCTGCAATTCGCTCATTCCACCAAGGTGTTTCCTTTTGAAACCACTCTCTCCATGCTCTGTTCTTCCATTTTACATCTTATGCAATACGCACATTCAATCATGGTGTTTCCTTCTCCTTACTCTTATTTAAAGTTCTTGCAAACCTCCTTTCTGCTGCCTTTATTATTGTTGTTTTGAATTTTCTCCATTCTTCATCCTGCGTTCTTGCTTCATTCATAATTGGCAAATCGGCCTTCACCTCTTCCTGAAATGCTTCCTCTGTGCCCCTATCTGCCAGCTTCCAACACTAGATCCTTCGGATCCTTTTGATTGCTGCTTTACCCAGTCTGAGTTTCTTACAGTCTACTACAACCAACCGGTGATCTGCTAGATTCACACTTGGTATGACTTTTACATCTGTTAATTTTGGGTGAAGACATTTGATGACCATTCCAGTTGTATAGGGTGAACTTGTGACTATCTCTCTTCACATGCCAGGTGTTCCCAACAACTGAGTTCTGTAGGCGATATTCCCTCGTTATCCCATAGTTCTATACCATGAATTCCCATGATATCTTCTTACGATGTTATTTTTTTACCTACCGTGGCATTTAAATCTCATATTACAATAACCTTTCCTGTCTTATTTCTGCTTGCAGATATTGTATAAATTCTTCATTCTCTTCTTCGGTGCACTTATTATGGGGGCTAAACACTTGAATGATATCTATTAACTCTAACTTTACCAAAATTGACAGTTTCAGTATCCTTCCTACCGGTGATGACTTTTTCAGCTAGTCTGTTGTCTAGTCCGCGGCGGGCAATGGTGGACGAGTTAGAAAGTCTCATTCAGTGCGTTCGAGAATGTTCATTTTTATAAGAATCTCGGCATTCCCGAGTACAAAAACATGCCAAGAAAGCAAAAATGTGGAATGAAATAGCTGAAACGCTCAACCAGACAAGAAAGTATACATTTATTTATTTTAGACAGCATCTTTTATTTTCCATAACCCATAGATGAATAATATATTAGTATAATTATCATAACATTAAAATGAATTTTCATTGTTGAAGTAATTTAGAAAATGGTTTCTTACCTCATAGGCAGCATCAGTTGATCTTTCTCTCAATCGACTTGCGGTTGAGAAAGCATTGGCATGTTGATTTGTTATTATTGTGTCACCTTGTAGTTCAATTTCAGTGAACTGTTTTGTGTAACTTCTTACGAAATTGTGAAGGCAACATGTAGCTTTGACAGCTTGGACTGCGCTATCTACATCGACTCTAGGCCAAACAAAATATACGACATGTCTGAGCTAAACTTCCAAAGGTATTTTATACTACACGTCATACCCTACAAAGATGTTGAATTTTTTCCCCCTTAATCATTTACAACTGTAGTTTTTGCAAAAGGGCGCATTAAATAAGTTTTTAGTTTGAATCTTCCATCGCCTAAAAATACGTGAGGAATGGGCGTGTTTGTATCAGGTAATGGGTTTATGAGGCAGGATAGTTTCGTGAAGTATAAACTGACTTTATCGCCTTGAACAATTTAAAGCGAGCAGACGAAGCATTTTTTTATTATTATTATTAATTTTTATTTGGCTTTAAGCGCCTAGGCACTATACAACCATCATCCAATTGTACATACATATATAAACATTTTACATATAGGTAAGAGAGCAAGACTTGACATGATTAGTAAAATATTAAGGATAGAACAAGGTGAACTGATTAATCAGAAAGGAACATTTTTGTTGATCCCCTAAAGGTTCAGACATAATTACAAATGATACAGTGAAATATACATTATTGTTAGTTCCTTGTAGTTGTTTTTATCCGACATTACAATGAGTAGAATCCTTACAATTAACTAGTTTTAGAGAGAGTATTCGGTTCTTTAATTGGTTCCTACTAGGTTGGTAAGAAAGTGACGAAGTGGGTCGAGTTGGGAAGTAGCAGATGGAGCTGCTTGACATTCTTGTATCATCTTCAGAATCATTCGCAATATCTTATCTATGAGTGCTACTTGCCCGGGCGAGGGTAGGGATTCTGTGTGATAGGTGTTATTGGTATATGGTGGGGTACATACATTCTTTGATAAACGGGAGGGTAATGGTACTTTTGTGCTTTTGGGGTTGCTGGCCTTTGCTTGTTGCGGCCTACGGTAGTAGTAGTATATATCGGTTGGTTTGGAGAGAGCGCTTTACTTTGGTGACGTGACTCTTGATTTTGTTGGATAGTGATTATAGGACAGTTTTGGAATGCATTTGTTGAGACTAGACTGGGTGGCTGGCTTTTCGTCGTAATACAGCGGTGCGGCGCTGGCTGCCTGCGAATATGTATGACGATGGGTGGGATACAAATTCGGCGCGGGAGAGGCTTTATTATGGGCCGCTGCCTCACGTGCTTTTTGTTGTTAAACAATTACGGGACATATTCTGTCATTGGATAAATGAGGACCATGACAATGCACACATTGTGGATCAGCTCTGCTGGCACACGTCTCCATAGTATGTGGGCCTCCGCACTTATTGCAACGGGGAGAGCTGCGGCATTGAGTTATACGATGGCCAAAATGTAAACAATTATAACAGTCGAGAATTTGTGGGACATGAGGTTCGACTGGGCAACGTGTTCCAAAGATTGCTATGTGGTCCGGAAGGGATTGTGATCTAAAGGTGATCATGCATATTGGTATCGGTATTCTCCTATCATTATTTTGGTATGAGTTCGTCTTGGTAAACCGTTTAACTGCGATAACTGGATAGGGGCTTTCTATCGCTTGTAGGATTTCTTCTTCTGACAGGGAGGTGTCTACATACGTCCCTGATAATACCTTGTTTGTTTATCAAAAAATTTGGAATGAATGCTTCTAGGTTTCTGTCCTTGAAAACTGTAGATTGAACCAACAAGTTAGCAGAGGCTGCTGAATTGGTTTCGATTTTTAACCCATTCCTCCCGGCCGCTATGATATTGATGATGTCATGCTTATGTGCTGGGCTATGTGTAGGCTATGTGTATAAAGAAGTTTCCCTATTGACATGGGGTGAAGTCTACCAATATTTTTATCCACACTTTCTACAAAGACGAAATATGGACCCGTGTCTGTGCGGCTGTATCGGTTATTCTTACTTCTGTCTTTATTGGAATTTAAGTTGGGGCTTGGCACCTGGAGTATACTATTTTGGTTAGTAGGGTTCCGATTGATCGATAATATACTTTGAACTCCTTCACGATCCGCGGGAATACTTGTGATATCCATGCCCGTACTCTCGTTTAATCTTTTTTGGGTTGGTTCGCGGCTGTCATATTGATGATCTAATTCTGCGACTGAAGTAATTGGGTTGAACACCGCTGAAGACATAGAAGCTAACTCCTGGGGCACACTCTCTGGATTGTTTAACGTTTCAGTGGACATTTCCTCGTTCGGTAGGTCAGTAGGGTTTCCCTCTATGCGAGACCGTTTAACAGTTCTTTCTTCCGAATTTACATTGTTCAACACTGCGATCGAGGGGCAGCTTGCAGAAGCAGCGTCGTTACCTGGGTAGTTGAGTGGATGAAAATGTGATGGCTGTGGCTGGATACCTTGTTGGAAGTGCATCATTGGCGGGGCTGAAGTGGCTGTTTCTGGAAAATAACACGGCTGCAGTGCCGCGTTGATTATTTGCCCCGTGTCTGGGGGCTCTTCCATGTTATGGCACGGCCCAGGCTTTCAGTAGATGCTAAGAAATGAAGCCTAGTTTAGTATATCTTCAGGCAATTCAAATTTTATACAAACTTCACTGCACTGACGGACTGTAAGTTCACTTGACTGTTTAAGAGACTGACTAAGCTCCGGAACACGGAAGTGCTCGCTATGAGCGCAACAGCTAGACTCGAAGCATTTTTTCTTCGTCGGATGAACTGCTGGACACGTTAATAAGGAGAGGGAAGACCAAAAAAAAAAATGAACTACCCCTTCCTTCGTCCACGATTGCTTCGACACTGATCCGCCCTTCAGCTGCCCGCGCTCTGTTCGTCCACTGGACTGCTGTCAGACCGCCGCGTTCTGGCCGCGCGGGCAATCCGCACTCTGTTTGACCGGGCCTTTAATCCTTACTTCAATGTCATTTCAAATTTGTTTTACTGAAGCTTAGTATGCTCATGTTCTTCTATTCCTTTCCACTGTTAATTTGCTATTCCTTTCCTTTTAGCGATAAGATGTTAATTGTTCCAACTCGATGTCAGCCCATAACATCCATCCATACCGAGGCTCCGCTTCCAGCTTCCTACACCTGTCGTAGCTTGGCCGTCATTTTATATTCCTGTAGGGCCTTCAGAGCTACCGCATTGGCCACGAGACACACTGTACTGACCGTCACCCACTTCACACCGTTGCCCTTCTCCCACCACGCGGAGGGAGGAATAGGATTGAACTTGTGTTAGACTATGACTTTATTAGTTATATAGTGGTGAAAATTGTAAAATCATGAAGTTCCAATGTTTTCAACGGTTATTGGTTGTAGGGTAAATACAAGATTGTCTGCAACTGTTCCATACTTAATTTTTATGATTAAAGTATCTGTGATTGTGTACATCAGTTTTGCTTCCTTCCTTCACGGGGCATGTCTATTAGAAAGAGACACTAAAATCGTTTATTAAAACGTCGTACAATCCAATATTACTAATTTTGGTAAATTTGATATGCCTTCAGGTAACCCTTAAGTTCATACAGTGCGTGATGGGACAACGGTTAACCTTTAGTCCTGGCATTCTCGCTCCCTCTTGCAGCCATCGAAATACCGGTTATCCAAAGTTTCCCAAAATTACACAATGTGTAAGCCCTAATGTTTCTTCCAATGGCCACGGCTGAATATCTTCATGGAGCTAGCTTCAATTTACAAGGTTTTCCGGTTCTAGTCCGACCCCGGATTATAGTGGTTTTAAGTACGTGTTGATTTCGTCCTGGGTTGTCCTTTCATTTGTACTCTTTTTTTGCTTCTTGCTTTATGCCTCGTCTAATGGAAACCCCGTATTTGAAGACGGTATCGCTATTTTTTGTTTGATATCTCGCCTACGAGCTGTAGAGAGTCAGTTCCAACTCTCATTAAACAGGCCAGGTGGATAGTCAGTAAGCACAGGTTTCGATTTTCTGTTCAGTAAGCCCGTTGCGTACTTCATACTCTTGTTTGATCCAATAGTGAAGGATACACTTGTAGACATTTGTTGGGTTACATTTCCGTGAGTATGCTATTTTTTGCGCCTGGTTATGTGCACTTAGCAGAGTTAACTTCGAAGAAACGGATCTGAATAGTGTGGCTACTTACACATTTTTGTGCCCTAGAGATGGATGAATGGGCAAGTGATACCTTGCGCTGTGGTTCACCTACCCATTGTTACGATAACAACTAGAAGACGATGATCCCGCTCATACACATGATGTTGACCACTGCAGTTGCGCGAAATCGACTTAGTCACGAAACAACTTTGACACAGTGGATCTTAATAATCCCAATATTCATACGACTTCAACGGTGGAGTGATCCATTCGCCGGTCTCCGACTTTGGCCAACCGACAAACACCCTACGAGCATTACCCATAGCGTGTTCTACTATTACTAAGAGTGTGATCATTTCTTATACTGGGTACACTCTGCTTACGTAATTCAATTTTTCGTTTATAGTGCCTATTACCATAACGCCAGCTGCCTCCAAACCGACTGCTCTTGTGTACATAGCACAGTTTGTCTTCAGGAAACTAATATTTTAGTGAGAAAAGCAACACAGTTATAGCACTGATTATAAACTGTCAGGCCCAAGAGCGTCCTCGAACCAGTGACCCTAAGAACACAAAACCATCGCGACATGTACGTTGCTACCGTGGTATATTATAAATGAATCTATATATTTCGTACCGTAAAACCAACATTTCCATCTTGAACATTGTAAAAAGGTATAATGTTATTGATATGAAAAATAATAGGCAGCCGCCAAAATAAGGTTAGTTCACAAAGTATGTGATTTTAGTTTTTAGTCACACTCTGCCAACGCGGCCAATTCAGCAATATTCACATTCATATTCTGCTTCCTTCTGTTCTTCTATAGCACTGTCAAGCGCCCCGTCGCATAGTTCCAGCAGCCAGATGCCAGTAATGAGGCCTTCTACACCGCCCGTTCCATCATGGCGCGGCAAACAGAACGGAGGTAAGTATCGTCATTTGACTCTGAACCAAATAAGCTGTGTGTTGTATCTTACATGGTAAACTGTTTGCGTCACATGTTTAGTAATATTGGGAGAAATTTCTCAAAAAAGATGCTGTTCCATGGCATTATGGGCATTACTTTTCAGCGTTGAGGTCAACGGGTAATGGCATACAAACCGTTCATTACATGTCATACACTCTCATTGAAATACTTCTTTAATCTTTCAGATATATCCATCTTTGCTGCAATTATTTCATTAGTAAAAATTCTTATAGAACTGAAGCTATTTGAACAATTTTGAAACCAAATATTATTTTGTTTAAACTATTGGAAAGATTATATTTTGTGCTTTTAGTGAGAGTAGTGACAGGGCAGGTATCACAGGATGGGTAGGGGCCACGTTCACGCGTGCTTGCCGTCGTGAATGCGGTTTTTAGACGGTTTTTCGCAGCTAATCTCATTATCTTAAATTACATATTACTCGAAAAAAAATACACTTTTCACACACACAACACACATTTCGCATTCAGATGGCAATACTTCACTTCCTCCAGTAGGACGTTGTACGTCAAGGCAGTAAGTATAGAATGCTTAGCGTCTACAAGGGTATGAGATCTTGCAACCAAAGCTCCAGCTTTCACGATGCCAGTGGTGAGTAAAACTCATCATAGGTAGAGAAGTCCTAATGTTATGAAAAGGTGATGCAGAATTTTTTTCTTATGGATTTACGCCTCGTCGACGTTGAGGTCATTAGTATCGGGAATGGACTGAAGACAAGGAAAGGCAAGGAATTCGGCCATGGCCTTATGAAGGAAGCATTATGGCATTCGCCTGGAGTAATTTGGGAAAACAGTGGAATACCCACTTCTGGATGCCTGGAAGGGGATTCGAACCAGCATCCTTCCGAATGTGAGGCCAGAGCGTTAACCGCTCACCCACCACGCCTTGTTTTTTTTTATTTGCGACTATAAATAACACTAGAAGAGTCTAATGTAATTGAGGAAAACAAAAAGAAAATCAGATGGTGCCTGAGTGGCCTCCAAGACCGAAATGCTAAAAAAAAGAATTAGAACGGACCAAACTTTTAGTCTCCAGAAGATACATTTTGAGCCTACACACCAGCCTGTGTTGTATGTATGATATTGAGGGAATAAACACTGTCCACTCCACAAATATTTTCCCTCCTCTTCCTTAAATGCGAATGTAATGAATTTGCGACTCGTATTGCGCAAGTTGATTTCGCTGTTGGTGTAAACAGATATGAGACACGTTTCTATTGCTGCGCGATATGAATCAGACAGCGGGGTTTCTTGCAGTGTAAAATATCAGTTCACTTCTCTCCTAGATATTATTGTGGTGTCCAACGTACTGAAACTTCTTCCGGCACTTACAGAGAAAAAATGTCAGAAGAAAAAGCTCTTGGGACAAAAGTGAAGTATTTGTTTTAATTTCAGAGTGGAAAGTTCACCAGAACTGTAGGACATAAATGCTATGTTCTTACGGCGGCCGAACATCACACGGTGGAAAAGGCGGTCCACAGGAGACGGCCACGAACAACCCGAACAAGTTCCAGGAGCAGGCCGAAACGTAATCCAAAAAACGAGAACTGGCAGAGTCCGGCGTGAGGTTCACGGAGTCCGAAGAGAGTTCCAAAACGTAGCCAAGAACGAGCACTTTCAGAGTACGAGAAGCGATTCACAGTAAGAGAGAGTACCGAAAGCGCAGTGAATACTGAACTGAGGAGTGGAGCTGCGCGGGCTTTATTTATATGTACGTCGGGTCGGCTCCGATTGGCCGCAGCGGAAAATTATGATGTGGTGGCGCTGGTTGGCCCGATGCCAGCGCCGTCTATATGAGGTCGACATCCATGCCCTCTACCGGGCATGCGATGATGTCGGGACGAGATACCAGATCCCTCCCCCCTGAAGTGGGCGCGTACGAACGGAAGCGCCCTCGACGATGCTTGGGGTGATGAGGCTGGAATGGCTGTGGTATCCCGGCCGCATCGTTCTCGGTTTGCGCCGACGTACTCACTGGTTGAGGACGAAGTGACGTGGGTGCCGATGTGGTTGTTGGAGGGTTGATGGGTGTGTCCATTTCGACGTCACTCTCGGCTGGCACTGCTGGTTTTTTGGGTCGCAAGTGGTATCGTCGTTGTGGGGAGGGTGGCTGTGGGACCTCCGCTAATGGCGCTGGTGGTGGTATAATGTATTCTTCACGATATTGTTGTGATGGTGATGGGCCTGTTGTGCTGCGAGGTCGCAGCTGGTTTTGATGACGGCGTTCTCTTCTGTGTGGCGTTTGTACTGAGCTGACACGCAGTCCGTGTGTCCCCACTACAGTTGCTGGCATCCAAGTGGCGTTTCCTCCGTAGGCGCGTGCCCAGACCGCGCTGCCTGGCGTGTAACGATGGGACGGTCTGAATCGGGGCTCCGCCGGTGATGGTGCCAGGAGGTGCAGTAACGTCCGTGGTTGTCGCCCATGGAGCAGTTCTGCTGGGCTGCGACCATTGATTGGTGTTGTCTGGTACGTGCTGAGAAAGAGGGTGAGGGCGGAAGACGTCGTAGCTGACTGTACCTCTTTCAGCATTTGTTGTTTGAACGTCCTTACGAGGCGTTCTGCTTCGCCATTTGAGGCGGGATGGAATGGAGGACTGAAGATATGTTTGATGCCGTTTGCAGAATTCCTCGAATGTGGTTGCTGTAAATTGGGGCCCATTGTCAGAGACGAGGGTGCATGGTAACCCCTCGATGGCCAATACCTGGCTTAATGCATTTAGTGTAGCTTCCGTCGTCGTGGATGCCATGCGAACCACGTATGGGTACTTTGAATAGGCATCAATTATAAGTAGCCACATGGTTCCCAAAAATGGGCCTGCAAAGTCCAGGTGAATGCGGTCCCACGGTTGGCGGGGAGTGGGCCAGGGGGCGAAGGCTTGTGGTGGCGCTGCCTGATGTGGGCGCAGGCTGTACAGCTGCGTACCATCTTTTCAATGTCTCGATTGATTCCTGGCCAATAAGCATGTCTTCTTGAGAGATTCTTCATACGGGACATGCCCCAATGTCCTCGATGCAGGAGCTTTAGGATTTGTGAGCGCAATTCCGCTGGGATGACCACACGATGTGTGTCGTTTTCTGCGTCCAAAAGGATGACGTCGTCTGTGACCTAGAGTCTGTGGGATATGTGGCGCCATGTCTTCAATTCGTTGTCCATTCTGCGTGTGAGGTATGTTGGCCACCCATGGATGATATAACGCAGGACCTGGTGAAAGATTGCAATCCCGGTGGGTGGCGGAGACGATTCGGGCCGCTGTAATGGGAAACCCGTCCACTGTCTGCTTCCTCTCTGTGTCGATATGAAAACACAGCACTTCTTGTTGGTCGAATTCCGGATCGGGGCCGGCAGGCAGGCGTGATAGGGCATCGGCATTGGAGTGTTGTGCTGTTGGCTTATATTGGATTGTGTAGTTATAAGTGCTCAGAAACATCGCCCATCGTTGGAGGCGTTGGGCCGTTCGCTCTGGGAGGCTGGAGCGGGGTCAGAATATTGCCACCAACGGTTTGTGGTCCGTGATAAGGGAGAACTTGGTTCAAAATAGATATACATGAAATTTCTTGATATCGAAGACTATTGCCAATGCCTCTTTCTCGATCTGCGAGTAGTTGCATTGTGCTGGCGTCAGTGTCTTAGAGGCATAAGCTATCGGTTGTTCAGAGCCATCTTCATTCCTGTGTGCGAGTACCGCCCCGATTCCATATGCTGAGGCGTCGGCTGCCACGACTAGGGGCCGTGTAGGGGAAAACGGCGTTAGACAAGCAGCAGACCTTAGCATGCCCTTTAACCGGTCGAAGGCTCGTTGACAAGACGGGGTCCAGTTGTAGACAACGCCCTTCTTTCTGAGCTGATTGAGTAATTGCGAAATATGTTCCGCTTGTGGCAGAAACTTTGAGTAGTAGTTTATTTTCCCGAGGAAGGCTTGTAGTTCCGGCAGGTTCTTTGGGCGGGGTAGGAAGTCTATGGCGGCCACGTTGCGGTCTGTTGACCTAATTCCCTCTTTGTTGAGCCAATGGCCGAGATATTCCACTTCCTCTTGAAAAAACCGACACTTGTCGAGGTGACACCGCAGCCTTGCCTACTGTAATGCTGCAAATAGAGTGCGAAGGTTTTGTAGGTGCTCCTGACGAGTGGTTCCTGTGACAATGATATCGTCCAGGTAGTTTGCACATGCCGGGATGTGCCGCAACAGCTGTTCCATGTATCTTTGGAAGATTGCCGGCGCAGAAGCGATGCCAAATGGGAGGCGCTTGTATTTGTAGAGTCCAAACGGTGTGTTGATGACGACGATGTTTTGTGATTCCTCATCTAGTGCAAGCTGCAAGTATGCATCTGCTAGGTCAATCTTCGAGAAGTATTCGCCGCCCGCAAGTTTAGTGAGAAGGTCTTCTTGTCGTGGGATTGGATACGTCTCGACTTGAGACTGGACGTTGATAGTAGCCTTAAAGTCTCCACATAACCGGAGGGTGCCATTGTGTTTCCGGATGATGACCAGTGGTGTAGCCCATGCGCTGGATTTGACACGTTCGATTACTCCAATTTTCTGAAGCCGGTCAAGCTCCTTTTTTACTGCTGCATGTAAGGTGACCGGAATAGGTCTGGCAAGGCAAAAGCGAGGTACTGCACCTGTCCGGAGGGTGATGTGAGCCTCGAAATCTGAGGCGCACCCTAAGTCTGGCGTAAAAATGGGTGCGAACTGTGTACAGAGATCATCCAGGTCCTGGAATGGGACCGAGTCCGATATGACCTGGACTTCTTCCACGATGAGAATCCGAATATGTTGAATGCATCTAAGCCAAAAATATTAGTAGCCGAGGGCTGATCCACCACAAAAAAGGTAATTGGTCTGGTGACTTGTTTGTAGGCGGCCGTAATGGAGAACTGACCCCGTAAGGGAATGTCTCTATCCCCATACGATACTAAACGCCGTGAAGGTGGAGACAACGGTGGTCAGCCTAGTCGGACGTAGGTGGCTTGGTTTATCAGCGAGACGGTTGCCCCCGTGTCCACTTGAAAACGGATGTCCTGGTTGGCGACTCTAAAAGTTAAGAATAGTTTGTGTGAGAGCGGGTCGCCAGTATGAACTGTGGTCTGTAGTGTATTGACAGTTTCTTGCTGCATGCGGGCTATCGTGCCCGGTTTCGGCAGACTGACCGCAAGTGTCACTCTTTACCGCAGCGTGTGCAATATGCCCAACGGTCAGGGCAATCCGCCCGTGAGTGCGAAGTGAAGCACTGTGGGCAAGACGGCAGGGGCCTCTGGATCCGTCGGCGGGGTGGGGTTCGGGGTTCGGACGTCATAGATACGTCGGACAGCGATGGCGTCCTGCTTTGTTGGCGTATGGAGCGCGACATGTGGGTGCCTCGTACGCGGGAGTTGCGTTGTGTCGTTTTGACCGCCGCTACTTGTGGGCGTGCCATGAGGCGCTCATTCGCTGCCTGCGCAATTTCATGCGAGTGCGCGATGCGTAGAATGTCCTCGAGTGATGGGTTGTCCAGCTTCAGTGCCACTGTGCGCACCTCTGGGTCTGGAGCTAACTGCACTGTGACGTCGCGGATCAGGGAGTCTGCGTATGAAGCCTTGCACTCTGCGTTTGAGCAAGTGAAGTCGCATTTGCGGCTAAGACCTTGGAGATCTGTCACCCATGACCGGTATGATTGTCCTGTTTGTTTATGATACTGATGTAACTCAAGGCGGGAGGCCACCACATGGTATCTTTGAGAGTAGTAGCTTGTTAGCAGTGTGCACATTTCCTTGAATGTGAGGGCGACCGGATCGGATAATGGGGCCAGTTTCCGCAGTAGGAAGAACGTGTCGGGTGATGCCCACGACAGAAACAGCGAGTGCTGTAAGGCATCGTCCGTCACCTGGAACGCCGAGAAATGCTGTTTGAGCCGATGCAAATATGTGTCCCAGTCTTCCTTGGCCTCATTGAATGGTGGAAAAGCTGGAGGCAGGATGTGCCAATTTTCCGGAGCCTGGACTGATTTCGCATCCTGTGCTAACAGTTTCTCGAGAATTACTTGGAGCGTTTGCTGTAGCACCGCTGTCTGCTGTTGTTGTTGCACCAGAATGCGAGTCACGACGTCCATGATGCCTGCTGATAACCTTTATCCTCGTCGCCAATTGCTATGTCCTTACGGCGGCCGAACGTCACACGGCGGAAAAGACGGTCCACAGGAGATGGTCACGAACAACCCGAACAAGTTCCAGGAGCAGGCCGAAACGTAATCCAAAAAACGAGCACTGGCAGAGTCCGGCGTGAGGTTCACAGAGTCCGAAGAGAGTACCAAAACGTAGCCAAGAACGAGCACTGTCAGAGTCCGGCGTCAGGTTCACAGAGTCCGATGAGAGTACCAAAATGTAGCCAAGAACGAGCACTGTCAGAGTCCGAGAGGCTATTCACAGTAAGAGAGAGTACCGAAAGCGCAGTGAATACTGAACTGAGGCGTGGAGCTGCGCGGGCTTTATTTATATGTGCGGCGGGTCGGCTCCGATTGGCCGCAGCGGAAAACTATGATGTGGTGGCGCTGGTTGGCCCGATGCCAGCGCCGTCTATATGAGGTCGACATCCCTGCCCTCTACCGGGCATGCGGCGATGTCGGGATGGGATACCAGAATAAAAGTAAAACATATCGCAACCGAATTGAAAACCAACGTGATCTAGAGGAACTGGCTGCTATATTTAACATTACTAGTAATAAAGTAATCAGGAAACTGTAAAATTTGGGGACAGTCTCATTCGGAAGTAAGAAAATTCAATCCAAAAAAAAAAAAGCAATGGTATAGCTGATGATGCGTACCAAATTACATCGGAGATTTTCGACATAGTACCGAGCGTGGTGGGTGAACCATTTCTGTCCGATATATTCAGTAAATCATTAGAAGAGCGAAAAGTACCTTCAGACTGAAAATAGCGCAAGTAACTCCGATTTTCAAGAAAGGTGATCGAAGTGATCCTGGAAACTATCGTCCCATATCTATCACATCTGTTGGTAGTAGAGTTATGGAGCATATTATATGCTCGAACATTATGAATTTTCTAGATGATAATAATTTGCTTACAACAAATAAACACGGATTTCGGAAGAAAAGATCATGAGAAACACAGCTGGCCCTATTTACACACGACGTAATGAAAGTTATTGATGCAGGTTCACATTTAGGTGCAATTTTTTTAGATTTCCAGAAAGCCTTTGATCAGCTTTGTGAATGGATAAAGGATTTTCTAACTGGTCGGTCGCAATATGTCGTCGTTGAAGGAGAAAGTTCTTCTAATCTAGATGTTACATCGGGTGTACCTCAAGGAAGTGTAATAGGACCACTTTTTTTCTTAATTTTTATAAACGATCTCGGAGACAAAGTGAAAAGCATTTTTAGATTGTTTGCTGATGATGCGGTTATTTATACGGAAGTAAGAAATTTGGCGAATTGCTTAGAAATTCAGCGTGATCTGGATGTCATTTTGGCTTGGTGCGCTGAATGGCAACTTGCTATAAATTGTAAAAAGTGCAAGACAGTGAGCATAACTAACAAAAAGAATCCAATTTTTCAGAAATACGAGTTAAACAATACAGTTATTGATATAGGCGATTCTATGAAATATTTGGGAGTAACAGTACAAAGGAACATGAAATGGGACATACACATTAATTCGTTAGTAGGTAGAGCAAATTCTAGGCTGCGATTCCTAGGTCGAATCTTGAAAAATTGTAATGAACAAACAAAGGAGATAGCGTACAAATCTCTTGTGCGTCTACATTTGATTATTGTTGTGACATTTAGGACCCGTTTCGTAAGGGGTTGATCGAAATTATAGAGAAAGTACAGATAAGAGCCGCTCAATTCGTGACCGCTTGGTACAGTCCTTGTGAAAGCGTCACAGAACTGATTAGTAGACTAGGCTGGGAGTCTCTGGTAGATAGACGACGCACGTTTCGTATAAACTTATTGGTAAACATGCGTACTCCCACTTTCACTTTCAAGTGTAGAGAAATACTTCTTCCACCAACCTATTTGAGTCGGAAGGACAGGAAAGATAAAATTAGAGAAATAAAGTGCCGCACTGATTCTTATATGAATTCTTTTTTCACTCGTACCATTAGGGACTGGAATGCACAACAGAGAGATTAGCTTTGGTGCTGAGCACCCTCTGCCACCCACAATTTTGTGAATTGCAGAGTATATATGTAGATGTAGAACGGTTAACGTCCTGGCCTCGCATTCGGGAGAACGCCGGTTCGAATCCCCGTCCGGGCATCCAGATTTGGGTTTTCCATGGTTTCCCCAAATAACTCCATGCGAATGCCGGGATAATTCCGTCAAAAGGCGATGTCTGTACTCCTTTCCGTTCCTTGTCTGCCATCCCATCCCGCCTCTAATGACCACGCCGTCGACGAGGCGTAAAGCCCAAGCAAAAAAAAAAAAATTGAGAAAATTACGTTTATATCCAGCAACTATTCAGACACTTTAACCATTGATAAGTTAAAATAAGAAGCCCAATTGAAGTAACTTGGTTATTTTTATTACAATTGACATTAATTTTTACAAAATAATAACTGTTCGCTATAATGTTTAAATGAACCTACATTGTTACGATAATAATGATGAAACCTTAAATTCATACTTGATTGCGTTGTTTATATGTTTTGTTATATCTAAAATTTCCTCCCATAATCCTAAAATTCCCACTGTCATAAAATTCCTTTAACGTTTCGTTTCGTAAGGCACTGTCGCATGATAGTGTCATTTATATTTTATCCTTGATCCCACTAATTCCGGTAAGAATACAAAATCCTCTGCCGTCTTTTGTGGGATATCTTGTATATCAGCTACAGAGTGCCAATTTCAAATCTCATTAAGCAGCTCAGGCTAATAGTCAGTAAGTTCAGGTTTCGATTCTCTGAAGAGTTTGCCCGTTGCGTACATCATACACTTGTAGTTTCACTCATTATTGAAGACTACACCTTTAGACATTTGTTGGGTTACGTTTCTGTGTGCATGCTATTTTTTGCGCCTGGTTACTTGCACTTAGCAGAGTTAACTTCGAGGAGACGGATCTGAATATTGTGGATACTTACACTTTTTTGTGTACTAGAGATGGATGAATAACCAAGTGATACCTTGCACTGTGGTTCTCTTACACATTGTTACAATAACAACTAGAAGACGATGATGCCACTCATACACATGATGTTGACCACTGCAGATGCACTGAATCGACTTGGCCACGAAACAACTTTGACACAGTGGCTCGTAAAAATCCCAGTACCCATACGAATTCACCGGTGGAGTGATCCATTCGCCGGGCTCCGACTTTGGCCAACCGTCAAACACCCTTCGATCATTACCCATAGCGTGTTCTACTATTACTAACAGTGTGACCATTCCTTATACTCGGGACACTCTGCTTACGTAATTTCCTTTTTCGTTTATAGTGCCTATTACCACAACGCCAGCTGCCTCCAAACCGACTGCTCTTGTATACTTATCACAGTTTGTCTTCAGACAACTAATATTTAGTCAGAAAAGCAACACAGATATAGCACTGTTTAAAAACTGTCATCACAAGAGCGTCCTCGACCCAGTGACCCTAAGAACACGACACCATCGCGACATGTACGCTGCTGCCATGGTATATTATGAATGAACCTATATACTTCATACCGTAAAACCAACATTTCCATCTTGAACATTGTAAAAACGGATATACCGAGCGTGGTGGGTGAATGGTTAACGCTCTGACCTCGCATTCGGGAGGACGCGGGTTCGAATCCGCGTCCGGGCATCCAGATTTCGGTTTTCCATGGTTTCCCCAAATTACTCCAGGCGAATGCCGTGATGCTTCCTTCAAAAGGCCATGGCCGAATTCCTCCCGTTCCTTGTCCCCAGTTCCATCCAGCTTCTAATGACCTTAGCCGTAGACGAGGCGTAAACCCATAAGTTAAAAAAAAATGTATAATGTTATTGATATGAAAAATAATAGGCAGCCGCCAAAATAAGGCTAGTTCACGAAGTAAATGATTTTATTTTTTAGTCACACTCTGCCAACGCGGCCAATTCAGCAATATTCACATTCGTATTCTGCTTCCTTCTGTTCTATAGTACTGTCCAGAAGCCAGTCGCCAGAATTGATGCCGCATACACCGCCCGTTCCATCATGGCGTGGCAAAAAGGACCTATGTAAGTATCATCATCTGACTCTGAACCAAAGAAGCTGTGTATTGTATCTTACATGGTAAACTGTTTGTGCGAAATATGTAGTAAAATTGGGAGAAATTTATCAAAAAGATGCCGTTACATGGCTTTAGAGGCATTACTTTTCAGCCTTGAAGTCACTCGTGTAATGACATAAAAACCGTTAACTACATGTTATACACTCCCTTTATTAAGGGGATACGGAATCGGATTTTGGGTGAAAAAAAATCGATTTTCGTTGTATTGGATTATTATATTCCGCCAAGTATCCTCTTTAAAATGATGTATCATACATGGCTCTACTAGAATTATAACTATTTCATTTTTATAAATTTGCGAGATCGCGTTTTCTGCTTGTGTTATATACTTCTCTCATGGCTGACCATAAACGTTTTGGCAGTATATTCAAGTGACATGAATTCAAATATCCTATTTTGCAGTGATTCTTTATACACTATTTGTCAAAAAATGCTTGTATCTGGTTTCATGAAGTTACTCTTTGACTTTGTGAAGAATGTGAAGGGGGTATTAACTATGGATCAGGAATGTTTTAATCTTCTTTCTCTGTGTCCGTAAGCTTACTGTTTATTTCTTCTATGAACATTATCTCAGATACTGGTGAACCTAGCAGTCTGAAATTTTTATGACATAGTCACATGGGTTTCTTTTACATACTAAAGCAATGATTTTTTAATTACTTGATTTACAATAGATTTAGAGGTGATAATATAGTGAAAAGTGATGGGAAAAATTTACTTTAAGGTAAATATTAAATATCTCTATAAGTAAAAACTTTGACAAAAAACTGTTGTTTCAGTATTGTTACAACATATCAATGCACATACAGTAAACATTTTATCTCTCTAGCTCCAGCAGTTTGTGAGTAAATGTTCCCTATTGTAGGCATAATTTAACATTGCGAGGATAGGGGATTCCGTATCCCCTTATACTTTTGTAATCTTTCAGATATCAGCAATTATTTCATGAAAAAAGTGCTCATAGAACTGTAGTTAGATGAACAATTTTGACAACGAATATTATTTTGTTTACACAAAAACTATTTGGAAGTGTTGAAAAGTTTATTTTTTGTGCTTTTAGTGAGATTTTTTTTTTGGAGGGGGGGGGGGAGCACCCAAAACCCGCTCCTCCAAGCATGGCGGCCTTCCTGTTAACTACTGCTCGCCTCTGCACATGCATTAAGTTAGTAATTCTATAGGTGATCACAGGAACGGGGTTGTGATGTATTCCATGCGTCCAGGCGTCCGCCCGTTTACATGGGTCCATCGGATAAGATAGACAGAAACTTTTGAAAGAAGAGACAGGGCAGAGGGAAAAAAGTGCCAAGGTTTTACCCCTGGGAAAAAAACCTCTGCGATAGTTAGGTAGGGAATAAGAGCGGCTGGCTAAGATACTGCCAGTAACGCGACAGATTCTATGCTACAAGGTTGGATGTATGAAGGGTTTGTTAGTTTTGTTAGGATATGGTATCATGCAACAACTACAGCTGGTCCACGCACCGCCGCTGAGGTTGTCAGCTGGTGCCGCTCGCCGTCGCTGCCGTTGAGATGGTCCTGGAACATGCCAAATCGTTATATTAGTAACAGCTGTGTGCAACAGGTGTTGTAAGTGTTGGTGAGACGTGATTTGCACCGCCAGGGCGCCAGAGCGTAATCGCCGCAACGCGCAGAGCCTTTCCTCTTCCCGGGAGTACACGGTAAGGGTTTCGCCGACGGCGACAGCCACAGTGCTGCTAGATGACCACCCCCGACTTGCCCGGGCTTTAGGACGATGACGGACACCACCGCCATGACCACCCCCGCCAGCACGTGTCATCGCCACCGGGAAAGACAACCCCACCATGCTCATTCCAGGAAATATTGGAGCAGGATGCATCGCGCTAGCCTGCCACGACAACCGTCACCCCCGCGGTGTTTACCACGCCGGATATTGTACTAATGCTGTTTGTGGATTGATTTCTTGTTATATGTGGCTGCCTTCTACACCTGCGATCGCACTGTAACCACTTTCCTTAGCCCAGTGATCACTTTGCAGGTTGGTTAGGGAATGGGGCCCTAACCCCAGTGGCCCTTGATGCAGTCGACAGATTTCTTACTTGTTTATGCATTAGTTTTTTTTCCTATCTGTTGAGCAATATTTTCGGCCGTGGGTGTTTAAATCTGTGTTTGTGATCGTAACTGCCTATAGTGCGTATCAAAGGATTTCGCGACATTTGGGATTTCCCGTACATGTTTATGGCAAGCTTCTTAATTACTTGCTGTATTGGCTCGAGTCGGAAATCTCGGTGTAAATCTGTTGTTCGTGTTCCCCAAGGAGCATTTGCTATGATCCTGAGAACTTTGTTTTGGATTAATTGCAGTCTCCTAATGTGAGACTTAGCGGCGTACCCCCAAACCGGAGCTGCATACGTCATGAGTGGCCGAATGAGTGCTAAGTACATTGTTCGTGCATTACCTCGGTGTAGTGTGCTTTGTCTGTTTAGCATAGGGTATAGCTGTTTGAGTCGAATGTTCGCTTTATTAACCACTGTGTTCTATATGGAGCTTCCATGTTAGCTTCGCGTCAAATTTGACTCCAAGATATTTAACTTCGTTCCGGAAATATATTGGTTGATTGTGTACTGTTAGCGGTCGACAGTGTTAGTGAATTCGTTTTCGCTTAAGTCTTGGTGTAAATAGGAGTGCCTCGCATTTAGCTACGTTGACTTTAATTCGCCATCGTGTGAGCCAAGGTTCGACTACGTTAAGCGCGTGCTGTAATCTACTGTGTATATGAGATGGTTGCTGTGACTGTGCAAGATAGGCGGTATCGTCAGCATAAATAGCTTGCATCGTTTTGACTGTGGTCGGAGCTTTATTGACGTATTCTGTGAAGAGCGGAGGGCCTATTAAACTTCCTTGAGGCACTCCTGCTTGTATCTCCTGCGGTGTGGAGTTTTTGTTATCAACGCAGACGTGGAACGTTCGGTTAGTGAGGTAGGAGTGTATTAAGCGCACCAGTCCATCCGGGAATCCGTCGTCACTGAGTCTACGAATGAGGCCGTTGTGCCAAAGACGATCGAACGCCTTCTCAATGTCCAGGAACACAGCCCCGGTAGACGCAGACAAGTTATACCCCCTTGTTATGTGCTCAACAACACGCATTAATTGTTGTGTTGTGGAGTGGTGCTTTCTGAAGCCGAATTGCTCCGGCTTCAGAATGTTATTGTCCTTTATGTGTTGTGTAAGGCGTCTGAGTATGACTTTTTCAACAACTTTGCTAAGGGAGTTCAGTAAGCTAATCGGCCGGTAGTTGTTGGGTGAAGATGGATCTTTCCCCGGCTTTCTGAACATTAGCACTTTGGCCTCCTTCCATCGGTCGGGGAAATAGTGGTTGTGTAAGATGGCTTTCGCGATGTCTGTAAGGTACTCTATCGCTTTCCCCGTGAGCTGTTTAAGAACACGGTTCTGAATACCATCCGGACCAGGTGCTTTTTTAGCGTCCGAGTGCTGTATAGCCCATGAGATTTCATCGGAAGTTGCCCTACGCGGATACTCGCGAACCGGTTGGGCTAACAGCTGTGTCACCATCTGGTCCGTTTCCAATGTAAACGCAGGATCGGAAGGATCTACGTTTGGTCGAAAAGACTCTGCTAGTGTTGTGGCCATCAGCTCCGCCTTGCCCTCGGAAGAATAGACAAGTCCGTCCGGCCCCTGTAGGGTGGGTGTATGATGTGCTTCACGAGTGAAGTGAAGAGCTAAAGACCACACGGAGCGGTCAGAGGTGTCAGTGTTCAACTCCGAGAGCAGACGCCCCCATTGTTGATTTTTGTACTCCTGGATTCTACGACTAATTATGTCTTTGAGTCTGTTGATATGCACTTTATAAATGGGACGCCTAGTACGTTGCCAGTATCTTCTGAGCCTATTCTTAGTTGTGATTAACCCCGTAATTGCCTCAGGTAGCGCCATTTGTCTCTGGTGTGGGGTTGATTCAGGGATGCTACTCGTCATAGCTTCCTGTATGGCAACAGTTAGAATTTCAACAGAATCGTTAATGCGTTGTTGGCTAATCTCGTGTCTGTCCGGTATGCGGCTATCTAACACCTCCTTGAACAGAGTCCAGTTGGCGCGTCGATAGTTTAGCATCCGTCGCTTGTCATTGTTCTGCGGTGTACCTTCAGTATTGAGTATGATTGGCATGTGGTCTGAATCCAGATCGATTACAACCTGTAGGTCGTGTTTGCGGGTTATACCCTTGAGGAGGGCTATATCTAACATGTCTGGATTTTGTCTCCGAACATGGGGGACAAACGTCAGTTCGTTTGGCCCTAGTATTAGATAATTGTGCTCTAGTGAGTGTTCGTACAGTTTCCTGCCGTTGGAGTTTTGACGCTGCGAATTCCAACTACGATGTTTGGCATTTAGATCTCCAGCGACTATTACTCTAGGTGCGGTATTTAGCAGCCTACTGATATCAAGCGTGCTAATATTATTGGGCCTGTTGTAGACTGCGATAAGATTAGTGTATGCTCCGTTAAACCGGATTTTTACGGCTGTGGCTTCGATCCTCTCTAGCTCGGGAAGCACTACGTTTGATTGCTCTATGTCCGTGTGTATAATCACGGCCGTGCCTCCACCCCGTGCGCCGTTCTGCCTGTCAGTACGGTGTACACGGTATTGGCTCATGTGGAAGTTATCTTTTGCGCCCAGGTGTGTTTCGTTTATAAGAGCAATACGGAGACCGTGCCGCTTCATAAACGCCGCCAATTCTGCTTTTTTGTTTTTCAGTCCGCGAGCGTTCCAGAAGAGGATACCCGTATTCAGAGGAGTTGGGTTGTCAGGCATTGTTTGGTTTCTGGACGGACAAGAGGCCGATCTGGATTACAGTCCAACTGCCCCTATCTGGGGGAGTGGTCTTGAACTGTAGTAGGGTAGCTAGGATTTCTGGCTTTCGGGATGTAGGGATTGCAGTCCATCTCCCCCCATCTGGGGGAGTGTACAGAATCTGCAGTGGGGTTAGTAGGAAGGATTGCCCTGCAGTCCATCTCCCCCCATTTCGGGGAGTGTCCAGAGGCTGCTGAGGGGCAGGAAAGAAGGATTGGACTGCAGTCCATCTCCCCCCATATGGTGGAGTGTCCAGGAGCTGCAGAGAGTAGTGAGAGTAGTGTATTGGCTACATATACGTCAGTGTGGCTCAGTGACCTGTGGCGCCGCACTGTGGACCGGGCAGGTACTACAGGGTGGTGTAGGAGCCACGTTCCCGCGTACCGGCCGTCGTGAATGTGGTTTTTAGACTTTTCCTTCTCATAAATTACAAATAGTTACACATTTCGCATACAGAACGCATTACTTCATTTCCTCCAGTAGTATCTAGTACGACATGGCTGTAGGTATAAATTGCTTAGCATTTACAAGGGCATGAGGCCTTGAAACCAAAGCTTCGGATTTGACGATGCCAGTGGTGACTAAAACTCATCAAAGGTAGATAACTGCTAATGCTGGGGAAAGGTGATGAAGAATTTTTATGGCCTTACGCCTCGGCGACGTAATGGTCATTAGAGGCGGGAAAGGACTGGGGACAAGGAATGCAGGCATGGTCTTTTAAAGGAAGCATCCCGGCATTCGCTTCGAGTAATTTGAAGAAATCAAGGAAATCCAATATCTGGATGCCGGGCATGCGATTCGAACCGGCTTCCTCCCGAATGCGAGTCCAGAGCGTTAACCGTTCACCCACCACGTGTGGTGGTGATGAAGAATCGGAAAGTATTACCTACAAATGTGAACAAACTATCAATAATTTCTTAGTATTTGTGGATGTTCAACTGTACACTGGATCAGCCAGAACATTATGACCACCTACCTAATAGCCGGTATGTCCGCCTTTGGCACGGAGAACAGCGGAGAATCGTTTTGGTATGGATGCAATAAGGTATTGATAGGTCGCTTCAAAATTACTGACCAGAATAATATACAGAAGGATGGATAGGGTAGTTGAAGAGATAGTAGGTGAAGATCAGTTTGGGTTTAGGAAAAATCGCGGTACAAGGGAAGCAATTCTGTCTTTAAGATTAATACTTGAAGGGTGGATCAAGAAAAACAAAGATACTTTTATGGCATTTGTTGATTTAGAAAAAGCTTTTGATAATGTTAGGTGGGACAAGATGTTCAAAATTTTAAAGAAGTCATGTCTAAAGTATCGAGATAGAAGAATCCTCTATAAACTATATAAGAATCAAGTGGCTGTAATAAAAGTAGAGAATCACGAGAGACATGCATCGGTTAAAAAGTGTGTGAGACAAGGTTGTAGTCTATCCCCGTTAATATTAAACTTGTATGTAGAAGAAGCAATGAAGAAAGTCAAATAAAAATTTACATGCGGCATAAGTTTTAAGGGAGAAAAAATCAGTATGCTACGATTTGCTGATGACATTGTCTTGTTAGCAGAGAGGGCTGAGGTTATTGAGAAGTTATTGAATGGCATGAACAAAATACTGAAGGAAGATTTTGGACTGAATATAAATCAAAGTAAGACAAAAGTGATGAAATGTAGCAGAAATGATACCAATAGTATCAGATTAAATATAAAAATAGGATCGGATGCTGTAGGAGCAGTGAGTGAGTTCTGTTACTTGGGAAGCAGAATTACAACTGATGGCCTAAGCAGGAATGATGTTAAAAGCAGAATAGCACTAAAAAAAGGAGCCTTCATGAAAAAGAGAAACCTTTTAGTTTGAAATATTGATCTAGGAATTAGAAAGAACTTTTTAAAACTCTATGTGTGGAGCACAGCACTTTACGGTAGCGAAACATGGACTTTAGGAATACCGGAAAGAAAGAAACTTGAAGCATTTGAAATGTGGTGCTACAGAAGAATGCTAAAAATTAGGTGGACAGACAAAGTAAGAAATGAACGAGTTTTGGAAATGATGGGTGAGAAAAGATGTTTATGGAAGAAGCTTACAGGAAGAAGAGACAGGCTTTTAGGTCATATTTTTAGACATGCTGGATTGGTTAATTTGTTAGTGGAGGGAACAGTCGAAGGTAAGAACTGTAGAGGTAGACAGAGATTAGAATATATGAAGCAGATAATTGAGGACGTGGGTTGTAAGGGGTATGTCGAAAAGGTTAGCACAGGATAGGAAGGGATGGAGGATTGCATCAAACCAGTCTAAAGACTGACGATAGCAAAAAAAAAAAAAAAAAAAAAAAAAAAAAAAAAAAAAAAAAAAAAAAAAAAAAAAAAAAAAAAAAAAAAAAAAGTCGTTGGAGGTCCATGGATGGGGGCGAAAAGCACTGATGCCACGTACAATCATATTCCAGATGTGTTCTGTCGGCTTCAGATCTGGCGAGTTGGGGACCAGCACATCAATTGCAACTCGCCACTGTAATCCTCTAACCACTCCATCACACTGCTGGCCTTGTGACATGGCGCATTATCTTGTTGAAAAATGCCACTTCCGTTGGGAAACATAGTCGTCATGAAGTAGTGTGGGTGGTCTGCAACCAGTGTACGATAGTTATTGGCCGTCATGATGCCTTGTACGAGATCCACTGGCGCAAAAGATTCCCACGTGAATGTTCCTCATTGCTTAATTGAGCCACCGCCAGCTTGTCTCCGTCCCGCAGTACAGCTGTCTAGAAGCAGTTCCCCTGGAAAACGACGCATTCGCACCCTCCCATCGGCATGATGAAAAAGGTATCGGGATTCATCAGATCATGCAACGATCTGCCACTGAGCCAACGTCTAGTGAGGATGGTCACGTGCCCATTTCCATCGTAGTTGCCGATGTCGTGGTGTTAACATTGGCACTTGAATGGGTCGTCGGCTGCGGAGGACCATCGTTAGGAGTGTTCGGTGCACTGTGTGTTCATACACACTTGTACTCTGCCCAGCATTATAGTATGATATTAGTTCCGCCACAATTCGCCGCCTGTCCTGTTTTATCAGTCTGCCTAACCTACGACGTCCGACATCTGTAATGAGGGGTGGTCGCCTAACCCCTAGACGTTTGGACGTAGTTTCACCTTGGTTTTGCCACTTGTTGAAGAAACTCACCACAGCATTCCTCCAACACCCGACAGGCCGCGCAGTTTCAGAAATGCTCGTGCCGAGCCTCCGGGCCATCACAATCTTTCCTCCGTAAAAACTCAGATAGATCGTGCGCCTTCATCATTCTAAACACGAATTGCACGCTCACTGATACTTCATGCACCGTGATTTCAATTATTCCTCGTCAGGTGACGCTGCTATCGCCTGGACGGGTTTATATCGATAATAAGTAAGTGGTCATAATGTTCTGACTGATCTGTGTATCTTTTAAGAAACGATTGCTACGATCCAATATGAAGAGTTCATGGCGTCCTTCCAACCAATTACATATCAAGTATAACAATTAGCGAATTAATTATGTCTCAAAAGTAAACAGTTTGCAAGCTTAAATAGGAGCACAAATTTTCATGTATTCTTTTTTAAATTTATACACGATTTCAACAGATTTTTGCTTATCTGGACCCTGATAAATAATTTCATAAAAAAGAAAATGAGTCACCACTTCGATGAGTGTGAAAAACTTTGTTACCATTCCTTTCCCACTCGAAAGCATATATTATTATTCGCCTTGTCTCATTCTGTTTGCAGAGCGTGGTGGGTTGAGTGGTAACGCCCTGATCTCTCATTCAGTAGGACGTGAATTGTATTCTCCTTAAGGACATCCAGATTTGGGTTTTCCATGGTTTCCCCAAATTACTCCAGGTGAATGCCAGTATGCTTCGTTCAGAAAGGATATAGCTGCACTCCTCCCCGTTGCCCTCAGTCCTTTCCTGCCTCTAATGACGTCGAAGAGGCTTAAAGCAATAAGCAAAAAAGCATTCAGTTTGCAGAATCCAAGAATAGAAATTTCTCACAGAATAAAATGTGTTCTGAAACGGCTCTAGAGAAGTCTAATACAATTGAGGAAAATAAAAAGAAACATAGTTGCTGCCAATATGGCCTCCAAGATCGAATTCCATTTTTTTTTAAATAAAAAAAAAAAAAAAACGGTCGAGACTTTGGTGTGTTTAGGAGATACATTTTAGACCTACACACCGGCCTGTGTAGTAAGAATTATATCGAGGATAGAAGCACACCGGAAACGTTTCTCTCACATCAGTAATATCATAAGGTCCCATATAACTTACGGTATGAAGGGCCGCTTGTTATAATAAACTGGCTGAAAACTTTCAAGCAAATTAATTGGCTATTCCGCTTGTTGGGAGGTTTCAACGCTCATAGTATGTTGTGCTGATAGATGATAGACTGACCGAGAGATTGGGAAGTCTATATTGTATAACAGGGGTCGCCGGTTCGAGTCCGGCCGAGGGCATGGGTGGTTTTAATTAAATGTTGTGTTCATCTTGTGTCGTCCTTACAGAAGCTGGAAAATAATCACACTGAAATTAAATGTATACATTGTAAGAGAAACACACGCGTTGAGCTGGCTGTATGGCTAACATGGCTAAATGCCATTAAAAAAAAAAAAAATGTGTAACACGTTCAGTGCTGAGGACGTCTTCGGCCGTCCTCTAGGGAGCATCCCAGTGACGGTGGACGGCTTGAGACGTCCTTTCCCTATGGGACTGTATAGAAGGTTGGTGATTCCAGTACCTGGCCTACAAGCTCGCCCTTTCTCTCAGCTATTCATTAAAGTCTTACCTTTCACCGAGTGAAGACCGTTTTTCAAATCGGACAACTGGTGTTTTTTTAATAATTTTCAAACTTGGTGTTCTTCCTTCCTATAAGCCGCCTGTCCCATGTCCCTCTTCTTCCTCTCGATCATGTTCCCCACGTCCTATTCCTTCCTCTCAATCATCTTCTCCACAATCACCACGTGAGCCAATATATTTCCCAGAACGATACGACATACCTGACGGAAAGACGAGAGCCCCGCAAAAGAAATGTCGACAATGTTCGAAAAATAAACTGAGGAAAGATACCGCCTATTATTGTCCTGTCTGCCCGTGAAATCATCCTTTGTGTCGGGAGCAATGCTTTGAAATTTTTCATTGAGGAAATTAAAATTAATTTTATACAAATACGGGACGAAAATGGATCATAAAATAACCTGATTTGCATCTCTACCGCCGTGTAACTGAATCCAGCAGTGTGACAACACAGAGGAGAAATTGAATCACTTCGCAATGGCAATTCACTGTGTGGATGGTGTTTCCATTCCCAGAAGCTGAGGAGTGCTGTGAAGAGCGACCAGCCCTACGTGGAATTACGATATTCAGGAACGAAGATGGTGTTGTGTCACTTGAGATTGCACCAAACAATTGAAAACCTAGCAGCATTCCAAAATTAGAGAGTAAAAGCTAGTCATAATATTAAAGAGAGCAAGAAAATGTCATGCCAACAGTTTGTGGGTACCATTAACCGTTCCAATACTGTATAGGATTTATGGGAGCCTGGCGGCCGTATATCTGGAAGGCACTTCCGATCACTAGTGTCTGGATTATTTGACAGGAAAGCATAGATAGCGACGAACAAAGCATCACGCAGCTGATGGTAAATTCCTATGCTACCATCAATTCAACTGCCTGGTGGAACCATTTAGATGCGATAACGAAGTACTGTTGGGGAGCAATACAGTTTGTGCATCGCTTCGTGGAATAACAAAGGTGCTATTTGCGTTTTAATAAATGGCAAGAATATAATCCTAACAAGGTTTTATTGTTACACTACCTTAGCGAGCTGCATTGGAAAGACATTAGAGCTCGTATTGAACCGCCTGTTGATCTGGTGTCTCTGATAAAGGTAATCTGTTGAACCACTTTAATTGTGCATTCAGGTATGCTGATGCCAGCGGTGATAACAGATCGTATTTGTCCGCAACCAACATCTTACGGGTATAATTTTTGATACAGATAGGTACGAAGATAACAAGTCGCACCTTACGGTTTTAAAATAGATGTTTCAATGTAGTTTTTAGGGAATCTGTCCCTTTTTTGCATTCATTATTATCACGGCGTAGCATCAGATACCACGTCGGTCAGGAAGTAACAGAACTTTTTACAGAGGAGAACGGTATTCCTCACGCGACAGATTAAAGCTTGATGGTTTTTGCTGTTGCTATCAAATACATTTCCTTAGCAGTAAGAAATACTATTCGATACTCCATATTTGAAGACGACTTCCCTATTTGTTGTTTGACATTGTGTCTACGTGTTTGACATTTTGTCTATGAGCTGCAGAGAGTTAATTTTAAATCATTCTAAACAGGCTAGACGGATAATTAGAAAGCATTTCTTTTGATATTCTGAAGAATAAGCCCGTTGCGTACTTCATATTCGTATAGTTTCACTCATTATTGTTGGTTACATTTTTACACATTTCTAGGGTATAGTGGCGACGTTTCCGTGCCCATGTTATTTTTTGCACTTTGTGATGTGCATTTAGCACTTCCAGGAATAGTGTGTCTACCTACACATTTTTGTTCATCAGAGATAATGGCCAAGTGATACGTTGCACTTTGGCTCGTCAACCCGCCGTTACAGTAAGAACTAGACCCCGCTCATCCACACTATGTTGTCCACGGCCAGGTCCGTTTTGTTAAAAATCGAAGAGGGACAGGAAGGTATTAAAAATGGCGATTCAGGGTTACAAACTCGAACAACCAAGAATAAAGTGTTTGTATAATATGTATATTTTTATAATTTAGTCTGGACCGTGGTAATTTCTATAGTCATCTGTCTGTCATATTTTAGGAACTTATGAATTTTGGTACTAAACGTTATAATAATAGCGTGACTTGTTGACTAGGGCAAGTAACAAAATATTATGGAAAAAGTGTATTTTAAAGTTTAATTTATTTATGCTCTGATGAGTATAAAGTACTTAATTTTTATTAAAAATGTATTTTGGGTTAGATTTCTTTTTGAGCTAACATATTATTGGTTTTATAAGGTAGTTATAATATTATCTACACGGAAAATTGAGGTTGTTTTTAATTAGTATCTCTGCCCTGAGATGCTCGAGTGATAATCAGTTTAATCTCTCAGACCAAATTTTATTATTCTGGGAAAATACCCTTTCAGGTGCCGGATAAAAAACTTATATTGATGTCATGAAAGAAAACATTGTTTGCAGATTGACAAGATCATGACTTTGAACTAAGAGGCCATTTATGTAGCGGTGTTAAGTTTTTCTGCTGTCTCCACTATGTCTTCAATGTTACAAACTTCCTCAAGAAATTCATAAATTTCGAAAAATTGATTAAATTTTAGTTTTTCAATGATATCAACCAGCAGCTATCACTTTGTTTTCTTGCGTGCTCATTCATTTGGTGTTTAAAAATATTTTCAACGATGTTTTTAATCTGGCACCTCTTTCTTTTTTCTTGTTGTTTATTACATTTCTGGTGTTTTTCTATATCATTTTTGGCACAATTTGCAGCATGTTTATATTAATTATTTGTGGCGGGTTTAAAAAACTAATAACATTTTATCCATAATTCAAGAAAAGAAAATATTCTTCTTTGTTTTTTCTTTCTCGAAGTATTCGTAGCAGCATCGTTTTTTGCTTTGGAATTGGTGTCCGAAACGCTCAGTTTGGTGAAATTCTGAAACAAATATCTTTCCAGCAGCAATAGACGTGCGTACATATCAAATTGGTATAAATCAAAAATATATTCACACCCTTTTCCCTTTGCCTTCCGTCAATTTGTTTAAGAACAGTAAAATCAATATCGCTTCCTCGAGAAACCATAAAATTTATTCAATCTCGAGCAACAATAAGCACGCTGGCACATACATATTACCAAACCAAATAAAATAACCTCTTTATACTAGTACCAAATTTAACCTCAAATTCTCGGGAGAGATGTTATATCTTAAAACCACATGAACAGATTTAGTGTGTGGATGAATTTGCTGTATACATACACTCACCCACACTGATGGTTTATATCTCCTGCCTTGTAGTGGTCCGGTGGCTCAGTGGTTAAGGTTTCTGACTGGTGATCGGAAGGTCCTCGATCCGAATCCCTGTCTCGGCGAGGATTTTCACCCGACCTTCACCTCTAGCACAGCTTGATGAGTAATTTGAAATACGCCAAAACACTTCCCTGGTTCGGATTCCACGTTAAACTGTATGTCTCCTGTACCCGGTAGAATTTCCGGGTTAGGTTAAGGCTACTAAGACAGGGGTGGAATGCGCAACCAATGGAAACTCTATCACCAGGTCACTATCACCACACAGAATTATTATTATATCTCCTGCAATGAGTAACTAAAACTACACAGCGTACGAAACTTAAGAGAACTCAATCAGAGAAAGGACGAACGATTTATGAGTGAGTTAAAAGTGCGATCGCGTCTCCAGCAAGCAAGAGCGATGCGCATTGACGACGAGAGAGATCGGGTCAGCACGAGCGCTGTGGGCAGGCAATATACACTCCTGGAAATTGAAATAAGAACACACTGAAGCCGGTGTGTAAGACCCACCATACTTGCTCCGGACACTACGAGAGGGCTGTACAAGCAATGATCAAACGCACGGCACAGCGGACACACCAGGAACAGCAGTGTTGGCCGTCGAAGGGCGCTAGCTGCGTAGCGGTTGGGCACCGCCGCAGTCAGTGTCAGCCAGTTTGCCGTGGCATACGGAGCTCAATCTCAGTCTTTAACACTGGTAGAATGTCGCGACAGCGTGTACGTGAACCGTATGTGCAGTTGACGGACTTTGAGCGAGGGCGTATAGTGGGCATGCGGGAGGCCGGGTGGACATACCGCCGAATTGCTCAACATGTGGGGCGCGAGGTCTCCACAGTACATCGATGTTGTCGCCAGTGGACGGCGGAAGGTGCACGTGCCCGTCGACCTGGGTCCGGACAGCAGCGACGCACGGACTCACGCCAAGACCGTCGCATCCTACGCAGTGCCGTAGGGGACCGCACCGCCACTTCCCGGCAAATTAGGGACACTGTTGCTCCTGGGGTATCAGAGAGGACCATTCACAACCGTCTCCATGAAGCTGGGCTACGGTCCCGCGCACCGTTAGGTCGTCTTCCGCTCACGCCCCAACATCGTGCAGCCCGCATCCAGTGGTGTCGCGACAGGCGTGTATAGAGGGACGAATGGAGACGTGTCGTCTTCAGTGATGAGAGTCGCTTCTACCTTGGTGCCAATGATGGTCGTATGCGTGTTTGGCGCCGTTCAGGTGAGCGCCATAGTCAGGACTGCATACGACCGAGGCACACAGGGCCAACACCCGGCATCATGGTGTGGGGAGCGATCTCCTACACTGGCCGTACACCTCTGGTGATCGTCGAGGGGACACTGAACAGTGCACGGTACATTCAAACCGTCATCGAACCCATCGTTCTACCATTCCGAGACCGGCAAGGGAACATGCTGTTCCATCAGGACAATGCACGTCCACATGTATCCCGTGCCACCCAACGTGCTCTAGAAGGTGTAAGTCAACTACCCTGGCCAGCGAGATCTCCGGATCTGTCCCCCATTGAGCATGTTTGGGACTGGATGAAACGTCGTCTCACGCGGTCTGCACGTCCAGCAACGAACGCTGGTCCAGCTGAGGCACCAGGTGGAAATGGCTTGGCATGCCGTTCCACAGGACTACATCCAGCACCTCTACGATCGTCTCCATGGGAGAATTGCAGTCTGCATTGCTGCGAAATGAGGATATACACGGTACTAGTGCCGACATTGTGCATGCTCTGTTGCCTGTGTCTATGTGCCTATGGTTCTGTCTGTGTGATCATGTGTTGTATCTGACCCCAGGAATGTGTATATAAAGTTTCCCATTCCTGGGACAATGAATTCACGGTGTTCTTATTTCAATTTCCAGGAGTGTATAAGACACTGAATATCGATTCGAACTCTACAATAACTGAACGAAAGAGCGTAGTCCCCCCTAACCGTGGAAACAATAAAAGCATGGAGACCTTACTGCTACAGGGATTAGTTCAGGGTATTGTTACCATGCTAAAGGTAAGTGTGGTCAGTTGTACCATAAGCCGTGAATGACACTGCTGATTTGTTACTTCATGTCTGGATGTGTGACTTGTGGTTTCATTTTATTGCGATGAGTGATTGCTATTTATCACTTGGCTCAAAAATTGGGACATTTGGGGTCCCGATCAAGGGTAAAACTGGACGCGTCCCCAGACCACCTAAAACCGGGACGTACTGCGCAAATCGGGACACCTGGCAACGCTATCCATGGTAGTTGACCCTTGCTGGGATGGTTTTGCCGAAGTCGACATAATCAGGGCGCAAAGTTGACACAGTGGCTACTAAGAATTACAGTGCCTGTACGACTGAAAGATGGAGTGATCCTTTCTCCTGGCTCCAACATTTACCAACGGACAAATACCCATTGATCATTCATCTCATCCAAAGTCTGTTCGGCTGTTACTAACGTTGAGAGTGCTCCTTATAATAGTGAACCTCTGCTTATGTCATTTAGTTTTTCGTGTACGTTTCCTATTATTATTATGCCAGTTAACTCCAGTTAAATTGCTCTACTGTGCATATTAGAGTTTTTTTATAGCATTTAAAATGTTAGACACAAAACAACACAGGTATAACATTAATTAAAAACTACCAGGCGCAAGGGCAGACTCGAACCAGTGTCCATAAGAGCACGACACAATCTACATCCATACTCTGCAATTCAGAAATATTGTGGGTGGTAGAGGGTGCTAAGCACCAATCCTAATTCTATGCATTCCAATCCCGAACAAAACTGGGAAAGAAAGAATTCATAAAAGTATCAGTACGACATCTTATTTCTCGAATCTTATCCCTCCTGTCATTGCGAGCTAAATAGGTTGACGAAAGAAGTATTTCATTGCACTCTTAAATTAAAGATTTTTGCATATTTTCCAAACACCAAGTACGTAGTTGTCGTGGTATGTTTTTATATTTTAAATTAAACTATATATTACGTACCGTGAAACCATCGTTTCCATCTTGAACACCGTACAAACGTGTAATATTATCCATATGAAAAATGATAGCTGGCAAAATAATTAAGTCGTGGTTTTAAAAAATAAGATTATTCAAGTATTTTGAACGTGAACAATTCAGAGACGTGAATATGCATGAAGTTATTCACTGTCATATTCTGTTTTTGTGTAGTACTGTCAGGCGCCCAGTACCGTGATTCCAACCACCAGATGCCAGAACCGAGGCCGCCTACGCCGCCCGTTCGATCGTCGTCTGGTATACAGGAAAGATGTAAGTATCCTCATCTGCTATCAACCATGTAAGCACTCTAAACTGCTTGTGAGAAATAATTAGTATTTATGGCAGAAATTAGAGACCGTAGATTTTCTCAAAAAAACACGTCATTACTTTACTTTACGGTCATTACTTTTCTGTGTTGAAGTGACACTGCGTAATAGTACGAAAATCGTTAACTACGTGCTTTGTACCCCCATTCTAACGTTTGTGTACGGCTCCAGATATCTGTACCTTTGCAAAAATTATTACGTCAAAAACAAATCGCAAAAAAACTGTAATTAGATGCATAATTTTGAAAACAAACATCATTTTGTTTAGACAAATCATATTGGACATGCAGAAAATGAGAGTATTGCCTACGTACACGCCAGTGTGGCTCAGAGGGCTGAGGTGGCGGACACTGGACGGGGATTGGGGGGGGGGTACAACAGGACAAGGTAGGAGCCCAGATCCCGCGTAAGACCGTCATAACTGAGGTTTTTAGACGGTTTGTGCAGCTGTCAAGGTGAATGCCACGAACGTCTTCAATCTCCTCCTCTTAAACTACAAATTTCTCGAAAAAAATGAACAGTACATCACCCACACAACATTGTTACATATTTCGCATACTGATGGCAATACTTCACGACCTGATTGTAGGTATAAAATGTTTATCGTCAGCAAAGCCATATGGCCATGAAAGCAAAGCTCCAGATCAGAGGCAGCCAAAGCCTAAGGTTAGGAATAGGTGATGTATAATTAAAACATATTGCCTACAGATGTGTACAAACCATCGATAAATGCTCAGTATGTGTGGAGGTTGAGATATATTAATTACGAAATATACGCTATGATCCGATATGTTGAGACTTCATGATGTTTTGCAATCAATAATATTATCAACTAAAATCTATTACCTAGTTAATTATCTCCCAAAAGCACATATTTGCAAGGTTTAGATAGGAACAACAACTTTCCTGTATTATTTGATAAATTTATTCACTATTTCGGAAAGATTCTTGCTATTCTGAACTCATGCACATCATTTCAAAAAAAGAATATCAGTCACCATGTCGGTGTTGTACCTTTCTCAAACGAAAGTATTTAGTATTATTCTCCCTGAAACATTCAGTCTGCAGAGTGCAAGATTAGAAATCACAGAGTGAAATGTGCGCTGAAACAGAAACTCTCACAGTTTACACTTAATGCTGCCACATTTTACCAGTTAATCATTTATTTTCTGTGGCTGACAGAAAAAAAGAGAAGGAAATTTTATACCACTTTGACTTTTTTATAATGCAAGTTTTTCACTTTATGACCATTATACTTGTTCATAGAATAGATGACGAATTGCATATATGTCATCATCACGTCCCAGCACATCCTATTCCAAATCTAGGGGTAACTCCAATATTTTATCTCCACAACTTGTCTCCAAAAAACTCCCTTAATATCTGCGTCTTTGTTCACTTGGTCCATCCGTCATTCCAATTACTCTCCTCCATCCTCATAACATGCCCCAGCGACTATAGTATTTTGCTTGTTAACATCTCTTCCGCCGGCCTCGGTAGCGTAGGGGCTAGAGCACTAGCTCCGCGTGCCGAAGGTCGCCGGTTCGAATCCGGCAGCGGGCATGGATGTTTAAGTGTTGTGTGTCTGTGTGAATGTTCTGTCCGTCCTGTGGCGTCTACACTTAGGAATCACAAACGTACTGGCGAACTAATTCACTTGAAGAGATGTCATAAATACAATGAGCTGGCTGAATGGCTTAGTTGCCGAAAGCCAAAAAATAAATTTAAAAAATCTCTTCCACTGCTTTAAATTTTAATCTCTCTCTCATGTTTCCATTTCTGATATCGTCTATCCTCATGACGTTCTCAGTTTCTCTCGGAGAACTCATGTCTGCCGCCTGTAAGCTACTAATATCTTTGTCGAAGTCCAGGTTTCCGAGCCACGGCTCTGTATTACCTGGTAACATACTTTACAGGGGAATGCTTGGCTTCCTTCCCAATGTTCCGCCTTTAGATTACATCCTTTGCTTGATTTTACAATTGTCCCCTCTTCCTTATTGTCTGCCCTATTTTTTCCTCCTTTTTTCCGTTGGTAATTACCTTGCTTCCCAAGTACAAAAACCATTCTACCCATTCAAATTTCTTGTCGACTCGTCACACTTCCTTTGATGGACCAGTGTTTCATCTATCTTCATTAGCTCAGCTTTTTCTACATTCATCCTACTCCCGTGTTTCGCTATTGCAGTATATCATTCCCATAATTCACTTTACAGATCCTGCCTGTCTCCTCCCATATAATTATATAATCAGCATACGCCATCACCTTTAACTGTGCTGGATATCTGCATCCCTGGACTTCTTCGATTAGTACATCTAATACCACATTAAACAACACAGATGACAATACACTTCCTTGTCTCACTTCTCTTTCCGTGTGATAGCATTCAGAGTTCCTAGTGTCTATTATCTCTGTGCATGAAATTCTCAAACTTCTCTTTTGTCTATTCCTTTTTCTTTTTTAAAAAAAAAGGTTTTATTACTTTACCATGGGCCTTTTTATGTTAATAAAAGCTATAATTGTGTTTTTGTCACATTTCTACCTTTTCTCTATGATTAGTCTGAGTAAAACATTGCGTAGGGTAAACCCGGGATAGATGGCCATGATTTTTTCAAAAGCCAGTTTCACAGCCTATTACACAAGAACAACCTGAAACTTTCCATAAATTGCCTTTTCAATTCATAAAAAGCAAAAGTTGACTTCGTTTATAAAGATATACCAAATTTCATACGAGCTAAATATTATTAAAAAATATGTAACACTTGGCCATCTCACCCTGATACTCGGGTTAGATGGCCAGACATGTAAGGGAGAGATGGCCATCGGTCAAAATACTTTAAAATCAAAGAGATAATTATTTTAAAACCTTTTATCACTTTAAACATGTTTTATAGACTTTCTTGATGAAAAAATATTTTATAAAGATATTAATTGCTGTTAAATTATAACTTAACCAAAACCTCATTTGCTCGTTGCTTTGAACCGACAGATGGCGTTCCTGGTGTTGCAGCTTTTCCCCAACAGTCTTGTAGTAGCTCGCCAAATTGTAATCTTCCGATCTGGGTGCCATTTTTCAACGACATTGTAAAAATGATGCTTTAAAGATTTGAAGACAGATCGGTCCAACGGTGGCAGATAATGGGTAGTATGGCTGGGGAGGCACATAAAAATGATATTATTAATCTCAGCAAACTTCAACATCTGTTCCGAGCTAGAGTGCGAACTTCCTTGGAATATTAAACTCCATGGAAGCTTTTATCACAGAATAACCATCATTGTTTTCTTAATTAATAGCATTTTTAAGTTCTTCTTCTTTCCATGATCCTCTGACAGAGCTGGCTTTCCGAATGTATTTATTTGGCATCTCTAAAAAATAACGATACCGTCAAAATTTAATACATAGCACGTTTATGGGATGGCCATCTATCCCGATACTGATGTGGCCGTCTCTCCCGATCGGCCGGGAGAGACGGCCATAGCGTGTCATCAAACATGGTGGACGCAAACTCAATCATAACCTATGTACCTTAATGCATTTAGACCAAAACAACTCTAAATCTAAAGTTTCCGTAGTTACTCACTTCCTAAGTTATGTTTAAATCAAAAGGTTGTGACATACCTTATAATTTCAAGGTATATTGAAAACTAAAATCATGAAAATTACTTACTTCCAGTTGAAATAAAGAGTCATGCGGAACAGCAACACACACTTACATTATTAACTAACTACCTACTGACCGGCAGCGCTGTACGTCGGATAGTCAAAAAATTACAGTCGTTGGCCATCTCTCCCGTATGGCCATCTAACCCGGATTTACCCTATATCGTTGATCTTCATGACATGAAACAATGCAGTTTCTCTCTGTTTTCTGTATTCTTTGATTTTATTTAGATTAATTATTCATTTATTTTCAGGTCGTGGCTCAGCAATGTAATACCCCTATAGATCTTGAATTTTAATTTACTTCCGTTTTGTGAATAGGTACTATAACTCCCATCCTCATATCCTCTCTTCTTTCCAGAATCTCCGTAACACTCTATCCAATCATTGCATTCCCAATGTGCCTGCTGTTTTTACTGTTTCTGCCGTCAATTCATCTATTCCTCACGATATCCCATTTCGTATATCTTTTACTGTCAATTCTAGTTCCAGCATTCCAAATTTTTCCCCTTTCTAAAGCTGTTGTTGCACTCCTTTTCTTTAGTAATTACTTTGGGTCTTCTCTGTTTCCCATCCATTCCATTGAACAGATCTTTGAAGAACACTTTCCTTGTTCTCAATTATTTTCCTCTTTCCATTGCAATTCACCTTAATTGTACAGTACTTTGGTCAGCTTATCTCTAGGTTTTGTTTTGTTTCTTACCACCCCTTACAGTATTTTCTTCTGTCATTTGAAGCTTATCTTTAATTTCTCTGTGAATTGCTCCTAAGATTTTACCTTTGCTATTTTTCTAATTCTTCTGAGCCCATTGCTAATTTTTCCGTTTAACTCGTTCTCTTCTGTTCTGCTTCGAAACCATTCTCTCCATGCTCTGTTCTTCATTTTTACAGCTTCTACAATTCGCTCATTCCACCAAGGTGTTTCCTTTTGAAAACCACTCTCTCCATGCTCTGTTCTTGCATTTTACAACTTATGCAATAAGCACATTCCACCAAGGTGCTTCCTTCTCCTTCCTCTTATTTGACGTTCATGTAAACGTCCATTTTGCTGCCTTTATTATTGTTGTTCCAAATCTTCACAATTCTTCTTCCTGCGTTCTTGTTTCATTCATCATTGGCAAATTGGCCTTCACCTCTTCCTGAAATTCTTCCTCTGTGCCCCTAACTGCCAGCTTTCAACATTAGATCCTTCGGATCCTTTTGATTGCTGCTTTACCCAGTCTGACTTTCTGACAGTCTGCTACAACCAACCGGTGAGCTCCTGCTAGATTCACACTTGGTATGACTTTTACATCTGTTCATTTTGGGCGAAGACATTTGCTGACGCTTCCAGCTGTATGGAACAATTGTTCCCCACTGTACTTCCCTCACACAGGCCGTCACCTACTCCACGCCGTTGCCAGTCTCCCACCGGGAGGAAGGGTTATACTTGGAGACACTGAATATGTGTATTTTGCATTAATAGTTAAAAAGCATCCAAAACTGTAAATGCATAATAAACGTAATTTTTTTTAATGATTATTGGTTGCTGGGTAATATCAATCATGTCTGTAAATGTTCCATACTTAATTTTTATGATTGATGTATTTGTGTTTCTATACCTCAAATTCCCTTGCTTAATTCAAGGCGCATCATTATAAGAAATTGACAATTTAGTCGTTAGTTAACACATTGCATAATCAGACTTTTCTGATTTTGCAGGAGTTAAGTTTGATTTTGTTATACCTTCAGGGTACTCTGAAGTTCATATCGATCCTGATAAGATATCGTTCAACGCTTGGGCCTGGCATTCTTTAAGTTGCGGGCTCGATCCTTGTTTCAGCCTTCGTCACTCTCTAGCAAAGTTACCGTCGAGGAGACAGTTCTGAATATTATGGCTTCTTCCTCGTTTTTGTGCGCCGAGTTAAATGGCCAAGTGATCCGTTGCACTGTAGCTCAGCTAACCACTGTTACAATACAAACTGATAGACGCTAACCTCCCTCATACACACGATATTGTCCACGGTAGAGCTGGGAAACGAAGCGAGTACAACCGGCCGAGTAATAGGAGGAAACGGAGAACGGCCACTACTGGAGATCTCCGGTACTACCGTCGGAGCTTGTGTGGTATGGTGTGTGTAGCGCGTCAAGTTGGGACGGTTGTCTTCATCCCTATACTGAGTTCTGCAAGCATGCTGTAAGTGAATAGGCCTGAGCAGGCTGTCGGCCCGGGTTGAGCTAGTTCCAGTTGATTACGTTTCGGCTTGTGACTTAGATAATTTAAATAACTGTAATAAATTAGAGCGACGGCTAAAATCGTTTATATTTTTTGGTTACTAATTGTACTGATTTGGTTTCTTGGATTTATTATCTGCAGAAATGCCACCTAAGCAAACACCTCATGCGTGAAAATATTTTTAACAGTACCAGATAATAACAAATCGGCTATGTTTAAAATTATCCGTTGAGTGTACTAGACTGGAGGAGGAATTGTAAGAGGGCCGAATGGTTTGACTGTTGATTGGCTATGATTGTGGGCGTCTAGTGGACTGACCCGAAGGATTTCTAACTATTCTCTTCATCTTCTCTCTTCTGCAATGATCAAATTTAACCTATCATCTTGATACTTCTTCATTCTTCTTGTCTTGAATTCTATCTAAAGTTAATATTAAGTCAGGCTGACACCATCCGTATTTCCGGTACGGAGCCGGTGGTTATAATAATTAGCAGCTTGCAAGATAATAGCAGGTGCAAGTGGAAAGGGCAACTAATTTCAGCAATGGAAGGAAGACATCCAACTGGCAAAATCTTGTTTAATAGATGACTAACAGTTGCATAGTACAGGCAGTACGTGATTGCTACAAGGACGAGTTCCAAGCTAGCAAGTTAACATAATGCTAAGTTGGATAGAATTTAAACTGGATAGAATCTATCAGTCTCTGGCTGGTAAAGACATACTGGCATGTAAAGCTAACTGGTGGGAGCAGCTAAAGATGTTAGTTAACCCATGACTGTCGCTATCCTCAGAGCGAGTCCTCGTCACGAAGCTCTGAGGAAGACTTCTATTGACGTCAGTGATCGGCGTTTAGTACTAAGCATATCAGCGCTTTGATGAACAAACAACCTCTGCCGACACTGCAAAACGTGCCTACCAAGTTGTATAACTTCGTGTCTCCTGGTCTGAATATTCACCAAAATTCCAATATTTCCAATAATAATATTAAAGTCAATTCCGACATTGACAGAATCTCAAATTTTTTTTACCACCTTAAACGGAAATAGAAGGTTCTTTTAAAACAATGGTCCCCAAACTTATTATGCCCGTGGACCCCTTTTTATAGCTGCAACCTGACCAGACCCCTAAGTGAAATAACAAACTTAAGTTTGATGTTATGAAAGGTAAATGGTGACGTAAAAATAAAATATTTATGAAAAATTTTAGTATCTAAAGTAGTACTTATCGAAAATATATCTTTCGATGTAAAGTAGAAAAATATACATTATTTTTTCAATCAGATGATAGGAAATTATTTATGTAACATTTGTAAGTCTCCATGAGCACTAATTTCTCGTCATCTTTTATTTTTTGTAACGAGGCTCATAAATGAACTAAATCGACATTCTACTAAATAGGAAGATGGAAAAACTATCAATAGTTTCTGTACAGTTACGCATAACATAGGATATAACATGGGTATCTGCTTTTGTAACCAGAATTTGTGATATCCTTGTTCAAACATTGGTTTCAGCTCCTCAGTTGTGAAAAATTCGATTAATTGCTCTTTATTAGTATCGATTCATCTGTAAACTTTTTAGATATACTTGCAAAAGGGTCCACCATCCAACTGAGGATAACCATGTGAAGAATGTCTTATATACTTGCAAAAGGGTCCAACACCAAATCGCGGATAATCAAGTGACGAATATTTTAAAATCAATAAGAAAATTATTTCAACAATTCTACAAGAATATTAGGACACCACAAAATACCTCTGACATCCGATAAAAATTTGCTTAGGAAGCAGGTACTGTTTTAAAAGATTTATTTAAATTACATAATCCTTTTAAAATATTAAACCGAAGCATTCTTAACAATTACGCGTACACCACATATGATCTAGCATCTCTTACATAATTGAGATCATTTAAGAAACTATCGCTAATTATACCGCCGCTAAGTTTACATTAAGAATTTCACCGACTAAAATGTAGCGAGTAATTCCTCCCGAGAAAACTGGGCCGGTTGCAGCAGTAGTCCACGGCAATTGACCCTGGCTGGAATAGGACAGAGCTACAGCACTGCGATCACACAGTGGCTCGTAAAAATCCAGTACCTATATTTTAAATGAAATTATATATTACATTCAGTGAAACCAACGTTTCCATCTTAGCACCGCACAAACGTGTAATATTACTGATATGAAAAATGATAGCTGGCAAAATAATTAAGTCATTGTATCACAAACCAGATAATTTTAATTATTTTTAATCCAATTCTGCTAACGTGACCAATTCAGCTAAAGTTATTCATACGTCATATTCTGTTTTTTTTATAGTACTATCAGCCGCCCAGTTCCGACTTTCCAGCCGCAAAATGTCAGAATTCAGGCCGCCTACGCCGCCCCTTCCATCGTCATCTGGTATTCTGGGAAGACGTAAGTATTTTCATCTGACTATGAACCATGTAAGCTGTGTAAACTGCTTGTCCGAAATAAGCAGTATTTATGGCAGAAATTAAAAACCATATTTTTAAAAAAACAAAACAACAACAACAACAACAACAACACGCCCTTATATTGCTTTAGGATTATTACTTTTCGGTTTTTGAAACCACCCTGCGTAATGGAATTAAAATCATTAACTACATCCCTTGTACCCCCATTCTAAGACTTCTGTACGATGCCAGATATCTGCGCCTTTGCAGAAATTATTACAGAAAAAATCCCATAAAAATGAAATTAAATTCTTAATTTTGAAAACAAACATCATTTTGTTTAGACAAATCAAACTGGGCCTGTAGAAAAGATTAGATTTTGGGGATTAAGTGAGGGTAGTGTATTGCCTGCTTACAGCTTATAACCAACACAACATAGTTACTCATTTCGCATACTGATGTCAATTCTTCAGTTCCTCCAATGGTAAGTAGTAAGACCTGGTAGTAGGTAAAAAATGCTTAGCGTCAGCAAAGGAATACGACTGCGAAAAAACTCCAGATTTGACGATGCCAGTGATGATTAAAAAAACTTATCAAACGCAGCCAAACCCTAAAGTTGAGGAATGGTGATGTAGTATTAAAACGTATTGTCCACAGATGTGTACAAACCATCGATAAATGCTGAGTATGTGTGGAGGTTATCAGTTACGAAATGTTCGCTATGATCCCATATGTTAAGACTTCATTTTGTTTTCCAATCAATAATATTATCAACTAAAAACTATTATCTATTTAATTATCTCCCAAAAGTACATATTTGCAGCGTTAGACAGGATCACCAATTTTCCTCTGTTATTTGATAAATTTATGCACGATTTCGGAAGAATCTTGCTAATTAAACTAATACACATCATATCGAAAAAAGAATATCAGTCACCATTACAGCGACTGTGAATAACTTTCTCACCTATCTTTCTCACACGAAAGTATGTTGTATTATTCTCCCTGTATTATTCAGTCTGCAGAGTGCAAGATTAGAAATCACTCACAGAGTGAAATGTGCGTTGAAGCAGAAACTCACAGTTTACATTTAATGCTGCTACGTTTTACCTGTTAACAAATTATTTTCTGTTGCTGATACAAAAAATTGCAGGAAATTTTATTCTTCTTTGCACTCTTTACAATGCAAATTTATCTCTTTACGACTATTATACTTGTTCCTAGAATAGATGATGTATGGAGTACATGTCATCATCACGTCCAGCACATCATCTTCCAAATCTGTGGGTAACTCCAATATTTTACCTCCACAACGTGACTCCAAACAACTCCCATAGTCTCTGCGTCTTTCTTCACTTGGCCCAGCCATCTTGCCCGAGGTCTTCCAATTTGTCTCCTTCCCTTCCCGATGTTCAGGATTGCTAGCGTTGGCATTCGCTCCTCCTCCATCTACATAACATGCCCCAGCGACTACAGTTTTTTCGTTACTAACCTCTCTTCTAAAGCTTTAAAATGTAGTATCTTCTTAATGTTTCCATTTTTTATTTTATCTTTCTCATTAAGTTCTCTGATTCCCCAGAAATCTCATCCCTGCCGCCTGTAATCTACTAATATCTTTGTCCAGGTCCAGGTTTCAGAGCCACAGATCAGTATTGCCTGGTAATATACCTTACAGGGGAAATTTTGATTTCGTTCCTCATGGTCCGCCTCCGGATTATATCCTATGTTTGATGTTTCCATTATCCACACGACGCTAACCCCCGTCAGTACTGGAGATCTCCGGTACTACCGTCGGAGCTTGTGTGGTATGGTGGGGGAAAGTGGAGGTTCGGAGGACGATTGTATTCATCCCTATACTGAGTTCTGCAAGCATGCTGTAAGTGAATAGGCTTGAGCTGTCCGTCGGCCCGGGTTGAGCTAGCTCTAGTTGATTACGTTTCGGATTGTGATTTAGATAATTTTAATAACTGTAATAAATTAGAGCGATGTCTAAAATCGATTATATTTTTATTATTTTTTGGTTGCTAACTGTACGGATTTGGTTTCTTTACTTTCTTATCTGTAGAAATGCCACCTAAGCAAGCACCTGATGCGTGAAAATAGTTGTAACAGTACCAGATAATAACAAGTAGGCTGGGTGTAAAATTATCCGTTGAGTTTACTCGACTGTGGGAGGAACACCTTAAATAGAAGGTTATTTTAAACCAGTGATCCCCAAACTTATTATAACTAAAACCTGACCTGAACCCCTAGATGAAATAACAAATTTAAGTTTGATGTTTTGAATGGTAAATGGTGAAGTAAAAATAAAATATGTATAAAATATTTTATTGTTAACGTAGTACTTATCGGAAATATATCTTTAGATTTAAAATACAAAAATATTAATTATTTTTTCAATGATATGATAAGAAATTATTTATGTGAAATTCGTAAGTCTCAATGATCACTAATTTCTTGTCATCTTTAATTTCTCGTAACGAGGCTCATAAACGAACTAAATCGACGTTCTACTAAATAGGAATAGGAAAAAACAATCAACAATCTCTGTACAGTTACGCATAATGTAGGATATAAAATTTGTTTTTTTGTTTTTGTTACCAGAATTTGTGGTATCCTTGTTCAAACAAGCTCCTCAGTTGTGGATATTTCTACAGCTATATCTATACTCTACAATTCAAAAATATTGTGGGTGGCAGAAGGTGGTAAGCACCAATACTAATTCTGTGCATTAAAATCCCGAACAGAACGAGGAAAGAAAGAATACATCAAAGTATTAGTACGGCATCTTATTTCTCTAATCTTATCCCTCCTGTCCTTGCGATCTAAATAGGTTGGCGGAAGAAGTATTTCATTGGTCTGGTAAATTAAAGATTTACGCATATTCTTCAACAAATTCAAACGAAAACAACATCGTCTGTCCGCTAAACAATCCCAGCCCAACGCATGTATCAAACTCTGTGACACTTTCGTAAGGACCGTAACTAACGGTCACGAATCGAGTGGCTCTCCTCTGTACTTTCTTTAACGTGTCAATCAATCCATTGCGATACGGATACCAAACTCCACATCAGTAATCCAAATGCGAACGCACTAGTGTTTTGTACGCTATTTACTTTGTATGAGCGTTACAACTTCTCAAAATACGACCTATGTATCGTAGTTTAGAATTAGCTTTGCCTACAACGGAATTTATGTGCAAGTCCCATTTCATGTTGCTTTGTACTGTTACTCCTAGATACTTCAGGGAATCCACCGTGTTAACAACTGAACTTTTTACTCGTGAGCAAACGGGGTCTTTTTATTACTTATTTGCATTGCCTTGCACTTTTGCAAGTGACAGTGTAAGCTGCCATTTATGGCACCATTCAGAAATAACATCCAGATTGCACTGAATTTTTAGGCAATCGTCAGAGCACCTTACTTCCATATGCATAAATGCATCATCACCAAACAATCGGATCCTGCAATTAACGTTGTCACCGAGATCGTTTATAAAAATTAGGAAAAGAAGTGGTCCTATAACACTTCCTTGAGGAACGCCCGAAGTAACATCTAGCTTAGAAGAGGCTTCCCCGTCAACGACGACATAATGTGACCGACCAGTTAGAAAATCTGATTCAATATACCGTATCCTCGAATCTTCACTAAAAGTTGGTTGTGTGGTACAGAGTCAAAAGCTTTCTGAAAATCCAAGAAAATTGCATCAACTTGTAAAGCTGCATCGATAATTTTCATTACCTCATGCGAAAATAGGGCCAGTTGCGTTTCACACGATCTGTTCTTCTAAAATTATTGTTGGTTTGCTGTAAGTAACTCGTTTTCATCTAGAAACTTCATAACGTTAGAGCATATGACATGCTCCAGAGTTCTACTGCAAACAGATGTTAGAGATATGGGTCGATAATTCCTAGGATCTCTCCGATCTCAATTCTTGAAAACAGGATACACCTGTGCTATTTACCAATCAGAAGGGACTTTTCTTTCTTCTAAAGGTTTACGAAATATATCTGACAGAAATGGTTCTATTTCTTCCGCGTATTCCGAACATACTCTTACTGTTATACCATCGGAACCCAGCGTTTTCCCCCACTTCAGGAGCTATAATTGCTTTATATTACCTAAACTATCAATTTATACTGGATCCATCTCAAATTCTACACGTCGTGGAAAAGCGGGAATGTTTTCTATGTTTTCGTCATTTAAAGAATTTTTAAATTCGGTATTAAATACGGTAGCCTTGTCGCGGCTGTTATCAACATCCCGACCGTCTTGTAGTAGAACTGGTATATTGTTGTCACTACCACTAACTTTTACATACGACTAAAATTTCTTTGGGTTTTCGTTGAGGCTCTTGGAATGTGAATTGCAACGAAAGTCATTAAAGGCTTTGCGCATCGCATTCGTGGTCTCACCTAGGTTTTCTAAATCACTCCTATACATCGTCCTTCTTGAGCGTGCATGTATCTTCCTTTGCTTTTTAAGAAACCTTTTAACTTCACGTGTATACCACGGAGGATCGTTCCATTCCGTGATTGTCATTTTCGGTATATGTAAGTCCATACCTTTTCCTGTCTATACGTATTAAACGAAGCCACTTCAACAGAGCTTCTTGCTTCTATAAAGGTAAGGTAATTATCCCTCAAAAACGTTCTTAAACACTCCTTTGGAGCAGTTTCGAACCTGTAAACGATTCTTTCTTTTTGCGCGGGGCTGTTAATTTTACTGTATCAATTACAGCTTTTAAGATCACTTATTCCCGTGGTGAAAGAAATGTCCGTGAATTATTCAGGCCTATTTGTAACGAGAATATCTAAAATGTTTTCGTTAACGTTGTGGCACCTCTTTGGTTCAGTGACGAGCTGCTCAAGACGAAGATCTGAGAAAAGGTCAAGAATAATTTCACAGGATATTTTATCCCTGCCACCAATAACGTGGACGTAATTAGTCCAGTCGATATACAAAAAGTTGAAGTCACCTCCTAGTATTATTGCATGATCCGGAAATTGATGAGTGATATTGCTCACATTATTCCTTCCGAAATAGTTACATCTGCATCTGGTGGACAATAGAAAGACCCTATTACAAGTTTTTTCCTAGCTACATTTAATCTAATCCATAGGATTCCAAAGACCGTATCGATATCTATTTCGTTACACGACAGGTGTTTACTAACAGCTATAAATACACCTCCTCCATTAGAATGCATCATATCCTTAAGGAAAACGTTCTCTTTTTTTTGCTGTCAGCAGTCTTTCGACTGGCTTGATGCAATCCTGCATCTCTTCTTATCTTGTGTCAACCCCGTCATCTCTACATATCCCTTACAACCCACGTCCTCAATTATCTGCTAATATATTCTAACCTCTGTCTTCCTCTACAGTTCTTACCTTCGACTGTTCCCTCCACTAACAAATTAACCAATTCCGCATGTCTCAAAATATGACCTACCTGCCTGGCTCTTCTTTCTGTATGCTTCATCCACAAACTTCTTTCCTCACCGTTCATTGCTTACTTTGTCTATCTACTTAATTTTCAGCCTTCTTCTGTAGCACCACATTTCAAATCTTCAATTTTACTTCTTTCCGGTATTCCTAAAGTCCGTGTTTCACTACCATAAAGTGCTGTGCTCCACACATAGAGTTGAAAAAACTTTTTTCTAATTCCTAGATCAATATTTGAAACTGAACGATTTCTCATTTTCATGAAAGCTCTTTTTGCAAGTGATATTCTACTTTTAACACCATTCCTGCTTTGGCCATCGGTTGTAATTTTGCTCCCCAAGTAACGGAATTCACTTACGTCTCTAATTGCATCCGATCCTATTTTTATATTTAATCTACTAGAATTGGTATCATTTCTGCTATATTTCATCACTTTAGTCTTGCTTTGATTTGTGTTCATTCCAAGCTCTTCCTTCAGTATTTTGTTCATGCCATTCAGTAATTTCTCAATATCCTGAGCCCTTTCTGCTAACAAAACAATGTCATCAGCAAATCGTAGCATACTGATTTTTTCATCCAGAACAGTTATGCCACTTGGTAATTCTTCTTTTACTTTCTTTATTGCTTCCTCTACATACAAGTTGAATATTAACGGGGATCGAATACAACCTTGTCTCACACCCTATTTAACTGATGATTCTCTCTCATGATTCTCTACATTTATCGCAGCCACTTGATTCTTATATAGTTTATAAAGTATTCTTCTATCTCGATATTTTAGACCTGACTTCTTTAAAATTTTGAACATCTTGTCCCACCTAACATTATCAAATGCTTTTTCTAAACCAACAAATGCCATAAAAGTATCTTTTTTTTTTTCTTGTTCTGCCCTTCAAGTATTAACCTTAAAGCCAGAATTGCTTCCCTTGTACCGCGATTATTCCTAAACCCAAACTGATCTTCACCTACTATGTCTTCTACTACCCTTTCCAATCTTCTGTATATTATTCCGGTCAATAATTTTGAATCATGTGATGTTAGACTAATTGTGTGATAATTCTCACGTTTGTCGGCTTGTGCTTTCTTCGGAAGTGGTAAGATGATATTTTTATTCAAATCAGTTGGAATTTCTCCTGTTTCATAACTTTTTGATATCAGCTTGAATAATCTTTTGATTCCTTCTTCTCCTAGGGATTTAAGAAGTTCTGCAGGGATCTCATCAATTCCAACTGCCTTATTTGCTTTCAAGTCATTCAGAGCTTTATTAAATTCTGTCCTCAAAACAGAATCTCCTAAGTCATCAATGATGACATTACCTTTTTTTACATTACGCTATTGTTCATGTCGTCCCCATCATACAGTTTCTCAATGTATTTCTTCCAACGGTTGGCTCTATGGTCTGAGCTTAAAAGAGGTTTCCCATCGGCAGCTTTAATGTTCACACCTCTTTTCTTCGTTTCTTTAAAATTCTGTTTGATCTTCCTATATGCAACAACTACTTTACCTACGACCATTTCCTTTTCTACTTCTTCACACTTTTCTTCTACCCATTTTTCTTTTGCTTATTTGCATTTCCTGTTTATTTGATTTCTAAATTGCCTGTATATGCTCTGTTCCTGCTTCATACTGAGCATTTCTGTACTTTCTCCTTTGAGCCATCGATTCCAAAATTTCTTCTGAGATCCAAAGTTTTCGGGCAGCTTGTTTCCTAAAGCCTAATGTTTCTTTACCAGCTTTCATTATTTGGGTCTTTAATGCATTCCATTCGTCCTCGGTTGAGCTCCTTTCAGAGTTACTTCTTAGACTTAAATATACTATTTCTTCAAATTTTTCTCTGGTACTATATTGTTTCAGTTTATTCACTTCCAGTCTGTTCTGCTTATCTTGATTCCTTATTCGCTTGAATTTCAGACTGCACTTCATTAGTATCAATTTATTTTCAGAGTCTATGTCTGCTCCTGTGTACGCTTTACATTCTAGAACTTGATTTCTGAATCTCTGTTTGACCATGATATAATCTAGCTGACATGTGCCTGTATCCCCAGGACGTTTCCAGGTGTATTTCCTTCTTGCATGGTTCTTAAACAGTGTGTTTGCCACTACTAGCTTATATCTTCAGACAATTCTAACAACCTGCTTCCCCGCTCATTTCTTTCTCCTAGAACGAAACTTCCTACAGTATTCCCCTCTTTTCCTTCTCCCACTATCGCATTCCAGTCAACCATGATTATTAGATTTTCCTCCCCCTTCACATATTGGATTAATTCTTCAATTTCGGTGTTTATTTTCTATATTTCTTCGTCATCTTCCTGTGACGTTGGAATATAGACTTGTACTAATGTGGTTGGGGTGGGATTAGTTTCTAACCTCATCAAAATAATCCTATCACTAAACTGTTCATAATAACTCACCCGTTTCCCTACTCTCTTATTCATTACAAATCCTACACCAGTGACTCCATTGACAGCTTGTGTGCTAATTATCCTGTGTTCTCCAGACCAGAAATACTCTGCGTCCTTCCATTTAATCTCGCTAATCCCAACAACATCTAACTTAAGTTGTTCCGCCTCCGTTTTTAGGTTTTCTAACCTACCTGCCGTATTCCGACTTCTAACATTCCACGCTCCGACTCGTAGAATGTTTCTATTCATTCTGATGACTCCTCTCTGAGCAGTCCCCACCCGGAGATCCGATTGGGGGACTATTTTACCTACGGAATATTTTAACCAGGAAGAAGCCATCATGATATATGTAATTTGAGAGTATTGCATGTCGTTGGGATACCCTTCGGGTCTTTAATGCAGTGGTATCCCGTTTCCTTCTGCATCCCCATGCCGTTGATCATTTCTGACTCATCCTCCTTTGGTGGCCGTTTCCAACCCCAAGGGCAAGAGGGTGCCCTGGACCATTCCCTGCTCTTCCGCCCTCCTTTCGGAGGCCGTTGGCAAGCAGTGGGTGACTTCTTATACCGGGAATCACTCAGTCGCCAGAGCATCGTCCGTGCAAACAGGGTGCACCACGTGAAGGAGAGGTTGACATTTGGTTGGAAAAGGCTAGTATATAGTCTCTCCCGGAAAACTTTCAAGCTATTGTTAAAAATTTCTGCTGAACTTATATCCGGCTTCAACCAGCTTTCAGTACTTAATACAATATCTGTTTCCGTGCTACTAATAACGGTTTCAAGCTCAGGCTGCTTGTTACAAACACTTCTACAATTAATCACGAGTACTTTTAAGGGTTGAGCTTGATTTACGGTACTTCTAATTTACCAAAATTTCTTTGGGTTTTCGTTGATACTCTTCGAAAGTGAGTTGCATCTAAAGTCATTAAAGGCCTCGCGCATTGCATTCTTAACATGTTCTCTTGGCTCAGCTAACTTTTCTAAATCACTCCTATACATCGTCCTCCTTGAACATGCATGTATCTTTCTTTGCTTTTTAAGTAACCAGTACCTGTATGACGGCAAAGGTGGAGTGATCGATTCACCGCGCTCCAACATTTTCCAACTGACAAATACACACTTTATCAGTCATCTTACCCATAGTGTGATCTACTATTGCACATAGCGTAAACATTCAATACAGGGCTAGTCAAAATGATTGCAGTGATTTCAGGATTTTTTTTTTTTTTTTTTTTTTTTTTTTTTTTTTTTTTTTTTTTTTTTTTTTTTTTTTTTTTTTTTTTTTTTTTTTGGCTGTCCTATTATTGGTACGATGATGGGGTTTGCTGTTATAAGACAAGTGGCTCTCCAAGTTTGGATTGAACTAAATGCAAGCTTTCCGCGGTGGCCGCTAGAGCGCTAGAGAGCAAGATGGCTGAAAGTGAGAAAGAATACGTTGTTCTCGAATTTCATTCGACTCAGTCTGTGGTAACTGTTCAGCGACACTTTAGAACAAAGTTCGACAAGGATCCCCCGCACGCTAAAACCATTCGGCGTTGGTATCCACAGTTTAAAGCCACGGGGTGCCTTTGTAAAGGTAAAACAACGGGTCGCCCTCCTGTGTCTGAAGAATCCGTTGAACGTGTGCTCGTCAGCTGATGTCATGGCCTCCTCGTTCCCCTGACCTAACCCCCTGCAACTTTTTTGTCTGGGGTTTCGTAAAAGACACAGTGTTCGTACCACCAGCACCAGTTGATCTGCCAGACCTGCAGTTTCACATCATCAATGCATTTGCTCTCATTGACAGAGACATGCTGTATCGGGTATGGGAAGAACTTGATTATAGACTTGATGCGTGCAGAGTCACTAAAAGTACACATATTGAGCATCTGCAGACACCTAAAAAAACTTTCACAGTTTGTTTATATATAGTGTAACCATGTAAGTATATGTCAAAAAATAAATCAGTAGTAATTTGTCACTGCAATCATTTTGACTAGCCCTGTATACTGTAGAATCTTTACCTACGTAATTTCCTTTTTCATTTACAGTGTCTATTATGATATGCCAGCTGCTTCCAATTCAATTTCTCTACTGTGCATATTCCAGATTGTCTTAAGGCATTTAGAATAGTAGACAGAAAAACCACACAGGAATATCATTGATTAAAAACTGGCAGCCCCCTGGGCGGACTCGAACCAGTGACCCTAAGAACACGACACCGTCAAAAGTTCGTAGCTACCGTGGTATTTTTAATTTTAAATGAAACTATACATTACGTAACTGGAAACCATCGTTTCCTTCTTGAACGTGTAACGATCTGACCTCATTAGCTAAATGAAAAGTAATTAATCTAATTATTTTATTAATTTTTATCATGAACTTTAGTGAATATTTTGTATGAGAAATTATCAGTGTTTTATTAAAATTAATGATAAGACATTTTTATATAACAGCAATTAATTAAAATCAGTCAACTGTCCTTCTGCGGGCACCAGGGTATTTTAGATAAAATACACAAAATTACACAGTGAAATATTCAATATTTTAAGTGTTCACTTGTCAAATGATTGTTTGCTCCGGGCAATGAGGGTTCTTATCTGCAAGGTCGTAGCTGGGCAATGCTATGAACTTGCACTTGTAGCTGGCACAATGTCCTTCATATGGCGATATATAATTACCGAATTTGATGTCGGCCACACACACTGGATGAAGTTTTCTGCTCTGCTACGGACCAGTGTGGCACAGTTCCTCAGGACGAACTTTGCCTGAGCACATCTGCTCAAACAAAGTGGCTGATGTCCCGTTCCAGGCAGCACAGTTCCATTAACGCACAGACAGTACACATCGACCGATCGTGCTTGCCGGCCGGCACCGAATGTTCTTCCGTGTCACATGAAAAAAAAAAAAAAATTCGCATATCACCCGGTTTGTCTACCTGGCACGCACAAATCTCCCCTCCATTAGGCCCACTCTGTTCTCCCCTCGCTAATTCTAGGAACCAGCATGCTGGCATTCCTCAGATCTGCCGCTCCACACCTTTGCACAGCGCCCAAATGGCCACTAAAATATTCCACATTTTATTAATAAATCTAACGTTTATGAATGTAACGAGCGGTACAAGACGCGTTCGTTACAAACGCCGTACAAACATGTAATATTATTTATATGAAAAATGATTGGCAGTTGCCAAAATAATCAAGTTAGGGATTTACAAATCCCATGATTTAAATTTTTTCAAGTCTTACTCTGCTTACGATGGCCATTTCAGAAATGTGAATATTCGTTGTGCTATTCACAGTCATAATCTGCTTTTTCCTATTTTTATAGCACTGTCAGGCGCCCAGTCCCGACTTTCCAGCCGCAAGATGTCAGAAGTGAGGCCGCCTACGCCGCCCCTTCCATCGTCATCTGGTATTCCGGGAAGACGTAAGTATCGTCATCTGACTATGAACCATGTAAGCTGTGTAAATTGCCTGTCCGAAATAAGCAGTATTTATGGCAGACATTAGAAACCGTAGATTTTCTTCTTTTTTTCTTTTAAACCTCTTCAGTCCCGAGCTCATAATAAAAGTGCAAGAGAACTACTATTGTGTTATTTACTTTGTGTTAATGCTAGTTAACAATGAATGACCATAATTTTTTTGGAAACAATAATTAATTTTTTATTGATGGTATATATATGATACCTCGGGAGTCAAGCAGGAAAATTATACACACAACTTTACTGCTTCATGTTACTTTATTTCATGGAATAAATATATTATTTCGACGAGCCATGTTGTACAGCTGCAGGATCCCAAGTTTCCAATCAGGGCTACCAAAAGCAGAAGATCGAACATATGAGCTGTGAGAAGCGCGATGTATATTGTAGATGATACGATAGGCCAGAAAAGGTTCAGCTGTGCAGTGACCCAAGAAAAAAATAATTCCTGGAGGTATCATATATGATACCTCGGGACTGAAGAGGTTAAAAAAAATGCCCTTATTTTGCTTTAAGGTTATTACTTTTCGGTTTTTGAAACCACCCTGCGTAATGGAATTAAAATCATTAACTACATGCCTTGTAACTCCATTCTACGACTTGTGTACTGTTCCAGATATCTGCGCCTTTGATGAAATTATACATATAAAAAAAATTGCATAAAACTGAAAATAGAGTCTTGATTTTGAAAACAAACCATCTTTTGTTTAGAAAAATCAAATTGCACATGTAGAAAGGATTTGAACTTGTGAATTTAGTGAGAGTAGTGTACATACACGCCAGGTGGACACTGGACCGGAGAGGTACAACAGGACCGGGTAGGGGCCCAGATACCGCGCACGTCTGTCATGACTGCCATTTTTAGACGGTTTCCGCTGCTATCAAGGTGAATGCCACGATCTTCTCCAATCACCTCCTCGTAAACTACAGTACAAATTTCTCGAAAAAAAATATACAGCTTATCACCCATACAACATAGTTACATATTTCGCATATTGATGTCAGTACTTCAGTTCCTCCAAAACTCCATATTCGACGATGCCAATGATGAATAAAACTCATCAAAAGCAGCCAAACCTAAATGTTGAGAAAATGTGATGTAGAATTAAAACGTATAGCCTACAGATGTGTACAAACCATTGATAAATGCTCAACATGTGTGGAGGTTGAGCTATATCAGTTACGAAATATTCGCTATGATCCTAGATGAGAGTTATTTTCCGTTCAACAATATTATCACTAAAAACTATTATCTAGTTAAGTATTTCCCAAAGGATATAATTTGCGGGTTTAGACAGGAACACCAATTTTCCTGTATTATTTGATAAATTTATAGACGATTTTGGAAGATTCTTGCTAATCTGAACTCTTGTACATAATTTCAAATCAAAGAATATCAGGCACCATGTTGATGACTGTCACCTTACCTTCGTCACACGAAAGTATATATTATTATTTTGCCTGTATCATTCAGTCTGCAGAGTGCAAGATTGTAAATCACTCACAGAGTGAAATGTGAGGTGAAGCAGAAAGACTCACAGTTTACACTTAATGCTGCCCCGTTTTAGCTGTCAATAATTTATTTTCTATGTCTCAAAAAAAAAAAAAAATAGGAATAATAATAATAAGAGCGCAGGAACATTTATTCCTTAACATTATCCATAATAAATGGATTTATGAAAGTCTGTAACTGTTTCAATTGACGGGTAAGCAAATAACTATACTGCAACACAGTTACTTTGGCTGATGTTTCAATTTACGCTGTGCGTGACGCGTTTCGAGAAGTAATTCTCATTTTCTAATGCATTATTATTACATTTTTCGATGTGAGAAGTGCTTGTGTCAGTTTCTGCTGGACGTTACTAAGGCTTTCGGTGTGTTTCCTGGAAATGAAATTGTGCAGTGACGTACTATATAAAGATTTTGCAACTAAGTATATGTGGAATAATCTAATCAACCTTACGTTTTTGAAGGTTTCTTAAAACACGGCACCACAGAAACTCCCACATACACATCCTCATTACATTAAATGTAGGTACTAGGCAATATACAATGTTTGACTCCCATTCTCCAGTCCTGTGGTATTTTCTTTTCTTTCCACAATCTCCGTAACACTCTATACAACCATTTCATTCCCATTGCACCAGCTGGTTTTACTATTCTTCAAGATATTTCATTTGGTATTTCTTTTACTGCCATTTCTAGCTCCAGCATTTCAAATTCTTTCCGTTTCTGAAGTTTTTATTCCTCTAATTTTCTTTCGTAATTTCTTTGATTCTTCCCTGGTTTTCATCCGTTCCATCGAACAGGTCTTTCCATGTTCTTAGTACTTTTCCTCTTTCCATTGCACTTCACCTCACTTGTACAATTCTTTGATCTGCTTTTCTCTAGGTTTTGTTTTGCTTCTTACGACCCCATGCACTATTTTTTATTCCCTTTGTAGCTTGTGTTCAATTAGTCTGTGTAATCCTCCAAATATTTTACCTTTGACATTATTAGTATTATTTTTTTTCTTAGGCTTTTTATAATTTTTTTCCATCGAGCACTATTCTCCTCTTTTCTGTCTTGAAACCACTATCTCCATCCCCCTTTAATCCTTTTTTCAGCTTCTACCGTAAGCTCATTCCACCAAGGTATTTGAGTCTCCTTCCTCTTATCTGACGTTCTTCCACACTTCCTTTCTGTTTCACCGAGCAGGGCGGTGTAACGGTTAGCGTTCTCGCCTCGCATTCGGGAGGACGGCGGTTCGAATCCCCGTCCGGGCATCCAGATTTGGGTTTTCCATGGTTTCCCCAAATCACTCCAGGCAAATGCCGGGATGCTTCCTTCAAAAGGCCATGGCCGAATTCCTTCCCATTCCTTGCCCCCATCCTTGCCCCCCATCCTTTCCCGTCTCTAAAGACCTCGATGTTAAAAAGAGACGTAAAGCAGTTACAAAAAAAAAACTTTCTGTTTCCTTTACTATTGTTGTTTTACTCTTCTTCAGGCGCCCAGTCCCGGGGCTCCACCCGCCAGATGTCTGAACCGAGGCCGGCTACGCCACCCGGTCCCTCCTCGCCTGGCAAACAAGGCAAACAGGGCAAATGTAAGTATCGTCCTCTAACAATGAACCATGCAAGATGTACAGGGCTAGTCAAAATAATTATAGCGATTTCACGATTTTTCTTTTGGCTGTCCTATTATGGGTACGATGATGGGGTTTACTGTTATAAGACAAGTGGCTCTCCAAGTTTCGATTGCACTAAATGCAAGCTTCCCGCGGTGCCCGCTAGAGCGCTAGAGAGCAAGATGTCTGAAAGTGAGAAAGTGTACGTTGTTCTCGAATTTCATTCTACTCAGTCTGTGTTAACTGTTCAGCGATACTTTAGAACAAAGTTCGGCAAGGATCCCTCGCATGCTAACACTATTCGGCGCTGGTATTAACAGTTTAAAGCCACGGGATGACTTTGTAAAGGTAAAACAACGGGTCGCCCTCCTGTGTCTGAAGAAACCGTTGAACGTGTGCGTGCCAGTTACGTTCGTAGCCTACTGAACTCTACTCCTCGAGCGAGCAGGGAATTAGGTATTCCACAGAAGACCGTTTGGAGAATCCTACGGAAGCGACTGTGTATGAAGCCTTACAGGTTACAGTTCCTACAAGCACTGTCGCACAATGATGAAGTGCGTCGTTTTATATTCTGTGCCCAATGTCGAGATCAAGACGAAATATTCGTGTTTAGTGATGAGGCCACCTTCCATGTGAGTGGAAAAGTAAACAGGCACAATGTGCGAATTTGGGCACTGAAAACCCCTATGCTTATGTGCAGCACGTTCGTGACTATCCCAAAGTGAACGTGTTTTCCACGATCTAACGAAAGAAACTTTATGGGCCTTTTTCCTTTAATCAGGTGACGGTCACAGGGAAAATATATCGACAAATGTTACAGAATTGGCTCATGCCACTTCCGGAAGCTGACAGTGAAGATTTCATTTTCCAACAGGACGGTGCTCCACCCCATTTTCCATAATTTCCTAAACACCGGGATTCCAAACAGATGAATTGATCGTGTTGGGGATGCTGATCGTCAGCTGATGTCATGGCCTCCTCGTTCCCCTGACCTAAACCACTGCGACTTCTTTGTTTGGGGTTTCGTAAAAGACACAGTGTTCTTGCCACCAGTACCAGTTGATCTGCCAGACCTGCGGGTTCGCATCACCAATGTATTTTCTCTCATTGACAGAGACATGCTGCATCGGTTATGGGAAGAACTCGATTATAGACTTGATGTGTGCAGAGTCATTAAAGGTGCACATATTGAGCATTTTTAGAAACTCAAAAAAACTTTCACAGCTTGTTTATATACCTGTGTAATCTTGTAAGTATATGTCAAATAATAAATATGTAGAAATTTTCTGAAATCACTGCAATCATTTTGACTAGCCCTGTATATTGTAACCTACGTGTAAAAACTTCAGCGAAATATGTAAGTAGTTATGGAGAAATTGGTTACTATAAATTTTGTCGAAATATTATGTAAACATGTCGTTACTGGATATTCTTTTCATCATTGAAGTCACCCTGGATAGTGGTATCAAAATCGTTAAGTACATGTCTGACACTTCTAAAAGTTTTTTTTTTCAGTTTCAAATATCTCCACCTTTTCCAGAATTATTTCAAGAAAATAATTTCGCATAAATCTGAAGCTAGATGAATAATTTTGAAACCTAATATTATTTAGTTGAAGTAGTGGATAACTAGAGCTTTTGCATTGTGCCTGGGGCTCTTTTTCAGAGTAGATCTATATGCAGAACAGTAATTGGGGTAGGGAAAGTTGTGATACAATTGATCGGACCATCACCAGTGATAGCCACATCGATGCCTGCTGTATTCAGCAGAGCAATACTCCCTCTATGTCATTCCAAAATCCTAATGCGGATCATGCTATTAATTGCTGCCCACGCCCTCCTAGTTAATGGCATAAAATTCCTCTTACTATAGGTTGCATTTTGAATCATCAGTTTCTGGAGAGCAGTTATCGGTAATGCAGTCATAGCTGCGTGAGTGAAATACTCTGTCCAAAACCTATTTATAGTTGTCGTATGCTTTTTCCTTGAATCAAAATTACTGACCAGAATAATATACAGAAGAATGGAAAGGGTACTAGAAGAGATAGTAGGCGAAGATCAGTTTGGGTTTAGGAAAAATCGTGTTACGAGGGAAGCAATTCTGGCTGTAAGATTAATACATGCAGGGCGGATAAAAAAAAAAAAAGATAGCTTTTGGCTTTTGTTGATTTAGAAAAAGCTTTTGATAATGTTAGGTGGGACAAGTTGTTCAAAATTTTAAAGATATCAGGTCTAAAATATCGAGACAGAATAATACTTTATAAACTATATAAAAATCAAGTAGCTGTAATAAAAGTAGAGAACCACGAGAGATATGCATCAGTTAATAAGGGTGTGAGACAAGGTTGTGATCTTCCCCGTTAATTTTCAAATTGTATGTAGAAGAAGCAATAAAGGAAATAAAAGGAAAATTTTCATGAGGCATAAGTGTTCAGGGACAAAAAATGAGTATGCTACGATGTGCTGATGACATTGTCTTGTTAGCAGAACAGGCTGAGGATATTGATAAGTTACTAACTATCATGAACAAAATACTGAAGGTTGATTTTGGACTGAATATAAATCAAAGCAAGACAAAAGTGATGAAATGTAGCAGAAATTATACCAATACTAGTAGAGTAAATATAAAAATAGGATCGGATGTAATTGGAGAAGTAAGTGAATTCTGCTACTTCGGAAGAAAAATTACAACCGATGGCCGAAGCAAGATTGATGTTAAAATTATAGTAGCACCAGAAAAAAGAGCCTTCATGGAAAAGATAAACTTTTTAGTTTCAAATATTGATCTAGGAATTAGAAAGAACTTTTTGCAACTCTATGTGCGGATTACAGAACTTTATGGTAGCGAAACATGGACTTTAGGAATACCGGAAAGAAGGAAAATTGATGCATTTGAAATGTGGTGCTACAGAAGAATGCTGAAAATTAAGTGGACTGACAAAGTAAGAAATGAACGAGTTTTGGAAATGATGGGTGAGGAAAGAAGTTTGTGGAAGAAGCTTACAGAATGAAGAGATAGGTTGGTACGTCATATTTTGAGACATGCTGGATTGGTTAATTTGTTAGTGGAGGCAACAGTGGAAGGTAAGAACTGTAGAGGAAGACAGATATTACAATATATGAAGCAGATAATTGAGGACGTGGGTTGTAAGGGATATGTAGAGATGAAGAGGTTAGCACAAGATAGGAAGGGATGGAGGATTGCATCAAACCAGTCGAAAGACTGATGAGACCAAAAAAAAATCTGTAATATGAATACTTATACGCGAAAATTGAAGGTTGATAATGACGGCATAAAACTGTGCTTCAAAGTGATTACCAGTGGAGGCATAAGAACCACACTATATCAAACTTTATAACTAAATATAATAGTGGAAACAGCATGCTGGTTGAGGTCACAGAAGACCAACTACCACACCTCAAAATGTAAATAAAACATTGTACGCTGAGGATACCTCGACGAGAGGCGAAACGCGTCCGAAAAATAAAGAATATCCAAGACAGTTGTATTGGCGTATTTACTAAATAATAATTAGTTTTACAAGCAACTGTGGAAGAAATGGCCTGCAATAATCCCATATATAAATACTTATCATTGTCCACAGCTCTAATGACCTCACCGTAAATCTCTGACAGTTCTCGTTTCCACTTTCTTCCGCAACGGATGCTGATGTTTGCTTTCATATCAATCTTGCACGAACCGTGATACCTTTGGATGGGTGGTAACGCTGATGCTCGCATTCGGAGGACGCAGGTTCGAATCCCCATCCAGCCTTTCACGAAATCACTCCAGGAGAATGCCGGGATGGTTCATGGCTGAATTCCTTACCTTTCCTTGCCCCACTCGAGTCCCATCTCCATTTACCTCGACGTTGATGAGAATAAAAACTAATCGTGTTTGGAGTAACATCAGATACAATTATCATTAGAATTAAAACTACAATGGGTAGAATAATCCATGCCAACCCATATGGGTGTGGGCTGCCGGGCAATTCTAAACCGTGTTATTTGGTAGATCAATCAATATCTCATGCAACCAAAATAAAAAATTAATTACACACTAAGGCTTTTTCGGGAATACGTCAATGGTCCATGGTTTTTGAGTACTCTAACTGTAAACCTCATGTGGAATCGCGTAAATTTACAAGAAAAGTCTAATATGACCAACCCAGTTTGAAATGAAAAACGTTCATGTACTATACACGAAAATGGTTTTCCTCAACGCGACGTACATTCTGTGATTGTGCCTATCTTTATATATATAAAAATCTCGTGTCACGATGTTCGTCCGGGATGAACTCCGAAACTACATAACCGATTTAGATTAAATTTGGCTTAATGTGTGTGATTTAGTCCAACTTAAAAGATAGGATAGTTTTTATCTGGAATATAGACCTCAATATTTATTATTTGCCAAATAAATGTTCATTAAATGTTTGTCATAGGACAATGGTTTGTAATTATTTGTAAGCCACACAGACTAAGCGGACTGCTGGCTAAGTGGTTAGGGCGTCTGACTGGAAATGGAAAGGTCCCCGGTTCGAGTCCCTGTCTCGGTGAGAATTTTTATAGACACTTCACCCGGCATTAACCCCCGGCGCAGCATGTTGTATAAGGTGAAATACGCCAGGACCGTACTGTGGTTCGGATTCGATGTTAAAATGTAGGTCCCCTGTACCAGGCAGGATGCGCGGGCTAGCTAAAGGCGGCTAAGACAGGGGCAGAATGCTCAGCCAGTAAGAAACAATGTCACCAGGTCATTACGACCACACGTAATTATTAGTATAGTTCCATAAGTTTCTAACAGATGGCGATGTGTTAACTTATCTATACAACACTTGGTTAGCTAGGTTGGATAATCATCCAGTAGATCACGTTCTGTTTCAATTTATTTATTCTACAGTTTATTCCTAACAGATGGCGGTGTGTTAATTTATCGAACCATTCAGTAGATGGAGTTGTATTTCGATTTATTTATGCTACGGTCTATTCCACGCCATATGTGTGAGTTTCTTCAATTTTAATTGTGCTGTGTATTGTGTTATAATTATACTGTATTGTTGTTCATCGTTTGTGTGTCTTTATACCTAACGACAAAGTAATTACACACATGAATATAACATTGAAGAAAACGTTACGATAAATTCGAATCGTGTAAGCATTTCTCGCTAACTTATCATTTTTCTTCTTCTTTTTGTTATAGTCAACTAGACTCCACGTGTCAATTTCAATTCCTCTCCTGTTGTTTTTTCTTTCTTCCTCCCCAGTACTCCTTCATTATTGCACTCCTCTCTACCTTTGAATCCTGCCATATTCAAAGTCTGCTATCGAAAAAATTTTCTTTCCATACGGTTCACTGGTATTATTTCGTTTCAAATCTTTCTAAACCTCTTGAAAGCCTGGTGTCATCCATGCCATAAATGTATCAAAAAAATATCATTCTTCGTTTTCTGTTATTTTTTCAATGTTATTTTAATTTCCTCATTAGTTCTTAACTTCCATTTTACTGTATTTTTCAATGGACTCAAAAATTCCGGTTTCACCACTGTATTATAGTGTCTTATTTTAAGGCTTTCAGAAAGGCACTTTTTGTTGTAATTCAAATATTTTTCAGTGAAATGTCGCCAAAGAATCTAACCTCGACAATGCGTGTAGCAGGGAGGCAAGACGCACGACGAGAGAGCTCATCAATCAGCAACACAAATCGCGGCAAGTAAGGAAGTTCAAAGAATGAGGACAGCTGAGCGTCGTATGCAAGAATCTCAAGAACAGCGTGATGAACGTCTGTGACAGAATATATCGAGAACAAGAGCGGCACGAGAACAGCACATAGCTACATTTAGAGAAAGAGAACGAGAGAGACAGTAAATCAGCCGTGCTTTAACACGTGTATCATTTGTTCGTCTTGCGTTCCAATATGCACCAGCCATTGATAACTCTGCACATTCTAAAACTGCAATCGGTGAAGTGAGCAAAATATGCCAGTATTATCAGGCGTTGAAATTCCGCAATGAAGCAGCCGGCATGTGTTGTGCATCAGGAAAAGATGTATTACTACCACTACCCAATCCACCCGAACATTTACAATCCTTCTTGCTGGCGAAACAAACGATTCGAAATTGTTTCTGCGCAAGACACGCAAATTCAATTCTTGCTTCCAGATGACGTCTTTTGGGGCAACAAAAATTTGCGATCTTACATCTGATGGACGTCATTTTGAAACTAAATTCAAAATACAAGGCCAGGTGTACCATAAGATTGGGTCGTGGATACCGATGCCAAACGATGACCCGAAGTTTCTCCAAATCTATTGGAAATTGTGAGGAACGCTTGAAAACTAGGTGCCAGTATAATTTCATCGAACAAGCAGAAGAGAGAGAGCAATTGTGGTATTGAATTGGTTTTTATGGTTGGTGACTCAGTTGATTAAAGTCACACATCAAGATAGAACTGTTAGTATAATTTCGGATCTACACCGTTCGTATGACGCACTCCAGTTTCCACTGATATTCTGGCAAGGGCAGAATGAATATCACATCAAAATCAAACAGCGTGATCCAGTTGCTGGTAAATTTAATATTCAACTATTTAATTTGTTATTTTATTAGTATAGTAGACCCGCAGTATTCCTACCAGGGGCCGGGTTATAGCGAGCCTACTATATTGATTTCTTATTCTTTTTTATTATTTAATTTATTATTTTTTCAGGTAATAAAACAAATAAAAAAGTTACTTCAATGGGGTACTACGCCCCCCGATTGATGATTAGACGTAATTACGATAACTATATCCTTCGATATCGTCAACTGTGCCTTCAATACGTCGTGGATATGTACGCCAAGGTTGAAAACAAGCATTTGCGATTAATTCGATACAACCAGGTTGAATTACGATCGGAGTAATACATTCTCTTACGGGATACTGTTATCGGCAATATTTATGAAAATTTAAACGCCAATGATATCGGTAATGCATTTATTTTACCTTCAAGCTACATCAGCAGTTCACGGAACATGCAGGAATATACAAGATGCGATGACTTACGTACGTCATTATGGTCGTCCAGATTTGTTTGTTACATTTTTATGTAATCCGAATTGGGAGGAAATACAAACTTTGCTATTACCAGGCCATCAATCAATGCATCGTCATTATGTCACGACACGCGTGTTCAAACAAAAATTAAAATCATTGATTGATTTAATCGTAAAACATTCAGTTTTAGGTAACACACGTTGCTATCTGTATTTTATTGAGTGGTAAAAGCGAGGTTTGCCTCATTCTCAAATTTTGATTTGGCTTGAAGTTAAAATCCGTCAGAAGATTTTTTTTTAACTGCTTTACGTCTCTTTTTAACATCGAGGTCTTTTAGAGACGGGAAAGGATGGGGGGAAAGGATGGGGGCAAGGAATGGGAAGGAATTCGGCCATGGCCTTTTGAAGGAAGCATCCCGGCATTTGCCTGGAGTGATTTGGGGAAACCATGGAAAACCCAAATCTGGATGCCCGGACGGGGATTCGAACCACCGTCCTCCCGAAAGCGAGGCGAGAACGCTAACCGTTACACCGCCCCGCTCGGTCCGTCAGAAGAAATTGATCAAATAATTTCAGCCGAAATTCCGGACCCATTAATTGATCAAGAATTGTTTGATATTGTTACCAGTCAATCGATCCACGGGCCGTGCGATGCTTTTAACATGACATCGCCATGCATGGAAGGTGGAAAATGTAAGAAGCGTTTTCCAAAGGAATATACGAATGATACTGTTACGGATATCGATGGTTATCCGTTGTATCGCCGCAGAAACACTGAGAATGGTGGCCAAACATTTACAATGCGAATGTCAAATTCTATAAACCAAGTTGAAATTGACAATCAGTGGGTAGTACCATACTCACCATTACTTTCAAAAACGTATAACGCTCATATTTACGTCGAGTTTTGCAGTTCTGTAAAATCCATTAAGTATGTTTGCAAATATGTTAATAAAGGCAGTGATTTGGCCGTATTTGAAGTTCAAAATGTAAATAAAAATGACGAAATAACACGATACAAAATAGGTAAATACATCAGCAGCAACGAAGCTATCTGGCATATTTTTAGTTTTCGCATCCATGAAAGAGACCCTTCCATGCAGCATCTTGCAATACATCTTGAAAACTGTCAACGTGTATATTTCACCGAAGAAAATATTTTCAAAACAATACTTGAGCCACCAAATACGACAAACCACAAACTGAATTTTTCACATTGTGACAAGAATCTGATGTGTTCCGCCAATTCGCAAAAACATTATTATACGTATACCGATGTTCCAAGCTATTTTTCATGGAACAAATTAGGTAAAAAATGGTAGCCACGTAAACAAGGAGAACCACATCCTTCGATCGCAGGCATATTCAAAGCAAAGACTTTACACAGTGCATCCAAAACAACGGGAATGTTTCTTTCAACGTTTGTTATTGGTGAATGTTCCCGGACCAGCTTCTTTCGAATGTTTACGAACAGTTAATGGTCGAGTGTTCAATACATGTCGAGTGTTCAGTACATGTCAAGATGCATGTCGCGAGTTGCAGCTGCTGGTAGACGACAATTACTGGGACCTGACACTTGCTGATGCAGCGTTGACAGCCACGCCGAATAGTATTCGTCAAACTGTTTGCAATTATTTTGACAACAAGTTATCCAACACAATCCTCGAGTTTATGGGAAAAATATAAAAACAGTATGACTGAAGATATAACTGAAATTTCAGTTTATATAAATAAATTAAAAATAATTTATTTCTTTATTTTGTAAATATCAATTTTTATATAATTTCAATTAAGTAATTTGTAATGAAATGTAAATTAAATTTTTTTATGATCATTTGTCCTTAATTTAAACTCTCCGTAACTCTTTACCAATTACATTTGAATTTCCAAATCGACTACAATGTTTTTGTCTTTATTAGTGAATATTAATTTGACTACTTGAGGAATTTTAGAATAACATTAATCCAACGTACTATAATTATTAAGTCACAGCAACGCGTGACCGTGTCAGCTAGTCACTCTATAGAAAACAGTCTATATGAGAGAGTGTTAACGCCGGTCCTGCCCACATCGAAGATTATGTGCATGATAATGTCAACCAATAAACCTCTCTGTATTTATACCTTCCTTACCTCGGTCCTGTGATTGTGTCAGTCACTATAAAAAGAAGTCCACATTCGAGCGTCGGTATATTGCTGTACTTCTTTGTCGACAAAGAAACGTCGTGTGATTTTGAGCAAGGCCTAAGTATTTGTGATACTGCTGTTAATCCCACCCCCACATATTTAGTTGCAATAAAGATCACACTCGAGTTCAACGCAGCAAAAGACTTAAGATATCAATTCCATAGTTCAAATTTAGATTCTGTGGGGGTAGACACTACCGGCTTATCTTTGTCCAGATACGAGTATATAGTGACATTAACGTTGGTCTCTAAATATGGTAGGATTGTAATCAGTGTTTAATTTCCATGTCGACGTGTTGATTGAAAGGCTGTAGACCAGGGCTGTCCAACCCAAATGATCTTGTGGGCCACTTCGGAAAAACTCCGCGGGCCGCATATAAAATCATATATCCTCATATTTGATTTAAACCCAATATAGCCTTTTTATGAAGTGAATATAATTTAATTATTCTGCAAACTCATAAATAAAACAGGCAAATATCTGTCATATATTCGAAAGATAATTATTTTAAAATCAAAGTTAATTTTTTTCATAATTTCGACAGTTAATATTTGAATATATGGATGCATAAATAATGTATTTTTTAATACATTGGTTTTCACTACTTTGGCCATTATAAAATAAATATATTTTTTAAAAGTGTGATGAATCTCGCGGGCAGTCAGATGTTAAATGGAACAGTGAGATAGTTTCCTGTAGTATGGGTGAATAATAATGAAAAAAAAAACTACCAAAATTGTTATTCGATGAAATATGTAATATTCAAGAAATTGATGATTGATTCAGCACCAGCTTATCATCTATTAAAAACGAAGAATGGTACCATGATTTGCTTCTTAATAATTGCAGTTACGAAGTGATGGCTCTTTCAATCTATTTTATTTAAGCTACATCTTGAGCTGATCAACACATAATTCCCTCAGTGTAGGCTGATTGTTATAGTGTCACACAATGAAAAGTGGCGACCTCCGTTATATCACTCAATGAAAGGTAGCATCCCACGTTTCCAAAACAGTGTGGGCCTTGACGCAAATACACCAGCGGGGATTAAACACGTTCTTGTGCCTCGCGGGTGAAATTCGTTGCGGTACGATACAAGTATTAGTCACGAAAATAAAACCTTGTTAACAAGTAGTGGGATATGTTTTTTTACGATTATTTTTATGTATATCAAACCCTTAAGTGTAAAGAAATGGTGGCCCAGTGTCAAACCCGTATCAACATATGTGTTCGGACCTTGGGACCGAGAGTGGTGGGTGAACGGTTAACGTTCTGGCCTCGCATTAGGGAGGACGCGGGTTCGAATCCCCGTCCGAGCATCTAGATCTGTGTTTTCCATGGTTTCCCCAAATCACTCCAGGCGAATGCCGGGATGCTTCCTTCAAAAAGGCCATGGCCGAATTGCTCCCCTTTCCTTGTCCCCAGTCCCTAATGACCTCGCTGTCGACGAGGCGTAAAGCAATAAGTAAACAAAAAAACCGGACCTTGGTTTCTTTTACGCAGTATAAAAATCCGCGAAGGGTCCACCAACACAATTATTCATTAGAATAACGAATAGCAATTGTGCCAATACGCTACCATGATGAATTACCACGAGATAAACAGTATCACTCAACTATGCCCTTGCAATGAGTACATGATGATGCCTAACGTCATCACTCCGTACTATTACACAGTCCAGTCACATTAATGTGACCACCACCTTCTTTCGACGTCAACGTGAGATAACCAATCACAGAAGGCAGGTGGCAGCCAATACAGTGGAGTGTATATAAAGGATGTCCTAGGGCATCGGAAAGCATTTCAATCGTTGGCGTAATGCAGAAACGTAGCGATTTATCCGACGTCCAAAAGGACATGATTATTGGCTTTAGGACCAAGGGTGGAATCATTTCAGAAACGGCTAATTTTGTGAACTGTTCACGTGTCGCCGTGGTGAAAGTATACCGTGCATGGCAAAATGGCACTATTCAAAATCAGCGGCGTGGAATATGTGGTGCACCACGGGCGATAGATGACAGAGCCGAACGAAGGCTACGGAGATGCGTTCCGGTAAATAGACCTTCAACTGTTGAGCAACTGACCGCCCAGATGAACCAAGGGATTACCAAGAGTGTATCCTCAACAACGGTTCAGCGAACGTTGCTGTGCATGGGCCTCCACAGCAGACGCCTAGTTAATGCACCTACGCTAACTGTTGTTCATCGGCGACGAAGGCTGGAATTTGCACGCCAGTACAGCAACTGGACGTCCAAAGAATGGCGACAGGTGGCTTTTACCGATGAATCACGTTTTATGTTCCATCGGACAGATGGACGTTGGCACATATGGCGTGAAACGTCTGAAGGCAAACACCCAGGGTGGAGGAGAGAGCATTATGGTCTGGGGAATGTTTTCCTGGCATTCACTGGGTGAACTCATCATTGTGGAAGGCACGATGGATCAGCACAAGTACATATCTGTCCTTGCGGACCATATCCACCCCTACATGAGAATAATTTTTCCTCAGAATGATGGCATCTACCAGCAGGACAATGCGAGGTGTCATGCAGCTCGCAGTGTATGTAAGTGGTTTAAAGAGCACCAGGATGAGTTTACCTTACTCCCCTGGCCAGCAAATTCACCGGATTTAAACCCAATCGAGAATCTGTGGGACCACCTCGATCGGGTTGTTCGCGCCATGGATCCTCAACCGCGCAATCTAGAGCAGCTGGCCACGGCACTGGAGTCGGCATGGCTCAACATCCCAGTGAACACCTTCAGAAACCTAATTGACTCTGTTCCTGCACGCCTCGCAGCGATCCGTTCTGCCAAAGGTTGTTATTCTGGTTTTTGAGAGGTGGTCACATTAATGTGACTGGACTGTGTAGTAGTTTCTCTGTCTTAATATCTACTTTAAAATGTGGATATGTATGAGTGATTGTCCTTTGACAGTGTAGCTGCCGAAAGTCGTCTGTACGACACCTGATTTGTCTAATCTTATCTCTCCTACCATTGCGACCCAAATACGAGTAGCTTGGTAGGAGATGAATTCCATCGCACCGGAAAATAAAAGGTTTTAACCAATATATTCAATTGAAACATATGTCGTCGTTCCCAGACAAATCTATGTGACAATTGTGTGGCGCTTTCGAAAAAACTGTGACAGGAAGTGACGAATCAAGTGGCACTTCTCTGTACATTCTCTATACTATCAATCAATCCTTTGCGATACAGATCCCAAATGGTACAACAATAGTAAAAATATGAACGCACGAGTGTTTTGCACGCAATCTGGTTTGTATAAGCGCTGAAATCTTGAAAATTCACCCTGTGAATCGCAACCTAGAATTAGCCCTTCTTACGACCGAAGTTACATGAAGGTCTCTTTTTATGTTGCTTTATATTGTTACGCCCAAATGCTTCATGGCATCAACCGTGTCAATGACTGAAATGTTTAATTTGTATTCCTTACCAAAAGGATTCTTTTTGTTACTTATACACATTGCATTCATATAAGAATCTGCACAGCTCCTAATTTCTGTAATTTGATATCTCCCAAACTAGTTTGCTGAACGAAGTATCTACATCTACATATATACTCTGCAATTCACAAAATTGTGGGTGCCAGAGGGTGGTCAGCACCAAAGCTAATCTCTTTGTTGTGCATTCCAATCCCAAACGGTACGAGGGAACAAAGAATTCATATAGGACTCAGTGCGGCACCTTATTTCTCTAATTTAATCTTTCCTGTCCTTCCGACCCAAAAAGGTTGGTGGAAGAAGTATTTCACTACACTCGAAAGTGAAAGTGGGAGAACGCATGTTTACCAATAAGTTTAAACGAAACGTGTGTCGTCTATCTACCAGAGACTCCCAGCCTAGTCTACTAATCAGTTCTGTGACGCTTTCATAAGGACTGTAGCAAGCGGTCACGAATCGAGTGGCTCTTCTCTGTACTTTATCTATACTTTCGATCAACCCCTTACGAAACGGGTCCCAAATGGCACAACAATAATCCAAATGTGGACGCACAAGAGATTTGTACGCTATCTCCTTTGTTTGTTCATTACAATTTTTCAAGATTCGACCTATGAACCGCAGCCTAGAATTTGCTCTACCTACTAACGAATTAATGTATATGTCCCATTTCATGTTCCTTTGTACTGTTACTCCCAAATATTTCATAGAATCGACCATATCAATAACTGTATTGTTTAACTCGTATTTCTGAACAATTGGATTCTTTTTGTTAGTTATGCTCATTGTCTTGCACATTTTACAATTTAGAGTAAGTTGCCACTCAGCGCACCAAGCCAAAATAACATCCAAATCACGCTGAATTTCTAAGCAATCGGTCAAATTTCTTACTTCCCCTTAAATAACCGCATCATCAGCAAACAATCTAAAAAGGCTTTTCACTTTGTCTCCGAGATCGTTTATAAAAATTAAAAAAGAAGTGGTCCTATTACACTTCCTTGAGGTACACCCGACGTAAAATCTAGATTAGAAGAACTTTCTCCTTCAACGAAGACATACTCAGGCCTACCAGTTAGAAAAATCCTTTATCCATTCACAAAGCTGATCAGATATACCGTACGCTCGAAGCTTCGCTAAAAGACGGTTTTGTGGCACAGAGTCGAAGGCTTTCTGGAAATCTGAAAAAAATTGCATCTACTTGTGAACCTGCATCAATAACTTTCATTTCGTCGTGTGTAAATAGGGCCAGCTGTGTTTCTCATGATCTTTTCTTCCGAAATCCGTGTTGATTTGTTGTAAGGAAATAATTTTCATCTAGAAAATTCATGATGTTCGAGCATATAATATGCTCCATAACTCTACTCCAAACAGATGTTATAGATATGGGACCATAGTTTCCAGGGTCACTTCGATCGCCTTTCTTGAAAATCGTAGTTGCGCGATTTTCCAGTCTGAAGGTAGTTTTCGCTCTTCTAATGATTTACTGAATATATCAGACAGAAATGGTCCAATTTCCGCCGCATACTCTGAAAATACTCTTACTGGAATTCCATCTGGGCCCGGTGCTTTCCCCCACTTCAGGAGCTCTAATTGCTTAATGATACCTGCAGTATCTATTCGTAATGATTCCATCACCGACTCTTCACGGCGTGGGAAAATGAGAATACTATCCTTATATTCGTTTGTAAATGAATTTTTGAATACAGTATTTAGTACGTTAGCTTTATCGCGGCTTTCATTAACCTCGGAACCTTCACGAATTAGTGTTGGAATATTGCTGTTGGTACAATTAACTTTTCGTGCATACGACCAAAATTTCTTTGGGTTTTCTGTGAGACTCTTAGAGAGAGAGAGTTGGAATGAAAATCGTTGAAGGCCTCGCGCATTACATTCTTTATACGTCCTCTTAACTTAGCTAAGGATTCTAAATCGCTGCGACACCCCTTCCTTCTAGAGCGTGCGTGTATTTTCCTTTGGTTTTAAAGTATTCTTTTGACTTCGCATGTGTACCACGGTGGATAATTCTCCCCTTTTATTGTCCGCTTAGGTATATGTATTTCCAAACCTTCCCTGACTATATGTATAAATCGATGCCACATCTCTTCAACGGTGTCCTTTGTTGACTTGAAGTTATGGTAATTATTCTTCAGGTAGGTTCTAAAACACTCCTTTGAGGCCTTACTGAATCTGTATACAATCCGCCCTTTTTTCCTTTTAATTTGATAGTCGCAACTACCGCTTTGTGATCGCTTATTCCAGTGGTCGTTGAAATGTCGGTGAATAATTCTGGCCTGTTGGTAACCAGCAAATCTAAAATGTTTTCGCTACCGTTACGACACCGCGTAGGTTCATTAACTAGCTGCTCGAGATGATTATCTGACAACCGATCGAGAATTACTTCAGAAGCTGCCTTATCCCTGCTACCTGTGATGTGAACGTAATTACGCCAGTCAATATAAGGCAGATTAAAGTCGCCTCCTAAAATCATAGCATGATCCTTGAAACGGCTAGCTATACTATTTACATTATTTCTTAACTCCTCGGCGATAGCTATGTCGGAATCGGGTAGACGGTAGAAGGCGCCTATGATGAGTTTTGACCCAGCAACGTTGATTTTGATCCATATGATTTCACAGATCGTATCGACGTCTATTACTCACAGCTATAAATACCCCACCTCGATGAGAATGTAATCTGTCTTTACGAAAAACGTTCATGCTATCTTTGAAAGTTTCGGCGGGATTTATTTCCGGTTCGAGCCAACTTTCTGTACCGATAACGATATCCGCTTCTATACTACAAATAACGCTTTCAAGTTCAAATTCAAGTATTTCGCACAAGGGAAGAAAGAATTTATACAAGCATCCATAGACACCTAATTTCATTCTCCTTGAACAACAGTAGAGCCAAACTTTATCTGCTTGTATCTTTGCGTGAGAATCAAAGAAATAGAGATTTCTATGGTCAACATGCCCATGTCGTTTTAATCATACAATTAGTTCCAAAGCTTTATTAATTTCAAATGGGACTTATACCAGCTCACCGAATCAGATGGGTGATGCTTATTAAAGCAACAGAAGGTGTTTATTTATTTGAAAAAAGCAGCAGTAATTTCAGCCATCCACTTACTCCAAAATAACGATTTCGTACTTTCGTTACATTCAAACACATACAAAACTCCCATTCGGTGATGCCAAGACATATTCCTTAATTCATAATTCTGATGGATAAACGAGTTAAATAAATAAAGTAGCACTCATATTCGTTATTTACACAAGTTTTCGTTAAATTAGTTCATAACTGAAGCATCTGGATTATCGTAGCTATTCCATACGTTCGTTATGGGTAAGTGCAGACAAAATTCTTACAAGATATTTACGCGGTCAATAGGTTGCGTGAGGTGTCCTGTTCATCAATCAGACCCTGAAGAAAAGAAAACTATGTAAATTGACTTTTTTAAGGCTTCATATTGAAATTGTTATCCCACAACCGGTCCGAGTGAATAGAGTAAGAAAAGATTTCAAGTCCTACTGAAAACATCCACACCGTCATTGTTAAGATTCGACTATGTTTTTCATCGAGCTTGTCGTATGCACTATGCATACCATTAGTGTCTTTCAGAAGAGCCTCACCACTTATGCATATTCACACAAACCAAACTCAGAAGCCTCTAATCTAGTCGCAGGTACACATCAACAAAGACGTCCAATCTCTCTCTTGCACACACAAAACCTCTTTGTACAGTCAACATAGAGCGATGGGTATTTGCAACGAATGAATATCTTACTGCTAAAATTAATACGTATGATTGATGAAAGAACGTCGAACGGTGGGAAATCAGCAAATCCTTGTGGATGGGTCGCTATATGTTCATAATGTAAAAAGAAAAAAAAAAAAAAGTTCTGTGAAACAGCCAGTGTACTTCAGCAATAGATCTAGTGGGCTTGCTCTCTATCATAGGAAGGTATGAAATCATTCTTATAGTAATTTTGTACGTTCCTTACGCTCAAACACATACAAAACTTGCATTCAACAGTATCAAGTAATATCCCTTAACTCTGGTGTCAGACTTCCGTATGTATACATGTGATCTCGTTCGATAACTAGGAAATAGCAGAAGTTTCTGACAGTTATGTTTCTTACCAGTAGCATGAGGTGTAGATCATTGGTGATAAAACAGACTGCCAGACGGTTGGTTTTATCAGTATGAGCTATAGCAAATCATACAATACTGTCAGAAAATTTTTCTAAATGACTCTAAAGTAGCAGTGAGACCCCATATTGATACAAGTTTGTTACATAAATTTCTTAGTTATAAAACAACCCATGGCCCGCAAGTTCTCGGCAACGCCCATAGCTGGTGAATAAGCTTACAAAGTAAGCTTACGAAATCTTTCACGAAACGAGAAGTTTTAGGGCAGTGTCCCAAAAAATGCATCAGCACTGACGATTAACGCTGAACATGCAGGAGTTACTGGATTCTCAATAAAAAAGAGTCAACCTGTAAATTGATGTGGTTGAAATACCCACAGGATCTTATCAGGAATAGTTTGATATGATCGAAATGAGACCCAATTCCAAATTGGCTAATTATTAGTAAGAAATCAGAGGAACGTGGATACCGGAATTCAGAGATTTCACAATCTCAGAATCAAGGACTGACTTTTCCAATATTTCAAATCTTGAATTGAGTGGCAAAAAAATAGTCATAGGATCCTTAATTTTGAAGGTATACCTTTCCCAATAGAAAATGAAACATTAAGGACCACAATTGGCGAAGACATCGCTGAACACACAAAAAAAAAAACACACACACACACACACAAAACAGTCGAATTGAGAACCTCATCCTGTATTTAATTTAGTTAATATTACGCAGCTATCAAAATAAATATTTCAAGTGTTATATATCTATTATCTTGGCTAAACTGTTAATCAGGAGCACATAATTCATATATAAAATAACTTTTGTAATCATTTTCGTAATAATAAATCACTTTTCAGCTCTGAACATAACCTTGTTGTGTATCCATTATCTTGCCTAAACCGTTTAGTAGGAGACCTATTACATATAATTCATACAGAGAATAATTTTTATAATCATTTTCTTAATAATAAAACACTTTTCAAATCGAATTTTAACCATTTTCGGAAAGAAGAAAAAAAGGCTAAAAATAAAAATTTTATGTTAATCTTGCTTGTTGCCTCCATGTTCCCTAATAAAACTTAAAATTAAATTTAATTTGTGGTGTAATATGTCTAGGCTTGAAATGTTCGTTGAAGAGATTTTTCAATTTTCAAATCGTATGCGGTTGGAGGGAACAAATGAGAAAGCACATAGTTTGAAATTGTCAGTAAATGAATAGCGTTATTCAAAATTTCAATATCACAGTTTTTTGTCAGCATAGCTAGATGAATCCTGAATAAAGTCTGAGTAAGATAAAAGAATTTGAAATACGTTTTTCAGGAAGTTAAAGAATTTGTACTTCTTAAATAAAATAGCTAGGAAGATAGAAGTAGGCTTAAATGAGAGAGAAAAATTCATTTAATAATAATAATATAACAGTTTAAAGGTGACTGGAAATTTAAAGGAAGAAAAACAAAATTTTAGTGTTTAAACTTGAAGACATCACCATGAGTGACTTTTAGGAATTACCGGTAATAGCTATTAAACGAAGAAATTACTAGAAAATTTGTAATGACTTAAAAAATTGGGAATAATTCATACTATATGATAGAAAAGCTTCGGGAAAAATAGAGTACCATGAGAAGAAGGGATTTTTGCAATTCACAAGAGAAGATTACTCACCCTCGGGAATACCCGTTTATTTTGGAACGCGTCAGCGTAAGATTAGACAATACAAATAGCGAACTGGTGTTTCCTTATGGAGGCAGTTTTCAGCAGTACTACGTGCGTGACATGTCTCCTTAAGAACATCGCTATAGTCACCTGCGGATGATAGAATTTGGCCAGTGTGTTTGGGACCTATCAAATTTTCATACCAGGCAACGACGTCGTCTAACATTTGGCAGTCGATAGTGAACTCCTACAAATATTTCACTAACTGTGGGGTAGTTGTGAAAGCTTTATCGAAGTTTTGGACAAAAGTGAGTTAATTGAATCCACCTGCGTTCTTCGTTAATGGTTGTGTATGTCATGACTTACTTCCCTTATGCTACGACTGATACCAGTTATGCTACAGAAGTTTTCAGAATATACAGTTTACGAGGAAGTGACATTCCTATTTGACTGTACAACCTCTCACATGTTAGCTGTTACAGGTTAAATTAATGGCTTGGCGACTGATTTTAAGAAACCTTGCAACTCACGAATCCGATTCAAGAAGCATAAATGGTACCAGTAACACAAGGATGAACAAATCAGACGATTTTAATTTTTAAAGAATCTTTGCTGCTAATTCGGCATCTCTAATGTTCATTAGGTTATTTACAATCATATTATGCGCTTTTCCTGATTTGTTGGCAGCACGATCCCGGGGTTCCAACAGACAGCTGTCAGCTGTAAGGCCGCCTACACCTCCGCCTGGCGTACGGGAGGAGCGTAAGTATCCTCAACTGACTATGAAACATATAAGCTGTATATTGTACCTTACGTGATAGATTCTTTGAGTGAAGTACGTAATATATATATATATATATATATATGAAAAATTGGGGACCATAATTTTTTTCAAAAAAAAAAATCGCTGTTACCGGGTTTAGTTTTCAGAAGTCCCCTTGAGTAATGGGATCAAAATCCTTAACTCCAGGTCTTCCATTCCCATTGTATGAATTGTGTACGGTTTGAGATATCTATGCAAAAGTTATTTCGTGAAAAAATTTCACGTATAACTTAGGCTGGATGTATAATATTGACACCATATACAATTTTGTTTAGACTAAAACAAATGTGGATGGTTGGAATGATCAGTTTTTTTCTGCATTTAGCGAGAACGAAGTATTGCCTACAAAAAGCATGATAAATGTTTAGCGGGTTTTTCAGTTATGAAATGTTCCCTTTGATCCCATGTGAGGAGCAATAATATTATCAACTAATCATCATTACCTAATTAGTTATCTCCCAAAACTACACAATTTGTAGGCCTACTTGGCAACAAAAAATGTTTCAAAAGGTTTTTGTCATTCGGGACTATTGTACAAAGTTTCAAACTTAAGAAAATCAGTTACTATTTCGGTAACTGCAACTTTTTCACAGTCCCTTTCTTACACTAAAGCTTTTCCCCCGTCTTATAGTTGCTAAGTTCGAGAATAGAAATCTCTCACTCATTGAGTTGTGTTCCGAAGCAGAAACTCTCGCAGTTTCTACTTAAAGCTGTCATGAATTAGTTAACAATTTATTTCTCGAGGATTTTATAAAAAAAAATTTTAAAAAAAAACCGCAAACAGTTTTATTCATCTCTGGACTGTTGATAATGATTTTTTTAGAATGTTATATGTACTTAGTCCTTGAATAAATGAGGTATTGAGTGTGTGTATTTTGCTTTATTAGTTAGGAATATAGACAGACAAACACTTTTTAAGATACTAGAAGAATACAAAGTAGACAGGAAAACAAGAGAATTAATCAAACAGACATTGACGGTTACCATTTCAAAAGTAAGGTTCTTAGGTGAGGTGTCTGAACCTTTTAAAATCAGTACAGGAGTACGACAAGGAGATGGACTATCACCCCTTTGGCTCAATCTTGTTCTGGACAAAGTAATAAAACCCTGGGAGAGAGAAGTGAAAGGAATAACTATTGGCAGGCTATTCAGAAATAAACTTCACTTGCAGTGTTCGGCCTTTGCAGATGATCTAGCAATTCTCTCCAACAACAGGCAAGAGGCAGTCCACGCCCTTGAAAAATTGCATGAAATTTCAGCTAAATGTGGTCTCCAAATCTCATATGCTAAAATTCAATATATGGAAGGATATTCACGGTACCAAGATGGACAACCCTTAAAAACGCGATTTGGCAATATCACTCATGTAACTAAATTCAGATATCTAGGAGAAATTATTCAATCTGCAGGACGAAATCGTGAAGCAATCAAGGAGAGAATAACTAAATTACAAAAAGCCTACAGAATCACCTGGAACAAGTACAACAAAAAGTCAATATCCCGAAATGTCAAGTTAAGACACTATAACACTGTAATCAAAACGGAGGCATGATACGCATCGGAAACTTTGATCATTGGGGGCAGATCATTGATTAAAGATACTGAAAAGCAAGAAAGGAAAATCTTAAGGAAAATCTATGGCCCAGTTTGTACCGGAGGAATTTGGATGAAAAGGAAACCGCACAAACTATATCAACATATGGAAAAAATTTCAGACACATTTAAGAAAAGAAGAATTAAATTCTACAGCCATATTACAGAATGAGTAACAACAGACTAACAAAAATAATTCTAAAACTGGTCATTTCAATGATAATCAAAAACAACTGTGTAACTGAAATCGAAAAGGATCTCCAAGAAATTGGAATAACAGACGATATCATACAGGACAGACGCCGATTTAGTAGCATGGTTAATAACCACCAGTTTGCCAACAGCCAGTATATTAGAAGAAGGAACACTTGGACGGAAGAACGTAGGAAAGAGCACAGCGAAAGGATGAAGAGATTTTGGTAACAGAGGAAAAACACGTCTGCTAGATAAGTTCACTCGCTCTCCTGAGTTGGGCAGAACGATGGAAGAAGAAGTTAGGAAGTGGCTTGTACTGTAGGCACATGAAGTGAAAATGTTTTTAACTATGATTGGTTAAAGTTTAAAATCAAGAAAAAATTTATGACTAACGTATCTGTGTTCTATATTTCAATTTTCCTTGCTTCCTACTCGGCGCATTACTATTAGAAATGGATATTAAAATCGCACGTCCTACAATCTAACATTGCTGATTTTGCCTGAGTTAAAGTTAGTTTTGTTATACCTTCAGGCTACTCTGCAGTTCATACCGAGCTTGATGGGACAACGGTTAACTTTTGGACCTGCCATTCTGGAGAACGCGAATTCGATCCCTGGTACAGCCATCGGAATATCTGTTTCTCATGGTTTCCTAAAATCACTGCAGGCAAATGCTGGCCGTGGCTGAATTTCTTTCCGTTCCTTTCAACCCATCCCCATACTAATGACCTTGACGTTGACGAACAGAGTAAAAAAAAAATCTCACTGCTCCAGTTATTTGGAATCGTCATTTATAAACGAGGATGAAATTGTATACAATTTTTGTTGTTGCTTTACGCTACATCGACGTTGAGGTCGTTAGAGGTGGGAAGGAACGGGAATGAATTCGAAGATGGTCTTTCGAAGGAACCATGCCATCATTCACCTGGAGAAATCTCAGCAAAACTCTGGATGGTGATTCGAACCTGCGTCTACCCGAATGTGAGGTGAGAGCGTTACGGCTCAACCACCACTGATCCATTGCATTGTGGCTCGTCTATACCTCTGTTACGATACAAAATAGACGATGATGACCCCGCTCATCCACGCGATGTGTGTCCATGGGTGTTTACCCAGGCTGCGATTGCTTTGCCGAAACTGACATAGTCACAGCACTCCGTTGATACAGTGGCTCGTAAAAACCCAGTACCTGTGCGACTTCAGAAATGGAGTGATCCATTGCCGGGCTCCAACATTAGCCAACCGACAAATACACTTTGATCATTAATCCTAGCCATACTGTGTTCGACTGTAACTAATACCGTGATTATCATTCTTTTATGCTGTGGAATCACTGGGTACGTCATTAACTTTTTCGTTTTCTATGCCAATTATCATAACGCCAGCTGCCCCCAACTCAATTGCTCTTCAGTGAATATTACAGTTTGTCTTAAAGCATTTATAATGTAACGCAGAAAAACAACACAGCACTAGCATTAACTTAAAACTGCCAGGCCCGAGGTCGGACTGGAACCCATGGCCCTATGAACACGATGCCAGCACAAGCACGGTGCTAACGTGATATATTTCAATATTTTGAATGAAATGTCATATAACGTCCCGTGAAACCAACCTTTCAATCTTGAACACCGCACACACGTATAATGTTACTGATATGAATAATGATTGGGAGCAGCCAAAATTAATAGGTCAAGGACGCACAAATCATTTTAATTCTTTTTTAATCAAACTCAGTCTATGCGGCCAAGTCAGCAATGTGAATATGTATTAAGTTATCTTGAGTCATATTATTAATATTTCTCCTCTGTACATGTTATTTTTCTATAGCAAGACTGACGTAGTGGGTACATACCGTCTTATATATTACTAGCTGATACCCGCGACTTCGTACGCGTGGATTAAGAATTTCTTTACCAGAATTGAATATAGAAAGTTGTTGGTAACGAAGGATTGGTCCAAAACAACACCGAGTTGGCATAATATGACAGGAAAGTTATCACTATGTCATTCTACCGTCGAACCTCTCTCTTGAAGAGAATCAATTTCCAACATATTTCTGTCACCATTCGATAAGTTATCAAAATTTCGTGAGTACAACAGTCAGTTTCATAACGGAAAAAAATGTCCTGTTCCCTTCCTACAGATTTTCTTGTCAAATTCCATCAATATCGGTATAGCCATTTAGTCGTCAAAACGTAAAAAGCATAGAGACGTATTTCCGAATTTATAGTATTATTACTACAGATCACACACACACACTGACTGCGAACAACCCCTGAGAGATCATTATAACGTAAAAAAGTGTACACCTACAAAAATGCAAACCTACCTACGATTTGCCTCGCATTGAACCACTAATTTTCTGACATCTACTGTTTAACATTCAATCCGAATAACCGACGGTCCAGGCGTGACTCTTACGATAAAAAATTTTTTTTTTTAATCTCCACTGAGATTTGAACCGGAGACCACGATCCAAACAGCAGTATGCAAGCGCTTTAACCACTGAGCTACAAAACCGCCATGTGTAAAGGCAGTACAGAGACCTTCACATCCTACGCGTCTGTCTATCATCGTTAAGTAATTTTTTGAAACTATAAGACAACATTTATCATTTATACAGAAAATTTTTCAACCAAGGACAAGTGTGTAAACTTTCATCGAAATCGGATGAAAACTGTGGATTTTTATGAAGAATAAACAAACAAACAAACATACATTCATCTTTATATATATATATATATATATATAGATAGATTTCTAGAACGTGATTTTTCTTGACAGCCCCTTATTCTCCCATAATAAAAAATAAATCAAGTTCTTCGCTTCTGATGAATTGCTAATCTGTAACTGCGCAATGTATTGTTTGTTCATAATTCAAGGTTTTCGTCCTAGAGTTTTTCTCTTGGATGCGTCGATACGGTATGTGTGACATGATGCCCTGTCAAATGATAAGGAAAAAATTCCTAATCAACGTTTTATTTGCGTAGAAAACAAACTGGGTAATGCCGAATGGAAAGTAATTTCATTTTATTTGAATTCACGTACACCTTTTCTTCGAATTAATAATCTCCTCAAGGCCAACCATTTAATCAATAATGCCTACGGCCATTTCTGAACACGAACCGGCAACCCTTGCACCAACGTGCTTTCCTCTACGATTCCAGGGACGACAAAATGTGCTTTGACATAGCTGTTTACGCAGAAGTTATTTGTCTTCGATTATGATATCATTGCGTGTTGAACACTGGCTTTTGAGAGTAATCTCATTCGTAGAAACACGAGAAATATCTGTCGTACCACTGAAGTTCCGATACGTTGAATTCCTGCAGATTAGTGAATGATACTGTGGCGAAGCCTTGCTGACAGGCAGATGAATGGCATAAGCAATTTTAAATATCGTAACAGTCTATGTCACAGATGTAGTGATAAAATTTTACAGGCGTCTTTTCGCAGTCGTCTAGGCGTGTGTATAGCCCAGTTTGTTCCTCAAAACTAAACAGTGTAACACTAGACACCTTCTTTAGTATACTGCTTACACAATTCATCTACAGATGGCGGAAGTAACATCTCTCCTTTAGCATAGACGATATTCAGCGTTTCGATTCTTAAAGATTTCCTCCACATTGGACAAAGATTCATACCCTGGTAATGTAGAAAAACGTGACAGGTTTTCTAACCTACCTGCCGTATTTCGACTTCTAACATTCCACGCTCCGACTCGTAGAATGTTTCTATTCATTCTGATGACTCCTCTCTGAGCAGTCCCCACCCGGAGATCCGATTGGGGGACTATTTTACCTACGGAATATTTTAACCAGGAAGAAGCCATCATGATATATGTAATTTGAGAGTATTACATGTCGTCGGGATACTCTTTGGGTCTTTAATGCAGTGGTATCCCGTTTCCTTCTGCATCCCCATGCCGTTGATCATTTCTGACTCATCCTCCTTTGGTGGCCGTTTCCAACCCCAAGGGCAAGAGGGTGCCCTGGACCACTCCCTGCTCTTCCGCCCTCCTTTCGGAGGCCGTTGGCAAGCAGTGGGTGACTTCTTATACCGGGAATCTTTCAGTCGCCAGAGCATTGTCCGTGCAAACAGGGTGCACCACGTGTAGGAGAGGTTGACATTTGGTTGGAAAAGGCTAGTATAGTCTCTCCTGGAAAACTTTCATGCTATTGTTAAAAATTTCTGCTGAACTTATATCCGGCTTCTACCAGCTTTCAGTACTTAATACAATATCTGCTTCCGTGCTACTAATAACGGTTTCAAGCTCAGACCGAGCGTGGTGGTGTAACGGATAGCGTTCTGGCCTCGTATTCGGGAGGACGCGGGTTCGAATCCACGTCCGGGCATCCATATTTGGGTTTTCCATGGTTTCCCATGCGAATGCCGGGATGCTTCCTTCAAAAAGACCATGGCCGAATTCCTTCCCATTCCTTGTCCCCAGTCCCATCCCGCCTCTAATGACCTTAACCGTCGACGAGGCGTAAAGCCCTAAGTAAAAAAAAAATCAGTTCGGAGCCAGCGGACGCTGTTGGTTTGCCATGGAAAACAGTAAAAAATATAAACTATTATTTTGCTGGTTACATAGTTCTTATACAACACACACACTTCTCTCTCGCTCCATCATGCGTTCTTCCTGCAGCTCTTCCCGTGAAATTCACTAATTTAAACACTCTGCTTTTTGCAACACGGTTACCCATATGTCACCGCCATTGCCTTAATCCAACTCACCTCCACTCAGATAAACCTGCATTTTGTCAGTTTTCGACATGCTTGCATAAAAGTCCCTACCTCCCAAACGGACGGCTGTAGGCGAGTACCAGGTCTCAAAACGCCAGATTCTGTTCTTGCAAAAATACCTTAACTCGCACTTTGCACTTCATTTAGTATTGTTTATATTAAATTATGTACTATTATCAAACCTGACATATTACAAGGTTATGACTTCAGTTCTCGATTTTTCATGAATTTTAGTGTTGTGATTACTGAATTTGTTACCAATGCCAACGCGCCTTAGATACAACAAAATTAATCAGGGAAACACCACTTACACACTGTTTTTTAACTTTCCCTGAAATTATGCGGAATCCTTTGGAAACAGATCATTATCACGGATAAATGTTCCTGCAAAATCGAATGCACTGTAGTCTTCGAAATACCTAAAGATGCCTCTATCACACGATCAGTCGCCGATCCCCTTCAAACGTGTTTTTTGCAACAACAACCGATTTTGGTTCACCATCAGGAAATTAATTAATCGCTAACGGAAACACGACCACGGCGAAATTCTGCAAAATATTGTAATCTGTCTTTTCTGATGATGTTTTGTTACAAGAAGAAGGAAGCGATTCGAGGCATTTTTTGTTGAGTTAGGCCTTTTACAAAATCGTAAAAAATCATCGAACGGAAACCTTCATGAAAATTTCATTTTCACACTCAAAAAAAAAAAAAAAAAAAATAATAATAATAAAATAATAATAATAATAATAATAATAAACCTCTCCCTGTAAACAAATTCTACTTGGACGATTTCTTATCATCCACTGTTTTAACAATAACAAATGAAAAATTTGACAACAATTGAATTATCACATCTCATATTGCCGTCTAGTGATCATCTGTATACCTAAATGCCGAGTGACCTTATATAATTTACGCAGCAGTCGCGTTAAAGAACGATGGATAATTATGTCCGAAAGGATAAAATGTTAGCATTGTTCAAATGTCATTTAGTGCTGAGGCATCTGTCAAATATTTAGTTACAATTACAACACCTAGCAACAACAGTAATGGCCAATTTGGTTGTGTGTTTCGATTTTCAAAATTCCCGAAATATTTACTTCCTGCATTCTGAGTATTTTTTTTTTCTTTTTTTTTTATGGCATCCGGCAAATAAGGCCATACAGCCAGGAAATTTTTTTTTATCATAGCTTCCAGTGAATCAGTCATCCGTATATAAATTGCAGCTTCTAAGTATGGACACCACAGGACGGACAGGACATTCACACAGACACACAACACTTCAACACCCATGCCCTCGGCCGGACTCGAACCGGCAACCTTCAGCACGCGGGGCCATTACTCTACCCCCACGATACCGATGACGGCGAGCAGAGCAATTGATTTTGTATACAGATCTTACCGTTGATTTTAAACCACGTGTTTTCAAATGTTTTCTGTTCACCAGCCTCTTTCACTGTCGCAGATTCAGCACTGAGCACAGAGTTGACATAGTTTTTGTTTCTGTTTTTGAATAGCATCTTCGGCCGCACGAACCCGAGTTTGCAGCCGGAAGGTGTCTGTTTCAAGACCTCCTACACCGCCCATTCCATCGTCGTCTGGCGTGCAGAGGAAAAGTAAGTATTGCCATTTGGTCACGAACCATATAGGCTGTGTATTGTATCTTAGGTGTAAAACTGCATGTGTAAAATACGTAGTTTCCAGGGCAAAATTTAAGGATCGTAAATTTAAGATAATAATAATAACACGCTGGCTTTATGGGTTTTACCTTTCAGCTATGAAGTCACTCTGCGTAATGGGATCAAAATCGTTAACTATATGAAGGGCCACGGGGAAGAACGATCATAGTCCCACATATCGCAATTTCCGAAATTCAATTTTTAAGTTCCAAGTCGAATAAATTACTGAAAAACAGGTATACAGATATTTTTTAAGCTTTTGTTTATATTAATACATCATTTATTTTATAATCAGCAATAAAAAATGACATTAAATGGAGGGAACATGAACAAAAAAATTTCAAAACAAGAGGATGTTTGATCATTTTTGCCAGTTATGGGGTAGTATCAATTGGTGGGTCGTCTGCGTACTCAGTATCAACTTCGTCTGGTTCATCCAAATCAAGGTCAGGAACCAGCGAATCATAGAATGTTTTAGAATCGGGATTGGTCAAGAACTATTTTAAATGTAATAGGTCCTTCAATTTTGCTGGTTCCAGGGGCAGTTGTCCATTGTATAGTTCTCTGAGTACGGTTGGTTCACTTTGTTTCGACGATTTTCTTGGTTTCTTGCTTCCTATGCCTTGTTTCCCTAAAAAAGAGACTTTAAGTAGCTTCAAAAATAGTTTGCCTTCTGGATAACGAATCTAGTCTCCTTTTCGTCAATCTTTAAAATTCTTATTGGCCGTGTAGGCATATGGAACTTTTTAACATAAATCCCAGATAAATCATCTGTCCAAGTTTCAAATTTGACGTCTGTGGCACAATTGATGACCGTGGAAGGTGTTGGTTTGACTCTGCTATTTCTGATGACGTCCATCTCGTCATTTGGTGTCTCGGTGTAAGATTTAGCATTGATCAGACTCATATCCTTGTTCCCTCCATATAGGAGTGACCTCTTACTGAAAAAACTACGTCATTGACCATGTGACCTTGATCATTCTCGCCAGACGCTGCATGGAGACTGATCGTTATTCCCCGTCAGCTCCAATATTTTCGCTGTTATAACTCAGGCACTATACTCCATCTTGCCTGAATGGTATCACAGTTATAAACTGTCTGTTATAAGCTATCAATTCCCAATGTAATCTCAACTTTGCTGAAAAATTGTCTATGATTGTTCTTCCCCGTGGCCCTTCATGTCTTACACTCCAATTGTAAGAGTTATGTACGGTTTGAGATATCTACAATTTCGTAGAAATTATTTTACGAAAAATTTAGTATTAAATTGAAGCTGGATGTGTAACTTTGAACCAAATACTATTTTCTATAGAACAATGCAAGTATGGACAGGTTGGAAAAATTCGATTTTGTACATTTAGCGAGAATAACGTATTGCCTCCAAAGGGCAGGTGTTTAGTACGCCTATGTCAAATAAGAAATATTCACTTTTATCATATGTGATGAGAGTTCATGCCGTCCTTTTAACCAGTATTATTACCAACTAATAACTACAATTTAGTAACTTCCAAGACTATAATATTTCCAGGCCTGTCTAGAATTTAAAAAAAAAAATTCTTTGATACATTTTAACCTGATTTACTAAGACCGCCAATCTGACCGTTTGTACATTGTTTAAAACAAATGAAAATAGTCACCCTGATACAATGATGTGCCAAGAGTCATGGGAAACCTCCTAAAACGTTTTGGGACGCCATTTTATACGGTGAAGTGCAGCAACCATACGTGATATTGTCTCAACAAATCGTCTGAAGTATCCTGAAGAAATATTCAGCGATGTTTTTTTCTACAGCCGTCAGTAATAGCGAATATATTGTCGGTTCAGGACGTTGTGCATGAAATGATATGTTCATCTCAGGCGCTTTAATTGGTCAAATCATTCGCTGTAACTGTCCAGAATATTCCCCAAACCAATCGTGATCGATTTTGGCCCGGTGACATGGCTCATTGTCGTCATGGAAAAATCCACGCTATCTGGGAGCATGAAGTCCATGAATGGCTGCAAATGTTCTCCAAGCAGCTGAACATTAATATTTCCAGTCAATGGTGGTTCACTTTGACCAAAGATCCCAGTCCAAGATTTATAAACACAGCCCATACCAGGATGAAGCCATTACCTGCTTGCACAGTGCCTTCCTTACAACCCGGGTCCATGGTCTGGTGGGGTATGCACCACGCTCGAACCCTACCATCAACTGGAATCGTGACTCATCTGACAATGAAACCATTTTACACTCATCTAGGGTCCAACCTATTCGTTCACAAGCCCAGGATAGGTACTGCAGCCGATGGTGTTATGCTAGCAAAGGCATTTGTTTTGGTCTTCTGCCATATCCTCTCAACTTCAAATTTCTCTGCAACGTCCCTAGGGACTCGTCACATTGATTGTTATTATTCTTCGACTGTCTGTCAGTAATGACACCTCAACGCAGACGTCGCTGGTCCCGGTCATTAGGTAGGCGTCGTCCATGAAAGGTGATATTCACGACACAGAGTGAATCGTGGAATGATGAATTCACGAGCTATTTCTGAAATGGTATGCCTCCATGCATCTAACGTCAACTACCATTCTGGGTTAAATGTCTGTTAACTCATGTCGTGCGGTCATAGATATATCAGAAAACATTTGCATAAAAACACAGATAAATCTGAAATTGTCATAACCTGGCTATTTATTTATTTTTTAACTCAAATAGATATTGCGCAGCTTCCTCCCAGCAATCAAATAATTTAAAACTGTTGGCTGTTTATGCAAAAGTAAAAACGAGGGCTCCACTCCTTTAAATAAAACACTGAAACTTTGTGCAAATTTTAATCACTTGTTTGATGCCTCAGTTTAATCTTCCACAGCGCTGTATTCTTCGTGCAACAAACGACAATACTTCTCGTGTACTGACCATCTGGGAACCTTGATACCCCCCCGGGCGACTTGTAAACGAAGAGGTTTCCTGATGTTTTAGGTGACATGTAACAGCACAATACATCGTGTATTCGTTACTGAGTAACGAGTTCGTCGCCTGACTCGAAGCACCAAATCGTTACTCGCATGTTTCGTTACTCGCATTTGTCGTATAGATGGCAGTTTGTTTCGATAAACTACGAACACGACCTATCATGCGTCATGCGGGAGCTGGAACGGTTCGCTTAGCGACTGAATGAGCAGATGTTTGTTTTTAGTTGATTTAAGTGTGCTGCGATTGTGATATTAGGTATTATTCTGAAGTATGTAATATTCAGTGCAGTTAATTAAATGTACGAACAATTTACCTGAAATTACTTTACTCAATGAACAATTTACTTGAATTGTACAAAGTACTAACGAAGTCATTCATGCAATGCTTAATGGTAGTGCTCAATTGTGTCAGAAGTAATGTGACATAGCAATCAATGAATTTTAAGAATAAAAATAGAAAATCATTAATCAGAAACGCGGATAAGTGGGGAAATTACCACAGTTACATGTGCTCTATCGAAATTAAAAAACATATTTTGAATGTGAACGGAAGAATAAAGTTTGAACATCGTTCCTCGTATATATATGCCCGTATTTGTGGGAATTTTGATTTGAAATAGTTTCGTTACAAATAAAAATTTTTGTGTACGCACAAATTGTGCGAACTTTATTTTAATGTATTTAATATTATTTACTGTTAAGTTTTGATATTTTTAACGAGGTAACTAATTTTTACAATGTAAAGATTAATTACACACACATTTTGCGAACATTATTTTAATGTAATTAATATTATTTACTGTTAAGTTTTGATATTTTTAACGAGGTAACTAATTTTTACAATGTAAAGACTAATTTCGTATTTTTTATTTTTTTTAGCTTTAAAATTTACAGTGCATAATTTGTAAATAGAAGATTTGTGTGGATAATTTGAGATAGTTACGTTTTTTTCATTGATCGTTCATTAGTGAGGTTTATTGATTTCAAACATTTGTGAAATTTGTTTATTTTAAAATTTGATACATTCTGTTTTATTTTATAGTTTAATTTACAATATAAAAGAGTTGTCTAATAGTTTGTGATATACATCTTTGCACTTGTTATGTTCTAATAATATTTAATTAAATTGCAATGAAGCGCACGCTCCGGTGGCAGTTTCCCTATACACTCATCTTCCCCCTTTTCCTGCATCCACCTACATTTGCCCTCTACAAATTTTAACTTTAAATTCTTTCAACGTTTTTAGTAAATTATTCATAATTTCTCTTGGTAACTTATTCTAATCCCTGACACCCTTACCTAAAAAAGAGTATCTGCCTACCCTCTTGTGCCTGAAATCGAGTGCAAGCTTGTGTCATGGTCATCTTTTCCCTTCCAAGCATTACTTATAATTCTTACACCAATATCGTTCCATGCCTCATTATCAATATACGCCTTGTACACTTCCATGACCCTCTTCACCCTCCTCCTGTCTTCCAATGAATCCTATTCCGGCTCTTTTATCATATCTGTTACTGATTGCGTTCTGAGATAATTTTCAGAATCAAATCTAGCAGCCCTTTTTTTGCAGTTTCAGAATTGCATAAACAAGGAACGAGGTACAATGACTTTATTCCTTTTGCCTGGTGTTAGTTATTGTATTATTACCGCAGGATCCATGTGATCAATGCGGTACTGGCTTTGATGTTGAATGTTTGTTGTAACCGCGACGAAACAACAATTACAAATCTAATCGCATGTTTGTCCTGTACCTTTGTTATTGATTTAAAAGTTTTGAATATTGATATTTTTAAAATGAAACAATTAAAGCGGGAGTCAGTAGCATTCTGCATACAGGACTGATTTGATGGTATGTCCACATTTATTTTAGAAAATCTATCACAAAAAGATGAAGAATTTACAAAAATAAATCAAAATAAAGGAAGAAAGTGGTGAAACCTCCTATTTAAAAACGAAATACTTTGATGAGATTATAATATTTGTTGAATACATGTCCATTTTGATATCAGGCTTCTATGCAGGGTTTTGAGTAGGCTACTTTAAAAAATAACCGTCATTAGTTATTGACACTAGATATGTTACAGTCAGGTGAAAGGTCTCTTTTTTTTTTCTTGTATGCAAACAGGCGTTTGTTTTGAAATTAGATTATTCTTTCGTATATAATATTCATTACAGTAAATGAAGTGTACATTCAGAGGTTTTCCGTAAGATCCATGTGCTAATTACTTGACTTTAAGTTTTATCCAAACGAACAACTTACCTAAACTTATTTTACTAAATAAACAATTAACTTAAACTTTACCAAGTACGAATGAAGTCTTCCCGTATGCGACCCGACTCGATGCGAATGCGATACTTCATGCTAGTTTGTATTGTATCAAAAGGAACGAGCAACTTAACGATACGACACTAACGAAGATATCCCGTTTGCGACTCGATGCGATGCATCATACTAGTGTTCGATTGTATCAAAAGTAACGATTCGAAAGAAACGGGTACTGATTGGTTTAGTAACGAATAAATACGGGTAGAGAATTTCTCGTTACTTTTACAGCTCTACTGCACAACACAAGAGCAGTGACAAGTGTTGGCGCTGATATACCATATGACTACAGGTCTGGGATGAGATTATCGTCCTGATGTATGCCGTGTGACAAACGGTGCACATATTCGATTCTCAACACATCAAACCAAAATTCGTGTTATTATGATCAATATTTTTATTTTATACTAGCTGACCCGGCAATGCTTCACTATTGCTGGACTTGAGTAGGCACATAGATTAAATGAAAAAATATTTACATATAAATTTTAAACTGCTGTTTCATTCATTTTCAGTTGGAAAGGGTGAGAGGGGATGCGCTTTGGAAAACATATGGAGGCAGTATTTTTCTGTTTGTTTCAAAGTATAAGTGTATAAATTCTTATCTAAATCGGATAAAAAATGTGGTTTGCCTAAATTATAGGGTAAAAACGTAACGGGGTTGGAAAGGGGGAGAGGGGATGAATATTCGGAAACCATACGTAGGCAGTATTTTTCTGTTTGTTTTAAAGTATAAGTGTAAAAATTCTTATCTAAATCGGATAAAAAAATGTGCTTTGCCTAAATTATGGGGTAAAAACGTAATGGGGGTGGAAAGGGGGAGAGGGGATGAATATTCGGAAACCATACGTAGGCAGTATTTTTCTGTTTGTTTTAAAGTATAAGTGTACAAATTCCTATCTAAATTGGATAAAAAATGTGGTATTGCCTAAATTATGGGGTGAAAAAATTATGGCGGTGAAAAGGGGGCGAGGGGATTAATATTCGGAAACCGTATGTAGGCAGTATTTTTATGTTTGTTTTAAAGTATAAGTTTACAAATTCCTATCTAAATCGGATAAAAAATGTGGTATTGCCTAAATTATGGGGGTGGAAAGGGGGCGAGGGGATTAATATTCGGAAACCGTATATAGGCATTATTTTTATGTTTGTTTTAAAGTATAAGTGTACAAATTCCTATCTAAATCGGATAAAAAATGTGGTTTTGCCTAAATTATGAGGTGTTATGGGGAATAGGGGGTGACTTTTTGGAAATTATTTTTCACAGGAACCTTCGCAGACGCACACTCGAAAACTCTCCAAAGTTTCATTGCAATCTGATAAATGGTATAGGAATGCATAGAAGACGAACAAACAAACATTGATTTTTATAGATAATAAGATAAGACTGAAAACGTCAATTTCAACCAAATGCTAATAATTTAATCTGATTACGAAACGAAATTGAGGATTTGTTATTAAAAACCGAGAGAGAAAAGAATAGAATTTGATAGAAAAATATATCCAAGTGATGCATAGCTGTGGGAGAAGTATTCATAGTACATATGAGGATAAAAGAAATTTTGTAAAAGAAAGAAAACGCTAAGATGGGAAGTGGCAGTTAGGTACCATACAGTAAAAGTAAACTTGCGCGGTCGTAATCACCTGGTGACAGGGTTTTTATCGAATTTGTAATCCACCCCAATCATAGCCACCTAGCTTAACCCGGCAATCCTGCCGGATATTGGGGACCTACAGTTTAACATAGAATCCGAACCACGGAAATGTTGAAGCATACATTACATTACACAGCAAGCTGCACCAGAGGTACAGATCGAATTAAGGGCCTATCAGAATACCCACCGAGACAGGAATTCGAAGCGGACCTTACGATCTCCAATCAGCGCCTTAACCACTTAGCCCCCTGACCATTCAGATAACATAAAAAAAAACAAGAATATGGAAGGAAAACATGGAAAGAGTGGTGATGTCAGGAAGTCTGTATCCAATCGCGTAGCAGCGTTAAGATGGTAGTGGGATGTTCAGAGTCCGACCGAACATTGAGACCAAGTTCACTAACGCGCATTGATTGTAATAATAAAAATAAATGATAAAATTACGATTGAGCTCACGCTCCGGTGGAGAACTCTCTAGACACCCATCTTTCTCCTTTCCTCTTCCAACCTACTTTTGCCCTCTACTAATTTTTCATCAATTCTCTTGGCAATTTATTCCAATCCCTTACACCCTTTCCTACGATAGAGAATTTTCCCACACCCTTATGCCTGAAATCAAGTGTTAGCATGTGGTCATGGTGATCTTTACCCTTCCATGCACCTCTCTTAATTTTCCCACCAATATCTTTCCATGCCTAAAACCAATATAGGCCTAGTACACTCCCATGACTCTCTTCACCCTGATTCTATCCTCCAGCTCTTGATTGTGTTTTGCGGTAATTTACAAAGACAAATCTGGCAGCCCTTCTCTGCACCCCCTCCAACTCCTGTATTTGATACCCAAAATGTGGGTCCCATACTACGCTACCATATTCCAGCAGTGGTCTGACCAAAGTTTTGTACCCCAATTCCCTTACTTCTCTAGTGCATCCCCTCATCACTCTTTCCAAAAAGGTTAAGGATTTTGAACTCTTTCCATACTATCTGTCCAATGTGTCCTGCCCAGTTAAGTCTGCTATCAAATGTTATGCCAAGGTATTTACATTTCGAGCCTTCCCCACTTTATGATCATAATCAACCTTTAGCTTTTTATCTGTGTACCTAATAAGCTGGCTCTTCTTTGCATTTATCGTCATCCCATGTTGACTCACCCAGCTAGTTATCCTATCTAGATCACCCTGCAGCTGTTTACAGTCTTCTATTGTTTTGATCCATTTATATAACATTATGTCATCTGCAAACAATCTAACTTCTGATAGTAAACCATTAACACAATGATTAATTAGAATCATGAATAGCAATCGTCCCAATACACTACCGTGTGTGTTCACTCCTACTTCTTTTGATACTGCATTTCCTACCCTAACTTTCTACCTTTTAGGTATTCTTCTACCCAGCAAATCACCTTTTTATCAACTCCAGTAGTTTTTACGTTATTTAGCACCATTTTATGGCTCACTTTGCCAAAGGCCTTTGAAAGATCTTGTGCTACATTATCTACTTGATCTCCCCTGTTCATTTCATCATAAATATCTTGCATATAGCCTACTAATTGAGATTCGCATAAATATCCTTGTCTAAAGCCATGTTGCCAACTTGAGCACCACCTCGTATGTTCCTCACAAACATGTCAGATATGGTTGCATATTAATCACTCCATTAATTTACCCACCTCTGATGCCAAGCTGATTGGCCTGTAGTTTTCGACCCTATTTTTTACCCCTCCTTCATTGATAGGAACTACTATCACTATTTTCCAGTCATCTGGTAAACAACAAATATCCAGACTCAGTTTAACTAATGTTTCCAGATAAGGTACAATGTCCCATCCTACTATCTTTAAGACATCTGTAGTAATATTGTCCACACCTGCCCCTTTACGCTTTTTTTAGATTCCTTAGTTCATTCATAATATCTTCATATTTAATTTCTAATTTTCTAACTCCAAGCTGTCCGGATAGGCTCGTTTTCTGATATAACTCCTACCGTTCGTGAATTATTGTTCTTAATGGTCTCACTGAACCAGTTACTTAATAACTCTGCCTTTTTTTAAATCCTCAGTTAATTCTTCTGCATCCTTATCTATAATTGTCTCAACACCCACTCTTCCCTTCAGTTTCCTGATATAGCTATAGAAATTTCTAGATGCATCAGTCAGAGGTCCCCCTGCACCAATTATATTCTTCATAAACTCATCCTGAGCCAGTTCTTTTACAATATTGATTCCTTGGTAAGTTGTTTCAAGAATTCCGTACTGCCTTGCTGTATCTTAACTGTGTTATGTTCTCGTCCCACTAACCCTTTAACCTCCTCACCTCCCTGTGCCTGGTGTAAAACGCGAGAAAGCTCCTTTGAACCCATGTGACAGAATGAATTCTCATTATCAACATTCGCGTAGGAGAGGAGTTATTGCATAATCGCTAATTACCAGTTTGTGTACAAAGATATCTCCGCAATACGTATGGAGTGAAGGGAAATGACGCTGACGATGCTGTTTTATTCATGGGATGGGGACTTGAGATTGCCAATGCCCTTTGTGTCTTTCGCAAGAGTATAACTGAACAGGGTGGCGTCGTGTTTCATCCTCTCTCTTCTCCACATCATATAACACACATCTATCAGAATTAGTTACACATTCAGTACCTCTCAATGACACTACAGATATAGAGAATAGCAACCGAAAACCTCAACGGTGCCAAAATATCTCCGGGGATTTACTTTTTAGTAGTAAATAGGAAACTACCGACTTCTGGAAGACCAAACATGGTACCACCATGCTCATATGTATCCGAACGACGTGATTAACTGATCCCTACATTTCCTCCTGTATCTTACTCAACTACGATGATAGTAATATACCCTGTAGGTGGTATAACGACTATCCAAAATTGAAACCCATTCATTTCACAATAAACGAAACATATTCCTTTTCTAAACTAAACTAGTGATTATATTTGGGCAATAAAAGTTTTGTACAAACATTGAATGCACTTCTGTTTTTTATTTGTGAAACGTATAAGAGCTATAACATGTCAATCGCTAAAAGGTCTTTTTTAATTAAAAAATGCCAATTTTGAACATGTTCTGAGTCACCAATAGCACAAAATAGTTATAAATAAATGACAATATTTAATGTTTGCAGTGTATTATAGTTTGCAGAAAAGACACGAAGTTATCAAAATTTCTTATCAAATATTGTTGATGACGCATTTTTAATTTTGTTCATACTCTCTTTGACCTAGAAGATATAATAACCTGCATATCATAGGTTATTTTACAGTTTTATGCAAAATCGTAGTTTTCCTTAACAAGATTGGTTGGAAAATAATCATCCTATTGACCTACAATTCATTATTTTACCTATTCCTTTTAAAATCTTCAACTTGCGTGAATTTTTCGTTTGTGAATTTACTGAGAGTCGTGTTTTACTACTACTCTTTAAATAGTTTCACTGTCTCAACTTTGCTCATTGTATATAAACGTAATCCCGATTTCGTCTTCATTAATTTCGACAATCCCCCACAGCCAAAGGTAAACTAGAAAAAACTGTGTTTGCTGAATGATTGATAGTCTTCAGAACATTGGTTTTCTAAGAGTATAAGTACGTAGGAATAATAAGCTATCAAAATTCAATTAGGTTTACGTGACCGAAGTGTTAATATCGTTTTTGGTTGGTTATATTGTGAAATGTATTTGATTTTTGAATTAAGCAGGGGCATTCCAAATATTCACGGAATTTCTCCGCCGACGGAGGAATAGATATAAGATAACACAATATTTTTTGTGCAAGGAACGTCAGCCTGTTTTCTCATAACTGCAATGTTTCTCTACAGATTTCGACTTTATAGTCGCTAGAGTAATGTTCGATTAAACCTTGACGTACGCAAAGAATTTATGTGATTAAAAAAAAAAAAAAAATTTGAGCTGATTTCTGAAGAATGGAGGATATAACAAAACTGTAGTTTTAGCAGGACAGCTCTCATCGGCAAACAAATAAATTAGTATAACCCTTGAAATATCATTTTGTGGTCGTGCACAGTTCCTAATCACCACCGAGGATGGTGGGTGAACGGTTAGCGCTCTGGCCTCGCATTCGGGAGGACGGCGTTTCGAATCCCCGTCCGGGCATCCAGATTTGGTTTTCCATGGTTTCCCCAAATCACTCCAGGCGAATGCCAGGATGCTTCCTTCAAAAAGGCCATGGCCGAATTCCTTTCCGTTTCTTGTCCCCAGTCTCGACCCGCCTCTAATGACCTTAGCCGTCGAAGAGGCGTGAAGCCATAAGTGAAAAAAAATAATAATAAAAAAATAAAGCGAATGTATGCGATGTGAAACGCAGCTTACCCCCATCAGTACGCAGAAAGGTCTAAGGGTGGGTCTAGATCCTATACAAATTTGTCGTTATTTGATACTCTCTTTTCTTTTGCCCAGCATTGGGCCTTTTAAATTACATTTTCTGGAGTACACATGGCTTTACAAAACATATGTCCATTACATATTGTTATCGACTGCCTCAGATCACTCAGAAAAGGGCATCACAAATCTTCAATATCATTGCAAGATTATCTTCTGAGAATATCTCGAAACCACCGTGTCTTCTACGATCTTGACGTATACCAAGCGTCTTTTTAACTGGTGGTAGCGTGTAGAACAGAACACATTTTGCTGAATGAGACACCATTGACATCCCAGGGTAGTTCATGGTACTACTGTGTCAACCACCTAACACTTGGGGAGAGTGCATAAACCACGTAGCTCCATTTTTTGCCTCCTGTGAACCCCCCCTCCCCCCACGTAGCCCTACATGGCTTTTGCCTCTACCCCCCCCCCCTATCCCTCCACGTAGCACGTAGCTTATTTCCCTTTTGATTCCAGAAGACATTTTGTACTGTTTTCTCTTGTCAGACGATTGTAAATTACATACGGAAATAACTGAGGGAAATAAATAGTAACATGCTGTTGTTAATTATTTTCCTCATTTTAACCGTGAAAAATGTTATGAAAGGAAAGCTACGTGGCCTGGCTCGGAACCCCCCCTCCCCCCACGTAGCCCAGCGTAGCCTTCCAGCCAACCCCTCCCCCCCTGGACCGAGCCACGTAGTTTGTGCACGCTCCCTTGGGCAGTCACTTTCGCGTGCTGTTGACGAGACAGATACGATGTTTACCGATAACGTTGACAGACTGCACCATACACACAACCTCTTTGAAAAGAAATAAACCATCCCGCATCTTGAACTCCTGTGCATTTAAGAATATGGTCCTCATGTGATTTGAAATGAATAAGTGATGTATTTGTCAGATCAGCTTTCGCACTCTAGTCAACACGGTCATGCAGTATATGGCAGTATGCTGATGTGTTGGCAGGAAAAAATCACTCTACCCTCAAACTAAACACGAATATACAAGGTGATTAAAAAAACTTGGGACAAAATGACATGGCAAATCTGTCATACTATAAGGATCAAAAATCGCATAGGAACAGAGAGTCGCAAACGCCTGTAGAGGGCGCTAGAGCCACGAGAGGCATGGCCACTACGATCACCAGACCTGTCTCCCTTGGATTTTTTCTTGTGGGGATTTTTAAATGGACTTGTGTATGAAACACTTGTTGAAACGCCGGAAGACTTGGTAGGAAGAATCGTTGCGGCAGCCGGATGTGTTCGAGATACACCTGGTATCTTTGAGAAGGTGCGCCGTTCCATGCAACGGAGATGCCGGGCTTGTCTCGATGCATGTGGCAAAAACTTTGAGCATCTGCTGTAAGCTCAATATTTGGCTTTCATTAGTCGCATGTGAGTGAGTAATTGTCAATAAAATGATCTATAATGGGTTTTTTTTTCTTCTCTATGTGTCAGTAATATTTTAGACACCCTGTAGCGGCTCCCGATTGCAGTTGCGACCCTCTGTGCGATTTTTTATTCTTATTGTATGACAGATCTGCCATGTCATTTTGTCCACGTTATTTTGAATCACCCTGTATACAGGCCCCTTCTTAACCGGCTCGTTCTGTTGTGAACAATCAATTACGGGGGGGGGGGGGGGGGGTTGTTGTTGGAACAAATTCACCACGCTTCAATAATGGTGACACAGAAGATTGCAACTCTATTTTTAGTAAGCTGTTCTCGTAGGGAAACGTTTCATCAATTAGATCACAGGTCGAACATGCATGCATTCGTTTCTTCATTGTATTTACTGTTTACATGAAATCCTAGAATCAAATATCATGGATTCTACAACTGTGTTGAGGTCTTTACAGCCCATGTTTGTTTCCTACTCGCAGGAAGGAGAGGGTATTCAAACAATTCCTGATTTCTGAGATCAAAGTCCTGAATTAACTTTCAAACCTCTTAAGCTGCGTTCCCACGATCTCTTGTAACGGAGGCGGCACCTCATTAGTCGAAGTGTAGGGGCGAGCGCGCGCCGCATGTTAGCCCTCGCTTACCACGCCGCCACCTCCCCACCACGTTGCCTTGTATCGTTTGGCACAGAACACTTTACAGCAACAGAAGGGCACCGCACCGCTGCTGCCACCCGATGGCAACAGTGCACCGCTACATACGCCTGTGATGTTTACCGACAGAGAGTGGGTAGCTGCAGAGGCGGCCCCGTTCCCATGGCGTGTTGTTGAGTATCCGTCCCGTCCTGCCTTCTTTACAAGACGTCGTGGGAACGCGGCTTTAGAGTCTTTCGAACGAGTAGGCCTGGATGGGCCGCCACTGGGTTTCACATCCTCGCTTCCTACATCCAGAATAGCAAACCACAAGTAACAATAAATCATCACTGTCATCAACACATATATATAAAATATCAAATTATTGTTCCGCTAGCTATACGATACAATTCTAGTGTTAGTTAGCTGGCTACATTCTTCTTCAAAGTTTAACTACTTGTTCGTTTCTCTGTTTCAGCAAATCCACCAATCATACATCAACTACATTGGGGTGGTGGAAAAATTGTTTCGGAACGTAAGTACTTATTTATTTTTAAAATGGTATTTATACGATTAAGCTGCCTAGCCGGCTCCAATGACTATATTTTGTTACCTAGTTGTTTATAACTTTTTTTTTACTTATGGCTTTACGCCTCGTCGACGTCGAGGTCATTAGAGGCGGGATAGGAAAGGGGAAAAAGAAAGGGAAGGAATTCGGCAATTGCATTTTTGAAGGAAGCATCCCGGTATTCGCCTGGAGTGATTTTGGGAAGCCATGGTGGGTGAGCGGTTAACGCTCTGGCCTCGCATTCGGGAGGACGCCGGTTCAAATCACCGTACGGGCATTCAGATTTCGGTTTTCCATGGTTTCCCCAAATCACTTTCCCGCCTCTTATGACCTCCACATGGACAAGGCGTAAAGCTATATGAAAAAATGCTCACACCGTTTATTTTACCGTTTACTAGATGTTCAACATTTTCGTTACATGTAGCGATATTAGCTTCACACGTTTTATTCATTATGACTTTTTTGTTGCGTGTAAGATGATGGGACATCGGTACCGTACCGCGCTATTCTATAGACCGCAGATGAAGAACAAACCCGTACCTTGGTTGCAGGAAGAAAGGATAATTATTACATTCATATAGATGGAAGCTCCCAGATAAATAGAATACTAGCTGAAACCCACGACTTCGTACGCGTGGATTAAGAATTTCTTTGCCAGAATTGAATATAGAAAGTTGTTGGTAACGAAGGATTGGTCCCAAATAACACCGAGTCGGCATAATATGACAGGAAAGCTATCACTATATCATTCTACCGTTGAACCTCTCTCTTGAAGAGAATCAATTTCCAACATATTTCTGTCTCCATTCGATAAGTTCTCAAAATTTCGTGACTACAACAGTCAGTTTCATAACGAAAAGATGTCCTGTGCCCTTCCTACAGATTTTCTTGTCAAATTCCATCAATATCGGTATAGCCATTTAATCGTCAAAATGTAAAAAAGACAGAGACTTACTTCGGCATTTATAGTATTATTACTGCAGATCACACACACGCTGATTGCGAACAACCCCTGAGGGATCATTATAACGTAAAAAGTGTACACCTACAGCATTGCAAGACTACCCACGATTTGCCTCGCATTGAACCCCTAAATTTGTGACATCTACAATTTAACATTCATTCCGAATAACCGACGATCCAGGCGTGAATCTTACGATCAAAAACAATTTTTAAAAATCTTTGCCTCCACGAACCAAACAGCTGTAAGTAAGCGCTTTAACCACTGAGCTACCAAACCGCTATATTGAAAGGCCGTACAGTGACCTACACATTCTACGCGTCTGTATATCATCGTTGAGTAATTTTTCGAAATTATAAGACAACATGTATCAATTATACAAAAAAAATTTCAACCAAATGTAGACGGTACTTTTCTCCTTGTTTCAAAGGATAAGTGTGCAAACTTTCATCGAAATCGGATGAAAACTGTGGATTTGTATGAAGAACAAACAAACAAAAAAACTTAATTTCATCTTTATATATATAGATAAATATAACAAAGGTAGCAGCAGTATCATGAAACATTATCCATACAATGTATTAATTATAGGCATGTCCTTTTTTGTCGTAGGGTACAAACACGGCTAAAGGAATATAATAATCAACAATCCATTGGACTCATGCTATATCCGCGACCAGGAAAACGTCAGAATGAATAAAAAAATGGATATTTTGTATTGTGGAAGACACGCATTAATTAAATGTTCACTAGTGTCTTTAAATGTGATGATGTTAGCCCTCCCTAGCTCATGCAGGTGCCATCTCTCTTGGACCTTCGTACATATGTATCCCATAGTGATACAGTTACGTGGGTCCTAAGACATACAGACTAGAGCATTGAAAACTGATATCACTGCATCAACTCCTGTAGTCTACACACTAATGTGGGATGTAGAAAAATATTAATTACTTATCCAGTCCTATGTAGAACAAATATTCAGGCATTCCCTTTGGTTGATGATCTAAATTGTCTAAATGGTATACGTACTCTAGTGCTGTCACATTGCATGTATGAACGTTTCTACTCGAACAGAAACCGTAATTTGATTCATCTTGCATCGCATACTAAAAAATTATCACATTTGTATAGGATTATCTTTTATTGCAGCTTTATTGTTGGTTTTCGTTACTGGAAAATTCGGTGTCAATTTTGTTTGGATATCAGATTCGTTAAACTTCGCTTAAAAGGGTAGGTACAGCGAACACACACACATATTTGTAGAAATTGAAATTTTATTTTCTCCAAATCTATTTAAATTTGAGGGTTATAATTTTGTAGCTCTATAGAACTGTCATAGTTATATATAAAAATTAATTTTTAAAATAAAAATATTATTTAACAATATGTTAATCTACCATCCAAACTGACTGTTAAAAATATGTCTTCATTAAGGTCTTTAATAAAAGAAAGCATAATATTTGAAATTTTGCAGAAATATTTTTTTAATCTCGTAAACTAATATCCAGGCAATTAGTTATACCAATAATATAACATATTTGTTGTTAATAAAAAATATTCAAGAAATTATAATTTTTGCTTCTTTTTGTTTAAACATATAGTCATATTTTCCATTTGTGAAAAGCTGAATAAACAGTAATGGTAGGGAGTGTAGTAATCAGTATGTAGAACATTTCCTGCAAATTTGAAAAAAGTCTATGCATGTGGAGAAAAGTTATCTTTAAAATCAATTGAAGAATTGCTGTTTTGATATATTTAAGGTTAAAGATTTGGATTACCTTCAAGTGCAGTAAGATTTAAGTGGCTGTCAATCGTGCAGAACTTTGTTTAATCACGCATAGTTACCACACTGTCAAAGATATTTAAATAATTTTTTCACCAACATGAAGTCAAAAGTAAAAACTGTTTTTTTGAATGGAAAGAAAAAATTCATTTTTTTTTAAAATCTGATACCTGCCCCCTTAAATGTTGTCATATTACAATATGCCACAGACACGCCTTTTGCCTTTCTGTGGCAAGTAACATTGCTTAGAACTGAAAAGTTTAAGTATTGATAAAGAGCAGCTCTGCGCTTAGACAAATCGAAGCTGAAATGTCGAACATAGTGAGAAAGTCATTGGAAAGTAATTGTGTGTGTGTACAGAACAGTGTTGTGTTCACGGTCCCTATTCATACGTTTCTTTTTTTTTTTAATTTTGTTTCCTTGGCTTTCGGTAATTACGTCCATGTGGCCACCTTCAGGTGTTTACAATTGCCTTACATACATTTGTTAGATATGTACCCATGTATTGATTTGCCTGTGCACCTTATTACAAAATTAGGACATAGTATACTGAACATATCTTTTACAATTGTAGCTTGGTGGATGGTTCTATCACATTCAACTGTATTTTTTATTGTTTGCTCATGATAACTAATATTACATTACAAAATGATACATAATTAAATTAACATACTATTTTACAGGAAGGGAAATGTTTTTAAAATGAACGCAATTAAAGCTAATACCCTCCTGACTTAAGTGACTTGTTAACCTCTCTTCAACGTCATGTATTTTGTCCTTAGTAGAGTAATTAGGAAACCTGGTAGTGAAATGTTTCACTTATCTAAGCTAGTATACAGCTTGTTTTTAAAATAATTATTGCCTTGACATTAAATACACATTAAACATTTGTAGTTTGTCCAATAATTCTTTCACACGTAGCGATATCCATCCTTCGTTGATACCTCCTGACAAAACTACAGCAATTAAAAGCTACTATTGGCCTCACTTAAGAAACACACTGTACACGTCGTTCCGTCCTCAGAACAGCAGTTACAGAAACAGGTGGTGGTTTTTTAAGATTGACAAGGCTTTTGAACAGATTATTTTGGGGAACTCGGTAACGGCTGTAGGCAAGAATAATGTGGTTAATATCTGCTACCTCTTCTTGGTCTTCCGTGCAGAAAGGGGAATTGTGGCTTTGGTAACATTCGTGTCCCAATCTCATGCGTATAACTGAGGTTCTGTATCTTTTGCCCAATTTGGAAGTTTCGAACCAGACTTTGTATGGGATGTGGGGTTGAATTAGTGAGAAATACTTTCCTGTCAGTTTGCATAGTAGTCCATGAATCTGACCAAGAGTACTAAAGATCTCTTTCTTAATAAGACATACAATCTGTGACGCACCTGTATGTACTGCGTCTCTCCGTCCAATGTAATTTCCTTTACTAATAGGTCGACCACTTTTTTTCCTGGATAGACCCGTGTCCCATCAACGGAATTAACAAGATCTTATTCGACATACTAAATTTTATGTACTCAGCTACCGTTGGGGGTAAGGAAGTGCACTTACTATGGATCAAGAGACACGCGGTGATCAGCATAACAAAAAGGTAGATCAACTGGCTAAGGAAAGTAGTACGGACGGAGAGCAGCATTATACGCGACTGCCGCACGCCGATTTTATAACTATCATTAGGAAAGAGTTTTTTCACAAGTGGACTTCAACACAAACAGTCAAAGGAAAGTTTTATTCATCAATCCAACTCCATATACCTTCTAAACCATGGTTTGAAGATTCTAAATTGGGCAAAAGATTCAAAATATCCATAATACGCATGCGACTTGGACACGGTTGCTACCCAAAACATCTTCACAAAATCGGCGTAATAAAGTCACCTTTTTGCCAGGCAGATCAAGAAGAAATAGCAGATATCACTCATATCATACTAGCATGCACCCTCTATTGGACCGTACAGAACAAATTATACAACAGCCTGGTCAAGCTCAAAACCCCACTTCCAACATCGGTAGATATCCTGTTGAGAGGGGGAATACACGATGTGTATGGAGTGATAGCTCGTTATTTAAGAGATTCAGATATCTCCTTTTAAAGAAAGCATTTATAATAATAATATTTTTATTAAAAAAAAAAGATTCCATAAATCATGCAATTTACTTATAATTGTTCTAAATGTAACTATGGATACTGTACATTAGCTGTTAAGAAATTATCATAAAAATTCAAGTGTTATTATATTAAATGTTGTTGTGCACACCAAGTTCAACTCGTACTACAACCAGAATTAACATGTTATTCTATAGGATTTACAAATTTTATTTGGTAACAAAACGTTATGTAACTTTGTCATCCCATTATACTAATATTGTATCACTGATTGATTTTAAAATCCATTTTGAAATAAGGCTTGATTACATTACTTTAAAAGGTCAAACAGCAAATGTAAAAACTAGTATAAATATTGGACCGAAGGCCATCATTAATTTTTCTTAAAAAGAAGAGGAAAACTGGCTGATTCGGGGTGCATGGAAACTACACGCTCTGTTTGGAGAAGTCTAGACCTTGAAGGCTCAACAGAAATTGTTACTTAACTGCGTAACTTCTGACGGCTTTGACTGGAATAAGTGGACTGTACTCCGCCGAGTTATTCTGCCCGTCTCCTCTGATGCTCGGGACAGTTCTTATCGGTGGAGAGATGGTTCCCTCCGCAAAATAGGTTCACCCTGGGAGGGGCAGTGGTTAATATCATGAAGACCTGAACTCTTACTACATCTTTGTTGACTGCGACATTGAGCTCTGACATGATTAAATCTTATACATTGGAAGCACTGAATTAGTGGAGGAACATATGGATCAACTTTGCATCACCTGCCGAACAAATACTCAAATTCATGAAGAACCTGTGATTTAAACAAAAGCAAGCTCTGGCTTTTAACTCTTCGTTGACTGAATATTGTTTCGAGAAACTTATTACATAGGTCACTTTATACTGGATTTAAATATATTCTAAAATTTCCTTTATGCTCAAATTAGTGTCCAAATTTCTGATAACACCTTGTTTTGTTGTCATGTATGCGGGAATGTACGTACGTTTCCAAACCAATTTCCTTAAATGATTCTAATGCGACTAGCTGATTTGGTGTCAGTCCCGATCTGCATTCTATTTTAACTCTGATAAAGGATACAAATCATATGAATGCTTTAAAGAGGTTTTTCTTAAACATTTCTGATGTGTGGAGAGGGAAGTAGCAGTGAATTCAGAACTTATACACGTTGAACCCTATTCTCCAGGAAGGGAAACCCAGCAAGAATTTTTCATGAAATATCTGGCAAAGTGTCAACGTCTCGACCGACTATATAAAGAATCCGTCAAAAATCATTATGGATCACTTACCTGGATCCATTCAACTGGTTTTTGCAAGCTACCGTATAAATAATGTAGCAGAAGCTATCTAAACCATAAGTCGGCTTGACTCAGGAGAAGAGGATGAGTACAAAGAGATCTCACGAGTGAGGATAGCATCACGGATACAAGGAGAGAGGTAAAAGAGAAAATAATGGGAAAGGACACTTGAGAAGAGAGGAGGTGACTGAGGGCAAGGTAGAAAGATCAACAAAGGGATCAACAGGGGCAGTGGTCTTAAAGGGATCAAGAACCCACCGAAGAGAAAGCCAGAAACTGGAAACTTAGCTGCCACTACTTTGGTCCAGCCAGGGGCAGATCACATAAGAAAACAGACACTGCCACAATATCGCTGCAGGTTACGGTTTTTTCTGTTAAAATGCTGTTCCGTTTGGGTAACATATGTTTTTGAAGCACAATGTTTGGAAATATTGCACCATTCGCCAAGACAATCACGACTAATAACTAAAATTCCCAATTAAGATGTAGGGATTGAACTCCTGGAAATCGAACCTACTATCCCATCCAAACTGCTGCTTAAAAAAACTAGATGGGAATTTGCTGTAATTTATACAAAGGGTATGCAATTCAGCAGTTTCTAATAATAGTAACAATAATTCAGTGTGTCCTAAATCACTATGTGGCAGAAGCTTCTGCCCCTAACATTAATCTGTCCCTAGTTTCACCTTCACAATTTTGCTGGTCCCACCATCTGTTACACGCTTCAGAACCTCAACTAAACACGTCTCTTCATTCTATAATAACTTCATGTGGTTAAGTTAATTCTTATTAAATATCCAGGCTACTTTCCCTTAGTTTTTCGATTACCGTCGTATATAGAAGATATCATAGTACAAGCTTGCTATCCTAGAAGTTTCCTCTTTAATGCCAACGCGAATTAAAAAAGAAACAGACAGTAAGACATAGGAACGAAGCTAGCTTATCTACCAAACGGCTACTGTTTGTTTATATAAACTTGATTGTACGAGTGCTGTAACAAACTTAAACTAATTGTTCATTTCTCTGTTTCAGAAAAGCCACCAACGGTACGACAACTTCGATGTGGGGTTGGAAAAGTTTCACAACGTAAGTACCTACACATTTTTTATAAATTAAAATTTGTCCGATAAATCTCTCTAGCCGTCTCCAGTGTATTTTGTAACCATGAATGTTTATATATTTTCGAAGTGTTTGTGACTATCAAAGCATAGAACATCACATGACTTACAAAACACTTAATTGAAACCACCCATTCCCTTGGCCAGACACGAGCCAGCGACCCTCCGTAAGAGGAGATCACTTTCTAACTCCTGCGTTTCCCCTCAACGGTTTCGAAGTGTTTGTGACTATCAAAGCATAGAACAACACATGACTTACAAAACACTTAATTGAAACCCCTTGGCTGGACACGAACCAGCGACCCTCGGCAAGAGGATATCACTTTCTAACTCCTGCGTTTCTCCGCAACGGTGGTTATAAGTCGCCAGAACTGTCTAAATACTTAGCTACAACATCTTTCTACTTTTATGTATGCCACCCAGTGTGATTCAGCACTATCAAAGTTAACGATTCGGCATTCCCTCCCGCGAAATTTATTTGCAAGTGCTTTACTCTTTTTTGATCACGATACGCAGGACGAAAAAGGTTTCAAATACCAAGGTTTGCCCCTCATTGCAAATTCTCAATGATTTCGCTGAACCGTTTCTCTTGGGCTTACTTGCTTTAATACCTCTGACAAAGCTCTAAACTCCTCCTGCGAGAGCCCTACCTGCCAACAATAGGCAAAAATAAGTACAAATTTTAGTACAACCAACAGTTGAACATCAAGGACATGACAATTAGGCTAGTATAATGTGCAACCGTTAATCTAGTCTAACAGAAGCCAATATCGACCTTGTTCTGTGACCCTGAAGTCGAGGCTATAGTTATGCTCTCAGGGCGGAAAATGGGTGAGAAGGCTCAACTAAATTAATAAATAAATAATAGTTTTAAAGTAATCGCACACAGAGATGGCTCTCAGCGTTGATAATCTTGAGGTTATCTTCACCACACAGAAAACATGTGTATAAAATCTGACGTCAGTCGAGAACGTAACAACTGTGATTGTTCCTCACTGAAGGAGAACAAAAATTACCAACAAATGCCTTTAAAAGCTTGGCATCTAATCGCCGGACACACCTACGTCCTTTCTCCTGTGCCATGCACAAACGAATCTTGCCCTCCCCCCTCCCCTCGTGATGGAGTCCGTCTCAAGCACTGCACCTCACTTGTCCTGCGTTCTGTGAGCGTCGTTAATGCTTTGGAGAAACCTGTCCACCAAAGTTTCGTGGAAATTTACAACACAAACAGACGAAGACAGTCAATCTATTGTCAGACGGCTGCTTAAGAATGACGCCACCTTACCGGTACACCGTCTCATAAAACGGCTGCGCGTGATTTTATATATATATATATATATATATATATATATATATATGACGAAAAACTTTATACCTTAGAATGTTTTATTTGTTTAAAGCTTTTATATCGGAGAACATCTTCTACAAAATTAACTGGTAACCGTTCGTAGTCAAATAACGTTAATAACTAGCTTCTAATGTCATCAAAAATAACAAGAGGAAGACAGATTTCTGGCTCATAATTGAAATAATTTTTCAAAGTTTAAATAATTCCTCCCCTCCGCTGTAAAGGTGAATGCTAATATTTCTGCGTGAAAATAAAAGCTTTTATCGCACGCGCATTGATACATCCACTGAATAGCGATACAAACGTGATTCCATATCTGTTTTCTAATCATAACAGCGATCAGAGAAACCATATACATCGAACGAATGTAAATAAGCAATATCCACGCGCAAAATACACTCACTGTATCGCGAGATTCTATCTTTGTTTTATTACTATAACAATGTAATGTTTGCTTGAGGGGGGGAAGGGTGACTACTGTTATTAGAATATTTAGATTAATATCAGCTTTGTTAATCTGGATAGCAAGAATCTCGAATACTGTGGAATTACAGGTGAATAAATATTTAGTTTTATTAGGTCTTATGGCATTTACAATTGCTGGGTAAATTTAACGTTATTTCTAACACAATTCAATGTAATTGCAAGCAAGCAATACCCAAGCCTTACAATTAGCCGAATTAGAGCAAACAATAATTGGATTCTAAGTATCTCAATAGTTTACAAAGTGAACATGGAACATCGTGGCGTCACAGGCCAACAATTAGATGTTATACATATCATAAAATTCCCAGGGGCGCCAATTAAAACAAAATGAACATTATCTGAGTCATGTTACAATAAACAAGAAGCTTTCAGAGTTCAATGTTCGGTTAAATGAAATGCCAGCTAGCTCAGGGGCACTTACACAATTAAAGCTGAGATTCTATTCCCAGGTAGCGTTTACGGGTCTTCAAAGCCTCGTTAAAACCCATGAAACCTTGACCTGGCATCAGAACAAATTACCAAATGTCGGCCACTCCACGCCGAATTGCGACACAAAGTGTCATAGCGAGATAACGATCTCACGGGCCGCTCCAGGCACCTCTGCGGTGACTGTCTCACGCCACTGCGAGCCAATAAGCCTCGATATGCATCAGGCCACTATCAGCCAAGAAGTGTCGATGTGCATCGGGCCACGATCGGCCAGAAAGTCCTGTCCCTCGTTTTTCAGTACAGCGCCCGTATCACATGAAAAAGAAGCTCTGCGTTAACATTTGTCAACCCCGTGGCGTCATGGCATTGGTGGGATAGCGTATGCCAAAATCACGTGATGTCCAAGGCATTTTCTATTAGCTCCCGCCAGTGGTGACTTTCAATCCCTTGCGTCTTGGCTGAGGGGTCAGCACCCAGCCTCGGTTAACGGGATCTGCCTCTCACTTCCTGGCACCGCTATTGTGTTGCTGGGACTCCGTGTCGCCGGCTAAAAGCTTTGTCCAGCTATGCGAACGTTCAAAATTTCCACTGACCGCCAGCATTTTTCACCATTTCATATTCAATTTGCTCCTTTATAATAGCAATCTTGCATTAACTATAATCATATACAATAATTTGGTCGCCCAGGCTTATCATGAATAAATTACCTGATGATTTGTATAAATTAGTATTAAAATAATCTGAATGATATACAAATTGGAGTGTGACGTAAAAGCGTCCCACTACAACAACGATCAAAGAATATAATTAAAGCGTCTATATCTAACGAATAAAAATAAACAAAAGCAGGTAATAACCAAAAATTAATTAAAAAAATTACTGTTGTATGTATCAGTGAGTAATAATGGCGAATCCTCCATATTTAAATATATCCTCCATCGTCATCACGTGATTGTCAGTGCTCATGTGCAGAGCGTTGCGGCGCGTGAGCACCTGACACGTGACTCGTGACGGCGAAGGATCACAGAGGAACTACTTGTTGCTAACTGTTGAGGTCAGAAACAGAAACAAATCGAAACTTTCCGTCTACACCAGAAAACCTAATTTAGGAACAGTTACTTGTATTACTGTTTACAGTCGCGATCCGTCTACATTAAGAACAACAGTATGTATTTCGGTGTGAAATAAAAACATGTTGTCACAATTATAATTTAGTCATCATACGATGAAGTGGTGCGATTATGATGTTTCGTCAGCAGCTGCTGCAATTTATATTATTCTTGAGTAAAAAAAAACGTAAACGCCGGATGTGACCAAGTCTTCTGCAGAGAAATCAACACGTAGTCGAGTACCTCATGAATTCTTTAAAAAACTAAACTAGCTTAGTCCACAAACCGAAGGTTAGTTGGAGCCTCCCGATGGAGGCGTACTTAGCCATCGTGTCAAGAGATAGGACTGCCAATTCCTTTCCGCCCGGACCTACAGTTTAACATTGAATGTCTAGACGTAACTCATATACAGTCAGAATTTAGGGTGTTTAAGATAATATAATGGTATCTAATCGGATCAAAATGAGAAAAGACTTTGAACAGTTGCAGCGTGATCTGGATAGAATATCTAACTGGACAGGTTATCATGGAATGAAGATAAATTCGAAGAAAAGTCAGCTTATTAGGTACACAGATAAAGAAAAAGTAAAGGTTGTTTATGATTATGGGGTGGGAACAGAATTGCTATAAAACTGTAATCGGGTAAAAGGCGGTAGATTTAAGATGTTGAAAAAAATATTTGTGTGTACTAGTAATAAACAACTAAGAAGTAATAAATTTTTTAGAAAAAATTAATCAAAATAAAAGAACACTAGACGGTTTTTTATGGATTTTTGGTTAGTGTAATGCCCCTGATGGCGCGGGTAAAACAGGGTATGATTTATTTTGATGAAGCTGAGAAATTTAATATAAATCTTCTACAAATGAGTAGGCCTATCAATTTTTTGTTGAACGCGAGTCACACAAAACTGCTGGTAGGATGCTTATGATGTTTCCATTAATGAAAATCCCGTGGTACCAAATGTTAAATGGAATATGTTTAATTTTGTCGAAAAAATGATAAATTTTATGTAATTTTTTGTTGGGATCATTTCGTGTAAAAGGTTTTGGTTAAACCTAGATGGTGTATGGATTAATTAGTCCGTGGCCCCTCAGGTAAAATGGGTCTGTTTCATTTTGATGTGTCTTCGTAAAGCTGAGAAATTTAAGATATTTTTCATTGAACGCATATCACCTAATAATTGGACGGAGTTTGATTAACTTGTAGCTCATGCTCCGTGGGTAAAATAGAGTACGCGTCATTTTGATATGTCATCGTAAAGCTGATAAATGTTAGACAATTTTACTAACCGACTTGGAAAAAATGAGGTTCTCAATTCGTCTGTATTTTTATGTATGTTCAGCGATATCTTCGCCAATTGGGAACGGATTTCTAAGAAACTTTGTTGGTGGGTAGGGTATACCTTCAAAGTGGTCCCATATAAATTTCATTGAGAAACCATGCCCTCTACCCCGTTAAAACTCTTAATTTTAATACAAAATCACATTTTTTATCCTGTTTCAAAGGAAATTTGCACGCTGTTACTTTAAAACAAAAAGACAAAAATTGTAAACTTTTGGTTTGCAAAAATAAATCGCTCTTCCCCTTTACACCCCCTTAATTTTTGTCAATGTTCTTTATACAAAGCTACAGTCGACAGCATTTAACTGATCTCCATGAAAGTTGGCATATACATATATTTTTTCATGGAGATGGTTTCTGACCAAAACAATACAAAAACCATCCTCTCTCCCCCTTTACATCCCTTATTTTTTATTTTTTTAACATATTTCGATAGAACTTTGCACAGTTATACTTTAAAATAAATAGAAAGATACTGTCAACATTTGGTCTGCAAAAGCCAAACGCCTCTTCCTTTTTCTACCCCCTTAATTTTTGTCAATATTCTTTATGCAAAGCTAGAGTCGACACCGTTTGACTGATCACCATAAAAGTTGGCACTTATATGTATTTTTCCCGAAGAAGGTTTCTGATCAAAAAATCCAGAAACCATCCCCTCTCCCCTATTACACCAGTTAATTTTTATAAAAACCCAGAGTTTTTATCTGGTTTCGATGGAACTTTACACACTTTTACTTTGAAACAAAGAGAAAAATAGTCTCAACATTTTGTTTGCGAAAACTGTACTCCTCTCCCCTTTTCCATCCATTTAATTTTTGTCAATGTTCTTTTTAAAAAGCTACAGTAGACACCGTTTGACCGATATCCATGAAAGTTGGCACATATATGTATGTATTTTTTCATAGAGAAGACTTCTGACCAAAAAATCAAAAAATACCCTCTCTCCCACTTTACACCCCTTAATTTTTATACAGACTCACAGCTTTTATCCGATTAGGGTGGAATCTTAAAAACGTATACTTTAAAATAAGGAGAAAAATACTTTCAATATTTCTTTGAAAAAACCCAACCCCTCTTCCCCTTTCCACCATCTTAAATTTTGTCAATGTTGTTTATAAGAAGCTACAGCAGAAACCGTTTAATCAATCACTATAAAAGTTGGTACATATACGTATTTTTCATGGAGAAGATTTCTGATTAAAAAAATCTAATAAATCAACCCCTCTTCCCCTTTGTATCCCTTAATTTTTGTACAAACCCATATTTTAATCTGATTTCGCTGGAAGTTTGCATGCACATACTTTAAAACAAAGAGAAAAAGAAAAATACTGTCCACATTAGTTTTAGAAAACCCAATCACTGTCCCCCTTTCAACCCCCTTAATTACCGTCAATGTTCTTTATACAAAGCTACAATTTCTACCCGATTTTGAAGGAAGTATGTACACGTATACTTTAAAACAAACAGGAAAATACTTTGTACATTTGGTTTAGAAAATTCAAACCCCTCTCCCCCTTTCCATCCCCTTAATTTTAGTTAATGTTCCTTAAACAAAGCTACAGTTTCTATACGATTCTGAAGGATCTTTACACACGTATACTTTTAAACATACAGAACAATTCTGTTTATATTTGGTTTGTAGAAGCCCAACCGCTTTTCCCTTCTGCCCTCACCCCTCTTTATTTACAATATTTTTTATAGATACCCACAGTTTTTATCAGATTTAGATGAAATACTGCACATTTAAACTTAAAAACAAAGAGAAACATAATGTCTACATTCTGTTTACAAAACCCAACTACTCACTCCCTTACCCCATTTAATTTTTGCATATGTTCTTTACACAAAGTAACAGCTTTTATCCAATTTCGGTGGAACTTTGCACATGTTTTACAAAAACAAAACTACTCTTCGCCTCTACATCCCTTAATTGGTTTTTATACATTCCCACAGTGTTAATCTGATATCATTTGAAATTTACACACATGTAATTTAAATGAAAACAGAAAAGACAGTCTACATTTGGTATACAAAAGCCCAATCCCTCTTCCCCTTTACCCCCACCTCTTTTAATTTCCATTGTTCTTTATAGGAATCCACAGTTTAAAATCAGCTCAGCTATTTTTAAATTATGGCAGAATATTCATAAAATGTCTCAACATGTACCTCAGACTTTAACTTTGACTCCACGCTTTCACGTTGTGAAACTAATTAAAAACCTATATGTTCTGCGTGATGCCGGGACAAACAAATATATTCCAGAGATAGATTTGTGTAGGCGCCTATGTGGTTTGTATTAATGCCCAGATGTTATATGTTTTGACTATCGAGCAGCTGCTATAACAGATGTTCTGATTAGGTTGAAACACAGCCTGGCCCAAAACTGACATTCTTCAACACACCTCGATCTGGAAGTTGTTGGCGTATATCAAACCAGAATTTTTTTGAAAGCAAGCGCCTTAGCCAATTAGCTACCAGGAATTTGCAGAATGAGAACTGCTGCGGCATATTTAGAATACAAAACAAACTATAACACCACTAAAAATTTAATAATAAAATAATTGTTTGAAAAACATAAAAACCACCTTCAAAAAAGCACATAAAAATTTTAAAATAACTTTATACCTTGCTTAGAAGAAAGTAAATCTAAATGGACCGTATCTTACATTACTTTCATTGAAATTTTTACATTAATCATTTATTTTTGGCGTCGGTGCCGGCCAAAGCAATAAAAACAAACAGATAAAAACAATAATACATAAAAATAATATTACTACTTGCAGAAACATATTTCAACAAAACTGAAATATGTAGATGATACGGCGGTATTATAATAACTGTAAAGCATTTACTGCATGATTCAGGCTACCAACTGACACTGTAGCGCCTGAGATATGCCCCGACGACCAACGAGGTTTAGCCACATATTAAAATACTGTCTAATTTGTTCCCCTAAACTGTCTCTCGCAATAACGATATCTGCCTCAGTACAAGCTGCAAAATATTCGTAATTTTTATTCGTACTCCCCGTGTCGACTCGAAAAGCAAATAAAGTTCAGTTATTCGTTCTTCGCTATCTGACAACTGGCATCGACTCCAAAAATAACTGATTAATGTAAAAATTTCAATAACAGTAATGTAAAATAGGTCCATTTAGATTTATTTTCTTCTATTAAGGTATAGAGTTATTTTAAAATTTTTAGTGTGCTTTTTTGAAGGCAGTTTTATGTTTTTTAAACAATTATTTTATCTCAAAACATTTCGGTAAGGGTTTTACATGACAATGTCAATTTCATGTTTCTTCTGTAGCCATGCAGTCTTTCTGCTGTGGTATTGGTATTATTGGCAAGAGTTGCCCTATCTACTGCGATTAGTTACGCCAGTAATGACTCGGCATTCTGAAATTGTAGTACAAAATCTACACGTTAAAACTGGAGGCGAACAAAATATCTAGAGTCTATACGAGCTCAAAGTTTTACTTGCTCTGTCACCTGTATGTTGAAATATCCTCCACCGAAAATTTCGAAAGCATTATTTGCACCAAAGTACAAAGTTTAACTAACATATTGTAAATACCGTTCAAATATCCAAATGAGACTGTCTAGAGCGGATGATAAACGGTATATTTTTTCCGACCGTTTAGAGACCCTATCGTGTGAGCACAAATCTGTACCTGGGTGAATGTGTGTAAATAATTGTGTTAATATGTATGTAAATACTGTACTACTGAGGGAGAAATACATCTATTACCTGTGTGGTTAACTTTGTAAATGTCAACAGTGCTCTGTAAATAGACTTCAGCACTAAGTGTAAATAAACTGCCGTATATACTATGCTGCACATGAAATCTTTGTTGTTCATAGTTCAAATAGACTGTTGCACATACTGCGTTAGAGAAGGTCTTTACTGTTCAAATATGTATAAGAAATGTGACACAGATCAATTTTTCCAATAATTCAGCCACAACAGTGACGGATACCACGGAATAAGTTTTCTTACATCAGTGAAATCAGCGACAGCGATATCTGGCTTAATTACACATTTTCCGCAGTCACTAATTCGTAGTTAATGAATTTAGTGATTGGTTTAAGGGCCTTGGTACATTTCAGCCCTACTTCTCAAGTTGCTCGAAGTGATGGTGTTTCGAATCAGTTGAAAATAGATTGGCAGTGTATTTAACATCTTATAGTCAATGTTTTGGTCTTAATATTTACGGAGGGAATGTCTTCATTATAGTGCGCGTCACGAACGAAGGCGGGTCGCGCAGAGAGAGAGAGAGAGAAATAGGGTTGACATAGAATATCCGACGTTGCCGCGTTTAACTATTCGCAGCACAGTTCTAAGCTAGTATCACACCCTTTAGTAGTTCTCACTTGAGCATTGGCAATGTCGCAGATCGGCCCTCTCGCGTCTGCTTTGCGCTTAAAATGCTTATGTACTTTAAAATATTGCTTTCTGCTTTGACTATGCAGAACCTTACACTTATGTTGTTCATCTTCCATTATTTAGAATAGGAATTATTGCAATGCTCACTGGTTTACAACTTTACAATTCACAAACACATCGCATTCAACACTCGTTGTTACTGAATGTGATTGGTTGCTGGCAGAGTGACGATGTACATGCGCATACCCACGCTAAACTGGGCCGCCATCGTTCGTGACGCGCACTGGGGAAATTCGTCTGATATGAAAAGACACAGTCATTAAAAGTGTTGCTGTTAGTACCCAATAAACTAACGACTATCAAATTTTTTAATTTAATGATGTATTATGAGAACCTGCTTCTTATAATGCCATACCCGATTCTGTTCGTAGGCGGTTACTATGGGGTATGTACGTCAATAGAAAATTTGTTGGGAACATGAGCTGGGGTGGTTTCTGGCTGCCTTCCCCAGTATGTGTTAGTACGTGTTAATGTAAGCGTGAATGACTGTGATTTTGTGTGTGTGTGTGTGTGTGTGTGTGTGTGTGTGTGTGTGTGTGTGTGTGTGTGCAGTACAGAGTGTTGCTCGTATTGTATGGAGTGACAGATCAAGACGAGGGAGGATGAAACCAGGTGCCGGCCTATTCAGTCCTACTCTTTCAAAAGACACCCGCGGTCGTTCGGTTTAACGTACCCATCTAACGGATGAATCGCAATCAATCTTTATATATATAAAAATCTCGCGTCACGATGTTTGTCCGAGATGAACTCCGAAACTACTTAACTGATTTTGATGAAATTTTACTTACTGTGTGTAATGTGGTCCTACTTAAAAGATAGGATAGTTTTTATTTCGATTATTGACCTTAATATTTATTATTGCGAATTAAATGTTCGTTTAATGTTTGTCATAGGACATTGGTTTGTAATTATTTGGAAGTGCCGTAGGTTTGAGCGTTCTGGTGGCTCATTGATTAAGGTGTCTGACTGGAGATGCAAAGGTCCCTGGTTCGAATCCCTGTGCCAGCAGCGATTTTTATACGCACTTAACTCGGCCTTCACCTCCGGCGCAGGGGTGGAATGCGCAGCCAATAGAAACCCTGTCACCAGGTCACTACGACCGCACGAAATTATTATTATAGTTCCATAGATTTCTAACAGATGGCGATGTATTAATTTATTAACACAACATTTGGTTATCTAGGTTGGGGAACCATCCAGTAGATGGCGTAGTGTTTCGATTTATTTATGTTACAGTCTAATCCACGTCGTATTGTTAATGTATGACATAACCCTGTTTCGTGTAGTATCATTTTATAATTGTGCTGTGTATTGTGTTGTGTATCGTTTGTATGTTATTATATTTAACGACAACGTAATTACACACATGAATATAACATTGAAGAAAACGTTATGATAAATTCAAAAACGTGTAAGTATTTGTTGCTTGCTTCTCATTTTTTTTTTTCTTTTCGTTATGGCCAGCTAAGAACCACGTGTCAATTTCAATTCTTCCCCTGTTGTTTTTTTCTTTCTTCCTCTCCAGAACTCCTTCATTATTGCACTGTCTCTCTCTCTCTCTCTCTCTCTCTCTCTCTCTTCAGACCATTTTGCACCCGTTTTCTTCTCCTCTCTACCTTGGAATCCTACCATATTGGAAATCTGCTTTCGAATATATTTTCTTTCCATACTGTTCATTGATATTATTTCGTTTCAAATCTTTCGTAAGCTCTTGAATCCCGAAAATATTTTAATATCTTTTTTGTTAGCCTGATGTCATCCATACGATAGATATGTCGAAAAAATATCATTCTCCTTTTTTTCTGACTGATTCTGTTTTCAATGTTATATTTCCTCATTAGTTCTTATCTTCCATTGTACTGTATTTTTCAACTGACCCAAAATTTCCCTTATAATTCTCCATTCCAATACTCCAAGCTTATTCAGTTTCTAATTTAATAGCGAGCGGTCTGATGGCTCAGTGGTTAAGGCGTCTGACTAAAGATCGAAAGGTCCCAGGTTTGAATCCCTGTCTCGGTGGGGATTTTCATAGGCACTTAACCCGATTCTCACCCCTGGTACAGCTTGCAGTGTAATGTGAAGTACGCCAGAACGCTTCTGTGGTCGGGATTCCATGTAAAACTGTAAGTCTCCTGTACCCGACAGAGTTGCCGGGTTAGATTAAGGCGGCGACGAAATGGGTGAATGCGTAGCTGATACAAACCCTGTCATCAGATGATTACGACCACACGGAATTATAATTATTATTATTTAATATCATGTCACTTACTTGCATAGAGGCATTCCGGTTTCAGCACTGTATTATAATGTCGTATTTTAAGGCTTTTAGAATGGCGCTTTTTGTTGTAATTCAACTATTTTTATTTTATTGTTGCAATTATAAATTTCAGTGAAATGCCGCCCAAAAAAATCTAACCCCAACAATGCGTGTATCAGAGAGACACGACGCAAACGTGTTGAGAGGGCTCATCAATCAGCAGAACAAATCGCGGCAAGTAACGAAGTTCAAAGAATCAGGACAGCTTAGCGTCGTATGCAAGAATCTCAAGAACAGCGTGATGAACGTCTGCTACAGAATATATCGAGAACAAGAGCGGCACGAGAACAGCACATCGCTACATTTAGAGAAAGAGAACGAGAGAGACAGCAAATTAGCCGTGCCTTAACGCGTGTATCATTTGTTCGTCTTGCGTTCGAATATGCACCAGACATTGATTACTCTGCACATTCTAAAATTGCAATCGGTGCAATGGACAAAGTATGCCAATACTGCCAGGCGTTGAAATTCCGCAATGAAAACAGCCGGCACGTGTTTTGCATCAGGAAAAGTTGTATTATTACCACTTCCCACTCCCCCAGAACCTTTGCAATCACTTCTTGCTGGCGAATCAAACGATTCGAAATTTTTTCTACGCATCACACGCAAATTAAATTCCTGCTTCCAGATGACGTCTTTTGGAGCAACTAAAATTTGCGATCTCACATCTGATGGACGTCATTTTGAAACTACATTAAAAAAAAGTCAGGTGTACCATAAGATTGGGTCGTTGGTAAAGATGCCTAATGATGTCCCGAAGTTTCTCCAAATCTGTTTTATGGAAGTTGTGAAGAACGTGACAACTCGGTGCCAGTATAATTTCATCGAACCAGCAGGAGTGAGAGCAATTGTGGTATTGTTGGAAAAATTTTTGGAAAATAATAATCAACTTATTCAATTGTTTAAAAGAGTGTCGCCACAATTAAAAAATGCAACTATCAAATTGTCATCAAAGCTGACAAATTACCATCAGGAGAACACGCTGGCAGGTTCAACGCGCCAACTGTAGATGAAGTTTCTGTTATTATAGTTGGTGATCCAGTTGACAATAGAGCCATAAAATCACTCTTCCAGATAGCAACTGTTAGTATTATTTCGGATCTACACCGTTGGAATGAAGCACTCCAGTATCCACTGATATTCTGGCAAGGGCAGGATGAATATCACATCGACATCAAACAGTGTGATCCAATTACTGGTAAATTTAATATTCAACTATTTAATTCCTTATTTTATTAATACAGTAGACCCGCGGTATTCCGAACAGAGGCCGGATTATCACGGGCTCGCTATATTAATTTCTTCTAATTTTTTTTACTATTTAAATTCTTATTTTTTCAGATAATGAAAGAAATAAAAAAGTTACTTCAATGAAGTACTACGCACACCGATTGATCATTAGACATAATTAGGATAACTATATCCTTCGAGATCGTCAACTATACCATCAATACGTCGTGCATATGTACTCTAAAATTCGAAACGAACGTTTGCGATTTATTCGATACAACCAGGCTAAATTACGATCGGAAGAATACATCCACTTACGAGATGCTATTATCGGTAAATAGATGAAAATTTAAATGCCAATGATATAGATAATGCATTTATTTTACCTTCAATCTACATCGGCAGTTCACGGAACATGCAGGAATATAAATAAGATGCGATGAGTTACGTACGTCATTATGGTCGTCCAGATTTTTTTTATTACATTTACATGTAATCCGAATTGGGAGGAAATACAAACTTTGCTATTACCAGGCCACCAATCAATGAATCGTCATGCTATCACGGCACGTGTGTTCAAACAAAAATTAAAATCATTGATTGATTTAATCGAAAAACATTCGGTTTTCGGTAACACAAGTTGCTATCTGTATTCGATTGAGTGGCAAAAGCTAGGTTTGCCTCATTTTCACATTTTGATTTGGCTTGAAGTTAAAAACCGTCCAGAAGAAATTGATCAAATAATTTCAAATAAATAAAATGTAATTAAAAAATAATATTCGTTTGTCCTTAATTTCAACTATCCGAAACTCTTTGCCAATTACATTTGAATTTTCAAACCGACTAAAACGTTTTTTTCTTTATTAGTGAATATTAATTTGACTACATTAAGTAGTTTAGAATAACATTAATCCAAAGTAGGTACTACAACTACTGAGTCACAGCAACGCGTGACCGGGTCAGCTAGTAGTTCCGTATGCCGTGACTCCATCCACACACACTGTGAAGATTTTTTTTTTAACTGCTTTACGTCTCTTTTTAACATCGAGGTCTTTAGAGACGGGAAAGGATGGGGGGCAAGGAATGGGAAGGAATTCGGCCATGGCCTTTTTGAAGGAAGCATCCCGGCATTTGCCTGGAGTGATTTGGGAAACCATGGAAAACCCAAATCTGGATGCCCGGACGGGGATTCGAACCGCCGTCCTCCCGAATGCGAGGCGAGAACACTGTGAAGAGGCTTAGGATTTAACCTAGGACTTCGGCGCACACTCTGGTGATTACGAATTGTGCACCACCACCTATCCTAACCTGCCTTCCAAGTACTGATGTAAATTTCTTCCACCACCAGGAGTCGAACCACCGGCAGCGCCGGACGGAAACATTGAGCCCGAAACAGCTGAGCACCCGGGGAGTCCATTACAAGAATATTCCACGGCTGGTAAATACGTAGTGATAATTAGTGTATGAGATAAATCATCATCATCAACCAGTTTAATCGTTAAAAAATGTGGCTTGTTAGAGTTAGAGTTCAGGTAGAGATATAGTGGGTTAAATTAATGAAGGCATAACGTTTGAATTTACGAATTTTAATATTACATCGTTTTATAGAATATGAATAAAAATTACAATTGAAATGATGAGTGAAAAACGAATGTAAACAACATGGTTTTGCTGTTCGTCAGACACAAAGTGTAAATTTCAATAGATTTTGAGACAGTGGTATGGTTTCCTCCAGAATAAAGGGTAACAATAGTCATTCTTATAGTTATGTGGACCCACAACTACAGTTCTGGTAACAAAAAAGTGCAAATGGAGCTATTCCTGACCACCATGTAACTGCCTCAACCGTAAGTCGTAAGTAGAATGTAGTTTATTATTAGTTAGTTATGTATATTAATATTGTAGTTTGGTTAACACCAACATGTACGTACATTCACAGTCACTGACGATGCCCCATTCCACATGGGCGAAACGCGTATGGGCATATATGAATAAAACCAGTTGCTTATAGACGGTGTTTTCATTTAAAACTGTGAAAAAAAGGATAACTTTCCTTAAACCTAACTTTTCGGGAAACTACAAAAAAAAAAAAATTCTTGGGCATGCTTTATGTTTTACAAAAAAACTTACTATTACAATTTTACAGAACAGACTAAAGTATCTCTTCCTAGAATTCAATCTGATAATATTCGTCAGTTTCTTAGATGTAAAGATTTTTCTTCAGTGGAATGTTATTTTTTTCCACAAATTAGATTTTTATTGGTAGTAAAAATCTTGAAAAATATAGCTGCAGTTTTACATTGCTGTCTTTATTTATGCACATGCGATCAAAATTCTTTTCCACAAATCTGAATTTATAACGTTTGCTGGTTGCATAGATACAAAAATTCTTTCAATTGGAATATTAACCTTTTTACACTCATTAATGTTTTTGGGCGAAAAAGGAGTTAAATGTAGATTTTGCCTTCTTATTTTACTATATTTATTCATTAATAAAATTATTATTTTTATCTTAAGGATTTTTTATAAAAATTTCATTTCACTTAGCCTAAAATGTTCAGAATTACGGGCACTTCAGTCCTCATCATCACTGTTAGCTGCGTTTGAGGTTGGTATTTGTAACATATTTTCACTAAATGAAAGGTGCTCTTGAGGAACCTATTGTGTCACCTTAGAGATGTCATGAAGTTTTTTCGGATTGATGCAACCACGCTAGTGGAAAAATGAGTAACTAAATGAACTGTGAGGGTAAAAAGGATACCATTCCAGGAATTTTATTACTATTCCACTCACCAAAGTTTTCTAACTTAATTTTAAAAATGAAGTTTGACGGGTATAATCCCCTTTTTAATGCTCAACGAATAGAATTATCTCCTAATCATAAAATGTATGTCGTATCCACTTCATTTTGTTATTTTGGTGGAATATTAACCTTCTTCCACTCACCCGTTGAATTCGAATGGAATATGATGTACCAGTTCTATGATTTATAGAATCAAACGGTTTGAAATGCGCATCTAAAATTTTCAAGTACAATATTCTGTTCTGGGTGAAAGCAACATATAACATGTGCAAAAAGGAAGTCTGCAACATAATCCGTTTTCATGCTTGATGCCTGTGACAGACAGAAACAGGAATAGGGCACCATTTCTTTTCGGGTAGGAATCCGTAAAAAATAAAATAACTGTTTCTGATATCATGGTGGGCAACGATATCGATGTTTAAGAGAAGGAACTCATTAATATGGTTATACTTATTAAATGCACCTCAATACTAGACACTGAAATCTACGTCGGTCCAACTTTGGAGGTGGTATAGCAGCGTCCTGATTACGATTTTTTTGTAGGTACCCGTAACTACCTAGGACGGTCTCTGACTTAAGCCACAGATACTGCACAGCTCAAAAAAACATATGGAACAATGCCACGGTACACAGATCCATGGCGAAACCTGCATTCCCCGTCTTAAACCCCTCAGCAATCAAATGCATCGAATAGAAACACAGACTGGCATTGAGGTTAAATGGGAGAGGTCTTTCCCAGCAAGCTATCAACGACCTCCTTAAGCCCGCAGTCCTGGTCTACTATTCGTGTCACTTCGAAGTGAAAACTGCACGATTAAAGAGAAGGGACATGATTTTCACGTGTAATACGAGCCCTGACGAGAGGATACTGATACAGAGTGAATAATAAGACTGTAGAGATTCGTCTCGCGTAAGATATTATTGATAGAGACACAGGTACCGACGCAACGCAACTTGGAATCCATTATTAGTCAGTTAACAGGGCCATGATGGTATTCGTTCGCACTTCGACCACGACCACCGCGCCTCCTAAATCCCCAATACACAACTACACTTCTGGCTCCACTATCTCCGCGCCGTTGCACGCCTTAAGTCACTGACAATCCGGGGCAGGGTGTATAAGAGCTGTTTCAAAAGGAATCCCATACTTCGCTTTAAGTCGGAGACTGAAACGTTGCATCTACTTGGCGCGCACTCTCAGTGGATACTACAATGAGAAGAGAAGAAACGGTGGATCACTGTTTGAGACATACAGAATATATTAATAATCTAATAGATGTTATAGATGCAGGGAGAAACTATATTAAGAATAACAATTTAGTACAGACGACAGCGCGAACAATTTCACTTAGTTCTCTGGTAAATATTTGTAATCACATTCCGATTCGCAGTACTCAGCAATGCAGCTACCAACCTCGTTCAAAGCAAGGGCTTATATCAGGATCGCTCCACTGAAACAAAGTTAGGCACGTCCACTATTTGCCTCCCAGCTAGGACCTAACGTTAAACTATCACTGACCACGGCACTGTTAGAGTAGAACTCCAATTATCCGAACTCCGATTATCCGAATCGCCTTTTAATTAAAACGAAAACGTACTGCGATTCAAAAAATAATGATTGTGCCTACATATCACATGAAAATTCTCAATGTTAAGCGGATGAGCGACTTTGCTGCTAGAAAACATGAATACAGTCAAACAGCTTACTTTGACAGAGATGTTCAGCAAACAATGTCTTTTGTGTATAGTATGGTACGTACATCCCGTACTAACGTACAGCACTTTTAACTACGCTGAACGAGTAAAAGTGTTGCCTTTTCATTCAATAAATTAAAAGGTCTTTTCCTTTAAATATAGTGTTTTCTCCCATTTTCAACATACATACAGTAAATAATTAAAATAGACCCTTTTTCGGAAAAAAATCCAACTATCCGAATTTTCGATTATCCGAATGGGGTCCGATCCCAATTGATTCGGATAACTAGAGTTCTACTGTATTAAGTTGGCGTTCTACCACTGTTACAGCGGACAATAGTTGACTACCAGAGACTAACGCCTGAAATTTAAAAAATGCAGAATACTAAATGTAGTTTTAACTTATGGCATGTAAACATTCCTCCTTGCTTGACCATATATTTTCGACCAACACTCTTTCACAAAAACGCATTATAACCTAGTTGTTTGTAAGCTGCGGCTTCGCCAACTGGGAATGCAGACAGCTTTGGTATAGACCGAGACTAGAGACAAAGAGACGGTAATGCGTTTGCATATAACACACCGCTGTCCAGCTGTCTTAGTAGCGCCTCGTAGCTGTATGATTTTAATTGTTGTATCCGTATTATCATGTATTTACCATAACAATATACCGAAAACTGTTTCTTGTGTACTTAAAAGCAAACTCGTGTGATCGTAGTTATCAGGTGAGTAGGTTTCATACCGGCTACGCAATCCGCCACAATCTTAGCTGCCTAGCTTAACCCGGTAGTCCTACCGGTTATAAGGAACCTACAGTTTAACGTGGAATTCGAACCACGGAAGCGTTCTGGTATACTCCAAGTTATACAATAAGCTGTACCAGAGGTGAAGTTAGGGTTAAGAGGCTTTGACAACCCCAGGCGACAAAGGGATCCGAACCGTGGACCTTCCGATCACCAGTAACACTCCATAACCACTACGCAACCAGACCGCTCATGGAATGTTCACAACTGTAGAAAATTCACTGTCGTGAATAGTTAATAAGAAAATACTATACTTGTGATAGTTATGTGGCCTAGTAGCCGAAAAATGTCTCATATATATATATATATATATATATATATAAAAGCAGTACACCCACATTCATCTTCATCGTCCCTTCCCCAGCGATACACTGGTCAGGGCATGTATGACAGCCCCATTGCTCCGCTCTTCCCAAATCACAATTCTCCTTTGTTTACTGTTCTTCATTGAATCAAACCATCTCCCTCTGATTCTGCCTCTTGCCATCTTCCCTTCATCAAGCTTCAATCATCTGTCTTGGTTTCCTTTCCTTCTCCATCCTTTTCAAACATTCAAACCCATCCTTGTTGATTCTCCAAATTAGCTTTTCACCTCGACTCACTCCGTCTTTCATTTTATGCTTCTTAAGAATTTCATCCCACTGGTTTTGTTTTCTCTCTCCTCTCTCTTTGCCAAAGTCTAAGTTTCTACTGCACATGGGTACATAATGCATAATTTTCTTATACTTCATTGGGACTTCTTCCTTCGATATCAGAGATATTATAACCTGATGTAATGCATTCTTTTTCGAATGTGTCATCCTGTTAATTTCGGACGGATTCCTGTAAATGGCTGGGTCTATCTTCAGTATCATCTATCATTCAATCATTTCTTGCATTCCACTACCGTCTACTGCCTATCATCCTTTCACGTACACCCCTCAGCCATTTTTTCTTGGTCTCATAGTAAACCATTCGTATTACAAAACCTAAAAAGCAACACAGCTTCGCTGAGTACAATGGCTACTTTCTATAATGGGCAGCAATGGGGTGACAACTCGTCCTTGTGTGATATGAATCATGGTGTTCTTTCCAAAGCCAATTTCACACCAGTGTTGCATTCCTCATTTTACTAATCCTCTGGGTGAATCGTTTAATTATCCTCATGCTCTCAGCGCTTTCTAAACTTTCTCTCTACAGATGCTGTCAGTCACATTGTCGTCTTCCGAAAATGACGTCATTACGAGCTTCCCATACTCGCAGTGCCTCTCTTGCATTCGCCTCACCGCAAACATTAGTTCACCATTGACCTTTTATACTTCCTCTCGTAGGTCAGTTCCTTTTATTCTTCCCTCCACCCAACAGGGTGATTCGTCTATGGTTCTTGCTGTGTCCGCACGGTGGCAGAAATGTCAACACGGCGGACGGGTGGTCGCCCGGAGACGATCAAGCGAGAACCGAAGCAAAGTCCAAGATGAGCTGCGCAGAGTCCAAGGAAGAAACCGACAGAGACGCGCACTGATCAGAGTCCAATATGCGATGCACAGAGTCCAGAGGAGTAACCGAACGTAAACCGAGATGCGCGCTGGTCAGAGTCCAATATGCGATCACAGAGTCCAATGAAGTAACCGAACGTAAGTCGAGACGCGCGATGATCGAAGTCCGAGATGAGATACACTGAGAGACGGTAACGATACTGACTAGCAGTGAACACAACAATGTCTTAATTGGGACCGCGCGACTGTATTTATACTAGGCCAGTCGCTTCTGATTGGCCGCGGCGGAAACCCTGCTATGCGGTGGCGCTAGTTGGCCTATTGCTAGCGCCGTCTATCGGTTGTCCACTTCCATCTCTTCTTACGGGCATGTGACAGTGTCGGGCCGGGATACCAGAGTTCTGATATTTGTTTTTATCCCTATCTTTGAAAACAGGAACAATAATCCCATTCTTCCAGTCTTCAGGGACCTTTTTTCTCTCTCCAAACTAATATGTGATTGTAAATGTCGAGGTCATTACATTTGGTAAAGTATTTGGGGCAGAAACTCGGTCATGGAATTTTGAATTCAGCAAGAGTAACCTCGGGAAACCACAAGATACCGTAATCAGGATGACCGATCCAGGGAACAAACCCGCATCTGCCTAAATGCAGGCCCGCTCATGCACCAGGATCGTCTGCCACTCATCATTCCTGCTGGTACTTATACCACAGCAGATTCATTGCCACCTCTCGCTTCTTTATTGGAGATTCGATTTCTTTACAAGTCAATTTTCTCACTATCTTCCCACTTTTGTCCAAATGTTCAATTGTTTCCCTTCGTGATTCTTTAAAGAAAATTCAGAATTCCTCCCACGTCTTTTTCAATTCAGCTACTTTCTCCAATATTTTTCCACTATCGCCTAGCATTCTTTTACTCACTCCTGCAATGTTGAATTTAACAATTATACACCATATCTTCTTATTACTTTAACTGTCCTCCTTAGAGTTTGTCCATTTTTCCAGGCACTACTTCTTTTCGTCTATAATCGATGGTTTGGCTTAGATTCTTCTAACTTTACGCAATTCCCTGGATACTGTGGTTTTAACTGCGGACCCCTCTTAATTTCTGTTTAGACCTGCTTAATTGCGTGAAGAATCCCTCAATATTTCTTCCCTTACTCTTTTCTATATTCCAGTTCTGCTACACACTACCTCCACAAATTCTGAACTCCCCCATTCTACCGTCACTGTCCTCAGTCCCAGTCAAGGCAAATTTGGTCTAATCCTTCTACCGTTTTTCACCCTGTGTCCTTTTCTTTCAGCAGCCACTCCTCGATCCATCTTTGCTGCACAGCTGGTGTCTTTCTGGGTTTCTTTTTTTTTTTCTTTCTTTCTCTGAAGCTGATCATTGCCATCAACGATCACTAAGGACTTAGACGGCATGACATTGATATCGGTGAACATTTTTCTGATATACCTTTCTATTAGCACATAGTACACCACGCATGAGTCTTACTATACCAGGTCATATTATGTCTTTCTTTTTCCATTGATCAAGCATTACAAAATTATAGAAATTTGTTTGCTTCAGTATTGTTATATCCGCTGCCCTCCAATCCCTTCCACCTCCTCATGTTCTTCTTTGTTTTCACCAATGTCCATATTAATAGCTGGAAACAACTCTCAATATGACGTAGTATTACGGTAAAATTAAAATTTATTGAAACTCAGGTATCGCAGTACCATGATGGTATATGGTATATTACACGGAGTTAGCTGGTTCGCTCCCCCGCATTGGAAGAAATTTTCACCAACGCGACTTGGACATCGGGAGGAGAGGTGGAGTTCTACAATACTAAATCAACAGTCTAGCCAAACTTCTCTGCATTGCGTGTGGAGTGATGGAACACGGCACTGTTGATGGTGATTCGTCCATCGGATGGGCCTTTCCGAGGTTCTTTCGGAAGAGTAGGCCTGAATGGGCCGCCACTGGGTTTCACCTCCTCCGTTCATACTACAGCAAATCACCACAGTTATTAACACTCACATATAACCAAAGTCTGCCTCAGTTTCCACTTCACACTTTTGATGGTCTTGCTATTTGTTACACGCTGCCAAAGCCAGACCAAAGCACGTCTCTTCATACTACAGTAACTCCACGTGGTTACGTTATTTCCTATTAAATATCCATATAGAAGAAATGATAATATGAAGTTAAAAGCTTGATAGCCCAAAGCTTCTTTATACTGTCACCGCAAAAGGGAAAAACGCAGTAATTCACAGGGCTTAAGCAAGCTTATCTAGCAAAAGGCTACGATTTTTGTGTGTGTAAAATATCAAATTATTCTAACAATTCATTCTACTTCAAGAGCTACGGCAAAGTTTAATTAATTGTTCATTGCTCTGTTTCAGCAAAGCCAAAAAACAGAGGAACGCCTCGACGTCGGGGTGGAAAAGGCGTTTCACAACGTAAGTAATTATTTAATTTTTAAAAAGGTATTTTTTTTTTTCAATTAAGCCACCCAACCAGATTTAATGGCTGTATTTAGTTACCGTCCATGTTTATATCTTTTCAATGAGTTTGTGACTATCTAAGCAGAGGACAACACAGGACTCACATAACACTTAATTAAAACTACTCATTCCCTTGGCCGGAATCTAACTGAAGACCCTTGGATTCTGCTGTCTGCCACGCAGTTCCTCCAGAAGTAGTGGCATTTTGAGCAACAATGTACAGTTTTATATTAAAGGCCAAAAATAAGACTGCCATCAGCACGTTTATCTGACAATTATCGCTATCTGATACCGGTATTTACGACATATGTCGGTTAATTTTTTTTTATTATTATTATTATTATTTTTTTTTTTTTTGCAAATATATTTACTCCATTCTTTTTTAATGACATAAATTACCGGACTTAAGAACCGCTGACCGGACGTGATTTATTACCGACTATGTTTACGACGGCTGCACACAATATGCACGCACCGGTCCAGATATTTATTACTGTGCACATACAAACCAGAATGTTTCCCCTACATCCCACCACTCTACATAATTCCGCATCCTTGCACTGTTCGGCTCAGCCTTGCAAGGTGATATTATCCTTTTTAGTTTAATTTAGACCGTTGAGCATTCTGGATGAAAACCAAAATGGCAAACGCTGTTTAAAATAAGCCGTTATCTTGAAAAATATTATTCATTCCACATTAAGTAAATAATCGCACGTTTCTTCAACTATTAAATATTTATTTCACACCTGGCTTTAAATCTTGAAGTCGACATTTTTCTGTAATAACTATTATACAGTCACCTAGATAAAATCAACGATAATTATTGTCTTACAGGTCAGCCAACGTCACTATCTAATACCATTATGCAGAAGCCGTTCCACCATATTGCTTTATGTATTATTAACATATTTCATGTTTCACTATCCTGATTGTTGTTATCTCACATATGCCCCCCTTTTCGGAGCAGTTAAATCATTTTTTAACCAAAAGAAGATTTCAACAATCCGAAATGTCAAATAACAACCATATCTACATTGGCAAAAACAACTAAATACGTATTTTATTACATTTAATTCACTTTTTGTGGCAAAGTCTTTTAAAATATTTTCTTTTAAATAACTATTCCAAAGTTTTTATTCAGTTCGACATTTGACACATTCACTTGTCAAGAAAAGTATTCATTTCAGTCTTTCTTTGCAATCTCATAACACCTAATTGGTTTTTAATACAACGAACATACAACATCACTCATCACTATTTCAGGACCAGTTTCAGATAACATTGTTTTTATGCAATAAATTAAAATATTAAGATTAACAAAACTCGGATTTAATGGAACTTAGCAAAAACACTATGTTATTAACAGTCCATAATTTTAAAAAATTGAATATGTATCGAAATATCTAAATAACATTACTTGTGGCCAAAAATAAATAAATGTGCTATGTGATCATCATCTCTACTATTGTATCACTGTTCCTTTGTCCTATGTAGTTACGAAAAAAAGGTTCTCACACAATAATTAAAAATTCACATTGTACGTCAAACATTCCTCAATAGCTGCATTCATTCCATATACCATAATACTATATTTGTCTTATCTAGCAGAAAATCACTTACTTCGAATTCAGTAAGCTAACATTCTGGTTACGCTTTTTCTTTATTCCTTCTTTTTGTTCAATACTTCATTTTCGTCGGTTTCACCTAAAACTTTTTTTTCCAATTTCATTGATTATCTCTTTTTCTTCATTTTTCATCGATTTCGCCTATTACTTTATCTTCTCCGTTTTCTTTGATTTCACCTATTGCCTTTTCTTCTGCATTTCGTCGTCTTCACTTAATAAATTTTCATCTTCAATATTCTTCATCACTGCTAAATAACAACTTTTATTCGTTATTACTACTACTCTCTGGCTCTTTTTTTAATCTCCTTTCTTTTTTCATTAATCAGCTCTAACAAATTTTATTACGATTCACAGGTTCTTTCTTGTTTTTACAGTTTGTTTCTTTTCAATTGCTTGGATACATTTTCTACTATTCTTTATCTTCTATTAATTTCAATTATTTTCACTACTTTAGTTTCTCCTTTTCACGTAGCACTTCCTTTTCTACTCTGTAATCTCTTTCCTTACACTTCACCACATTTTTTCCTTCGTGGTTCAAATTTAAATCTCGCTTCTTTCTCCTTTTCCATCTTTCCTGCTTAGACGATTTAGTATCAAAACTCAATTTAATCGTGCTCCCATTTCGACAAAATCATCAGCCACGTAACCGCAATCAGTTATTCCATACCGCTTCCTCGTTCCTTTTATTCCCCTTGCTTGATCTTCTTTTTTTTTCTCTCTCTCTCTCCTTTCAATATAGTGATTCTCGGTATTTCCGCGATCACTTCTGTCTTCCATTTATACATAAGATCATAGAATTCTTGGTTTTTCTCCTTAAAATTGGCTAAGTCTTCATCGTAATTCCTTTGTGTGCGGTAAATTTCTTTACTGTACATTTAAAAAAAAAAAAAAAAAACTGTGAGGTTGAATTGTACCATATGGCTTAAATTTAATATTCGGCAATTTGAGTTGATATTCCATCACATTACAATCGGATCCCCGTTCAAATCTTTGTTGTTTCATATTTTTCAGTTCCTTATCCATTATTTCCTAATGTTCTGATTTTATTTCCAAATGATTTATCTCGCCGTCTTGTACCCGCACTTCACTTCCAACTTGCGTAATTTCTTGTTGTATTTATCGTGCCTTTTCCATTGATTCTGTTACTTGGCTTAAACGCGACTCTTTTTTGTTCTCAATTTTATTCCTTAAATCCCAGTATGTCCTATACTGCTACTCTTTCAACTCGTCAAATTTTTTGCCCAGGTTCCATTTTACATTATTGATACTCTTGTCCACCGACTTCTGGACTACATTTTCTCGTTCAGCGATATGTTCGAAAGCTGCATTCCTTTATGCCCCCTCTTCTTTAAATATCGCAACCTCTTGTTTCATTTCACTAAGTAATTCCTCATGTGATTTTCTCAATTTGATTAATTCCTCCCACAACATTTCTTGTGACTGCTTCGTAATTTTTTCTTGCTTACTCTGACCATCCTTATTTCTTTCTTTAACTGCACAGTTTTTTCTTATGTTTCTTCTTGCGAATTTCCGTCTCTTTCTGTAACTCAACGATTCGTTTATTAAGATTTTCTTCAAATTTTTCTTATGATTTCCTTGCATCCTCTCGCGAATGCCTTGTCTCTTTATTAAACTGCACAATTTGGTTTCTAAGATTTTCTTAAAAAAAATTCTTATGACATCCTCTTGCAACTGCACCATTTGGTGCATAAACGCGAATAACATTTCATTGTCATTTAGATGCTGTTCCCAAATTCATTAATTGTCTGCTGCACGATCAGGTAAAACCGTTACTTTATTCTCAAATTGATCTGTTGCACCCGTTCCAGTATCATTATTCATTGAATCCCCTTCAATTTCAGATTGGCTACCCCATGCTTTATAAAATGTCTCAGATTGACTACTTTTGTAACACCAATAAAATACGGATCGTTCATATCTGCTCTGATATCTCCGGATTCATTTTCACAGACATTCCTGTCTTCATTTCTGTGAATTTCGCTATCTATGTTATTCGCTGTTTTGATAAAAACCAACTTAATTTAACTACCCAATATAGAAATTACGTGATATCTCAATATTACCAAAAAAATCAGTGGAGAAACAAAATCACGTCAGAAACAAAATACAACGTTGTTCATAAAAGTTACATGCTAATTATAGCTGGCTCAACGCTGATATTAGCAAAATATGAACACTGCAATTTAACAAGTTAATACCAAAATCTTAATAAAAGCATTGTGTCTCATTTTATGTTTTTTTTTTTATTTTACCCATGATTGGGAAGTTAAAAATATATTTTTAGCAACACACATGAAATTATGAAACATATGTTATTTACAAAATTTCCATAGTAAATTATCTTTCCTGATTGTTTGGAGAGGCATGCATCCTCTATGTTCAATGTTGTGGCAGAGTTTCTTCCGTATAGTCTCCTGGAACGTGGAGTCTTCTCCAGCCCTTTCACAACTATAATTTAATCATCTTGATTTGCAATTTGCAATTGTATGTTTAATAGCATACTGAAGGTTACACCGGTAATATTCCATGGAACACCGTGATAATATTTTGTGAGGCATTAATTGGTCTATCACTATCTCCACGTGCTGTTGCCCATACAGAGATACAATGCACACTGATAATGATGTCTGATTGTACTGCCCACATTGAAATTAAACAAACCATTCATTATCTTGATTCCATGTGCATCCAAGAAGATGGCTGTTATAATAATGAGCTGTAATGATTGTTGCTACTTTTTTATGTTAGCTTCCGCACAAGACTAAACAGATGCGTATATACCACAACACGAACGTGCAGTATCAAGAATACCGAGATATGGGAAAATTCTCGCCACATACAAATTCCATTCTAATTTCTATGAGTCTTGTCTTAACTGATTCAATTACAGCCAAAGTTGCAGATGCAATTAATTCATCTCCATTTATTAAAAGTGAAAAATTCTGTCGTTAATTATAAAATGTTTCGAATTTTCTATACTTGACACACATATACAAGACATACAATATTGTCGTCATGTTTTTCATAAAATCCAGATGCAAGTTCTCATACGGGAACAACACTACATTTAGGCATTGGTACGATTACAGAGGTCAAACACAAATGCGAGCGTGGTGAGTGAGCTGTACATTTGGGAGGACGCGGGCTCGAATCCTCGTTCGGCCATCCAGATTTGGGTTTTCCATGTTTTCCCCATATCACTCCAGACGAATGCCGGGATGGTTCGTTTGAAACCCCATGGTGGAATTCCTTCCCCTTCCTCGCCCCTAGCCTTTTCCACCTCTAACGACCTCGACGTCGACGAGGCGTAAAGTCAGAAGGGAAAAGATAAGGCGTTGTTCCTATTTGTTTGAAATCCATGAACCACAATCATGGGTTTCTCAAAATGCATTGATGTCTTTATAGAAATAGTGTGCATATTGATTTGAGGATGCACTAGAAATTCGTGTAGATTCCATCTTCAGAATTCGACGAACTATTTTCAAAGGTTTTAAGCAAAGTGAACTTGACCCTGTCACTGAAATGTTTGTCTGGGATCTTTTATATTATACAAGCATATTGATAGCAAAATTGCTCTTTCGTGGATCCCGAACATTTAATTGTATGAATTTTTACCATCTATAGTGCGAATCAGTACTGTTTGTTGTTTTACTTTTATAAGTACCTATCTAAATTCTTCAGAAATCCCAAAAGCATGCAGCACTCCAGTTTATCTTCATTGTGCTTATTATATCGACGTTTCTGATGCTAGCTGTATCAATGTCATTAATTTCATACCGAATTTCACCAAATAGTAACGAGATTCCATTTATTGTAACAAGCAAATTTGTAGGTCCTGTCCAATCAAAATTAACAATTCTTCCTTATAGCTTTTACAGGTAAATGTGTAAATATCTTGATAAGTACCCGTATCTAGTCATTGTTATAAAGGTTGTTATAAAGATGCTATTTAAGTGGCATATACTGTTTGCACATAACCCTGTCGTCAAATTTAACACTATTACATATATCAGGTACTTCATCCATTTTTGACTGTATTTCCTAAAGATTTTAGGAACAGTAGAAAAAGTTAACTATCGCAATTTCCGTCACGACCTACAACTGTTTTCTTTGAGCGATTCTTATTGTAGCGAGCAGCCACTATGCCAGTTTCTTTATATTTGGTCTCATAAGAATGATTTACCGTCCTGCTCAACAACCATAATTATAATATTTTAAAGTTTGTTCACAGTATTTAATAGATGTGTGACATTAGGGAGTACTTCTTGTAGCCAGGCGGCAATAATGAGAATAATACATACGGTGTGTGTCCGACTTTATGGTTGCCGTAAGTGCTCGCATATGTTCTAAACTCTATACACACTAACTATGAAAATCTGTACAGTAAAATACGAGGTATAAAATTTAGTAGTGGATGTTAACACACATTTCGAAAAGCCGAGCAGTGACGCGATTCGTTTCGGTTTAGTAAAATCGATTTTCACTGGTGTTTGTATCTCACTTCTGAGCCAATTGTTGTTTGTGTAATAATAAGCTTTTTGTTATTATCTTGCTAAGTAAAATATTTTGCCAAGTCGTTAATGTCGCAAGAACCTGTCGGTATAACGACCACTTTGTTCTTGAAGTGAAATTTACAGTTTGACTCGTCTAAATTTGTAATCGGGTAGTAAGCTTGAAAGTTTATTAAACCAATTGCATATACACACCGACTAAAATCTGTCGGTCGGAATTAATCACAACTCGGGCCAAACTGGTGCCGCGCAAGCGGTATGTTACAGACATGACTTACATCAACCTAGATTCGTTCAGAACTGATGTCTTATATTTTCGTACAGGTGTTTAAAAATTATTTACAAATATCCACAAACATGTGCCAAATTTCTTGTTTTTTTATACTTAGTACAGTATCCGGTTCCACGTAATACGCTATTGCAATTCCAACGGTACATTTGTCGAAATACTTAACTTCAATATCCTTGTATTTCATGTACGTATACCACACAGTGTGATTCAGCATCTTCACTTCTATACTATTTAACGAGTCACGTTCCGCTCTCAAGAATTGTATTAGTTACTGCATAACGCATCGGTACACCACTAAAATATAGCATTTGCAAGCTCTTCACATTTCTTGGTATAGCCCCATCTATCAGCGGCTGCACTGTCTATTTTTCTCTTCCGTTATCGCGATTCGCCATTTCGATAAGCTTTCAAATGCAAACCCTTACGCTTCATTGCAATTGCTTCCATGGTTTCACAATGCTATGTCTTTTGGGTCAACTGCATTTTTTGATTATTTAGTCATTTAAACATTACTCACAATGCACGAAACTACTCCTGCGAGAGCACTTCCTGCTAACAATTTGGCAAACATAAGCAGATAATTGGTTGGAATTAGGCTAGGATAAAGTGCAACCATTAATCTAGTCTAATAGAATCCCAATTCGACTTTTTTTGCTTGAAGTCCAGGGTAGGCCTATATATTTTAGTTATCTTAAAATGGAAAACTCAGCTTGGTCAGATCCATACAGGCTCCTCACATATCTGGGTATATCCTCACCAATCAGCAGCTGTACTGTCTATTTTTCTCCTCCGTGATCACGATCCGCCATTTTAATAAGGTTTCAAACCGTTGATCCTCATTGCAATTGCTCGATGATTCAATGTCACTAGTTTCGCCTGATATCCACGCCAACCTACCAACCTGACCCTATGGCTCAGTTCGACGTTTCTTGTAGTCACCTCCAGTACGATGCGCGATATTTAGTGTGCAAACCATCTACAGTGCCATATGTACACGCTCCATGCATTTACAGGAATTCTGTATAGTGCACAGCCTCCACTCTCTGTCTGAGAATTTTAACTCTGTAATTAACGGTACAATACTCACTATTGTGGCATAAATGATATACGTGCCTACAGGACAATGTCATCAGCAAATCGTAGTATACTGATTTTTTCTCCTTGAACAATTATGCCACACTTAAATCTTTCTTTAAGTTCCTTTATGGCTTCCGCCACATATAAGTTGAATATTAATGGGGACAGACTCACACCCTTTTTAACTGATGCATGTCTCTTATGATTCTCTACTTTTATAACAGCCACTAGAATCTTTTATATATTGTAGACTTCTATCTCAGTAGCTTAGATTTTTAACATTGTCCCACATAACATTATTAAAAGCTTTTTCTAAACCAACAAACATCATAAAAGTATCTTTTCCTTGATCCGCCCTTCAAGAGTTAATCTTAAGGCCAGATTTCCTTCTCTTGTACCGCGGTTTTTCCTAAACCCAAACAGATCTTAACCTACTATCACTTTCACTATCATTTACATTCTTCTGTTATTATTCTGTGCAGTAATTTTGAATCATAAGATGTTAGACTTATAGTGCGATAATTCATACATTTGTAAGATTGTGGTTTCTTTGGAAGTGTGAAGATGATACTTTTATTAAAATCAGTGGGAATCTCTCCAGTTTCATAACTTTTTGATATCAGTTTTTATAATCTTTGATTCCTACTTCTCCCAGGGTTTTCAGAAGTTCTGCAGCAATCTCATCGATTCCAAATGCATTATTTGATTTCAAATTATTCAAAGCTCTATCAAATTTTGTCTTCAAAACAGGATCTCCTAAGAAATCAGTGTCGACGGCGCCTTCTATTTCCAGCACACTGTTGTTTAAACCATTTCCATCAGACAGTTTCTCTGTGTATTCCTTCCATCGGTTAGCTCTATCTTCTGAGCTTAAACGAGTTTTTTTTTATCAGCAGCTTTAAAGTTTACACATCTTTTCTTCTTGACCTTCCTATATGACACATCTACTTTACCTACGACCATTTCCTTTTCCACTTCTCCACACTTTTCTTGCAATCAATTATCTTTTCTTTTAGCATTTCCCGTTTATTTGATTTCTAAATTGTTTGTATTTCTCTCTTCCTGATTCATCCTCAGAACTTTTGTGCCTTCTCCTCTGATCCATCAACTCCAAAATTTCTTCTGTGATCCAAGGTTTTCGGATGGCTTGTTGCCTAACGCCTAATGTTTCTTTATCAGCTTTGATTATATTTATCTTCAATGTATTCCATTTGTCCTTTCAAAGTTCTTCCTTAGACCCACATCTACTATCTCTGCAAATTTTTATCTCATCTTTGATTATTTTAATTTTTTCACTTCCAGCCTGTTCTGCCTGAGTTGCTTCCTTGTTCTCTTGAATTTCAGCCTACACTTCATAGTGGTCAGAGTCTATGTCTGCTCCTGGATATGCTCTACAGCCTAGAACGTGATTCCTACATCTCTGTTTGACCATGATATAATCAACCTGATATCTACCTGTATCCCCTGGAAGTTTCCAGTGTATATCCTTCGTGCATGAATCTTAAATGGTGTGTTCCCCACGACGAGTTCATATTTTTTTTTTAATTCGAACAACCTGCTCCCTTTCTCATTTCTTTCTCCTAGACCAAAATTTTCTACAGTATTCCCCTCTTTTCCTTCTCCACTACCGCATTCCAGTCACCCATGATTATTAGATTTCCCTCTCCCTTCACATATTGAATTGAATCTTCAGTTTCCGCGAATATTTTCTCTATTTCTTCATAATCTTTCTGTGACATTGGCATATTCACTTGTGCTAACGTGGTTGGAGCGGGCTTAGTTTCTGCCCTCATCTAAATAATCCTGTCACCAAACAGTTCATAGTAACTTTCTTGTTCATTACAAATCCTACACCAGTGACTCCATTGACAGCTTTTGTGTTAATTATTCCGTGTTCCCCAGACCAGAAATCCTGTGCATTCTTCCACTTAATCACAATAACGTCAACAAAATCTAACTTAAGTCGTTCAATCTCACTTTTTAAGTTTTCTAATCAACCTCCCTTATTCAGACTTCTAACATTCCACGCTCCAACCCGTTGATTGTGTATATCCATTCTGATCCCTGAGCAGTCCTCACCATGAGATCCGATTGGATGACTACTATTTTATCTCCGCAATATTTTACCCAGGAATAAGCCATCATGATATATGTAATTAGAGAAGATTACATGTCCTTGGGATTCCATTTGGGTCTTTAATGTAGTGGTTTCCCTTGCCTTCTGCTTCCCCATGCCTTTGATCATTTCTGATTCACCCGTTTTTTGGGACCGTTTCCAACCCCAAGAGCAAGCTGGTGCCCTGGACCGCTCCTCGCTCTTCCGCCCTCCTTTAGGCGACAGTTGGCAAGCAGTGGGTGACTCCTTACACCGGCAATCTTTCAGCCGCCAGATCCTCGTCTGTGCAAACGGGTTGCACCCCGTGAATGTGAGACTGACATTTGATTGGAATAATACAGTCTCTCCGGAATCCTTACACCCCTCACAGTCCCTTTGGTTATTAAACAAAAATGGTAGTAAAATAAAACGCTAAAGGGGAAGCGATTGTGAAATACCATAGAAAAAAACTACAATGGAAGCGAAATCTGTAGAAGCCAAGAGTAATGACGAGATCTCTATGGTTTGCATCCAACCGTAGAGCAACGCCAAGTAGGTAGTGGATCATTCAGGGGCTGAACGAATACTGAGACGCGTTCGCTACAGCGCATTAAATGTGTCTAGTTGTAACTTCCCGTGGGTTATATATAGGTGATCAAGGGGGTTATTATGGCCGCGCAGTCCACTTGTGAGCGTCTAGATTGATTTGGGGGTTGTTCTTAGAAGCATCTTAGGATTTTAGGCTATCTTCCAGATTATAACAGATTAACTACTTGTGGGCACCGAGATGTTATTTGTCAGGATAAGGATATTGACACCAGGGCGATCTTTGATATAGCAGGGATCCCGAACTGCTCTAACAGTGATATACTTATAATAGATCTTACCTTGCCGATATATCACAAACTCTTCCACATTATTATCTGAAATAACTTGGGATCTAACCTAACGACTGTAAATGACTGAGGCTACACAACTGATAATTTAAACATACTTTAATTATAAAAACCTAATCATACATTATCCGCAAAACTGCCTAACGTTATGCTGGAAGGGAAATGACACGCAAGCATTGACACAATTGTTAACAACTTACTAAATGAATTAATAGCTTCTTCATACGAGTATAATGGAAAGATGTCTTTACTGATTAAATGCAACTAACTGAATAATTAACGATCCTGATTATAACCCGACATTACCAAATAAGGATATCACGAGGCTACAACATTATTACGACAGCGGCAAACAACTCATTTAAGTTATCAAACTACTTTAACTAACCAAATACTAACTAACGCGAGACAAGACTATAGGCAAGCATAGCTTGCCCAGTGCCAAAAGGCACACAGACAAGACACAAGTCTTACCTCTTACATGGCTGCTGGCGGAATCGTCAATCACTGAATAGAATAGAATAGAACGAGATCACGCCACGATCGCGTATTTATGCGTGAGCTATCACGTGCACTGTACATGCATACGCGCTACGCTGTGCTGTGCTGCAGACCTTGGACTGCCAACTTGCAAGTCTGCACTTTTACGCACGTACGCATCTTCTCGCTCGAAGCAGCTTACAATATTCACAGATTAAAACATCGAAACTATCAATTCAAACCCTAATTCACAGACTGCCCGTCACATAGTAATAAACAGAGAAAAACTTACGTCGAACCCAGGTGATAGAATAAATTCTTATCATCGACAACCACGTAGAAGTGTTATTACACAAGCGCTAATAACCAGATTGGGGACAAAGTCCTCTACGCAATGCGTATCGAATAAAGGAAAACGACACTGAAGATGGTGATTCATCTATGGGATGGGGATTTGAAATTGCCAACCCCTCAGTGTCTTCCGCAAGAGTAAAACTGAGTAAGATGGCATCGGATTTCACCCTCTCCCTTCTCCACACTACACCACACATTATTCACTACACGAAATACACATCTATTAGAATTAGTTACACATTCAGTAATACTTAATGACACTACCCATACTGAGAATAGCCCCCTAAAAACGCAACAGAACCAAACTTGGCCCATATATTTCCTTTGGAGAAATGAAGTGGTAATTCTGGAAGACCAAGCATGCTTATATGCTTATATGTATCTGAACGACCTGGATTGCACATCGCTAACCTTCCTCCTGCAACTGACTCAGCGACTCATCCACAACAACAAAAACAGTATACTTTAGGTGGTATAATCAGGCGACTGTTCAAAACTGAAAATCATCTATTCACGAAAAACTAAACATATTCGTTTTTTAAAATAAAATAGTGATTAAATTTGGGCAGTAGAATGGTATTACAAATATTGAATGCACTTTTCTTATATTTGTGAAATATTTAAGAGTTATAACCTGTCAGACTCTAAACGTTATCGGTTTTTAAAAAAGAAAAATATTAATTTTTAACAATTGCTGTTACATGAATAGATATAGCTGTCATCAACAGCACAAAGTAATTAGATATTCATGAAAAAATCAATATTTGCAAGGTATTAAAGTTTGTATAAAGGATACAAAGTTATCAGAATTGCTTATCAATTACATTGCTGATGACACATTTTTAGCTTTGTTCATGCGTGTTTTTAATTAGAAGACATAATAACATGCAAGTCAGATGTTTGTGCAGTTTTATGCACAATCGTAGTTTTCCTTAACAAGATTGGTTTGAAAATAATCAGCTGATTGACCTAACGTTTAATATTTATCTCTTTTTTTTTATCAAGCTTTCTACTTAAGTCAATTTTTCGTATGTGTATTTTCTGAGACCCGTGTTTCGTTATTGCTGTTTAAATAGATTAATTGTATCATGTTGGCTCGTTGTTCAGAAACGCACTTCACATTTCGTTTTCATTTTATTTGTTCAACTGAATACTTTACAACTAACAGCCAAATAGAGAAAATTGTGCTTGGTTGTCTTCACAACTTTGCTATTTGTCTTTTAGTTTTCTATGCATACAAGTTCATGGAAATAATATGCTATATTAATCCAATCAAGTTTACTTGACCGACGTGTTTCTATCATTTTGGATCGACTATGTCGTGAAATATTCTTGGTTTTTGTCTATAAAGAGGGTCATTCGAGAAATTAACCGAATTTCTTCGCCGACGGAAGAAGAGAGATAAGATAACGCAAGAATTATTGTGACAGAAACCACAGCATTTCTACTTAAAACTGCAAAGTTTCTCTACAGTTTTCGGCGTCTCTTTGATTAAACCTTGACGTAAGTAGAGAATTTATGTAGAGTAAAATATAAAATTTCAGCTGATTGCTGAAGATCGGAAGCAGGACTAATTTCAACAACAAAAAAAAAGCAGTATAACTACTGAGTTATCCTTATGTTGTGGTGTACAATTCATAATCACCAGATAGTGCGCCAAAGTATTAGGTTGAATCCCAAGTCTCCATGAAGATGATACAAATAAAAAAATTAACGTTATTGTTGGCATAAGGAGGAAACCGGTTAAGCGCAAGTCGAGCCTCACTAAGTTTTTTTTTTTTTTTTTTTTTTTTTTTTTTTTTTTTTTAATGGCTTCGGCAACGGAGGCCATACAGCCAGCTCAATGTGTATTTTTTCCAATGTATGGACGCCACAGGACGGACAAGACAATCACACAGACACACAACACTTAACATCCATGCCCGCGGCCGGATCCGAACCGGCGGCCTTCGGCACGTGGAGCTAGCACTCTAGCCCCTACGCTACCGAGGCCGGCCTCACTAAGTTGTGATTCTGTATTGCAGTAACCTAGACGTAGGTCATCTGACAGTCACTTGTCGCAAATTAATTCCTTGACAATCGGCGTTGCACTTCCGCAAAGTAAAACGGTGGTTGTGTGGGAACAATTAATTCATGAAAACCCGTTGGAAAAATTGTAACAATTTATTTAGAACAATATCAAATTCTCACAAAATATAGCCATTCTAAAACAGACAAACCCAATTCCCAGCTTTATTGAAGTTTTTCCCACAATAAAGTAGTTGAAGGAACCAGTGGCCTGTATTTAAGGGAGGAATGTCTGCTTAAAATATCAAGAAAGCCATTGGATTAAACTGGTGTAGCCAGAACGATTCTGGGCTGTATGAAATGCATTCAGACAGTCATTTACTGCTAATTGTTACTACCCAACACATATCAACTATAAAATTTAAAGTTTGCAGCATCAGTTTCACGAAGTATTATCAGAAACTTCATCTTATGATACGATAACATATTCAGGGCATAGACGGTTCTCGGGGAGGATGTACAATTCCATGGGAACTTTCTTGAGCCGCGTTCCCACGACCTCTTGTAACGGAGGCTGGGCGGGACGAATACTTCAACAACACGCCATGGGAACAGGGCCGCCTCTGCTAGCGGAGATGAGACGCAGCTACCCACTCTGTGTAGGTAAACATCATAGGCGTGTGTAGAGGTGCGCTGTTATTATCGTTTTGCAGCAGCGGTGCGCACCCCTTATGTTGCTGTAAAGTGCTCTGTGCCAAACGACACTAGGCAACGTGGTGGGGAGGTGGCGGCGAGGTAAGCTAGGGCTAACCTGCGGCGCGCGCTCGTCCCGTCCCGTCCCGCCTCCGTTACAAGAGATCGTGGGAACGCGGCTTTAGGAAGAGAAACTGGGATGGTTTCCCATTGCCTTCCCCAGTGTGTGTTCTTATGAGTTATTGTAGGCGTGGATGACTCTGATAATGTGTGTTGTCTGTATAGAGTCTTGTTTGTGTTGTATGAAATGAGAGATGAACAATGGAGAGGGTTAAATCCGGCGCCATCCCATTCAGGCCTACTCTTCCGAAAGACATTCAGGCTCAATGACCCCATCTGCCTGACAAATCATCATCAACAATTCCGTGTGCCTTCACTCCATATGCATTGCTGAGAGGTTTGGGATTTAGCCCAGGACTTTGGCTCACAATCTAGTGATGAGGAATTGTGCACCCTCACGTCTCCTACCCTGCCGGCCAAGCACTGATTATGAACATTTCTTCCACCAGCAGGAGTCCAACCAGATAACCTGGCAGTACCGCTGGACATAATGCAGCCGCCGCAGTCGGCTAAACCAAGGCTGAAGGACTTAAGACAACTGTTGCTTCAGAAAGATAATTCCGTTGCAGGTGAGTACGTAGTATTAATTAGTGTATGATATAGATAAAAAAAAGGTCAAATAAATGAAGACAGAATGCATGAATTTACGAATAATAAATATTACATCATTTTATCGAATATAAATTGAATGTGATATACCAGTTCTATAATTTGTATGACCAAACGGTTCGAAAAGTCGTCCATATATTCCTAGCATTACTCGTATCAACTTGACCGCCGCAATTCGCGTCCCGCGCCTTCCATACCGCGCTGGGTGGTCGCTCACGCTGATTGCGAAATCGTTAACTTCTAATTAAAATTATTATTTTCTTTCCTAGCAGCTAGTACCTATCACACCTATCACTATCGATTCCATTAAAAGCACTTTAAATATAATAATACAAAATAAAGCATACGCAAAAAAAATTTTGCTTGTTTTGATCTCAACTTAGAAAACTCCCGCTTGAGTTACTGTTCATAGGGACACGGGTACAAACGCAACGCAACTTGGAATCCATTCATTAGTCAGTTAACGTGGTTATGATGGTACCGGTACGCACTTCGACCACGACCAACGGTCTCACTCCCCAATACAAAACCATACTCCTGGTTCCACCATCGCGCGTCTAAAGGCCCATTCCCACTGCGTTTGGTGAGGCAGTACGCGCCTTTCATCTTTTACTGCCTGGCGGTGGGTCGCGGCGCGCCGTTCCTGCTAACATATGCGGCAAAGATGATAGGCATCCATAACCACGCGCCGTGGGAACGTACCTTAAGACAGGGGAATTAAGACGGGGAATCCCATACTTTGCTACAACTGACTTTGAAACGTCGCATCAATTTCGCGCGCTTCCCCAGTGGGAGTTTAAGGAAGCTGCTTAAAACGAGAAGAGATAAAACTGTAAACCATTTTTGAAACAATCTGAATTTGTTAATATTTTAATGGAGGATACAAGTACGGGAAGGAACTGTATAGGAAGAAAAATAGTTCAGTATTAGGAACAGACCACAGCGCAAACAGGTTTCAGGAACAAAAAGAAAGATTGTTTTTATTAATCTGCTAAATATGATGGGGAAATAGAAAAAAAAATGTTTGACCAAGTTGAAGAAATAATCCAGGGGAGGAAAACCTGATAATCATGGGTGGTTGGAATGTTGTAATGAGAGAAGAAAAAGATGGGAATACTGTAGGAAGCTTTGTTCTAGGAGAAAGAAATGAGCGAGGAAGCGTGTTGTTGGAATTTTGTTCGAAATATAAACTCATAGTGGTGATAACCGTATTTAAGGATCATGCACAGAGACTACACACCTGGAAGCGTGCAGAGCATACAGGTAGATATAAGCTAGATTTTATCATGGCTAAACAGAGAATCAGGAGTCAAGTTCTAGACTGTAAAGCATAACCAGGAGCTGACATAAACTCTTACCACAATTTGATAGTTATAATGTGCAGGCTAAAGTGAAGTTAATAAAGAAGCAACCCAGGCAGAACAGATTGGAAATTAACAATTTGCAACAATTTAACATAAGAGAAAAATGTACAGAGATTGTAGCCTTGGGTATAAGAAATAACTCTGAAAGGAGTGCATTGAAGACAGAAGTAATCAAAGCTGAAAAAGACACATTAGGCTTAATCAAAAATACCGCCTGAAATCGCTGGACCAAAGAAACAATTTTGGAGTTGATGGATCAGAGTATAAGATACAAAAATTCTCTGTATTAAATAGGAACTGTACAGACATTTTGGAAATCAGATAAACAGGAAACGCAAGAAAGCAAAAGAAAAGAAGCTGCAAGAAAAGTGTGAAGAAGTAGAAAAGTAAATAGTCGTAGGTAAAGCAGATGTGGCCTATAGGAGGATCAAGCGATATTTTGGAAATATTAAGAGAAGATAAACGGACATTAATGTAGCTGGTGGGAAACCTTTCTTTAAATTCAGAAGACAGAGGTACCCGAGACTCACCAGTTTTTGTTTTTTTTTTAATTGTCATTTGGCTACGAGGCCATACAGCCAGCACTATGTAATTTTGTAGTTTGCAAGTATGTATTGTATCACTCAATGTATTATAGATTCTCCGTGGTATAGACGACATAAGACAAACACAACAATTAATTAAAACCACCCATGCCCGAGGCCGGACTCGAACCTGCGACCCCTGCAACGCGAGGCTAGCACGCTATCCCCTACGCTGCCGGGGTCGGCACTCACCAGTTTTTTATTATTATTATTTATTTATAAATGTGGCTTTAGCCATAGGCTAATACAGCCAGTAACATCATATAATACATTCGACTGATTATGAATTACACTTTAAGTACATATGACATACACAGAGAACATTTTCTCGCTTGATGCATTGAATATCCCTTTGTTGTTATATTCTATTTTTTGTCTGTATTAAGTATTTGTACATTTCTTTTATTGCTTTCAGCGATGGTGAGGATAAGACTTGTATTAGGTCTGCTATGTCCTTGATTTTAAGTTCGCCTTCTATTATCTCTTGCCTTATGTTCCTATACTGCTTGCATCTTAAAAGGAAGTGATATGTATCTTCCACATCGTCACATTGTTGGCATTTCGGGTAGTCCACGATCTTCATGGTGTACATTCTGTCTCGTAGGAGTGCGTGCCCTGTTCTCAGTCTACTTATTGTTTTAATCTCACTTCTGTTTATTTTAAAGGGCGCGTACCATAGTTTGTGGTCTGGTTCCCCTGCTATGGTTTTGTATCAGAGGGTCTTGCTCGGTTCTTCTTCTACCCATCTTCTTTTCCAATCCTTCTTCACTATTTGTGTGATTGTGTGGTTGTAGTCGGTGTAGGGGATGGGTATCTCCTCTATATCTGCTGCATTTAATTGTCCCCGTGCTATGGCATCCGCCGTTTCATTTCCTCTTACGCCGACGTGCCCTGGGATCCATTGTAGTTTGACTCTTCTTCCCTCCGTTGTTGCCTTGATTATTTGCCTGGCTGCCTCAAACGCTAGGTAGTTTTTGCACGTGCCTCTGGGGATTCCTTTTATGGCCTGTAGGGCGCTTTTAGCATCCGAGCAGATGACTCCCTTAACAATACCCACTTCATTTATATACTTGATTGCTTTTAGCATCGCTATAATCTCTGCTGAAAATATGGACATTGGGGTTGGTAGTCTGTACGCCTCATGCACTTCTAGCGCCATGTCGATGAACGCTGCTGTGGTGGATTCCTCGTTCTCTCTTGATCCGTCGGTAAATATTTGTCTCCATCCTTCCCATCTTGTGTTCAAGGTTTGCAGGGACAGCTGCTTTATGATTTCAATATTTTGTTCCTTCTTCTTTGATACATCTACTGTCAGTTCTGTGTATACATGTTGATCCATTTCCATCCTTGGCCACGGTTCTCGTTCTCTATACATATCGTTGATCTCAGAGGTTGCTATGTTCCATCGGTTAGTTATTTCCCAGTATTTTATGAGACTTGGGCTCTTATGTAATTTTTGGGGTTTTGCTGTATATTCATGCACCAATGTACGCACTTTTCTCCCCAGAGGATGGCTGGTGTTGGTCCTTACTTTTGTCCAGAATTTTAGGCCCAATTTCTTCCTTCTTAATGATAGGGGCGGCGTTGCCATTTCCACTTCCATTGCCATGACTGGCGTTGTTCTTAGAAAGCCGCCCGCTATCCTCAAGGCGGCAGATTGTACGGTATCCAGTTTTTTAAGTGTGGTCGTGGATGCAGTTTCATATAGGAATCCACCATATTCAATTTTGCTTCTTATTAAGGCGAAGTATATCTTTCGCAGCTGTCAGGGGGTCCGTGCCTATGTTTGGTGTAGCCAGCGTTTTGTAGATGTTTAATCTTTGTAACGCAGCTTGTCTTGTCTCTTCTATGTGTCTTTTCCAGGACAGCTTTGTGTCCAGCCACATGCCTAAGAACTTTGTTTCCCTAACTACTTCCATATGCGTTCCGTCTATGCAGATTTTGAAATCCTCATTTGCAAACTGTCTTTGCGTGAAGATTCCTACTTTGCTTTTCTGAATGGATAGATCCATCCCTCTCTCCTTCAAGATGTTTCGTGTCTCCATCACTTGTTCTTCAAGTATGGTTCTAGCCTTCTCTTTGTTTGGGTGGGTCACATATACTACGAAGTCATCCGCGTATTGTGTATATGTTGTTAGGCTTCTCAACCGGTTGAACGTTTTTGTAGTATATATGTTGAATAGTGTGGGAATCGAGGGATCTCCTTGGGGTAGTCCCTGATATACATGACGAGCAAGTATCTCTCCTTCTGCTGTATATAGTATATTTACTCTATGCTCCAAGTATCTAGTGTACCAGTTGACTATTTCTCTTGGCAGACCCATGTTGTCCAAGGCTTCTTGGAGTATGTTGATCTGAACGTTGTTATATGCGTCCTTGATGTCAAGGAAGGCCGCAAGTAGATAGTTTCCTCTAGCGTAACTTAGTTGTATGTCCGTGACTAATGTTGTTATGTTGTCTAATGTTCCATATCCTTTCCGGAATCCCATTGTTCTGCTGTCCAGTTTCTTGTGGTGCTCGATGAACCACTGCATTCTGTTCTTGATCATTATACTCATGATCTTTGCAAGACAGGATAGTAGTGAGATGGGTCTGTATGATTCGCTTTTAGTTTTGTCCTTGTTCACCTTTAGGATTGGTATGATGAGGACATTTCTCCACTGTTCTGGCACATATGTTGTTGCCAACATGTCATTATACAGTTCCAGTAACTTCTGTTTCGCTCTTGGTGGAAGTTTTTCTATCATGGAGTATGTTATGCCGTCTAGTCCGGGGGCCGTATCTTCCTTTTTTATTGCACATTGTAGCTCTGACATTTCAAACTTGTTGTGATTTGGTCTCTTTGGCTGAGTGTCTCGCTTTATAGCAGAGTCCACGCTTCGTTCTAGCGGGACGTACGAGGGCGCTAGTCAGGGCCAAAAATTGTTCCGCTGCTTCTTTGTTGCTGATGATCCATTTAGAGTTTCGTTTGGCTTCCTTTAAACCATCTTAGCTTCTTCCACATTTCTTGAGGCGTGATTCCATATTTGATGTTGTCGCAGAACTCTTCCCATCCTTTCCTTTTGGCTCTTCTTATGATTGTCCTAGCTTCCACTATTGCCTTCCTGAGCGTAGCAAATTTGTCCACTGTCGGACACTGTCTATATGCTTTGATGGCTAAGCGTCGTCTAGCTATGGCTTTGGAGCATTCCGCTGTCCACCACGGTTTCCTTTCTGCGGAAGTCTTCTCCTTTCTTTTGGTCAGGGGTATGCATTCTTTGGCTGCAGATGTAATTATTCCCTCGAAATTATTGTATCGTTGCTGTAATTGGCCATCCTCATCATTCTCCTGTTCCATTAGCATATTTATCTTCTCCTGATATTGCTCCCATTTGGCTCTTTTGCAGTTCCATAAGGTCCTTGGCTGGCTCGTGGTTAAGTGTGCTTGGTGCATCTACCGTCATTTTTATAACGAAATGATCGCTGCCCAGGGTGTCCTTAAGTATCTCCCACGTTGTTTTTTGTCTGAGGTTTGCAGATACTATAGATATGTCTGGCGACTGATCTTCTTTGATAAGGTGTTCCTATTCTGGTTCCAGGTTCATTATTGAGCGTGGTAAATGTGGATGATGTAATTGCGGCTGCAATTTCTTCTCCTTGCTGGTCTGTTCGACTGTCGTGCCACAATGGGTGATGGGCGTTGAAGTCTCCTCCCAGGATACTTCCTGATGGGAGCTGGTTGAGTATTTCTGACCATTGCTCTTCAGTAAGACTGACCCTTGGTGGTTTGTATATTACAGAAACCGTGTTGATGGTGCCTCCTTGTGTGATGTCTATTGCTAGGATTTCTATATCAGCTGCTGATATCACCATGTTTCTAATGGAGCTGTTCATTCCATTTCTGATCATGATGGCCACACCACCGTATCCGTCTTCCCTGTCCTTCCTGTAGATGTTGTAGAGCCTATGTTTGAGCGTATGTGCTTGACTTAACCACGTTTCCGTGATCAGTACCACGTCTGCTTTGTGTTCCTCCAGTAGTCTTTGAAGATCGTTCCATTTATGGTACAGACTTCTAGCGTTCCATTGTATTATGTTTAATTGTCTTCTCCTAGCCATTTTCAGTTGTTGCTCTGGAGTTCTCTGAGTTCTGCATAGTTGAGCCTATCTGTCTGATTTCTTTTATTATGCTTCTAGTGGCAATGTCTTGTACTTTTTGGAGTACAGTCGTTGTCATTTTGCCCTTCATATGTTGGGCTAGAGCTTTCATTATTGTTTTGACTATGATGGTGATTATTTCTTCATTGCTTTCTATATTGGGTACTTCCTCGGTCTGGGTCCTCCCGTGATACCTGTGCCACCACATTTATTGTCTTTTGGTGTCGGTCCACCGTGCCAGGCTGTTCCTTGTCTATGGTGACGTCTCTGAATGATCTCTTCTGTAGAGTGGGGAAGTCTCCGTGCTTGTACTCGTATTCTGTTGTCCCTGTATTTTTGCTGTGTGCTGCTTGCTTTACTTTTTTCTCCTCCTCTTGTTTTCTCACTGGGCAAAGCCTGTCATTGGCAGGATGCTCGCCGCAGCAGTTAACGCATTTGGGGCTTTCCTTTTGACATTCTGATGTTTTATGCTCTTCGCCACATTTTGTACATCTTTCCTTTCCTTTACAGTTGTTTGCCACGTGTCCAAATCTCTGACATTTATAGCACTGTGTTACTGGGTAGATATATGTTGCGACCTTGAACCTGAGGTAATATATTTCAATGTATTCTGGGAGATACTGACTCTCGAACGTTATCTGAACGGTTTTTAGCGGTGTTGTCTCTGTCTTTCCATCCAGTTGCGTTTTCTTGGTGAAGCGCCTCACGTCGATGATTGGCGCCTCCGATGTGGCGTTTAGCTTTATCTCTTCTTCTGATAAGTCCAATGGAACGAACTTGATGACTCCTTTACACTCCACTCTACTAGCCGGTACAAAGGCCTTAAGTCTCATAGACTGTAATAAGATGTCGGTTTGCTATGAATTGGTTGGCAAATTCTGCTTCCGTAAACTCCATGGCCATTCTATTCTTTCCTTGTTGGTTTATTCTTTTCAGTCCAGGAACTTTATTGTAGAATACCTTCCCTAGTTGTATTGGGTGTTGCATATTTCCCTCGCCCATTGGTTCTACCATCACTATGAATGGGCCATCTGAGTTGGCTTTATACCTTCTGTTGCGTTCTGTGAACATAAACTTGTTGACTTTACTCGCTTCCCTGTTTTCCAGTATGCTGTCTTCTTTCTTCTTGCTGCGTTCCTCGTCCTTCCCTTCCGGCTGTGATGTTGAATATGTTTGGAGCATATTCTTCTGTTGGTGTCCCTGATCTTTGTTCTTGTTTCTAAACATCTCCAATAGGATTAGTTCTTCTTTGCTTATTTTGTGTGATTGTCTTTTCTCTACCGCTCGACGTTTCCTCCTGAGGTTGTACGTTTCTTCTTCCTCACTCTCAGTCACTCGTTCTTCTATTTTATTCTTCACTGGTTCCGCCATGTCTTGTTCATTTTCATATACAAAGGTTTCAATGTTTTCTTCTTCTATTTGAGGATTCATTCCGCCACTTGCTTCGGCCATCTCCTCTCGCCTGTATGCGCAGATGTTATCTACACTCCAACAGTTGTTAATTGTACACTTTAGTCCGTATGTGCACAATCACAAGCTCACTTCTTTGTTCTTGTTATTAAGTGTTGTTCCCGGTTAACACTGGTTACTACACGATAGCAGAATTCGACCTGTGTGGGCCGTAACGCCGCTTCCTCTCCGACCACTTGTTTTCGCTCTCACTCGAGTGTGTAAACACGGCACTATTTCCTTAAAGTTCCGTCTTCCACGAAAGCTTGAGCTCAACTGCACTCACCAGTTTGGATCAGTGCGCTGAACATAGTTCCACGTTTCACGAAAGATGGCAGCACTTCACTTCCCCCGTTAGTGCTTAGCGCGACCTGGCAGTAGATATAAAACGCTTGGCGTCCGAAAGGACATTCGGACGTAAAACCATAGCTCCAAATTTGAACATGTCAACGACAAATAAAACTCATTGGAAGCAGTCTGCAACATAGTGTTAAGTAAAGTTGGCGACAAAGAACAAAGACAGAGCTACCGGATTAAAGGAATACATATAGAAACTGTGTAATGGGAATGATTTGAACAACAGTGTACTGGAAAAAACGATGTCAACATTGATGAATTGCGAGATTCTAATTACATTCCAACTGGCAGTACTCATTAAAGCATCTACCAGGATCGTTAAAAGCAAGAGCCGATGACAGGATCGCTCCACTGAAACAAAGTTAGGCACGTCCACAATTTGCCTCCCAGCTAGGACCTAGCGTTAAACTATCACTCGCCACGGCACTGTTATTAAGTTAGCGTTCTGCAACTGTTAGAGCGGACGATAGTTGACTACCAGAGACTAACGCCTGAAATTTAAAAAAATGCGGAGAACTAAATGTAGTTTTAATTTATGGCATGTAAACATTCCTCCTTGATCGACCATATATATTCGGCCAACACTCCTTCACAAAAACGCATCATTATCTAGTCGTTTGTAAGCTGCGGCTTCGCCAATTGGGAATGCAGACAGCCAGGGCCACATTTAAGCATAGACTACATAGGCTGTAGCCTAGAGGCGCGCACCACTTACAAAAATAAAAAATATATTACTCACTCTCATCTTGTTGACATGTGTGTGTGAATAATCAATATTGTCTTTTTAATCTTTCTCTATTGCGTGCTCTGGTGATGTTAATAATCTATTATCGTTTGCTTTATCTTAATAAGTAGACCTACTATTTTTGATTGTTACAAAAACGTTTGAGTTTGTTATTCCGCGGGCTTTTGCTGAGGGTATTTGGTTGCAACAACATCACTAAAATAGGCAGTACCTTATCTATCGATCATAAGTTGAAAAATTGAACGTGCGAGTATCACTTGATTACATCGTTTACTTCAGCCGCGGAAACGATACAAAAAAGCACGTTACGAACTTTCGATTCTTCAGCGGGTTAGAATTCCCGTCCGGGCATCCAGATTTGGGTTTTCCATGGTTTCCCCAAATCACTCCAGGCGAATGCCGGGATGCTTCCTTCAAAAATGCCATGACCGAATTCCTTCCCGTTACTTGTCCCCAGTCCCATCCCGCCTCTAATGACCTTAGCCGTCGACGAGGCGTAAAGCCCCAAGTAAAAAAAAAATTAAAAAAATTCTTCAGTAAGTTATTCTCGCATATTTTTACTATCATTACATTATTCAGTAATTTGCATAAAAAGGTAATAATAAGTAATCGATATTACTTTATATATAAGGGCCCGCACCACAGGTATAGCATAGGGGCCTACAGACCCTAAATGCGGCCCTGCAGACAGCTTTGCTTTAGCCCGAGACCAGCGACAAAGAGACGGAAATGCATTTGCATATAACACACCGCTGTCCTGCTGTCTTAGTGGCGCCTCGGAGCTGTATGTTTTTGATATATCCGTATTATCATGTATTTGTCATAACAATATACCGAGAAAGTGTTTCTTGTGTATTTTATGAAATACTTAAAAGTAAACGCATGCGATTGTAGTAATCAGGTGACAAGGTTTCATACCGGCAACACAATCTGCCACAATCTTCGCTGCCTAGCCTAACCCGGTAGTACTACCGCGTATAGGGTTTTAACGTGGAATCCGAACCACGGAAGCGTTCCGGAATATTTCATATTACACAGCAAGCTATTCCGGAGGTGAAAGTCGGGTTAAGGACCTTTGAAAACCTTTAACCAGTAAACAACCAGACCACTAATAAAATGCACACAACGGAAGAAAATTAGCTGGTCTGAATACATTACAAAAAAAAATAAAAAAAAATGCGAACTTGAGCTAGTTGTGCAATCTAGTAGCCGGACACTATCTCCTAAAACAAAATCCCGCATTCGTCATCAGCTACACACTGGTTGGGGCATGTATGACAGTTCCATCGCTTAGCCCACTACTAGTCCTCCATCCCCAGTTCCTTCTTTGTTTGCTGTTATTCACTGAATCCAAACCTCAGATTCTGCCTCTGGCGCTCTTGTTCTCTTCCTTTCAATCAACTCTCTTGGACTCTTGGCTTCCTCTCCTTCTCCTGCCTTTTTCCGTATCCTCACATTTATAATTTATTCTTGTCGAGTCTCCAAATTAGCTTTTCAACTCCAGTCTCCTTAATTTTCATCACGTCTTTCCTATCATGTTTCTTAAGAACTTTTTTTTTATTTTTTTATTTTAATGGCTTTCGGCAGCTGAGGCCATACAGCCAGCTCAATGTGATTATTATTATAGCTTCTGGTGAATTAGTAGTCATCCAGTGTTTATATATTGTATCTTCTAAGTATAGACACCACAGGACGGACAGGACATTCACAGAGACACACAACACTTAACATCCATGCCCGCGGCCGGATTCGAACCGGCTACCTTCGGCACTCGAAGCTAGCACTCTAGCCCCTACGCTACCGAGGCCTGCTTCTTAAGAACTTAACCCCACTGGTTTTATTTTTTCTCTCCTGTCTTTTTATCATGGCTCAGGTTACTGCTGCACAAGTCAGTGTTCGGACATTGTACATTATTTCCTTATAGTTCATTGAGACTACTTCCTTCCATATCAGATTCTTTGTACCTTTGATATATTGTATTCTCTTTCGAGTGCATGACTGCATGGTCATCACCTAACTTTCGGTCTGTTTCCTGTCACTGGCCCCGTCATTCTTAAACACAATTCGCTACAGCGTCATCTTTCATTCCATCATTCTTGTCCGACTACTACCGTCCACTGTCTATTATACTTTCGTCCCTGATTAATTTTTTTCTTGGTTGTCATCGAGGCTTGTTTGCTTCTAATTTCAAACAGAACATTTTTTTTTTTTTTGGGGGGGGGGGGGTGCTGTTTCTACAATCAACGTCCTCTTGCGGCCATATTGTCGGAGCCGTGATGTTTCTATGCTGTGCTGCACTTGCTCTTTTTCACTGCTTTCCTCAGATGCTCGTTACACATCTTTTCGAGGCTAGTTGCTTCAGTCCTACACGTCTGAAATTTGGTCTCCGTAGTCGGAATTATATCAATTTCCATTTCTTTAATCATCACTGCTTCAGAACCGTACGTTAATGACCAAAAGAAGTGTCAATAATTTTATTGTACTTGTGTGGCACCTCCTTTTCCATATCAGTCCTCTGTCACAGCTAAAGAATTGCAGTGCTCTTCTGTTTTCGTTTATTTTGTTTCTGTTCTTCAGTCTTCCTTAGTTCAAACTTCCTAAGTACCTGAATTTTTCTGCAACATCTAATTTATCACCTACACATACAACATCCTTCTTTATCCTATTATTCTTCTGAGTTTTGATAACTACTTATCTCAGCTTTGTAAAAAATTGCGTTCTGTAACATGTCACTACTTCCTGGAACTCCTGTCTCATAGTTAGCTCATCACATTAAAGAACCAGCAAACGACACAGCTTTCAGGCTTCGTTCGCTAATATACTGGACACCTTGTTTAATATTTCATGCCTAACAGTAATGGACTGCATTGGGAAGAGGGAACTTTCTTGTCTGATCTGAACAGTGGTATTCTTTCCAAACCCATTTTTACACATTCCTCATAGATTCTACACTAATCCTCTGGGTGATTCCTTTGCTTGCACCTTATGCCATCAACGCTTTCCAAAGTTTCTCTCTACAGATGCTATCACATGCATTATTGTTCTCCAAAAATGCACCGTTATTCCATTCGTGTATACGCAATAGTCTTACGGCAAAGATAAGTTCACTGTCGACCTTCCCGTTTTGAAGTTATATTTCTTCTCTTGTAGTCCGCTTCCCCTTATTCTTCTCTTTTTTACCTCCTCAAATACCTTTGCACAATAACAAAACAGGCTGACCCGTTTATGGCTCTGATATTGATTTCTGTCCCTTTCTTCGAAGACCGAAACTATTGTTCCATTCTTCAGGCATCTTTTTTCCCTCTAGAAACTGATCTATGGTTATTAACGTCGAGGTCATTAGAGTGTTAGAGGATTTGTGGCAGGAAACTGGAAGAAATTCGGCCATGGCATTTTGGATAAACCATGTCGACATTCAGCAGGAGTTACTTCGGAAAACCACGTATGGTAGTGCCGAGGATCAAACCCACGTCTTCCGAGATAACAGGCCCGAGCATTAACCGCTCAGCACCAGGCTCGTTGATACCTTTACCGCAACAGGTTCTCCGCCATCCTTGGCTTTCTTTTAAAGCGTATCCGACTTCTTTCCATTTCAAATCTACCATTATCTCACCGCTATTGTCTTCTCCAATAACATATGTTCGTTTGTATCCCTTCGTAATTGGTTAAACATCCAGAAAATCTGTGAAGTATTCCTACTACATCTTTTTCAACTCAACCATTTTCTCCAGTGTGTTTTCACAATGACTTTTCAATTTTTCACTCATTTCTGAATTTTTTATTTTTTTTATTTTATCAATTGTGTGCCGTACTTTCTTATTACGGTCACTGTCCTCCTCCACGGATTTGTCAATCTTTTCAGGCACGTCTTATTTTCGTATTCAATCGTTGGCGTGACTTCCATTTTGCTATCTTTAAAATTTTTCTCAGTTGATATGACTTTGATGTCTGTGATAATGTTTCAGATTTTACTTTCTATTAGTACTGCTCTGATGACTTTCACCATAACAAGTGATATTATATCTGTATTTTCACGGTGATTAAGCTTTTCCTTTCCAGATTCTAAAAATTTGTTTACTTTATAATTTTGATATTTGCACCCTCAAAACCCACTACCTCCCCATATCCTTCTCTGTTGTCACCAATAAGCATATTAAAAGCTGGGACAATTCTAAATATGAAGTGATAAATGTAAAATTAAAACCGTTTGAAACTCATATCAATGCGATAACATGATGGTATATGGCGTACGACATGGAGTTACCTGGTTCGTGCCCCGGCAGTGGGAAAAATTTTCAACAACCCGACTTGGATATCGGATAGGAGAGGTGGGGTTCCACAACTGATAATCAACAGTTTGTGTGCCAAGTTCCATACTTAAATCACGGACGTATTTTCATTACTTCTAGAATGAGTGCACACGACACTGTGGATGGTGTTTCGTCCATAGGATGGTTACGTTAAATCTGGGGACCTTTCATGGAGTCTTTCAGAAGACTAGGAAGGAGAAACCATCTTAGTCATCAACACATATATAACTACAGTCAGTCGCTTTGCTGGTCCTGCCATCTGATACATGCTGCAACTAACTGACTAAAAATCATCTGTTCATATTATAACAACTTCACGTGGTTACGTTTAATTGCTACTAAATATTCAGCACATTTTCCCTTAGTATTTGAATTACCATCGTTCTATTGTCACCGCGAATTGGGGAAATTTTTTTTAGTTAATCATAGGAATGAAGCGAATTTATCTATCAAATACTACAGTTATTTATTTTATAAAATATCAAATTATTCTTGCACAAGTTATAGAGATACACTCCCAGTGTGCACTTAGTTTGCTTACACAACCTTCATTCTACTTCAAGTGCTATGGCAAAGTTTAGCTAATTGTTCATTTCTCTGTTTCAGCAAAGCCACAAAATGGTGAACTACTTCCATGTTCGTGTGGAAAAGCCGTTTGCCAATGTATGTACTTATTTTTTTTTTTATTGACATTTGTCCCACTAAGCCATCAAGCCAGTTCCAATGATATTATTTTCTTACCGTGCATTTTTCTCTCTTTTTGTTTAAAGTGTTTGTGACCGAAAAAGCATAGGACAACACATAATTCACATAAAACTTAAATAAAACACACTTATTTCCTTGGCGGGATTAGAACCAGCGACATGGATATCGCTTTCATCCTTTTGTAACGACCGCTATTTCCAAAATCAAAAACCGCCTCCCGGACGTGATTTCTTACCGATTATGTTTACGACGGCTGCAAACAAACTGAATGCACCTGTCCTGGCATTTATCGATATTTATTACTGTGCAGATGCACACCTGAACGTTGCCCTCTACAGCCCACCACATTCTTCAGAGCTCCTGATTGCGTCAGCATACAGTTAAATTCAGCTCTTTCAAAGAGTCTTATTTTTTGCATTATTAACGAATGAAGATATTGCTCTGGTGCTCGTACTTGAAAAGAAAATTGGTATAACGATGTTACTGTAACGTATGAAGAATGAAGTATGCTAATCCAAGTATTAGACTCAGGGTCATTACTAAATATCTGGGACACTGACTACGTCTAAAAGATCCTTCCATACGGCAGCAGCAACTTCCTGCGAAGAACAGTCTGGCGGTGAAAACTTTGTTTTTCCTGGAATATGGATCCTACTGACACTGTAATCTTCTGCGAATCAACGTGGCTTAACCTGTTCAACGTCCTGCGGTGACCAGCAAGTCCATTTACATGTTGTGAGATACTCAAAAGAGTTTGTTGGTACTTTATCCGACAAAGTGCTACCGACAGTTCTCGTACTCCAATGCAAAAACTAACTGAAGTGCATATTATGAAAGTAAGTGTAAGTGATGTGGACTATACGCTGTGAATCTGAGCGCGTACAAAGATGCGTTTGGTATTTGGTCATGTTAACCAAAAACTACAAGACACTAACATAATCATTTGGAACGTTAACGGGCAAAAGGAAAAACTGAAGGGACAATTCATAAGAAAGTGTAAAGTGGACTTGTAACTAACAACAGAAACACATCTCAAAGTGAAAGATAACATCAAAATCGAAGGAATTGAGATATACCGAACCAACCGCCCACTAAGAAAACCGTAACTCACCAAGTCATACAGCTACCACCATTGATGACGACTGAGGCAACAGCAATCAGAATGCACACACGGGAAGGTAAAGTGGTACTAGTCGCCACCTGTTTGGCACCGAAGTCGAACTTAGACCAAAACATCAATGTAATCCTCTCATCGAATAACAACATGCTCACGGCGGGTTACTTTAGTGCAAAACATGAGACACGGAATTCAATATCTCAAAATGCAAGAGGACAGCGACTACTTGAAATAACGATCGAAAGAAATGTCAAAATAATAGTACCGACAGATTTTACATACATACCGACCAACAACAGAGGCTGCCCGGATGTCTTAGACATTGCAATCAATAAAAACATTGCACAAGAAATCCGACTGGAAACAATCGATGACTTATCATGGGATCATCTACCAGTAAAAATAACATTTAGACACTGGGTACTAGTAGAAACGCCGAATTATAAAGAAACCGAGATAGACTGGAAATATTTTACTGGGTCAATCCATAACAAAATTCGAGCAACATATCCAGTCTCAAAAAAGGACCAAATCGACAGGGCGGTAAATCATATGGAGAAAGTAATTGTTATGGCAAACAACAATTCAACAACAACAACATATTACGAAGAAGCAAATAGCAACGAACCATCACCTATGTTGTAAGATTTACGCTACCTAAAACCCAAACATATGAAACCATGGCAAAAGTTCACAGATGCGAAAGACCGCAAGGAATATCGCCGCTATGTAAGAGAATTGGAGAACCGCCTGAGAGAAAGAAGAATTGAAAATTGGGAGGAAAAAAATATTAAACCTCATCCTAACAAAGAATCTTGGAAATTTACAAGAGAATAAGGACCCGACGACCACCAAAAATAGCAATAGCAGGCCCAGCATTCACACCAATAGCGGAGGCAAAAGTTTTGGCTGAAATGTTCGCACATCAGAATACAATAAGAGTGAAATAGCCAAACGAAACAGGGATAAGAGAAGAAGATATTAGCCAACAAGCCACACAATAAGAACTGAACCAATAAATCAACTATCGAAGCTGAAAACACCAGGAGAGATACATCAGATCATCAGGAAATTGGCCAACAAGGCCCCCGGCCCCGGCAACATCAGAAATGAACACCTGAAACATTTGTCCAGGAACGGTGTAGCCCTATTAACAAGAATAACAAATACAGTTATCAAGAGTAGGTACAACCCGACCAAATGGAAGACAGCAAGGATCGTTCCCATCCCTAAAGTGGGCAAGGTTCACACAAAACCAGGATAATACCGACCGATAAGCCCAATAAGTGCTACAGCTAAAGTCATCGAAACGGTAATACATAAAAGAATAACAGAAAATCTACAACAGAACAAAACTATAAGAATAAAACAGCATGGATTCCAGTCTAGAACGTTTAGGGCAACACTATTACTACGACTATTACAGGAAATAGTCAAAGCATTTAATAAAGGAAAATCAGTAGCAGCAGCAATTATAGATATCAAAAAAGCTTATGATAAAACTTGGAAAGATAAACTGATAAAAAAAAATGGACACCAGCACTAAAATAACCCGGAAACACATTAGAAACTAGAGAATTCTGTGTGGCAATGGACGGATACCAATCAACGAAACTAAACATGGAAGGAGTCTCGCAGCGAACAGTATTATCTCCAATCTTATTCAACATTTATGTGACCTACTTACAAAGTCCACCAAAAATTAAGATAGCACCTTCGCTGACGACTTAGTTAGGTTTACTTCAGGCCACAATCATGAATCAAATATAAATAGGGTACAAAAAGGATTAAATGCTCTAGTATCATGGTGTGCAAAGAATAAAATAACAATCAATTCAACAAAAAGTGGCGCAGTATATTTTGCCAGAAAATAACCGGATTTCGACCGCCTCCTCAAAATAAGTATAATGAATCAAAAAGTTCCTTGGACTACTACGCATCAATATTTAGGAATAATACTGGACCACAAGTTGTTATTTAATCAACACTTGAAAGATCGGTACAAAAAAGAACAATCTGTTATTTTAAATATTTATCCAATGTTGAATGCAACAGAACTCGCAACAAAAACTAAATTAAGACTAAAAAATCAGTCTCACAACCATTCATCTTATACGGATGTTAAGTCTGGGGAATGACCGTAAAATCAAACATCGAATGACTGCAACGATTAAAAAATAGAAGCTTAAAAATGATCTTAAGAATGCAAATAGGTACACCTACAACAGCATGAAAAACTAGAATCTCAACCGTCAAGGAGGAAATTAACCACCAATCAACGCAACTATAAAACAAATTGGATCCAAGAAGGCCAAATCCTGAAATAAGTACAAATTTCCCTGAAATATAATTGAGTAAGGAAATACCGTAAAAACACAATACAAGGGATCTCCAATAAGACCCGCCGATCAGGTGAGGCCATAGACAGTTTCTCCCCCAAGAGATGAAATAAATGGTACCCCGAAAAATAACCTGATCCTAACCAGCAAAATGCAGTGGAACTGTAGTATATAAAAAAAAGATCACAATAGTTCATCTTGATGTAAAGACTTTTTTTTTTTTTTTTTTTTTTCCTGGGAGTTCTCCCGACACGTCGAAGGTAGGGTCACTGGAGTCGGTGCCTTAAAGGAAACTCAAAAAAAATGTCCTTATCCCCTACAAAACAACGATACCATCATTCATCTGAAAAAATTTGCGGCAACCATAAGTAATCAAAGTCTTTACGTTCGAATTTTCCGGAATGCATGGCCAATTATCCAACTGTTGACCAACCTCATTAACACTGTAACTAACTTGGGTCTGAATCCTTAAGTTTGAACACTCATTGTAATAATAATACAAGTCGGAATAAGCGAGTTTAATTAATGTAGGGTAAGTTATAGCCTGTTGCCATCGTCTAGTTCTGGCGTAATACAAGTCGGAATAAGCGAGTTTAATTAATGTAGGGTAAGTTATAGCCTGTTGCCATCGTCTAGTTCTGGCGTTTAAAATCTCTTTAAAGACCTCACACGACAAATACAAGAACCTGTGAGAGAAAGTAGTCTAAAAAAATTAAACCATTATGGGATGCTGTTCGGATTTCAATTGAAAATTAGATTTATTTTAATCATAATTTTCGTTTCGAGCTTTGATATACAACAATGGCAGGATCGTCAAGATATGTTATATTCTAATAGACGGGAGAATGGGCGTCACCTGCTTTATGCGATTTGAGATGCTACTTCCTAGCACTGTTTTGCTTGTACCGAGCATGTTTTGGAAAAAGGTTAATTGTTTAATATTTTCCTTCATTCATTGCCAAAGTAACTTGCACAGTTGACTGTCGCAATGGAATGTCACTGTGGCCACATAATGGGAGAGTTAACATATACAACTGATTACAATAACAGAGCGTAGGAACAGCTTCTTAGGTTCTAAGCCAATAAATAACATAACAAATTTAAAACGGAAGTCATTCTGCATAATAATGAAGAATATAGTCAGCCATTATTGTATTGCGTAAAGGACGATGTTAAGATCTAAATAAGAGCCTTAGTTGTTAGCAGACAATTTGGTCAGTATCAGAGCGAAAAGCTTAGATCGCATCAAAGGGCCTTGCAGTCACGCTGTAAATACCACCACACATCCTGCACGTTCGGCTCTCTCATGCCGACTGGGCCGGGCTCGGGCTTACGCCGGGTAGAGTGCGCCATAGTCGCCGCCCAGAGGGCAGCATGCTGGCTGTTTGCTACGAAATAAGATGGGTCGACAAACAGCACGAGATCGTCGGGGGAAGTGGTATTGGAGGAGATACGTATTAATAAATGTAGGATATCCAAGCAAAATGTGATCTTTGGAGAATCTGCTTTCTATCCTCTGCACGAAGATCAACTTGGTAGCTTCAGTCAGTATTAGCTTTGTTATTAAAGGTTTTCAAGATGACACTCGCAAGCAATGTGGTCAGCGAACGTAGGGGAGGTAGTAGGTCTTGTGGTGGGAGAAAGTGATGCCATTGGTTGTGGCGATGCAGCACAACTCTCCTCATTTCCCCTCCACGAAACAGACAGTAGACAGTCGTTTCGTCTACGATAATGGAGTGTTGATGTGTGTTTAGGTTTTCAGTTTTGTATCTGAAGTAGGAATAAAGTTTTTTTTTAACACGGTGGAACAATGAATAACATTTGTTCTGCCGTGACTGTGGCGTTCAGATGCTCAATGTGATCCTTACTCTGTGAATTTAATCAAACATCGTGGAAAAGAGTGCAGGAAATGAATGAAATGTACAGTGATTGTGTCCATCAGTGTGGTTTGGGGAATCTGGCTACCAAACGCCGAAGGAAAGTATGGAACCAATTTTGTGACGAGCTGGATCAGCTAAATAATATGAAAGTTTATAAAATTCGACAGTGCATGTCTATTTGACATAGGACGAACAGTTATTTTGGAGTACGTTGAATTAACAGGTGAGGAAACAGTTCTGTTAACACAAAATAAAAATTGTCCATGATTTTCTGTGCACTATTGCTGCTTCTCTAGGAGATCAATAGTCACTTTAAAGTATGTGAGACCTGTGATAGCTCTGCAATTGTTCTTTGTTTTGGAAATTGCACGTGGTTAATCAAAATATTTTAATAGTAACTGTATCTGTTATAAACACCTGTAAAGCTTTACTGACGTGATCATTCGGTTTAGAAATTTACTGTTTCACTGAAAATTTAATAATTCTTGGTTTAATGGCACACTTTCTAGCGTTTGATGAGTAAACTAGAGGTTAGTGGTAGTTCTGATGTTGTACTATAACAGGCAGGTGATATTGCGGGACTATAACATTTGAAAACATTGTTCATAATAGGCCAAAAAAAGGTAGTTTAAATTCTAATTACGAAAAATACCTCCGGGCTTGCGCAGTATATTCAACGCCGTGCAAATGTTTCTTTTTGCTCCTCCACATTACCATGGAGCTATGTAAAACAAATAGGTTTTCTATAATTTTGTTCTGTTAATCAGAATTAGAAAAACAACTTTTTCGTATGTTTCTTTAAGAAATTAGTGCTTACGTACTATTTCCAGTGAACATAATGGTAGGCTTTTCGAATTCAGAAATTGGATGAAAAACTGATACTATCTCTTCTAGAAAAATTTTCCTTAATTCGTTTAATCATTCTTCTTCCGGATTTTTATCTGCGCTGATTGTCAGGGACTTACATTCTCTTGCATCCAAATTACATCATCGTCAACTTTCGGGTCTTAATAATTTTGTATCTGATGATACATAACCAAACTTGAGCTAATAGCATGGAATTAAACCGAGGTTTAAACCTGCAAAATATAATCATTTCCATGTGTTGCGGCTTTGTAGGAGTTGATTATAGATTTATTGTTTATAAGTATTTTGAACTAAATGCGGTTTTTCTGAATTGGGATGTAAAATTTTATGGTTCTCATCTTCTTGAATGATTTATTGTTGTAGCTACCGTTAAAGTAATAGTTACAATAGCTCCTGTAAGTTTTACTTAGCTTAGTGATTATTTGTTCGAAACAAACGGGTAAGAACTGAGCAGCTAAACATGAACATAAATTATCAAAGGAAAGTCTACATTTTGATGTTTACAGAATTAAAGTCGCTCTACAAATAATATTTTACCTTACTTTCTAATGTATATTCTCTGTAGTCTCTGCATTAGGATATAATTACAGGCCGTCGTATTTGCGATTCTGAAGAAACTAAAGATATCGGTTTCCACGTGTTCTAAAGATCGCCTCTTCCATAGGAGAGGTCTATGCTTCTGTAGACGGATGGCTACATGAAAAAATTGCTAGGCCATAATGTAGTCATAATAACCTATTTTGCTTGTTGTTCCAGGATAATAGCGATTTCACATTATTGAAGAATATTTCCTTAGATTTACACTGGGTTTAATGTTAGCACCTTGGACTAGAAAAACTTACTCTAAGTGAAAGTTAATCTCTCATATATCTGATACCATCATTTACCTTTTAGCGCTTGAATAATAATTTCTTTACAAATACTTCATACAAGTACCCACTTTTTTATATGAGAAATCTAACTTTGGGTTAATAGAATCCTCAACATTAAAGGGTGGGTTGTATCAAATCTTAAGCTACCACAATATTAAAGCACCAGAAATTAAACGTTTAATACATAGTTGGAAACGCATTGAATGCTTCTCTAATTAATTAATGCACTCTACTAATGTAGAAGCAATTGTAAACAATTTACGTTTGTATTTAAAAGAAGGCTTGAAGTCACATTATTTTCATCTGGGAAAATAAATTGAAAAACTTAGAATTAGCGAGAACTTTTATACCAGAAGATTAACATGCTAGGATACTTATTGCGTTGCATCTGCACCTTATCTTCCAGCTGAAACGAAAGGTTTAGGACATTATAATCTTTTATTTCTCGAGACAGAAATATGAGAGTTGCGCTCTTTTAATATTAATGGAAATTGTTCCAGTGCTGATCCACGTATCTTGTATCATACATCATAGTCAATTGATCTTTAACAAATTTTATGATTTAATAAGAAAACAATGTCCAAGGGAAAACTGTATAGAATACTAGAAAATGTTTACTCCCAATAGCAGTATCAATAATATTTTTATTAATATTTGTTAATTGTGCCTGATCTTATCCTCCGATGGCAATTTCCATACGTATCTGCTTTTGATTAGCGAATCTTTACCTAAAACTCTTTCATTTTTCAACACCTCCCTCGATTTATTCCAGTCCATGGCTCCTTTAGTTACAAACGAAAACTTTAGTTCTCTTATTACTAAAATCAAGTGCTAGATTATGGTCGTGGTCATTTCTCCCTTTTAACATTTTTAATTCTTCTCCAGGTGTCCATCAAAGCCTTATGAATGTGGTGTAGGGAAATCAAACGACTAGAATCCCTCCTGCCCTTACAAAAACATGAACCATTTCCACAACCTGGAAATGTCATCTGATTACGTTTTGGATGATACAACAAATTTCCTCGCATTTTTTCACAGTTCGAATTTTTTCCAACATGTACTCTTGCTTCGTATCGGTTTTGTTAACTTTTCACACTTCACAATACCTCTTTTATTAGATATACACCATCTATGCTCGATTTTGTACCATTTGATTAGTATGAATTTTAAATAATTCTGGTATTAATATTTATATGAATCTTGTACTTTAGTTTGTGGCTATTTCTTCTTTTTTTTTTTTTTAACATGGCTCCGTTTCAGCAACTGTGAGAGTTGTTCAGGTAAAAATGATAGCCAACCAGTTGCATCAATTAGTTTTATATAACCTTGACCGCGGTTTCGACGGTCATATGATCGTCTTCTTCAGAAGGACTCGTGGAGTCACATATACTCAGAAAGGAGCCAAATAACTCTTGTCATATCGCAGTGCGATGTGCACTTGTGTCGATGGTTATAATGTAAATTTTAAGCAAGTTTTAAAATTTACATTATAACCATTGACATAAGTGCACATCGCACTGCGATATTAAAAGAGTTATTTGGCTCCTTTCTGAGTATACCATATGAGATTCCACGAGGCCTTCTGAAGAAGATCTTACGATCGTCCAAACCGCGGTCGAGGTTAAATAAACCTAATTGATCTTCTGTAGTTGTTAGGTATAAAATAGATGCATGCTGATTCGTCAGAAATGACTAACTAGGAATTGCAGGACTTATTTTCAACAACGATTTGGCCTTTTGAACATGTAATTAATTATACATTTTTTCATAATGTGGTTTAGAATTTTATACTTTTAATATGTATGCTGCTAAAAATCTGTTCATAGTACATTTGGTGGCGATCACGTGTTTCAACAGTATCTCATTAACAATAATTACGCCCTAGACCAGAAAAATATACCATGCCATCGTTTACAACATATATTGTGTTTGGTTGAATGCTACTGCACACACGGACATATTCCTTATTTACTTATCACTGCTACAAACTGAGTTGTAAGAATAGTTATATAAACTAAATTTTATAACATACATTATGGAACGTGTTAAAATCTCTTTTGAAGTTATTAGTCATGATGCTCACATCCAGAAGGAGAAAACACATACGGTAGTAAGGATACACTCTCAGAAAGGGAGGGGTCACAACCCCACTTTTAGACAAAATACCCCCCCCCTAAAATCGACTTTTGCGCAAATTGTACACTTTTTTTTTAGCTCTACAGTTAAAAAAAAATTCCCAAAACCTCACGTGAGTTTTCCGTAGACCCCCCCCCCCCCCTTGGTGAGATTTCACTTCACGTAATTTATGGATGCCCCCTAAGAGTACACACTTTATCATTATTCTTGGCCGCTGCTGAAAACTTCTATCACTCTTATCTTGCACAATCCTTCATTGTCATCCTAAGAAACAGTAATGTAATACTGACGAGCCAGTATTGCATTACTGTTTCTTAGGATGACATTGATGTAGAATTGTGCAAGATAAGAGCGATAGAATTTTTCAGCGGCGGCCAAGAATAATCATAAAGTGTGTACGTGTTAAAAATGCAATGCATGAGGCCTTTAATGATTTCCGTTGCAGCTCTCTACGAGTCGCACAGAAAACCCAAAGAAATTTTGGGCTTATGTATGAAAAGTCTGTTTTAGTGACAACAATACTCCAGCACTAATTCGTGAAGGTTCAGAGATTAATGAAAGCCGCGACAAAGCTTACGTAATTAACACTGTATTAAAAAAGATCATTCACTGATGAAAATAAGGACAATATACCAGTTTTGTCACGTCGTATGGGGTTACAGATGGATCCGTAAAACAATTAGATCAACTGAAGTGGGAGAAAGCACAGGGTCCGAATGGCATTCTAGTAAAGGCCGCCACACACGGACGAGCCAACAGGCCAAATGTCCTCGCGCCGATCCAAAACTCATCGTGTGTGTGGGAGCTCTGACGGATTGGCGTGGCTCGGCAGGCCGTGCTGGATTTTCGACCGGTCCAAAATCCGCCGAGCCGTGGCAGGTAGCAAAGCGTCAGTTAGGCTATCCCCACCCCGACTGGAGTGGGATAACCCGTGCAAACGAAAAGTGGGTACTAATTTGCAGACACTTTTAACTTTAATTTCTCAGCTTCCCGACTTCATATCAAAATGAAATATACACTATTTTACTCGCGGGACCACGTGTTGGACATTAAACTAAACAATCAACATCTGACCATTATTTTTTGCGAGAATCCTGTTCAGAATTTTCAGACAGACACAAATTAAAAAGAAAAATACAGTCAATTCCTTCTCTGTAGCGTGTTTATAGTAAATGAACTAATTTTTTTAAGTATCTTATATATACAGACTTTCCTGGTTATAATTTTAACACATTCAACAGTTAGTTTAGAATGAATTCATAGAATTCCATCTGTCCCTCGTTTTCACCCTAGTTCTTTCCGTTTTGTGCTCGGAGTTTTAAAAAAATCAGTGTCAGTAGTAAGTAAGTGTAAGGCCAAAAAAAAAAAAATTATCAAACCTTGAAAACATGAGGTTTGATCGAGGCTTTAAACAAAGATTACGAAATTTTGATCTCACACAGATAGGTTCAATATGGATGGGTTAAAGTCACAGTGGCGTAAGTCAATCAGGTGTTAAATTAAATTAGATTAAATTCCAATGGAGCGCATGCTCCGGTGGCAATTTCCCTGAACACCCATCTTCCCCCTTTTCTGCATCCACCTACATTTACCCTTTACAAATTTTAACTTTAAATTCATTCAACGTTTTTGGAAAATTATTCATCATTTCTCTTGGTAACTTATTCTAATCCCGGACACCCTTACCTAAAAAGGAGAATCTTCCTACACCCTTGTGCCCGAAATCGAGTGCCAGCTTGTGGTCATGGTCATCTTTTCTCTTCCATGTATTACTTCCAATTCTTACACCAATATCTTTCCACGCCTCATCACCAATATATGCCTTGTACACTCCCATGACCCTCTACACCCTCCTTCTGTCTTCCAATGAGTCCCATTCCAGCTCTTTTATCATATCTTTTACTGATTGCGTTCTGCGATAATTTCCAGAAACAAATCTGGCAGCCCTTCCTTGCACCTTCTCCAACTCCTGTATTTGATACTCAAAATGTGGGTCTAAAAATAGACACTGAAACCACATTTAGATAAATCAGTCCCTCAATTTCTTGGTAAAAAATGTGAAGCAAGTCACACTTTCACTCAACTTCCAACAGGAGGAACTGAAAATTCTAAAGATCAAGGAAAAACCTGCTTTTTTTTATCAGCAATGTGATGTAAGTCAGACTTAAATCATTGTTTGTAAACGCATCCTCCGTGCTGACAGATTCCGCACTTCTATATAGGATATATAAAGAAATAATGGACTCTGAAGAAATAATTGAAGATACATTAGGAAACCTCACATTAAATAAGATTTAATTACAAATACACTGTTGTAGATCATGCACAGTGGTGTAATTCGCTCACTTTTTTTAATAAACACTGGTTTAAGTAATATTTTTCAACAGTGAAATGTAACCATTGTACAAATTTCATTCGATTCAGGCCTCTGTATAAAATTCGATTCCAGTGACATCATTAGAATGATAAAAATACAACATTTATGTTCCAGAATTTATTACAATATCTTTTGCATTATATTAATTTCTAGAAAATAAGGAAAAGTGACCTACACCACTGCGTTTTAACCCTTCCAATAAGTTTCTGAATATCCCAGGCTTTTGTACTTTATATATTCTTAATAATTTTTATTATTTAAGATAACTGTTTTTAAGACTTCATGTAAGAGGCGTATAACTTTTTACCGTCTGTAAAATAAAATTACGTGCGAAAAAAAATAATAGTTTTAAATGACTGCTGTATTAGGCTTCTTTCATATAATTTTGGGACACATTTGAAGACAGAAAAACACTAAAATAAAACCAATCAGGCCCCAGGGCGGACTCGGGCGGGTGACCCTTAAAATGCCGGGCCAGCGTGCTACCCCCTACACTGCTAGAGCCGGACTGGCGAAAGTTGTAGGTGACCTGGCTCGGCGCGGCTCTGTCGTGTGTGACCCCCTGTTTTGGACTGAGTCTAAATGGAATGGTGCGAATTGGCCTAGCGCCAGATGGACTGCTCGTGTGTGGCGGCCTAAGAGTGTTTTCAGAGTACGCGGCGGAAATCAGACCCCTTTCTGTCTGATATTTATATCAAATCTTTAAAAGAGCGAAAAGTACCTTCCGACTGGAAAATCGCGCAGGTAACTCAGATTTTCAAGAAAGGAGGTCGAAGTGATCCTAGAAATTACCGTCACATATCTATAACATCTGTTTGAGCATATTATGTGCTCTAACACTGTGAATTTTCTCGATGAAAACAATGTGCTTACAACAAATCAACACGGGTATCGAAAGGAAATATCATGTGAAATACAGCTGGCCCCATGGGCACCGGCAGGATTACTTTAAAGGGGGGGGGGGGGGGTGCATTTGTATCTTTTTTTTTTTTTTACTGTTTTACGTCTCTCAACAGCGAGGACTTTAGAGACGGGAAAGGATGGTGTCAAGGGATGCGAGGCCAGAATGCTATCCGTTACCCCACCACGCTCGGTGGTATCTTTTTTATTTATTTTTTATACATTATATATATAGCACTTATTAACTAAGGATACTGAATTTATTTACAGTGTGAACAAATTTGGACAACAACCTAGACGCCTTAAGTTATTACTCAAACAGTGAATTTAATAATAAAAATTTTGTTTCTTAATCTTTTTTGCGGATTTTCTTTCATAGCAGGGGAGTGCAAGTGCACTCCCGGCGCCAATGGCTGGCCGGCCCTATTTACACACGATGTATTGAAAGTTATTTATGCAGGTTCACAAGATGAAGCAATTTTTTTGGATTTTCAGAAAGCCTTTGACTCAGTGCCACACAACCGCCTTTTAGCGAAGCTTCCAGCGTTCGGTACATCGGAACAGCTTTGTAAATGGATAAAGGATTTTCTAATTTGTCGGTCGCAGTATGTTGTCGTTGACGGAGAAATCTCTTTTAATCTAGATGTTACATCGGGAGTACCTCGAGGAAGGACCACTCCTTTCATTAATTTTTTATAAACGATCTCGAAGACAAATTAAATAGCAGTTTTAGATTATTCGCTGATGATGCGGTCATTTATAGGGAAGTAAGGAATTTGGCCTATTGCTTAGAAATTCAGCGCGGTGTGGATGTTATTTTGGCATGTTGCAGCGAATGGCAACTCATACTAAATTGTAAAAAGTGCAAAGCAATGTGCATAGCTAACGATAAGAATCAGTTTGTTCAGAAATACAAAATAAACTGTTCAATCATTGATATGGTCGATTCTGTGAAATATTTGGGCGTAACAGTACAAAGGAACATGAAACGGGACTTGCACATTTATTCGGTGGTAGGTAGAGCTAATTCTAGGCTGCGATTCATAGGTCGAATCTTGAAAAATTGTAATACACAAACCAAGGAGATAGCGTACAAATTTCTTGTGCATCCACATTTGGACTACTGCTATGACATTTGGGATTCTTTTCGTAAGGAGTTGATTGACAGTATAGAGAAGATCCGCTCGATTAGTGACTGCTTGCAACAGTTCTTATAAAAGCGTCACCGAATTGATTAGTAGATTGGGATGGGAATCTCTGGTAGATAGGCGACGCACGTTTCGTTTTAACTTATTGGTAAACATGCGTACTCCCACTTACGAGTGCGGTGAAATACTTCGTCCACCAACCTATTTGAGGCGCAATGACAGGAAAGATAAAATTAGAGAAATAAAGTGCCACACTGATGCTTATATGAATTCTTTTTTCCCCCCATACCATTCGCGATTGGAATGCACAGCGAAGAGATTAGTTTTGGTGCTGAGCACCCTTTGCCACTCACAATTTTGTTAATTGCATAGTGTATAAATAACTTAAAAGCTGGTTTCTAAGACCAAATAGACGTCCATTTATACACAAATAATGCTTACAAGTACTTAATTTTTTCACCACAACTGGTATTCATCACCATGTTGAAGTGGATTTGGTATATATTTCTTATAATTCCTAGGTGTTCAACTGATATTTAATATGAAGAATGTTCTATGTATTTGATGAACTTGAAAAATGGCTGCAAACGACTATCTACAAGCAAGATGACCAATATCAGGGAAAACGCCCAGCGGGAAATACTTATCGAATGAAACTTCAGGAATCCCAACTGAAGTTAATTTTTTTTTTATCCACGCAGATGTTGCCCAAAATGTAACTTAAAATTTTCCAGTAGTTGTATTTGCAAACTCGTCCGTCTTCTCGACTTTCAGAAATTTCTAAACGGCCCGAATTCTCTCAATTTGTTCTTCCGTTACGTGTTTATACATATACACAAGCATCGTATGGTTTCAAATTGTTTGTATCAGTCATAGATTGATTTTCAAATATATGGTGTTTTTCGCAACCGTTAGTGAATTTTTTCACGGAGCGTGATGGGTGAGTGATAAAGCTCCGGCCTCGCATTCGGGAGGACGCGGGTTCGAATCCCCGTCCAGCCAACCACATTTCGGGTTTCCGTTGTTCTCCAGGCGAATGCCGGCAAAGTTCCTTCAAAAGGCCATTGCTGAATTACTTCCTGTTCCTTGCCCCCAGTCCAATCCCTGCTCTAATGACGTCGACAAGGCGCGTAAAGACAGAAGGAGAAAACAGTTCTTAACTTCCACAGATGCTGGACCGAACGACGCAAATGTCTTGTTGATATTGCAGACAGTTTCGGTTCTATACAAAACTGAAATTGTTACCCTCATCTAGGCAGCCAATTACTGGACTTTTTAAATTTATTTATACAATCAGTGTCCATTTTTACTCTCGTTCCTTTTCAGTAAATCTAATTGCGCCATCGACTGGTGGTAAACCACCCTATTTTATAAAAATAGATTTTTCGTCTGCCTTACTACTATTATGCTGTACTTCTTTAGTGTAGCAGTAGTCATTTGATTGGTCTGTTCCGTGTAAATTCCTTACAGTTTGTGTTATCGCCAGACATTGCCAACATGCTTCTAATACTAAACCAGTTTTGATTTCAAAACTGGCAGTTAAATCTCTGCATCTCGCCCATTCAGTTTACTATTTTAAGTGGTTTTAGGTAGCTACCAACGTGTATTCTAGAATGGTTCAAAACCCCACGGTATACAAAAAGCAAGACTAAACACATTTGCCCTAAGCTTACATGTTTCGCAGACTGATGGAAATACTCATTGATCTTCATTATTTCAGATAGTCCTTAGTAATAATCCTGATATTGAAAGGACATAAAGCGCGAGGGACAAGAAAATTATCCATAATCAGTAGGTAACAACTTTTGTAACATACCTTTTTGCACCTGTTCCCATTTTTTCATTGATACCGGCCACGCTCATTTTAATATTACGCTTTTTTGTTTTATCTATTATAATTTTTATTTTTTTTTGCTGTAAAATATTTCTTGGCATTTCTGTTAAGGTCACTATGGTAGTAAAATATATCACAATCGCCCAGCTTACTGATAACGTCGTTAATGGACCACAGCAACGCCGGTTTGATATTTTTTCTCCTGTCTGCTGATAACTAGCTGGCGCATATTACGATATAATTAGACTTAATTTCGCTGAAACCATCCATCACATCTCGTAAGAAACATATACGATTCCTAAATTCGTTTAGAAATTTCTTCGCTCCATATGAGACGAATCTCAAGCCAGGATGAATATTTCGTATTGATATGCCTGCTTGTTGGACTAAATAAAAAACAAAACACACGATGTGGAGCAGAGATACTAACAACAGCAGTACGCTAAATATGAAAACAAGATTAAATGTAGTAGAAGTAAACGGAATTCTGTTAAACGAAATAAAATTCCTGTTGCTGATCGAAGCAAGAAAGAACCAAAAGCCAGATTAGCAGTAGAAGAAAGCCTTGTTCAAAAGCATAAATATATTAATTCCAAACACGTCTTAGGACTCGGAAAGAACTTCTTGAATGTGTGTGTATGGAACACAGCACTTCAAGGTAATGGAGCTTTGAAAACCAAAGTATTTGAAACGTTGTGCTTTAAAGTACTGTTGGAAATGAACAATTGCTGGAAGTGGTGGGTGAAGAAATAAGTTTGTGAAAGAGTCCCTCGAGAAGGAGAGACAGGATGGAGGGACAATTTCTAGGATTCGTTAATTTACTACAGGGGGAAACAATCGAAGGTATGTTTTTTTAATGACATTCGGCTACTGGGCCATACAGCCAGCTCAATGTGATTTGTTGCTATCAAGTATTGACACAAAGACACTACAACACGGACAATACATTCACAGACACAACACTAAACACCCATGCCCTCGGCCGGACTCAAACCGGCGACCTTCGGTACGCGGAGCTAGCACTCTAGCCCCTACGCTACCGAGGCCGGCAAGGTATGTGCTTTAGAGGAAGACAAAGATTAGAATATATGAAGCAAACTAGCTTAGCCACAATTTTATCGCTAGAATTGGATATAGAAAAACGTGTCCCAACAAACAAGGAGTCAGGATAATATGAAGGAGAATCCATCACCATGCCATACTACCATCGGACATGTCTCATGAAGAGAATCAATAGCAACATGTTTAAAAATAACAAAAAACTAAGGTGGGGGAGGAGGTGTTAAAGGAGCGTGCATAAACCACGTAGCTCCATTTTGGCCTCCTGTGAACCCCCCCCCCCCCCCCTCCCTCACCACGTAGCCCTAGGTGGCTTTTGCCTCTTACCCCCCCACGTAGCACGTAGCTTTTTTCCCTTTTGATTCCAAAAGACATTTAGTACTGTTTTCTCTTGTCAGACTATTGTAAATTACATACGTAGATAATTAACTGAGGGAAATAAATATTCACATGCTGTTATGAAAGGAAAGCTACGTGGCCAGGCTCGGAACCCCTCTCCTCCCACGTAGCCTTCCAATTAACCCCCCCCCCCCCTGGACCGAGCCACGCAGTTTGTGCACGGTCCCTAACTGAGGGCATCTTATCTTTCTGCTTGGTCTTGTCTTCTTTCTTCGGCATGATTCTTGGTTTAGACGTTCGTACTCTGCTAGAGGTACAGATACACATGCTACTACGTAGCACAAAAGCATGCTATTATTGAGCAATTGCTACCGAGTGGCATGTGTGTCGAACGTGTTGCTAATATCGAGCATGCTCACAAATCGAACGACGGTCGATTATTGAGCATGCTATCTGAGGCGGGGGTCGGAGGGGGATACTCATAACAAATATGAACGTTTTTACTATTGATCATGCTGGTATAGATCAGCGAACAGCGGCAGGTACACACGTTCGACTGGGGAGATGAGAAAACATTAACATTTGTTTCTCTTTATCGGAGATACGAGGTCCTGTGAAATCCGTAGTCAACACTGTACAAAAACAATATTGCAAGGAGTAGCGCATATCAAGACTTGATAACAAACGTGAACGACCCAACTCTGTAAAAACTATAAGAACTGAAATTAAAAACTTGAGGTCTGTCTGCCACTCTGAAGTAAAAATAATAATAATAATAATAACAACAAAGCGAATAGCGATTCACTTAATCAGGGATAGCATTTCGGATATGTGTATTTTGATTCTGTTTAGCGCTTTCAACTTTAGACATTATCTCATGAAATTGATGTGGTAGCATGATTTTTATAACCGTCAAAATTTTAATCTCGCATTTCTACTAACAATCGAGAATTTGCTCTTAGGTTTTCTCTTGTAAATATCCAATCATGGACACAAATCTCTTTCAGTTTCTTTTTTTGTTTTTTTTTTGTTTGGGTGTTGTCAGAAGTTTTTGGATACATTGTATTGCAAGTAATAAAATGATTTTGTTCAGTTCTGGATAGCCACTTGGTTTTCCATGATTTCAACTACACTGGCAGAGAGCATGCTAGAGAATGGAATGTGTATTGGAGTGTTTGCTTTGAGTATGCTTATTCAGGAGCATGCTTATCTCAAGCAAATGTATTGAGTTAAAGGGCATGCTCGTTTTAAGCATGCTCATTGCCATGCTTAATAGTAGCATGTCTATCTGTACCTTTAGACTGAGCGTGGTGGGTGAGCGGTTAGCACTCTGGCCTCGCATTCGGGAGGATGGCGGTTCGAATCCCCGTCCGGGCATCCAGATTTGGGTTTCCCATGGTTTCCCCAAACCACTCCAGGCGAATGCCGGGGTGCTTCCTTCAAAAAGGCCAGGGTCGAATTCCTTCCCGTTCCTTGTCCCCAATCCCATCCCGCCTCTAATGACCTCGATGTCGACGAGACGTAAAGCCATAAATAAATAAAAAATGTACCTTTAGGCCTGATTTACGCCTGCGAGGTTTGACAAAGTATAATGATGCCAGAAACTTTTAGGTAGACACGAAATAGTAATCTGGTGCAGCATCTGTACTATATAATATGTTTTGTATGTAAACGAAATTTATGAACAGATCATACACTAACCGATCTAATATAAAAGACTTACTCACGCTATCTGTCTCTTTAGCACCATTCAGATAGTTTTGAATATGGAATGACAATTTTTTTTTATTTCCCCCGAAAATAGTATACTGTGTACTTGCCAATGATACAAAGTATTTCCTTGTAAAATTTAATCTACAGCCATTTAGTCGTCAAAATGTAACAAACAAAAGAGAAACAGAGCTACTTTCGCATTTATAATATTCATATCGATTAGTGTAGATCATACACAAGCTGAATGCGAGAGAAACAATTTTTTCTTTGTTTTTTTTTTTTGTAACAGTTTAACGTCCCTTTTTAATAACGTGGTCTTTAGAGACGGGAAAGGATGGGGGCAAGGAATGGGAAGGAATTCGGCCATGGCCTTTTTGAAGGAAGGATCCCGGCATTCACCTGGAGTGATTTGGGGAGAGAGAAACAAAACCTGACCGACCGATATAACATAAAACATATAGCATGGTTGTGTCCAGAAGGATTTTTCGGCTGCCTACGGACAGAGCTTCGATTCACCACAAATTCCACCTCTGACGTAGCAGGACCTACACTTTAACATGGAATCTGAACAACGGAACGTCCATGCGTGGCTCATATGATCAAAAACAACTCTTCAAAATTCGTGATATCACCGGGATTAGAACCCGGGAGCAGACCCAGCAAGCGCCCTAACCACTGAGCCACCAGCCCGCATAGCATTACAGAGACTTCCGCTCGCTATGCGTCTATCACCGTTCGTTAGTTTTCAGAATTCCATGCCATTTTGTTTACTCGTATACTGCAAAAATGTATCCTATGTCCTTCCCGATTACAAATACTATTTTCTTGTAAAATTTAATCAAGATCGGATTAGCAGTTTAGCCCTGAAAACGTAACACACAGAGAGAAAGAGTTACTTTCGCATTTATAATATTGGTATACAGAATTGAGGACGTAAGTCGATTATGATGTGAAGAAAGTCCGGGAATCAAAAGAGTCTGGCTTCAAGAAGTTACTAGTTCATCGAGAGCTATCCAGAATGCACCACCTGGAGACGAACTTGCTTTTCATCCTGTTGTAGGGGTGAGTCACAGTATGTCCATGTGAAAACGTGTGAAAGAGGGATAATTTTCTTCTAAAAATATCAAATCGGAATAAAAAGTTGTTAGGCTTGTTATATCTAAGAATCGTGCGAATGCCCTGTATATGATAAAATTTAATGAGCAAATTAGTGGATATTGTATAAAATGCAACTGACGTAGTTTTTCGTTGCCTGGTTTAGGCTGTACAAAAATTTTGCTATAGCTTCAAGAAACAAAAGTAGTATGGAACAGTTTTGGATTCTGCGCAAGAAGTAGAATTTTTCCTCTCCACTTGGTCGACCCTGAGCCGCAAGCGTTATAACGGGCCAGCTGCTTCTACCTACACATCCCCCGAGTCAATCATTCCAGAATGATGAATTTTTTCAGAATATTTCCAACAGATTATGTGCAATGCAGGGTACCATATTTATAATATAGTGGGTATCCAAGGTTTCTCTCTTTCGATCAGGAATCTGCAATCTTTTTCTTAGGCTATCAAAATCAGTAATGCTTTCAAGGCATCACTGGCACCCTGAAGCAAAAGGTGATTTTGGTCTTTAGTTTGCTATATTCATGATCGTGATTGTTATATATATTTCATTTTAAGTGTGTGTTAAGTCATATTCGCCACTGAGAAGTGAATCAATAGCAGCAATGTGACTAATATGCTGAGATTCAGACCTTTTTCCTTAGGTGCTTTAATAATAAGATTTCTGTGAACTTATCCGTCTAGCTGCACTAGACGGATAAGTTCACAGAAATGTGACTAATGTTTCGGAAAACAAGGCGGAGATCATACTGATATGGAAGAACTGCAAGTACAGTGCACGTAGAGTGTGTGAAGGTTAGCCTACAGAAATCGCTGTGTAAACATTAACGACGAAACATTGATTGCTTTAGATGCATATCAGGTCTTTAGACACTGAGAATACAAAACAATAAAAGCGGATATATATGATGCAGATTTTGAAGAACAACTAATCTGGTGGATTCTAGCGTAAATAAAAATTTCAGAGTTGACAAGTTAATCTTAGAGCAGCAGCCATGTTTTCGATTTACATTTGAATGTGGGGTTATGCGTTTTACCGACTTTGCTTGCGGAATGAAATGAGATCGATCACCCAATCAGGGCATTCTAATAATCTTAAGTGGTGCTATGCCAGGCCTGAGTTTAGAGTAGTGTGGCTAGTTCCTAGTCCGTTTGCAAATAATTTTAAAGAGACCAACATTAGAACGAGGTAAAAGATCTTTACACTCACTATTTTCTAGAGGTGGAGTCAATAGTTTGGCTTTAGATTTTTTATTGAATAAACTTTTAGGAAAGGCAAACATCATCTTTGCTTTTCAACACCGAGTTTAGTAGCAGGGCTGTTAACGCTCGGGTGCAATCCTCTATACAGCTATCCAGATTCCGGCTTTCCATTGTTTCCCGAAATTACTCCAGGCGAAAGTCGGGATTGTTCCTTCAAAAGGCTATGGTTGAATTCCTTCCCATTCTTGGCATCCAATCCCGTCCAGACTAATGACGGACTAGCCGTAAAGCCGCAAGGGGGAAAATCTTTTCGACAAACTTTGCCGTATATAAGAAAAATTGTTTTATGCTGAGCTGCCATAAATGCACAGTCTTTACTGATTCATGCTGTGCATAGTCATCGATAAATGTCGCCCATTTGGTCTGAGGCAGGGCCCCAACCGATGAATTCTGAATTCACCACAGGTCCCCAAGTGGTTACGTGACTGTTAATTTACCCCGGGCCCCAAAATCCTGGGGGGGGGGGTAGATTCGCCGCCCGTGCGAACGTTACCCCAGCTATATAATAGGACGTACGATGTATCCTTCACCGCCTCATGAAACCTTTATTCAGACATCATATACATAGTGAGTTTCTTCTAAGATGTCATTGTTAGTACTGAAAATACAATTTTAACCGAAAGGGGGAGGAGGGCGGTCGGGAGAACTTTTTTTTACGGAAGTGGGGCGTGGTAAGAAAAAGTTTGGGAATGCCTAACCTAAAAGCATGTCATTGCACACCATTCTTCTTTCGTGAATAACGCAGAAGGGAGCACTAATTTTCTCCCGCTCTATACTTTCAGCTGAAATACCATATAAGGGGGCGTCCATAAATTACGTGAGGTGAAATAGAAGGGGGGGGGGGTCTACGGAAATCTCACGAGAGGTTTTGGAAAAATTGTCGAACTGTAGAGCTAATTATAAAAAAATGGTCTACAAATAATGCGAAAGTCGATTTTAGGGGGGATATTTCGTCTAAAAGTGGGTGTGTTTATACCGGCTTTTGGAAGGGTGAGACCTAAAAAAAAAGGCTCAAAAACTTGCGAGGGCAATTACTAGGGGGGTGGGTCTCACGGACCAGATCTCACCAGAGGGGGAGGGGGGGTCGGATCAGATCTCACGAAGTCTCACCAGAGAGGGGGGGGGGGGTCCGGAAATCCGGAAGAACACCTCACGTAATTTATGGATGCCCCCTAACCTAGTATAAAAATACTGGATAGACGGTGCAGGAAAGTTTCAGTTAACTGGAATAGTGAATGAAGTGACTGTAATAATTTCAAGTGTGGCTGCTCGCGTGAATACACATCGGATGAGGGAGGTGCAGAACCCCTCGTGCCGGTCATCTTGATTGCGGTGATAGCTGGGACGGTCGCTAACCTGGATCTAACAACTCAGCCGGTAGCTGGTGTCCACGTATTCCATAGTGGCTGCAACTAAACAAAAAACTTTCTTACTATCGAGAATATACTTGCTTTTCGCACCTCCATAATATGCCCTGTGTCATAGTTCCTACTGTTTTAGCTTTGGAAGGCATTTCAGATCAATTAAATCTCAAAATCATTTTCATTTTTAGTCTGTAGAAGCGTAACGATTTCAAGGTTGCCACTTTTTGGAAAGGTGCCAAAAAATTACGTAGGAATACTGAGTTTTTTTTTTTTTTTTTTTTTTTTTTTTTTTTTTTTTTTTTTTTTTTTTTTTTTGAAGAAACTGATTTGGGGCAGAGATTTGCTATTCAAAACGTAAGTAGACAACTAATATTTTCTTTATTCGGATGATCATCCCGAATACCAGGCAAGTGAGGTGATAAGTAATATTCTCCATTCATAACTTAGCCGCCAGGGTATTAAAGCCGCGTTCCCACGACCTCTTGTAACGGAGGCGGCATCTCATTAGCCGAAGTGTAGGGACGAGCGCGCGCCGCAGGTTAGCCTTCGCTTACCTCGCCGCAACCTCCACACCACGTTGCCTAGTGTCGTTTGGCACAGAGCACTTTACAGAAACAGAAGGGGTGCGCACCTGTGCTACAAGCCGGTGACAACAGCGCACCTCTACACACGCCTGTGATGTTTACCGACACAGAGTAGATAGCTGTGTCTCGTCCCCGCTAGCAGAGGAGGCCCCGTTCCGATGGCGTGTTGTTGAGTATCCGTCCCGTTCCGCCTCCGTTACAACAGATCGTGGGAAAGCGACTTAAGAGAGATTCTAATCACCAGATTTTGCACCGATGTGCTGGTGAGGGCATACGGCACTGCTGATGGCGATTCGTCCTTAAATTTGCTGTCTTTCGGACTGAGCAGTAACGCCATCCAGATTTCGGTTTTACGTGATTTCCCGAAATCCCTTCAGGTTAATGCCGTGATCGTTGCTTCAAAATTCCATGGCCAAGTTCCTTCCCGTTTCTTGTTCGCAGTCCTTTCCACATCTAATAAGACAGAGAAAAAATTGGTTGCCTAAAAAGGCTGGTACCTGGTTATATCTTCTCTCTTCTTTCATCTCTCACCCAAGACACACATACATTCACTTTGATTCACATGTACAGTAACAAATATTTTACACTGGGGAAGGCAACGGAAAACAAATCTAGCTCCGGAGGAATGAAAACCTCCGTAATAACAGCCTACGCCCGGATACGGCACACATTTGTTTTAAATAGTGTATTAAGTTTTTAACTAGCATTATACTACACGAAAGTAATAGATCCCAGCGACCCGTAGGTCGTTACAGTTTAGTGTACCAGTATAGTGTAATGAAAACTTTATAGTGGACGTTGCATTAAAATTTTAACTATCCACTTAGTTTTTACAGTTTCCAGAGATTTCATATCAACGACAGCAGTTACTAACATTAGAATTTAAGAAGGATAAGCCCTTAAGTAGTTCCAATTTTTTTATTTCTTCTGGTTTATCAGCAGTAGTATGGTGCTTGCTGTTGTGTACAGAACAGTGTACGATCGGAGAGTTTCCACTGCAGAGCTGGTACGTACTCCTGCGCTGTCTCTTAGACTGGATTCTTTTTTTTACGATTTTCGGAAATCAAACTCGGATAAAGTGCTTATTAAAATAGGGCATACCGAGCGTGGTGTTGTAACGGATAGCGTTCTGGCCTCGCATTCGGGAGGACGGCGGTTCGAATCCCCGTCCGGGCATACAGATTTTGGTTTTCCATGGTATCCCAAATCACTCCAGGCAAATGACGGGATGCTTCCTTTAAAAGGCCATGGCCAAATTCCTTCCCATTCCTTGCCCGCATCATTTCCCGTCTCTAAAGACCTCGCTGTTGAGAGACGTAAATCAGTTTAAAAAAAAAAAAAATAGGGCATGACATTACTTCGTCAATACTTCAGCTTTTTTTTCTTTAGCTATTTGAAGCCTCTTTCTTCATTCAGCGCTATACACCATCTATATATATAAAGATGAATGTATGTGTGCATGTTTGTTTGTTTGTTAGTTCTTCATACAAATCCACAGTTTTCATCCGATCTCGATGAAACTTTGCACACTTATCCTTTGAAACGAGGAGAAAAATACTGTCTAAATTTGGTTGAAAATTTTTCTGTATAAATAATACATGTTGTCTTATAATTTAGAAAAATTACTGAATGGCGATAGACAGACGCTTAGGATATGTAGGTTTCAGTAATACCTTTCCACATAGGGGTATGGTAGCTCAGTGTTTAATGCGCTTGCTTACTGCTGTTTGGATCGTGTGCTCCGGTTCAAATCTCTGTGGAGACAAAGATTTTTAAAAATTGTTTTTGATCGTAAGAGTCACGCCTGGTCCGTCGGTTCGTTTTTTTTTTTTTTGTAACAGTTTAACGTCCCTTTTTAACAACGTGGTCTTTAGAGACGGGAAAGGATGGGGGCAAGGAATGGGAAGGAATTCGGCCATGGCCTTTTTGAAGGAAGCATCCCGGCATTCGCCTGGAGTGATTTGGGGAAACCATGGAAAACCCAAATCTGGATGCCCGGACGGGGATTCGAACCGCCGTCCTCCCGAATGCGAGGCCAGAACGCTATCCGTTACACCACCACGCTCGGTGCGTCGGTTCGTATTGAATGTTAAACCGTAGATATCAAAAATTTAGGGATGCAATGTGAGGCAAATCGTAGGTAGTCTTGCAATGCTTACGTTATATTGATCCCTCAGGGGTTGCTCGCAATCTGTGTGTGTGTGTGTGTGTGTGTGTGTGTGTGTGTGTAATCTGCAGTAATAATACTATAAATGCGGAAGTAAGTCTCTTGTCTTTTTGTTATGTTTTGATGAGTAAATGGCTATACCAATATTAATGGAATTTGTCAAGGAAATACTTTGTATCTGTAGGAAGGGCACAGGACATTTTTCTCGGTATGATTAACAGTTGTAATCACGAAATTTTGAGAACTTATCGAATGGTGACAGAGAGACGAATGTGTGTGTTAGTCTGTTATGTTACGCCGGTTGCTCAAGCTGTGCTTCTCGCGCATTATGTTAATTTATAATTTTTTAGTAAATTTCGTGTAGAGAAAAAACGTATTATTTTGTATAGATGTCGATTTTCTCTGTCCTGTTACTTTGTGTTTGCTTAAATGTTTCTGGCACCAGCTTATTTTGCCTTCTTTTTTTGACATGTCTTGCGGGCACGAGCAGCTAAAGTTATTAGAACCCAAGAATAGGTGTTCTAGCTGAAGAAAGAATGAAAGACCAAGCTGAAATACAGCTGACCGTAGTTAACACCCTCTCCCCCCCCCCCCCACACACACACACACACATCCCCGCACCATCGTTTGTTTTTCTGCTTTTAAATATGTTGGACATTGATTCTCTTCAAGTGACAGGTTCGACAGTAGAATGATATAGTGATGGCTTTCCTGTCATATTATGCCGACTTGGTGTTGTTTGGGACCAATCCTTCGTTACCAACAACTTTCTATATTCAGTTCTGGCAAAGAAATTCTTAATCCACGCGTACTAAGTTGCGGGTGTCAGCTAGTCTTCCCATAATTTTCCCCCCTTGAACATGGTGAGTGAGCTGTTAACGTCGATAGGACGCAGGTTCGATCCCCGGTCATGCCGTCAAGATTTTGGTTTCCTATGGTTTCACGAAATCACTCCAGGTGAATGCCGAGATTGCGTAGTCTCTAATCTTTTTCTTCCTCTTTTTTTCATGCCTTAACGCCTCGTCGACGTTGAGATTAGAGGCAGGAAAGAACCGAGGACAAGGAACGTGAAGGAATTCGGCAATGGCCTTTTGAATGAAGTATCCATGCATTTCCGGAGTGATTGGGGAAACCACGGAAAACCCAAATTTGGATGCCCGGACTGGGATTCTAACCGGCGTCTTTCCGAATGCGAGGCCAGAGCGTTAACCGCTCACCCACCACGCTTGGTCCTTCCTCCTCTAAATGACATCTGTGTCGACTAGTTGTAAAGCCCTAGTACTCGGCCTTCCGGCTACTATTTTTCGTATAAGTGTATTGTACCTACAGATTTTAACTAGTACATTTCTGTTATTCTATCTCCTACCCTACGTTAACTAACGAAAACAAATGTGTGATGATTTGTTTCAAGTGTCTTACAGATTTCCCTATAATTTTCTTAAAACACACATGAAACTTGAATTTTTTGTTGTCTCATTTCTAGTTTCGCCTACCAACAGTTTAATATATTCCAGACTACATTATTATTGACAGTTCTAACTGCGTCATCTCCTTCAAATTTACAGTTCATATTGGAAATAAAACATGCTGGGCTCAAAGATGACTTGTAGTATTCCTGCAGATGTTACATGTATTTTCTGAAGAAGAGTAATTTATTGCAATTATAAGAATTTGCCTAGGAAAGAGTGAATGATCTTAATCAAAGAATAGGCTTGCAAGAAATCGAATATAGGGTTATGACATTGTAAGCTACAAGAAACAATGGAACAGGTGAGCCGGGAAATTGATGAATTCCAATAGTGTTCATCATCTCCGGCGATGTTTACTTTGTGCACTTGTATACTATGCCCTGAATAGCTTCTGGCTCCTCGTTTAGCCGGTATGTCCCCGTTTACTTGGTTAGATTACCGGGTTGGTTTACACCACGACAGTAACCTGCAAAGTTGTTAAGAAATCGCTGAATACTCACGGAATTAATTTTTGCAAAACTGTGAGGTCAATGTTCTGAATGGCTGCATAGGGTCTCGTTCCAAAATCCTCCAGACTGCGAATTCTGTGGGTAGCCTGTTCGTTAGTTTCCTTTTTCGAGAAAGAAAAGAACTGGTGTGGCATGTGATACAGCCACGTGTCTGTGCCGACACTGCACCCAGGTGCTCCATCCTGGCCCGGATGTCCTAGTCAGCCTATCAAACTTAAATTTGTATGTTTTCCTGGAAGCACTCCAGGATGTCGGGATGGTTCCTTATCAACATACATACCGTGGATCTAATGAACTAGTTACAGTCAGAAGTGTTGTCGCTGCAGGACGTTATGCACGAATTGGCATTTCGATCATGTCAGTTATGTTACATTAGATTCATGTCTGGCAATCTAACAAGGGGAGGCGGCTAATTGTAAAATTCAGATTTGATTCCTAGTGTGGCCGGAGAGGTGTAATGTGGCAAAACACTAACATTCGCTTCTTCGCCGTTGACGATAAAACCGACCTTGAAATAGTCCGTTGCGTTCAAATGCTTCCTGCATTACGGAGATTGAAAAGGACCGCATTGCACAGCAAGCAAGCTATGAGCCTCGTAAACCCGTCGTCGTTAGATCGAATTTCGCTGCTGGCAACTTTTTTTATATACTCAAATGTGTATACAGGTAATTGCCGGCAATCAGTTTCAACAATTATGCACATTACAAGTTTTTTAAATGCAATTTGTTGTGAGAAAAAACAACGCCATTGAACTTGCTCGCAAACAAAGCTATATTTCAAAAATAGAAATATTTCCTACGGCAGGTATGAAATACATATATCGATACTCGACCGTTACAGTTGAAGGACAGATGTTCAATTCCCGCACCAGGGGACGGGAGGGTCGAAACGAGATACCGTCGGATTTTCCACAGCAAAAGGCACTTAAAAAACCTGCTATATACATAATTTTTTAAACTTATTTCCGGGATTTATCTGTATACATATTTGAATAAATAAATAATTAAAAAAAGTTGCATGCAGAGATATTCGATCCGGCGACGGGTTTATGCTCGCAACACCACGTGCCCCTTGAATGTATTTGAATATTTCAGTGCCGATTTTCTCGACAACGGCGATGAAGTGCATGTTACTGCTGTGACACATTACACCTCTGGCTATGACTTTTATTACACAAAGTATTAATTGAATTCTAATTTTACAATTGGAGGCCTCGCCTTGTATGTGGCCAAATCATTCGTTGGAATTGTCCAGAATGTTCCTCAAATTAATCGCTATCGATTTTGGCGCAGTGACATGGCTATGAACGAGCGTGGTAGGTGAACGGTTAACGTTCTGGCCTCGCGTTCGGGAGGACGTGGATTCGAATCCCCGTCCGGGCATCCAGATTTGGGTTTTCCATGGTTTCCCAAATCATTCCAGGCGAATGCCGGGATGCTTCCCTCAAAAAGTCCATGGTCGAATTCCTTCCCATTCCTTGTCCCCAGTCCCATCCCGCCTCTTATGACCTTAGCCGTCGACGAGGCGTAAAGCAATAAGTAAAAAAAAAAAAAAAAAAAAAAAAAAAGACATGACATTGTCGTGATGGAAAAGTCCACATTGTCTGGGAACATGAAGTCCATGAATATCTGCAGATGGTCTCCATGTAGCTGAACATAACAGTTTCCAGTCAACGGTTTAGTTCAGTTTGAGCCGAGGTCCCCAGCACATAGTGGGATGCTTCTCTCTGCAGTGTCCGCAGTCCGCACCCGCACAAACACATCCCACATTAAGTGTTGGCTGCCTGTCAACAATACCACCTCGTCGCAGACTTGATCTGTAGGGTTGCAACCTTTATTGGTAACAATAAGAGTACATTTGCGTTTTTGGATGACATAATTAAAGTACGCTGTATATAATAAGAATACTATTATTGTTAATGTCTGAACACGTATTTTTCATTGCTTTTGACACATTCAAGAATTACTTATTCTCCTTAAACACTTCCACAGCACTGTACAGTCTATATTTAAATTAAAATATATGAAGAAACCATACTTCATTAAGTCGAGCGAAGATTTGTTTCTTTCATATCTCCACTTTACATTCATGACAGAAAAAACTATCTCAGTGAATGGAAGTGGCAGGAAAAGATGAAAGAAAAGACTTTCTTTTAAATATATTTGGAAAATCGTTTTTATTCAATATGTATTTCCATGTTTGAGAAATTGACAAATCAGTAAAATTTTTATGGTCTACGATTTTTCCAAGCAATTCATTCAGCAGCATTTTTTTCCTATAAATGGCCCATAGCAATTTTCAGTTTATGCAGATTTAAAGCTTCAATAACACACACACAAAATGTTCGTGTGGAATGAATCCACAGAACAAGAAACTACTTAGGTAAACAACATATTGGTAGTCAGCCGATTGCGGCCGAATATGACAAAGCCAAAGACAAGAGAAGGCGTACGTTGCAACGAACATGTCCTGTCGGACACATACCAAGGATAAGCCAACCAGTCTGGTGAGAATGTTTGTTAGCTAAAAAAAATAATTTAACGTACTGTATTACTTTCGTAGCTTGTAAAGTACCTCCACGTAAAATAGAATACGGGTGGCAACTCTAGTGGTCGGCCAATCCTGTTTCCACGGCGGGAGGTAATGTCAGAAATTAATTATTCACGGCACGCTATCGACTGTGGATCGAGGAATGTTGAGTCACGAACAATTTCCAAAATCATGTAGCACCAACTACCATTCCGCGTTCAAAATCTGTTAATTCATATCGTGCGACCACAATCACACACGACCCACAAGAGAACAAATAAAAGTCCCGACACTTCACGGCACACCTACCTTTCCCATGACTTTTGGCATGTATATATCTGATGATTGCGGTCGTTATACATATCTTGGTTCTCCGGGTGGAGCCGCGTCGATTTACTAAAACCTCTGACGAAAGCCACAGCAGGATGGTTGAAACGTAGATTTTAATAACCCGGAGAGCCAAGATAATGTGTATATATCTGCGCTGTTATGTGACTTTTATTACTTACCAGTTGATTGACTATTATTCCCCTTTTATCTTAAATGAAATCACATACTACTCACTCTCAAGCCTAAACTCTCCCAGGCCACAACAACCAATTACAAAGTCGTACTAGCGTATTATGAAATCATACTGATGAATATTTCCATAATTGAGTGAATTTATGTTTTGCAATTATACTGACCTTTGTATTTATTTCCCTTTGTTGGCATAAATCGTTTTTAATATGTTTACTATCAACAAGACAGCCGTTGCTTGTACTTCTTCCATACGGTCAATATTCCTTTGCAGTTTGATATCTAGTTTTTAAAGATGGAACGCGACGTTGAATAATCTGATGATTGAAGATGGTTTGGAATTTCCTCACTCTGATGTTTCGTTTCACGTGGTGATGCAATGCCATGTTCGTGTATTCCAAAAGTCTAATCATTATGTTATTAAAACCATTTCAGAATGGCGTTTTTATTGTATAGTTTTTGCTGTTCACCTAGCAGTTATTTTCCACAAATCAGCCTCAACAATTTTAGTAATTATGAATGAGGTGCAACCAGAAAAATTGAACAAGCATGCTCTTGGGACAGAATGTTTGTTACAGGGTAGCGTCATTTTCCCATAAATCTGCGATTTTTTAGTAAAAATAATCACACTGTGCCCAAATCTTTAAAGTCGCCTAAAAACGTTTGGACTACGGCTATGATACTATGACAGTACGCATACATGCAATTAACGATCGCTTGACGTAAATAATAGAAAACATAAAATCGTGTAGTTTGACAGTACAGTAATATTTCAGAAATTATATATATTTATAAAGTTATTACTAAGTAAGTTAATGACCGTTATAATTCATAACTCAATTTATATGTAAGACAGTAGATGGTAAACTCGTCTAATTATAATTTTCTATAGGCTTAGGCAGTGTTTGCTACTTTTAAAATTTCCTAAGATTTACAGCCACGACGATTTCGGGTGTTTAGATCCAGACTTCTGATGAAATTGTGTTACAGGTATAATAACCGCTCTCAGATACTCAACCCCTGCACCAAGCAAGATTAAGTTTTGTCGATGTTTCTAATACTATTTTTTTGGGTGATATTCATTAAGCAGAAAGACCTATTTTCTCTGCCCTGGTAAGCAATTGTATAGTATTCCTTAAGTATGTTGTAGCCTTCTTTAATTTTTTATCAATTTTTATAGATTATCCTCGATTTTTTTAGTCTCGTCGTTAGTGAGATGATGCTTGGTCTCTCTCGATTTCTCTAATTCAATATGTTTGAAAAGTTATAGTGCTTACTTAAAAACCAGTAGCTCGCTAGAGAGAAACATTCCAGTTAAAAAAAAATCGTTAGCCGTCTTGTGGTCTGATCCCTTTCAAAGATTTTATTTCATGGCAAAGGTTCATATTGGCGATAAGTAGATGCATTCAGTTGTCACCATACTTGGATTGCATCTGGGAAGAGGCAGAAGAGTGTTTTCTATGATCATTCAAGGTAATTTTAGGATGATCAGTACATCTCACATCGAGCATACACATTTCAGAGACACAACAATGCAACTAATATTTGTCCAGAGCTTTTACAGTTGGTGGATAGATGGCGATATTAGTTTGGCTTACAACGGGACCTTATGGTCTCTGAAATTCAGTTCGGGATAAGACTTCGCGGGTTAGTAGTGTCCACCCAGTAAAGTAATAAAGCACACTAACCAGAAGGTTCGGAGAAAAAGGGCTCTAAAGTTTTACGTGCAGCTCATATACTGATCGATTTGTACGTAATGCCAGCACAGCGAAGTGGCTGAGTCTGTGGCGAAATCGCTTACCACGCGGGCGGTCCGGGTTCAATGCTACCTCGGGTAACTTTTTTTAAAAATTGTTTTAAAAATTAAAACGACTTTTAAATAAAATTAATGACCTAAATTTTATCAATTAAATCATAATTATTTTTTACGAAATGACTGTTACAGCTAAATAATATGTGAATTAAAGATAATATTTCATTCTTCACTTTCGCAGAAATTCGAGTGTTCAGTACTATGAAATATTATCCGAATTTTTAAAAATATTGTGAATTTAAAATGCATGTTAATGAAGAAATCGCGAAAGTATCAGAAGCTGCAGATGAAATATGTGAAGTTTCATTATACAGTGAAATGTCAAACTTGAGGCTAAAAGATGCAGTTGTTTATTACGAAAGCTTGCTTGCTAAAAATAATTTGATTACATCGGATTCTTCAACCCCAGTGCTGATGGATGAAGAAATTCACAAACATACTACAGACACGCTGGCAGAAAAAATACTTGTAATTGATGAAATTGCTCACTGTGACGAGGAACTTTTTGAAAAAAGTCAAAGAACATAGCTCATCAGATGAATATGAACCAGAAAAAAAGAAAATAGCTAGACAATCTTTCTTTGGATTACAAAATTAAAGTTGTAAATATCGCAAAGGCTCACCACATGTGGAATCTACAAACATTACAAAAAAAGGATGCAGCCGGTTAAAAAAAGAATATTTATCCCAATGGGAAGAAGAAATAAAAAAGGATGTAGTCAATTCATAAGTACGCAGTAATCAGTGCCTGGACACATGATCGTTGTGTTGAAGCCCGAGAGAATTAAAAGTTACCAGAGGTAGCATTGAACCTTTATTTTTTTTTTTTTACTTATGGCTTTACGCCTCGTCGACGTCGTGGTCATTAGAGGCGGAATGGGACCGGGGACAAGGAACGGTAAGGAAGTCGCCCATGGCCTATTGAAGGAAGCATCCCGGCATTCGCCTGGAGTGATTTGGGGAAACCATGGAAAACCCAAATCTGGATGCTCGGACGGGGATTCGAACCGCCGTCCTCCCGAGTGCGAAGCATTGAACCCGGACCGCCCCCTTGGTAAGCGAGTTTCGCTACAGACTCAGCCATTTTCGCTGTGTTGGTGTGGCGTCCAAATCGACTAGTATACGAGCTTCACATGAAACGTTAGAGCCCTTTTTCTCGGAATCTTGTGGCTGTGTGCTTTACTACTTTACTGGATGGTCACCCTTAAGGTATAGCCTTCTGCTAAGGGGGCATCCACAAATTACGTGAGGTGTTTTTCCGGATTTCTGGACCCCCCCCTCCCCCTTGGTGAGATTTCGTGTGATCTGGCCGGACCCCCCCCCCCCCCTCTGGTGAGATCAGGTCCGTGAGAACCCCCCCTAGAAATCGCACTCGAAACTTTTGTAGACCTTTTTTTTTTTTAGGTCACACCGTAACTTTTTGACGAAATACCCTCCTAAAATCGACTTAGGCGCAAATTGTAGACCTTTTTTTTGGCTCTACTATCCCCAAATTTTTCGCAAAATCTCACGTGAGATTTCCGTAGACCCCCCCCCCCCTCCCCCCTGGTGAGATTTCGCCGGACCCCCCCCTCCCCTATTTCACCTCACGTAATTTATGGACGCCCCCTAACCTGCGAAGTCTGAGCCTCAACTGAATTTCCGAGATCATAAGTCCCCCTTGCTAGTATCGCTCCCTGTATCTTTACAGCTTGAGAACTCTGATTAAAACCTTAATAGGCGAACAGAATTAGTATAAAATTAGGATTTCAGTCTCGATTATTTCATCCACAATCAAAAAATAGCCTCAACGTTAGCTGAAAGAATCTATTCTACGAGAACATGTAAAGATTGCTTCAATTTGGAAACATTCTGTTAGTTCGTATTTTTATGATCTCTGAACTTTTATATTTTATTTGGCGCTGCGATTTTGTTGCTCAGTAGATGAAATTTCTTACGATGTTTTCCCTGAACATTTTCTTCACTTGGTGTTTGTATATCTCTTTTAATATATATTTCTGGTGCCCCACGTATGAAAACAGCAATGATAGCTTTTATTTTTGTTTTGGAAACACTCTGTTAGTTCATTTTTTGTGATCTTTGAACTTTTATATTTTATTTGGCGCTGCGATTTTGTTACTCGGTAGAGGAAATTTCTTACCATGTTTTCCCTGAACATTTTCTTCACTTGGTGTTTGTATATCTCTTTTAATATATATTTCTGGTGCCCCATGTATGTAAACAGTAATGATAGCTTCTATTTTTGTTTGAATTATTCAGAGGAAATGAGTGGGTTGGTGGTTTGCGAGTTTAGCGGAATCGCTGGGAGATGGCAGCACTGTATGTGAGATCGATCGTGGGGAGGGTGTGCCAGCAGTTGCAACCATGCGGCCGCAAGCTCGAACCTACTCCATAACGCGTGAGTGCGCCCCATACATCTCCTTAACATGCTTTTGTTCTGACGTGGGTAGGTTGAAAACGGTGCTGCACATACCGATAAACGGAAACAAGTTCCGAAAAATGTCTCCAGATAATGTGCAAAACTTTCGACACGGCATACAGTGCTATTTCCGCGGGGACAGGAAATGTGTGCGTGACGAACCTCTGGCTTCATGGTTCATGAAAGTGTCATGTTAGAACCAGAAAAGAATGTAATTGTTTCCATGCGTTATAGTATGTTTGTAGAGAGGGATTATGGCAGTGAAAATGAGTTTAAACCGCGTAGGAATTCAAAACGCAGCGTTCTAATTAAAAGTTGGTTTATCAAACCTGTATAGTTGCAGCATCCCACTGGAACATGTGGTGAATAAACAGTCTAAAAAATTAGAATAGAGATAGTTATTGAATTTTTTAATCAGGGGAAATATAACTTGAGCCTTTTAGCATGTCGAAAATAGGTTCAAAAGAAACTTATTGGTTGTCAGGTGGGAACGTTTCTCAGCTTGCCACCTGTTGTAGCAGAACATTTCTGGACACTATCATCCAATTTTTGTTTTTACTCTTTTGCTCCAATTAACGGGGTACCCTTAAAAGAATTAAAAACAAATAATAAATATTTTAAGGACAGTTCATTATTTCATGTCTGAATTATATTTATTTCTATTTGTTATGTATACAATATCTACAATATATATACAATATCTCTAAAACGTGTATTTGACGGGTATATGGCACTGTTAAACTGAGAGTTAACTCCAATATTTGTGTATTTAGCTGGTTATAACTTCCACATAATTCTGTTTTTACCGAAGTTATTACTTTAACCGGCATTGACTTCATTTTTTATCTATACTATTATAAACCTGTAACTAGTACACAGATTTCAATGCGGTTTTAACAGTTTGACCTGTCTTAAAATCTGAGGTATGGTAAGTGACTTTGTCACCTGATGCCAATGAAGTAAATTAAACCTTTTTACCTATTATCTGGTATAACTTAGAAAAATACTTACATTGACGGGCTTAAAATATGAGATTGATATCCTCACGTTGTCTTATCGGGGGACGGAGGTTAAAATTAAAAGCTGACGAAACGTTATCAAAGAAACGCGTGTGTGACACCATTGTAACACCATGTAACGGTTCTTTCTATAATTATCGGGTATTCAGTCTTTAAACTCGGCAGACTGCCTTAGTGCTGCAGAGGGGGCGTCCATTAATTACGTGAGGTTTTTTCCGGTATCCCGGCCCCCCCTCTGATGAGACTTCGTAAGATTTGGTCGGACCCCCCCCCCTGTAAAATGACGTGAGATTTTGACGGAGAACCCCCCTCCCTACGAATGGATCTTTTTAGGTCTCATGCTCCCAAGGGTGGTTGTACCCCCCTAATATCGACTTTCGCGTCATTTGTAGATCCCTTTTTTTATCTTAGCTCTACCATTCTACAAGAATTTCAAAACCTCACGTAAGACTTCCGTTGACACCCCTCCCTGTTGGTGAGGATTCGTGAGATTTCACCGGACACCCCCCCCCTTTTCCCATTTAACCTCACGTAATTAATGGACACTCCCAAAGCCGCTCAATTGGTAATTGGTGAATATCAGTGACTTACGAAACTAGGGGTAGCGAGCTAGCCTCGCGTTGTTAAAGTCGCAGCTGGCATAGGTGGCTTTACTTAAGTGCTGAATCGAAAATACGAAGAATACTCCAAAAAATAGATATAAATATTGTGTTGGCTGTGCAGCCTCTTAGCTATATATAGGACGACTAAGAACATAGGGCGCATACATAAATTACGTGAGGTGTTTTTCCGGATATCCGGACCCCCCCCCCTTTTCAGGTCAGATTCGTGAGATCTATTCCCTTCTCCTCCCCCCCCCCCGTGGTGAGATCTGCTCCGTGGGATCCCCCTCCCCCCATTACAAATCGGCATCGCAACTTTTTGAAACTTTTTTTTTTGTTTTGTAGATTTTTTTAGCTCTACAGTCCATAAAATTTTTAAAAACCTCACATGAAATTTCCGTTCACTCCCCCTCCCCCTTAGTGAGATTTCGCCGGACCGCCCCCCCCCCCCACCTATTTCACCTCACGTAATTTATGGACGCCCCCATACGGTAAAACGCTATTTCTAAGTATCTGAATTACAAGGTACGTAATTTGACTAACGGCTAAAAGCGTTTCTAGTAAATTAGGACTTTAAATTTTCTCTGAAAGTCATAATAATATCAGTTCTGAACTTTAATGTCAGCTGCCAAATTTCATATTTGTTGAAAATCTAAATATCATTACCAATGCTACGATCGTAATAAGATTATCGTAGCCGGAATTAGTGTAAACAGCAGCTTCTAATGATCCAACTGCTGTTCGGGATTATTGCATATATGTCCCGGAAAATAAATCCCCTGAATTAAGACTATTTAAAATGAGACAAGAAAAAACAAAATGTGAGCAGATCGAAAGGGATCACAGGGAATTTATGTCTCGCAATATGCTCATTATAGGTTTAAAAAACAACCTTCCAAATCAGTCGTTATTCCAAAATAGCTGAACTGGAATCAGGGAGCCTAAAACTTCAAAATATATTTAGATATTTCAGTTTATTGTTTCTACGAATATAATACTTTTTTTTAGTCATGTATGGAAAAGACAAAAAAGTATCCATCACAACAGTAACTTTCGTCCCTGATTAGACTGGACTAGCGCATTGTTAACAGTTTTCATGGTGCTCTGGCGTTTGAATTTGCTGGAGAATATGCGAAAATCTTTAAGTTACGAGTGCAACGAAATACTTCTTCCGCCAACATATTTAGGTCGCAATGACAGGAGGGATAAGATTAGAGAAATAAGATGCCGTACTGATTCATTTATGTATTCCTTCTTTCCTCGATCTGTTCGGGATTGGAATGCGCAGAATTAGGATTGGTGCTTAGCACCCTCTGCCACCCACAGTATTTGTGATTTGCAGAGTATAGATGTAGATGTAGATAACAACTAATTTACCCCTATTCCCTCTTCACGTTAAACGTTTATATGATTTACGGCAGTGAAAACTTTCTTCTTCCAGTTGTACGTCATTCAGATATTTCCAGTTTCTGAAGCATAGCTAATGGCGGAGGTTTTCTACAAGACGATCTTCCAGCTCTGAGCCAGAATTTTTAAGACAAAAGACGTTTGCTCTTGGTTTGTGCTTTATACCTGCGAACAGGGGCGTAGCTACCATAGGACTAGGCGGTGTAGTGCACCGGGGTCCCCACGCTGAGGGCCCGGGACCCCCAAGCACAACTCAGGGGCCCCCAAGCTCAGCTCAGGGGGCCCGTACCAGCGACTTGGCAGAGCTAAAAAAAAGGGTTGCCCATCTATCTTGAGGGCTCAAAATCTTTTTTGCAACAGTGCCCTTGTTAACCTAGCCACTGCCTGCGAATCGATAACTTTTTTCTGCCCTGTCCTGCCATCACTTGATAATTTTACCGTCTCAACATACCCATCCAAAACTATGTCCTGGTCCATTATAATTTTTACCTCCTTCTGCTGTATAGTTCGCCTATGTCTTGAAAAGTTACCCTACATACATGTGCAATTTCTCGGAATGGCAGCTCAAGTCCAACATCTTGTACCAGAATTGATTCGGTACCAGATGTTGGGTCTGCTTAGCCCACCGTTTAAAGAACATTTTTTAAATGTTTTGACAACGGAGGGAAAAAGCGACGTTCATTGGTTTGCTTTAACCTGCCACGGACTAGACTTTACATAGCTGTGCTGAAAATTCAGCGGAGACGACGGTAAATCGCTTGTTCTCCAGTATTTCGAGTTCCGTAATTTTCCTGAAAGTCACTTCAAGTATGAATTTAAGAAATTCCCTTATATTTTTGATAATCTAACCCTACTGATCGCTTTTATTTGCTCCCCTCATATAGTAGATTTGTTCTATGATATCTTAAGGCATAAGATGCTACCTGCTTTCAAGGAATTTTTCAACAATTGCGAGACTGTCCACCGAGCTCAGTGGGAGAATGGTGACGAATTCGGGAGGGCGCGGCTTCAAAACCCCCTCAGCCATCCATATTTCGGTTTTCCATGGATTCCCGTAATCACTCCAGGCGAATGACGGGATGTTTACTTCAAAAGGCAGTGGCCGAAACCCTTCTCCTTCCTCGCCCTCAATCCTCTCCCGCATCTAAGGGAGCGTGCATAAACCACGTAGCTCCATTTTGGCCTCCTGTGAACCCACCTCCCCCCACGTAGCCCTACGTGGCTTTTGCCTCTCCCCCCCCCCCTCCCACGTAGCTTTTTCCCCTTTTGATTCCAAAAAAACATTTTGTTCTGTTTTCTCCTGTCAGACTATTGTAAATTACATACGGAGATAATTAAATGAAGGAAATAAATATTCAAATGCTGTTGTGTGTTCTGTTCCTCATTTTAACTGTGAAAAGTGTTATGAAAAGAAAGCTTCGTGGCCAGGCTCGGAACCCCCCCCCTCCCCCCACGTAGCCCAGCGTAGCCTTCCAGCGAACCCCCCCCTGGAGCGAGCCACGTAGTTTTTGCAATCTCCCTAAATACCTCGATGACAGCGAGGTGTTAACCCTCCCCCCTTCCATCCAAAATTTTGTTCTGTGTGTTACTTCGCCGTCGAGGTCATTAGAAGCGAGAAAGAGGTGGAGGTTAGAAGTGGGAATGGCCTTTTTTGAAGGAACCATCCCGGCATTTGCCTGGAGTGATTTGGGGAAACCATGGTCAGCCGAAACCTGGATGGCCGGACGGGGTTTCGAACCCGCATCCTCCCGAAAGCGAGGCCAGAGCGTTACCGCTCACCCACGACGCTCGGTTTGTGTGTTACGTGTTAATTTGTTTATGAAATGTTTAATTTTTTAGGGGAAATTCGGAACTGTCCTACAACTCTCCATAGAGTTCCCAGGTACGTCAGGTCTGAGATGTGAGCCTCAGTAAGTTGTACTTTCCCTTTTCAAGCGTGGAGACTTTTAAACGCGTTCGGTCAAATTGACGGGATTGTACCGTTTGTTCTTTTTTTTTTTAATTTTTATGATATTTTAAATTAGCTTTGCACACATATATTCCTTTCTGTACCTATATACTTAAGCAAACTCATAAACTAAAACTGTCCTTAAATTTTTCTACAGCGACTGATGACTGAAATGTTAACAGCATGTACATTGCAAATTGTTATACTGTACCAAAGTGCTGAGATCACTTTGTATATCTCAACAATCTTGGTATAGATCACAGCCTGATAGGCTAAGATTGTTGCCAGATATTAACTTTGTCTCCAAGGTATTTGTATAATTTACACTTCATGCGGTATTGCCGTTGTAACAATTAGGTAACACAAGGCTTTCCCAACTACAGCTGCATACATACTGCGACCGTCATCTGAGGAGAAATCGTGTACAAATCTTTTGAGATATTATTTACGTTGGTGTCTTGGAAACAGTAGGTTGTGTTGTTCAGTATCGAAAGCTTACTGAAAAGCAAAGAAAAAATCGTGAATTTGTGGTTTTGAACCCCCTAACTTTCACTTTACATTATCTACGAAAAAGTAATTGGACATCTGTGACGGTAGGTTATTCAATACGTCAGTTAACCTGTGTGGTCGCCATATGCTGCAGGTCGGTGTAAAACCAGTTGACGAGGAGACGGCAGGATGCACAGAGATATCAGACTTCGATAAGCAAGTTTTTGTTGGCTGCCATTTCAGTGGACTCTAGCCGTGCGACTGGAGTGGAAGTTAATGGATCCAAATCAAAGGTTGCATCCGTCCTGCTTATGTGGGATATTGATGTGGGTTGTTTCAATGCTGCACGTTCTTGGCGACCGTTTTTTTTTTTTTTTTTTTTTTTTTTTTTTTTTCGACGGACATCGCAGAACTCTGAAAAGTAAAATTGTCAACAATAGTGTACACCCATGGCTACCATCCGCCAGGAGTTTCATTCAGTAACAGGAGTATCGGTTTCCACTGGAACATTGACCACAGCGTAATGCCTACCAGTATTCTATTATTGTTCTTTTGAATTTAAAAAAATGAAATATAATAAAAAAGGTTTGGTTGTTTGATAAACACGAAATTGCAGACAGGTTTATTTTACTCTCATATTAAAATCAAAACATCAAGATGACAGCTATAAAATACAGATAAAATTCGTACAAAAGGGGCATCCCTAAATTACGTGAGGTGTTTTTCCGAACCACCCCCCCCTTCCTCTGGTGAGACTTCGTGAGATAGGTAGACCCCCCCCCCCTTCTGGTGAGATCTGGTCCTAGAGGACTCCCCCCCCCCCTAGAAATCGCCCTCGCAACTTTTTGAGACATAATATTTGTAACATGTTATTTGATTGAATTTAAATACAGATTATGACCGTAATGATTTTGATGTAAACTGGACTGCTATTGTTAAATGTATTAAATTTAATTGGACGTAAAGTCTCACCCTTCCAAAGCCGGTTACACCCCCACTTTTCTACGAAATACCCCCCTTAAATTGACTTGCGCGTCATTTGTAGACTTTTTTTTTTTTTAGCTCTACAGTCCAATAAAAATTTCCAATCCAAAACCTCACGTGAGACTTCCGTTGACCCTCCCCGTTGGTGAGATTTTTCCGGAGCCTCCCCCCCCCCCTTTTTAACCTCGCGTAATTTATGGACGCCCTCAAAGATTACATTAACATAGTACGAAAAAAAGGGGACATTTACCGAATCAAAATAGGAACCATGAGCCCACGTAAGAAAAGTGTTTTTCTCAGTTGCACCGATTAGTCTCAGGTAGAGCAAATCTGTGCAGTGTTAACTACGGGGTTGCTTATGGGTACAAACAGTATGCAGTGTCCACGAAGACATAACACAATGTTCAGAGCATTACCGTTCTTTATTGGCTGGTTCCACACTGCAGCTGAAACCACAAAACAGCTTCACTCACAAAACACTGGTACTATCCCCGGAGTACAAAAACCACTTTCACTGCATACGCTTTGTCTGCCGTCTCTATTCCTCCACATGTCTGTGACGAATCCCCTGCAGGTAAATTCCGGAATGCTGGCCACGCTAATTCTCCCTCCAGCGACCACCAACAGCGTTGCCGAAAGGCGCACATCCTTCCACACTGGGCACACTCAGCGTTGTGGCTAAATATAAAACAACGTATAACCCCATATAGCTATATCAGAATGCTGAATATACTGCATTGGCTTTTCACCCTCTTACTACACGCATAAACCATATTGATCCAGCCTCGTGCTTTCCTTGTCTTCGAAAACTAGTATTTGCCTCATATTAAAGAATTTAGTAACGCGACTGTATGAGTGTATTACAACAGAAGCCTACCGATATAAATATTTCGGAAGAGCAAAGCTTGGCGTGTCGGGTGGTGCCTGGTCAATGGAGTGAGCAAATCGGAAGGCATCCTGTACGGCTTACAAAAAATTAATTCCTCGTAAATCAGCTGTTGTTCTGTATGAGATCCTGCGGAAACATATTAAAACCTTTACGCTGATCAAGGAGCAGAAGTTAATACCTTTTCCCCTCGATATAAATAACATTTGCACTGAGCAAAAAAGATAATGGAACGGATTTTATTCTAGGACGCAGCGTGGTTTCATGTTAGTAAAAATGGTGGCCCCAAGCTCTTCCTGGTATTACACTGGTCAGCAGCATTTTTGTTACAAAGAAAGTTAATGGTGCTCTTAGCTAAATCGTGGGTGATGAATTCAAAAATGAAATCAGTTTTTACCTATCGGACTCCGTTTTCTTGTGACACGCTACCCTTTTTCTATCGATATCGGCATAAGTCCTTGAAAACACTCCATATTGGTTATTCTCCTGTGGCTTAATTTAATTATTCTGCTGATGTAATTGCTGAAAAACAATCGAAATATGTAAAACTAACTCCCATACATTACTTATTTATTTACAGACTTTACGTCCAATTAAATTTAATACATTCAATACATTTAACAATAGCAGTCCAGTTTACATCAAAATCATTACAGTCATAATCTGTATTTAAATTCAATCAAATAACATGTTACACATATTATGTTTATGTTCGATTATGTTTAGTTATTTTTTGTTTTCGTATTTAATATTCGAAGGTCAGTGCTCTGATATTAAAAATATAAACAATTGATGACTTTGAAACACCACTATTGAATAACATAACACTAAACATAAACAATAATAGCAAATTACACTAAACATTTACGTAGCAAACTAGAAAGACGTCTTCACTGTTCGTCTGACAAATTACAACAAATATTAATATGACCGCAAATTGGGGAACTAATGGATGATGATAATTTCCTTGATGTCCTGGCTGTCTTTCACAAATGGCTTCAAGAATTTTTTAGGCAATAATAAGGCAGAGAACTATCGCGATATTGTTCATGAATTATGGAGATCATACCATCATATGGGATGCAACATGTCACTCAAACTGCATTTCTTGAGCGATCATTTGGACTTCTTCCCGGATAACCTTGGCGCTGTTAGTGACGAACATGGCGAACGATTTCACCAGGACATTTCTCAAATGGAAAAGCGTTATCAAGACATTTGGAGTACTGCAATGTTGTCCGACTACTGCTGGACGAAGAGACGTTACTGAGGCAAAATATCGCAGAAAATCTCAAAGGAAACATTTTTAGATATGTTTCTTACTTTCCTTCACTCTTATGTTACTCACCTCTCTGATTCTTTTGTGTATTGACATATATATTTTAATGTTTACATTTGGAAATGATGTTGTGAGCGTGTCTTATTGGCAGATCCATATGATATATAGGCTAACGTGAGCGTATAGAAAAATCATTATCAAATGAAAACTGAGGCCGATACAATAATTCTGATATTAGATCTGAATTTAGGAGTGCATTATCTTCCAGAAACAGTTGTTCTTGTAACAGAATTATTATTATTTTTTATTATTTTATTATTATTTTTTTTTTTTGTAGACCAGTGTTATTAATTTACTCCGCGAGTTACTTCTAAATAATAGAGAGGTTATATTGTACTGGACCTAACACACTGTTATACCAACCCTGACATTAGTGTTTACAGTGCATTACCATGGTGTGCTATTGTATACGTGTATGACTCTCAATCGTAGGTTGGTTTGGCCCCTCTTAGGTGGTGTAGCTTAACCTTCTTATATAGTTAGGATGGCAAATTACTTTAATCCTCCTTCGTGTAAGTGTTGCATGTGTGAAATTTATTGTAGTGTGATGTGCCTGTAAATCCTACGTTAGTTCATTAAAGATCACTCTTGAGTAAACACCAAGTTTAGTGTTGGCGTCCAACAGACAAACATCAAAATTGTATGCCCTCACCTCATATGCACCATCTTGATTATATTAGCTGGATTTTCCGTCACAATTTTCTTGTGTAATTCCTACTTTCTGATTCAAAAATTATGTTTAGCCGCTATACTTTGGGTTGCTAATAGATCTCAGTGCTGGATAATACGCGTGTTTTTTGAATGATTTATTTTTTTAAAATTGTATGATTTGCGCCATTTTGCGTTAATTTTCAAAAATATTTATTTCCTAACATTTACAATTTTTTTACTCATTTTGTACACTAATGTACTAAAACCTCACAATATCTACTATATATGCAACAATTGCGTCATTTTTCAATATCTTCCCACATCAAGCAGTGATATTCTACTACTGCTATGACATTTCGGTGACAAAACACTTTGCTTGCGCCGTTTGTTTTTTCTTTCTAGATGGGTAGTGCTGTCGTTAAATGCTTGCCTATTGTGAAATTTTATGAAACATTATTGGTTAGGGTTCCTTACACGGCTTGTGAGGCTGGTTTCCTGGAGTGTACAATGTGTTGCGTGTAAGATGTTCCTTACCGCGCTATTCCATGGATAACACTGAGATCAGTGATTTATGATGCATAAAAATGTAGTTGTCATCATTACAGATCCTTCGTGCACCCGTATCTCATGGTTGTACCGTTTTGTGTGTCCTAAATCATAGAAACTAGGGGAATTTGAATACACTTGGATACATGCATCAGCATTGAAAGTTAAAACAAGTAAGAAATGTGGGCGTGCGAAAGACAATCATAAAAATAGATATAAATAAATATTCGGCGAAACACACAACCACGCAGATATGAATGGACATGCGCACTGAAACCCACCTAGCCACATAGTTGGAGAGACATTCAATTAGTGTATGCAAATAAAATTGTTTTTATTGCCTTACGCCTCATCGACATCGAGGTTATTAGAGGCGGAAACGGACTGAGGGCAAGGAAGGGGAAGGAATTCGGCCGTGACCTTTTGAAGGAACAATTCGCCTGGAGAAATTTGGGAAAACTATGGAAAATCGAACTTTGGATGGCCGGGTTAAGATCTTAAACCGCATTCTCCCGAATGCCAAGCTCTTGCGTTACTGCTCACCCACAAAGCTTTGTAACAGTATAGCATCATGGTTACTCTGACAGTTACAGAGAAATAAACATATCAAGTGTAATGGTTAGTCTACGTTTGATTCTGCCATAAGAATTGACGGTATGTGATGTAACAGTTTACCTCGCCAAATACTGATCCAACAGATTAATCACAGTCAGTAGTATAGTATGCCCTTCACTTCAGATACACTACATCCTTGGCAACAAGCAGAGCGTGGATCGAAGTCGAATAATTTCACTCGCTCTAGTGACAATTTCATACCGGTTGCATAATCCTCCTGTTATCATTGATGTGTAACATTGTAAATAGAGTGGGTAGAGGGTATCTGAAGCTTTCATTATGCATGTTTTTCAGATCTAAGATACGATTAATAAGGGCCTTCAAAAATCCAAGCAGAGTTGAGAGATTGGAAACTGGAATATGCCGATCGTCATCTTACATCACAGTCTCCAAACCATTCAACATCGAGTCGAGCGCTATCTTACCCAGAACCTCCACAGACTGCCGAGTCACCACAACAGTATCGTATGGAATCTAATCAGTACTCGGGTGCATAAACTGTTCATTAGAAATCATGCTCCTATCCTATCCTACTGCAGTACTGCTATTAGGCCCAGTGCACACGGTGCGACTGTTTTGTGACAACCGTTGCAAACCGGTTGAAATCGCAACCTAAACGAAACTTGTATCCGCACACACATAGTCTGGTTGTGGATCAGTTTCATTCAATTTGCAACAGTCAGTGAGGGGTTTGTAGCATTTTTGCTATGTCAGATTCTGACGAGGAAGACACTGTTAATTATTATCGATACCGCAGGATACAGACGAAGTTTTAGGTCCATCCATGTTTCATGAACTTCTTTTCTTGAATATCCTGGAAGTTTATAGTTGTAAAGTACTTCGTTTCTCCACCTCTCCTACGAATTTTAAATTAAATTCTTGATCACTCATATTGTCTTTGAAAAAAAAAAAAAAATAAGCACCAGACACCTAGTGGTTCTGTTCGACTGAAATCTGCAATGCTACTGCGACCCCAGATCCCGTCCCCTACGATGGCAAGGTCACATAGCAGTTGCGAGCTCAACCCGTTTGCAACTGTAGTCACAAAAAAATCGCATCGTGTGCGCCTTCATCTACAATGGTAGAGTGTGGATTCAAGTCGTTGAAAATAATAATTTCACTTGGTTTTAATGATCTGTCAAGTCACTTTCATCATGTCCACTTTTGCGATGCTCTAATTGTTACTAACACAACAGTTGATATCATCAATTACCAGTAATTTTTTTTTTAAGCAATGAATTTCAATCATAACAGCAAATAGTCCAGTGTTGATCTGGGATTGTAAGACATCACTTACAGATACATTCAGACTGTGCACACCAGTTAATTTTTGCATAGGAACTTGAATAATGCCTTTATCAGTCTTGGTGATACTGAAGCAGAATAACATCAGACAACTAAAAGAGATGGTACGCACTTACAGAAGATAAGAATATAGAGTGTAATTATTAATATACATTTGATTTTGCTGACTTTCGTGGTGGGTGAACGGTTAACGTTCTGGCCTCGCCTTCGGGAGGACGCGGGTTCGAATCCCCGTCCGGGCATCCAGATTTTTGTTTTCCCAAATCACTCCAGGCGAATACCGGGATGCTTCCTTCGGGAGGACGTGGGTTCGAATCCCCGTCCGGGCATCCAGATTTTTGTTTTCCCAAATTACTCCAGGTGGATACCGGGATGCTTCCTTCAAAAGGCCATGGCCAAATTCCTTCCCGTTCCTTGCCCCCAGTCCTTTACCGCCTCTAATGACGTTGACTAATCGTAAAGCCGTAAACAAAAAAAATTGCTGTGAGAATTGACTGTATCCACTAGGTGTGGTGTATGGGAAAACAACTTATTTTTGCGCAGGATATTGACACACGCAATGGTCATCGTGTACGAAAACGCCTTGTTTACTTGTAAACAATTAGTTATTTTCACGATTTGAGAACAGTAACTACAAAAGAGGGCATAATTACTTGTGTTGCTCTTTCTTGTTCGCAATAGCATTTTTCTTCCCATCACGGCGGATGCAGTCGCGACCTCTTCTGATAGGCTTTTTCTACTTTTGAATAACGTAGAACGATTAACCATTGTGTGACTTGATTTTTGGACTTAACTAATTGTCGGCTTAGGTTTATCTTTGTTCGGCATGCGAACGACTACCCACATTGTAAATCATTAATTGCCGGCTAATTGCTTTCATAATGCCGAACGAATTAAGTTTTTTCTGTGACGTTATTGCTACAAGCCTAGTTGACATGATGAAACTTTGCCTTCGTAAATCACGTCACTTTTGTGGTACTGTTTAATTTGTATTATACAATGATCGTAAGCGAGTTACTTGTCCTCTTTCTTATTTTCTTACGACCGGCTGTAAATTTATTTCTCATTGGAACACAGAGTAATGTACCGGTGTGTTAAAGCGCTACCACGGGAATATATAACACCTTGGTCTTGCCACCTGACTTCAGGGTTTTGGAAGTTTTCCGTCGCCACTGGGGGCGAGTGTTGGGTTGCACCTCATTCTTCGCTCCAATAAACTACACCTTACAAAAACGGAATAACAATATTACATAAAAATAACCACACGATTCGTAGGCATATGACAATACACAATCGAGTATGGTGGGTGAACGTTTAACCCCTTAACCTACGATTTAGATTCGAAGATGTTGGGCCGAAATTGTATACAAGCTCGCGCAGCGTTCGGGACGTTCGCACGACTTGTGTAACACGCTAATCCGGGCGAATACGCAATAAGAAGCTGCAACCGAATACTCGCTATAAAATGGAAAGACAAGCGAGATGTTTATATGCTGTCGACAAAACATGAAGCAGTCTAAATGACTTCACAAGGATCCAAGGGCACTCTAAAACCAAATTGTATTGCAGAGTATAACAAGAGAATGAATGGAATTGATCTCCAAGATCAAATATTAGCATGTTTTCCAGTGATGAGAAAATTCATAACAGGATATAAATTTTTTTTATCTGTTTGATATTGGTCTTTTTAACTCTTACATCTTATGGAAAAAACTGAATGATGGAAAGAAACAATGTTATGTCGACTATAAGATCAACATAGCCGAATCTCTAATGAAGAAAATGCCAAAACCGATTTATAGAGAACGAGGCGTATTATCTTCCGGAGATGCGCCAGACAGACTTTACGCGAAGGAATGGGCTCATTTTCCAAAGCACATTGATCCAACACCCTCTAAATTAAGACCGTCAAAACGTTGTACAGTTTGTCACAAAAATAAAAAACGTAAAGAAACAACGTGGGAGTTTAAAAAGTGTAAAGTTCCGTTACATGTACCAGAATGCTTTGAAATATATCATACCGTTAAAGATTACTGATTTTATATTTTGGAGTTTTGTATAAATAAACATTTTGTAATACTTGCGTCTACCAAAATTATTGCATCAGACTGTAATTGCGTATTAAATATTCCACGTAATATTCACATCTGGCCCGATCACCGAAGGCGGGCTATGCCCGTAATATTTACGTTTGGCCCAACCATCGTACGCGGGCTATGCCCGTAATATTTACGTTTGGCCCAACCACCGTACGCGGGCTATGCCCGTCATTGTAGGTTAAGGGGTTAATGCTCGGGCCTGGCTTTCGGGGGGACGCGGGCTCCATTCCCGGTCCGGTCATTCAGATTTCGGTTTTACACGATTTCCCGAAATCACTCCTGTCGAATGCCTGGATGATTCAGAACCTCCGTTCATTGTTTCCAATCCCCTCCAGGCTTTAATGACGTCGACGAGCCGAATCCCTAAGTAGAAAGAAGTCAATACTCACTTATACTGAATCTCTCTCAATAAGCTCTATATGAATGGGGCTTGAACGTAAAATTATAAAATAAAAACACAAAAAACCGAAAACTTTTTTGCTCACAGTCTTATGTTGGTATATTTTCTTCTCACTTTGAAAGTAGTAGATTTCAAGGTTATAACAACGAATGTTTAAGTTACAGACATCGGATTTCCATCGTTTTACGTAAAAGGTTCAGGAGATTTCAAGGAAAATTGCTTTTAATGGATTTCCGTAATGGTCCTTCCCTCTCATCGCATCAGTGAAAATATTACCTCAGTTACAGTTGAGAGAAATATTGATTTAAACGAAGAACGTCATTTCGTCTTGTTTAATAAAAACTGTAACCTATGAATTGGAGCTACAGCATATAGAAAAAGTTAACTACTCACAAATATCGGTTTGGGTGATCTCGTAAACTGCCAAGCAATACTGTTCCTTAACATCATTTATAGTATATTAAACCATTTCATTAGTTGAAGCATATTTGTCCACAGTTTTAATTAACCAATTCTTGTGTTTTGTATTTCTAAGTCTCAAGTACAGCTCACACAAGGTGCTTCTCTGTGCACTGTCGGACTATTTTAGACACGTCACAGCTTTAAAGCAGATAGACTGTCAGGCTGTGGTCTTCATAACGCCGACCTTGCATCGAAAGATTTTTTTCCTCTACTAACAAGTAGAAAAGAAAGACATTCTTGTCGTGATAAAAACAATGGAACAAGTTTGATGTGAAATATGTAAATCCTTAGCTTTTCACACTATTAACCTTCCTTTCACAGATGATGTACTGATTTGTCCTGAGGGAGCGTCCACAAACTACGTGGCTCGGTCTATGGGGGAGAGGTTGGCTGGAAAGCTACGCTGCGCTACGTGGGGGAGGGGGGGGAGGGTTGGAGCCAGACCACGTAGCTTTCCATTCATATCATTTTTCACAGTAAAAATGAGGTAGAGAACACGCAGCAGCATGTGAATATTTGTTTCATTTATTTGATTATCTCAGTATGTAATTTACAAAAGAATGGAGTACAAAATGTCTTCTGGAATTAAAAGCGAAAGAAGCTACGTGGGGGGGGGGGCGAAGGGGGGATACCGGCAAAAGCCACGTTGGGCTACGTGGATGGGAAGAGGGTTTCACAGGAGGCCAAAATGAAGCTACGTGGTTTATGGACGCTCCCTAATGGGAGTCCTTGCCATAACGCGAAAAAATGTCAGAACTGTAAGATCATATATAAAATACAATCATGATATAATTTCTGCTCCTATAGAAAATATTTTGCGGCGGTTCTCAAAACACATACCGAAAGTCACGGGATATCCTTCCATTAGCTCGCCGAACAGCGGTAACTTGACGTGGCATTGACATATGTAGCCGGAAGCTGCCAGGAGGGGTCTGCAGAATTTCTAGATCGATAATCGCGCACAATTATGTACTTATGTTAAATGCTGAACCTCTTCCGTGACCGGCTTTTTGAATGACCTACCAAATATGCTCGACAGGGTTCACATCAGGCGATCTGGGTGGCCAAGTTTCTGTGTCCGATGACATGGCACATTACCATCTTGGAAATTCTCACCTTTGTCGGGGAATACGAGGTCCATGAAAGGCGACAAATGCTCACAAGTAGCTGAGCATGGCGTAGCAATGTCCTGTCATAGACCGGTTCAGTTTGACCAGAGAACCCAGTCCATACCCCACCACAACCTTGCACAACTTGACACCCGTAATAACTGCAAACATGGCTCATGGGACCACTGGTGAAGGGTGCAGTGTATATGTTCGTGAGACGCTGTGCTGAGAGTAAAGGCACCCCAGTCGGTCTTATGTCGCATCTCACGGTATGGACAGCAATACACGTCTCTAGGGCGTCCCTTATAACTGTGGTAGCCAGTTTAGGCAGTGTCGTTCGTCTTTTGACTGATCATCCGTCGCTGGTCTTGGATCATTCATCAGAAGAGTGGGAGGTACAGTCGGCACGTCCTGGAAGCTAAAATTCACGACCTCTTCCGAAATGCGTCGGATTCCAAGTATAATTCTGTGTTTAAATTCTTTTTGATTCGCTTCAGGTAGCCATCATTACGCTAGTAAACATTTCGCAGGACTCTCGCAAGTTCAGCTGTCAGTACCGATGAACGTCTGCCTACTCTCTTGATGTAAATGCATTTGCCACAATTTTAGTCATGCAATTGAATTTAATCAGTGTACTTTAGTTTTAAGTTCTATCAGTGCTCCATCTGTGAACAGTATTAGCTCTTTGCGAAGTTTTTTACGTTATTCCGTTTGTTTATTGTGTTGTTTTTGAGGCGGACATTATATCTTCCCTTGTCGATTATGACAGCACTCGGAAACAAATGTTCATATTCTCTCATCTGGATTGTTGGGGGGCTGTTGCGTTCGTCTGTGATTCGTATAAGGGAGCGTCCATAAACTAAGTGCCTCGGTCTTGGGGGGGGTGAGGGGATGAGTAGAAAGCTACTCTGGGCTACGCTGGGGGGGGGGGCGCAAGGGGGGAGGTATTCTGAGCCAAGCCACGTATCTTTTCATCCATATTATTTGTCACAGTTGAAATAAGTTACAGAACACACAACATCTTGTGAATATTAATTTCCGCCATTTAATTATCTCCGAATGTAATTTACGATTGTCTGACAAGAAAAAACAGTAGATTACAAAATGTCTTCCAGAATCGATAAGAAAAAGCTACGTGCCACTCGCATTGGGGGTGGGGGAGAGGGAGGGGGGATAGAGGCATGTCAGGCTACGTAGGAGCGAGGGGGGAGGTTCAGAAGAGGCCAGAATGGGGCTACGTGGTTTATTTACGCTCCCTAATGGGGGAGCAGCTATTATTAATTCAAACTAGGCTTATTTGCAGTTCGCCAGTTAGAGGAATATTGTCTAACAAACAGATACCGGTAGTCAGTTAGGGAGAGTGCATAAACCACGTAGCTCCATATTGGTCTCCTGTGAACCCCCCTCCCCACCACGTAGCCCTACGTGGCTTTTGCCTCTACCCCCCCCCCCCCACCTACCCCCATGTAGCACTTAGCTTTTTTCCCCTTTTGATTCCAGAAGACATTTGTACGGTTTTCTCCTGTCAGACTATGGTAAATTACATACGAAGATAATTAACTAAGCGAAATGAATATTCACATGCTGTTGTGTGTTCTGTTCCTCATTTTAATTGTGAAAAATGTTATGAAAGGAAAGCTACGTGGCCTGGCTCGGAAACCCGCCCTTCCCCCACGTAACCCAGCGTAACCTTCAGCCAACCCCCCCCCCCCCCCTCCCGGGCCTGATGCGAGCCACGTAGTTTGTGCACGCTCCCTTATTCACTTGTCGTGTTTGTACTAAATTTGCACTAACGAGTATTCAAATTTTCAAATTATTAAGAAATAACGACGATAATTCTCGCTAAGTTTTCTTGATCCTTCTGATTTAGAGCAAATAAAATCTTTTATTGTTTTATTAAAATATGTAGGATGTAAGAGGTTTTAGTATTTGTGGTTAAAATATGGGAGACGGTTGATATCGCGTACAAATTTCAAGTTTGTAGTAGCGTTTTTCAAATCGACCTGGTAACAAAAATTTATCTAAAATTGACGGCCGCTGAAAAAATTTTAAAAATATCTTAGCCCAATACTTGACAAGCTCCAAACATCTATACCCCACACGCCGAGGTAGAATACAGTTATATATTTTTTCCATCCCCTTCTATGGAACCCTCCAGATCCCCTAAAGTACAATTTCACAAAATTTTTAATACAATATTAGACTCTTGTTGAACGAAACACACAACATTTACAAATTTGAAGTCTGATTTTTTGTTACAAGTTTGAGACCTATGACACGTGACGGACAGCGAAGCGACAGCACTAGGCTCAGTTTCCCTTCGAGCACGGAAACCTGTAAACGGTATTACGCTTGTCGACCCATTTTCATCAACTGTTATGCAAATGTTCTAACTGAAAATTTATCTAAAACGTAATACCCAAAAATATATTTAACCCAGACTATCATATCACTGGGTCATGGGATCGGCTGCTCGTTGTTTCTATTCTCAGCAAACCCGTGCTTTTTTTTTCAATAGAAAAAAATTAATAAAATAACAAGATGTCAACTGTTATGAAGTAATAGTAAGCGCCAATCCTGGGTGCTTAGTATTTTCGTCGTTAATTGATCAATATGTTGTGTTGTGAAAAACGCCCACCTGTTAGCCGAAGCAGTTAATACACAGTAAATGTGGCAGTTTTTCGATAAGGGGTTAACAGGATCAAGCTCTGGTGGTTGAGGAATTTGCGCCATGAGAGGTGATGGTGTGCAATATCCAGTCACCAGATTACCTCTAAGGGAGCGTGCATAAACCACGTAGCTCCATTTTGGCTTCCTGTGAACCCCCCTCCCCTTTTTTCCCTTTTGATTCCAGAAGACATTTTGTATTGTTTGCTCTCGTCAGACTATCGTAAATTACATACGGATATAATTAACTGAGGGAAATAAATATTAACATGCTGTTGTGTGTTCTGTTCCTCATTTAAACTGTGAAAAATGTTATGAAAGGAAAGCTACGAGGCCTGGCTCGAAAACCCCCCTCCCTCCACGTAGCCCAGCGTAACCTTCCAGCCAACCTCTCCCCCCCCCCCCCCCTGGACCGAGCCACGTAGTTTGTGCACGCTCCCTAATTGGTGCTTATGGAGTGAGAGCGCACCGTAATGTTGATTGTGATTCGACCGTCTGATTGGGACCGCCCAGGTCCCTCGACATGAATGTGCCGGCGTTGGGTTTCACCCTATCCCTTCTATCACCTACTAATTCGGTCATCTTGGCCTGGCCATATTAGGGAAAGAAGAGAGAAATAACCCCAGTTATAATCTCCTCAGGGAGAGACATGATAACCAAACGGTCCAGACTAGGGATTAATGGAGCTCCGCATCCGCGGAGGTTCCGCTTCAAATCCTACTTCCGCTTCCGCAAATTTTAATGTGGAGGTATAACGGAAGGTTTGTTTACATTGCAATATATATATATATCTTTATACGAGATTTGGCCCATCCTCGATTAACTAACCGCAACGTGTTTTTTTTTCTTCTTCTTCTTCTTCTTCTTTTTCTCAGGCCCCCGTAATAAAAGTAAGTGATCGGTGTCGTTACCTATGCAATGAATTTACAAGTTGGAACTTGCATGTAAACTAAAGCGGCCTATTCTCGTTCAAATTATAGGACCTCCGTGTAGAACTACCGTAGGATGCGCTCACCCATTCATGCTACTAGAACAAGATGTTCCAACCAGTTCTTTCCATTCGTACTTTCTTGCGGCACACCAATGTCCTTATCGTGCGCTTGTATGATGTTTCTTCAGTCACAATCCAGGGACCCGTGTTGGTTGTATGGGAGTCCAACAATATCCAACATGTCCTTCATGTAGTCCTGCAACCCCTTTGACGGCACAACAAAAGTCCTACACCGGAAAATCGGATCCTCGTTGATCATGTGTGTTGGACTGTGAATGGGCCTCTATAGTGGCGGAAAGCAGGGTGGCGGGTACGGAAATATTCGGTGGCGTGGCCCTTTGCTTGTCGTTCGAATTATGGTCCGTTCCTAAGGCGCGTGGTAGGCAGGACGCGCCTTTCATCTTCTACCGCCTGGCGGTGGGTCGAGACGCGCCGTACTTACTAGCTTATGCGGTAAAGATGAGAGGCGTCTCCTAACAGGTGCCGAGGGACGCGCCGTGGGAACCCAGCATTAGTCGAGCCGCGAACTCCACATAACTCATATGACAAAGTTTGTTTTGTTTACACATGCGTTGTTATGAAATAATTCACTTGTGAAATCATCCCACGTTTTCTGTTATTGAAAGATGAGGCAAAAAGTAATCAATATGGCAGTATTATTTGGACATAGACTAAGCTTATGCAAAATGTAGAATTTGTGATAAAAGTAGATTTATTTTGATTTTAAGTTTATTTTGATAAAATAATAAAATCTAAATAATTGTAAATTTATTTTTCCACCTCCGCATCCGCGGATGTCAAGCACTGAACCTCCGCATCTGCATCCGCAAAAATGACATCCGTTATAACCCTGCTCCAGACACATCTGGCATTGCATAAGACTTTGCCTTTAAAACTTTGGTGAAAGGCAGGTTTCGTTCATTTCTTCCAGCACCTCTAACGTTGTTAACGATGTGTGTTTCTCGCCCGTCCTCGGAACACAGTTACATTCTCTGTATTCAACAGGAGCCAGATCCGAAACAGGTTCTGCCATTTACATTTCAATTTTCAGTGGAAAATATCAGTATGGTCCTTACTGTAGACGACATCCGACAGTACTCACAATCGTGACCCTGATGACGCCACCGTCTAGTAGCAAAGCCTTGTAGACAGAAAAAAGTAGCAAAAGAGAAACATTGCGTCTTTGGATAATTACTGTTGTTGGCTGTATAACGTCGGTTACTTAGTAACATGACACTCGTGAAAGTAATTGAAAATATTAAAAACAAAATTAAACTTATCTTATACGGGCTCTTGACGAAATTGTGGGTTTTTTCCTTTAAGTTTACCAAATTGGAGGTCCACGCGATTGATGCTGCCGGTAATTCTAATACTGAACTACATGTACCGCTAGGATTAATTTCTTCCTAATTGCATGATGCGAACAGTGGTAAAACCAGTTGGCAACCTTCCTCGTAGTCGGAAAGATATTTAAATCAATGTAGTGCACTCTTCTGTGGCAAGTTACGTAGTCATCTTTTTACCCCTTTCCTCTTCTTCTACTTTTTTTTAACTTATGGCTTTACGCCTCGTCGAGGTCATTAGAGGCGGGATGGAATTTGAGGACAAGTAACGGGAAGGAATTCGGCCATGGCCTTTTTGAACGAAGCATCCCGGCATTCGCCTGGAGTGATTTGGGGAAGCCATGGAAAAACCAAAGCTGGATGCCCGGACGGGGATTCGAACTCCGTCCTCCAAAATGCGAGGCCAGAGCGTTAACGATTCACCCACCACGCTCGTTCCTTCTTCTTCTTCTTATTATTATATCATCTTTTATCAATTGAGTACAAATTCCCCTAATCGTTCCTTGTCCCCTGTCCCAACCCATCTCTAATGACCATGACGTCGACAAGGCGTAAAGCCATAAGTAAAAAAAAAAAATAAAAAAACCCTTCTTTAGTTATGAAAAAAAGTCATTTGAAACCACATCCTCCATAGAAAGAGATAATATTAGAACGAGTTTTCTAGTATTCGTCGATAAATTTCTGGAATATCTTAATGAATGTTTTGATTTTGATGAAAGCAATTGGTTATGCAAAATAACAAAAATTAAATTTAAAACATGAGGTTTTATTTGATGAGTGTGTGACAGTATAATAAGCTCTAAATTTACAAGAAAAAATGTTTATTTAGTCTGAAATAACAATAGAAATCTGTGAGAAAGTAAAAGGTGGTAGTGAGTTTACCGAAAGACCGAAAGAACCACAGGCCAGAAATGGCAGCATACTTTAAAATATACCGAAAATAATTTATCCATTCCCGCCATTCCGGCATACACAGATAGGATATTTTCAGTCATTAAATCCAAATGGCGAGAAGAGAGAATCAGGGCTAGTATCTCATTAATAGAAAAGGAGCTTTTGATCTACATTAATTAAAAAAATTTAATGTGACAAAGCACATCTTTATTGTAGACAAAAAAACTGTTAAAAGATACAAGAAGTGCAGAAATTATGGTTTTTATAAAATAAGTAAAAACATACCTTTTTTCCTCTTTCCATAAATACTATGCATTTTAGAAGCGTACTATATTTTTGATAGCTTATTCTAAAAATGCTATAATTAGCCGAAACAATGTTGGCCACCCTAGTCGAGACACGTTGCCTCTCCGTTCCGGAATTGTGTTTGAAGTTAGTTCAAACAACACCGCTTCGCGCCATCACGTGCTCGTGTGTGGTCTTGCAAGGTGGACGTGTTTTGCAGAGAAAACAAAGAAACCTTTTTGTAATCTATTCCAGAGTGCATTGAAAACTCATTTTTCGGTATTATCAGTTAGTGTACTTAAGCCCGAACAAAAATAATATCTGATATGTGTAAATCATTTACTGTTATTAAAATTATTGCCGGCTGTGACGTCTTGCCTTATTTAGTTAAGTGAATAATGTAAACTAACAGTAATTATTCCGTTCTTGAGAACACTGGGAGAGTATATTCTGTCATGGACAATTATGATTTTGAGTTTTCAGCAGATCGTATTTATGTTTCTCCTAAAGGCTTTTCCTAACCGTATGTATTATTTTTTCAACGCAGTAATTCCTATAATCATGAAATATTTTCTTATAAAACACACACACAGGTTCACCGTTACTGGTTTACTTTTTTTTTTATTAGACTTTGATTTCAAATTTAATTCCTCTATTTAAACACTTCTATCCTAAAACTTTTACTTCATATATATATATATATATATATATATATAAGCACATACAGTTGAAGTTTTGGGAGTAGTATACATCGCGATACATGACGTCACAACGTGACATAGTGCTTATAAAAGCTGCTTAAATAACTGATAATAACTAAATTCATCGTGCCTTTTGCTGTGATAAGAAGACTTTTTTCATTCTGGTCCTGGCTGAATTTCAACCTAACCACAATATCCGCTAATATTGCCGTTACAAAATAAAAGCTTCAATCACACGCGAATTGATACATTAAGTTAGTGACATCATGTATCGCGACATAAACTTGACCTTAAGTTTTACAGTACCATAAGCTTTATGCGAGCCGTCTGGTAGTTCAGTGGATAATGTTCTTACCTTCAAAATTTGTGGGGATGAGTTCAAATCTCGATACGGCCATAGATTTTTTTGCCGGTGTTATTGTTAATGTGGATTAGCTAGGATATCAAATTGTAGCTCCCGGAAGGCTCATTCCCACGGCGCGTGGTAGGCAGTACGCGCCTTTCACCTTTTACCGCCTAGCGGTGGGTCGAGGCACGCCGTACCTGCTAGTAAATGCCGCAAAGATGATAGGCGTCCCTAATACGCGTCGTGAGAACGTACCTTGAAGAAAGGAACTCTAACACTTTACTAGTACACCTCCCTTAAGTCTTGGATTAAATTACTTTGGGCTTCATATACATCAATAATAGTGAATACTTTGAGTAGTGATCTTATGTGCTTAATGGAGCTAACGGGCACCTGTCGTGACCATGTTAACTAGAATGGTGATTACTCGATCGGCCTGTTATTTTATATTACTTCTAGTCATGTTTAAAGTTTTACTGCATTGGTAATTTTTGTTCGATATCATAATTTAATTATTACCACTGAATTTCAAGTTCTTGTAAACGTGAAGAATTAACGTTGCAATAGTAAACCTTATGCTGTTTTCCTCTATTTAGGGTTAAGTGCTCAGAAAAAAAAAAACAGAAGAAACCTTATACTAAATTAAATGATAAAATAACGCCAATGCAACTGTTTTTGTATGCTTTAATTAATGCATTAAAGCTTACAAAAACAGTTGCATTTGCGTTATTTTATCATTTAATTTACGGATCAACTGCGGAACAATGGCCTACAACACTGCGAAGAAACCTTATAGATCTGCAATGCCCGTCTCTCCGTCAGTCTCGTCACCTTTGTGTAGTTTGTAATGATATTCAACAGGTAGACTTAAAACAGATACACGGGAAAATGGAACCTTCCCATACGTGGAACAGAAGAATGGATTACGTTTTGGGCACCCCATCGAGAGTAGTATCACCGAGACTGGTGGTGTAATGGTTAGAGTTCTCGCCTCGCATTCGGGAGGACGTCGGTTCGAATCCCCGTCCGGGTATCCAGATTTGGGTTTTCCATGGTTTCCCAAATCACTCCAGGTAAATGCCGGGATGCTTCCTTCAAAAAGGCCATGACCGAATTCCTTCCGATTCCTTGCCCCCCCCCCCCCCCCGATCCTTTCCCGTCTCTAAAGACCTCGCTGGTAAGAGACGTTAAACAGTTTTAAAAAAAGAGTAGTATCATCGAATCGGTATTAAAAAATGCTAACAATTAAGTTTTGGGATATTCTTAATTTGTTGTGTATTTAGAGAAATATGAGCTATTCAGGTCGTTGAGAAATTATCGCCCCCTCCGCTTTTCTTTTATAATTTTCCATTTTCCAAACATATGACTGAATATTCTGGAGGAATTAAAAATGATAGCACATAATAAGTAATTTCATTGAGAATATTATAAGACACGCACTTAAGTGTAACAGTGCCGTATCAAGGGGTGGAGGGCGGCAAAATCATGTTCGGTAAATTTTTGTGGCGGCATTTTTTTTTTTTTTTAAAGCACTACCACTGCTGCGCTGGGCGGCGGCAGTCTCAAAGCTATTGCCCCGGCTGAGAGAATTCGTAGATCCGCCACAGAAGCGTGGCAAAAGTGCTCAGGAAACTTTTTGGTATGAATTTATCCATCTTCAATGAAATTTGATTTTGTTGGACTTGGTTGATATATGATGTAAGAACGATTGCTTGTTAAATTATTTATTTTTTAAAACGAATCCTCACGTTTCTTAACAAATGTTGGTCAATATCATTCAAGTACAAGGTGATTCATAAATCTCTGTGGGATTTCGGTCATTTATTGTGCCTGGCCAGCCGGTTCGTGTTGCTGTACCATGTGTGACCGAGCGTAGTGTGTGTGCGATTACGTTCTAGCCTCGCATTCGGGAAGGCACAGGTTCGAATCCTCTTCCATCCATCAAGATCTCGGTTTTCTATAGTTTCCCGAAATCACTCCAGGTGAACACCGTTGTGGTTCCTTCAATAGGCCGTGGCTGAATTCCTTCCCGTTCTTTACCCCCAATCTATCCCCCCGTTCCAATGACCTCGATTTCGATTGTCTGTAGGTGGTTCTGTTTGATAATTTGTGCGAAATTTCCTTTACACTGCACAACTAATTCACATTTAGGAAATTCTGAGACTCAAAACGATTTCTGCTCACCACTGAACGCCATGTTGTTTTGACTGCCTCCAGTGACGCCTATTATACAGTTAAACTTCGAGTTTTCGTTTCGGCCTGTTATTCGGGAGGACTCGGGGTTCCAATTTTCCAAACCCGGGCCAACCATCCAAATTTCAGTTTTCAATTGTTTTGCTGAATCCCTCCAGTCGAATGCCGAGGTCATTCTTCCATAAACGCCATGGTTGAGTTTCTTACTGCTCCTTGCTCAAGCTCATCTTCTGGATATCATTACCTCTTCGCCGACGAACCGTAACACCCCCTCCCCCCCCCTCCAAATAATTTATTACATTAGTTATGATCTGTAATCCATTGACTTTCTATTGCTTCTGAATCTCCATGCTTTTGATAATGCCTTTTTCATCAGCTGCAATATGGTGTCCTGGATTTTATTATTATTACTTTATTACTATTATTCCGCGATTCACTAAAATTGTGTGGCGGAGGGTGCATTTCACCTATCCGGAAAGGATAGGTTTGGAATGGTTTGGAAGGGATATACGGTATATGGCAGGAGGCGCCCATGGGCCATTGTGAGAAACCATCCCAGCATTCGCGTGGAGTGATCTGGGAAAACCATGGAAAACCCAGATCAGGATGGCCGGAGAGATTTATCGAAAGCTACTCCTGTCGGATTTTAAGTTTAGTCGCCCGGTAAATCCTTTCTATTCCATTCCCTAATCGCTGAGATTCTCTGGCATCTCAGTCGAATACCGCCGGCAAATAGTTGGTGATTCCTTGTACCACGGATCGTACAGAGCCGGTACACGATGTATCACGTGAAACAACTTTGATAGAGGGTAACCTTGTAACTAAATATTTCTTACAGAAAGGACACAGATCCAATTAGCCGATCCGGCCATCCAGATTGTGGTTTTCTATGGTTAATTCCTTCGCAAGGCCACATCACTAGTGTGTATTCTGATAGTAAAATATTTTTTTATACAAGAACCCATTGAGATCCCATCATGAAATTTTGCATGCATGTAGTCAGTTAGACTGTACAACACATATAATTTTTATAAAAAAAATCCGAGGGTACGTATTTTGGAAATTTAAAAAAAAATATTTTGGAATTTTTCAAATTTAAGTAGCATAGTCGTGTTACATATCAAATTGAATGGTGCAATTTTGAGCTCTCTAGGTTGTACAGTTTTTGAGCTATAGCATTTTAAAACAATCGTAAATCGATCAAAAACAGACGTTTTTTTATTTTTAAACCCTTGAAACTCAAAAACCAAAATTCCGAAAAATTTGAAATTTCAAATTTAAACTAGTGTTGGTGGGTACATTACTTGGAAAAAAAATCATCCAAATCAGAGAGGTCAAGGTTCAGACTGTTAGTTGATTTGAGATGGAATTACCCATGGCCAAATTTCGTTCGTGTTACTTACCCACATTCCTCTCCCGTAAAGTGGAAAAATACTTATCGGACGGGCAGTTCTGGTGGCGTCTCGTGTGTATCTTTCTTCTTTTGCGTTCCTGGGATCCTTATCAGAGCTGCAGAGGGTAGGACGTGAGCGGAAATAGACTCAGTTCTGTCACAGAGACGGAGTATGGCGTTTCATGCTGACTGGGCCAGCCTGGATGCAAAACTCCAACTGTTGTTATGTATGTACAGTCCTCAACCAGAGTACTCAGTTTACGAAATTAAATTATTTTCATATTGATACTGATAACAGATAAGATACAATATATGCGCTATTCATTTTAAGAATGTGCATGCCTTCTAAAGGATTTCTAGCCAGTGCCTTTGGTTTCACTCCACTCCACTTCAGTTCTGAGAGCACGATTTTAAGATTGGATTAAATAACTTCTGGGCTTACGAATAATTCTTTTAACAGAGTAAAGAATGGAAGGACGCAAAATTTACTAACATTTCTCCATGTCAGCTCCCAAATAGTGAGTTACTAAAGGCTTCATTTTTTTTTTTAGAAGTTTTTGAATGGCTTGGGTTTCAATTTAAAATCCAATCTTACATCCAGAATCACATTACAGGTCATATTTGTTTTGTTAACTTGATTAACTGGACTATTTCCATCTTTTTTGTAACAAGAGGTAATTTATTTAATCTCTTCATCACCTTGAGAGCTTCATTTCATATGTTCTCTAGCTTTTGTACTGACAGAACCTTTAATCATATCGTATCAGCAAAAAGTACCATATTTTGATTACCATCTTTAAAGGATGGGAAAATATTTATGCTTGTTTAGAATATAAGAGAAGAAAGACCGCATCTTTTACCATTTCTCAATTATCCGCATCGTGAATTTATAACTTCAGTTGTGTATACATGTTTTAAGAGTACACTTTGGTTTTGTTCATAATTTAAAAATCCAAGTCAAAGCCCCTTTATGTCATTAATTACATATTTTTACAATTTATCGAAGAGAGATTCCTGAGGAATATACTTTTTCAATTTTTTGCTTATGACTTTATGCCTCGTCGACATCGAGGTCATTAGAGACGGGAGAGGACCGGGGGGGGGGGAGGCAAGGAACGGGAATTAATTCGGTCATGGCCTTTTCCCGGCATTCTCCCTGGAGTGATTTGGGGAAACCATGGAAAACCCAAATCTGGATGCCCTCACGGTGATTAGAACCCGCGTCCTCCCGAATGCGAAGCCAAAGCGGCTTTTTCAATTACTGCTCCAAGTATACTGTTTACACAAGCATTTGAAATGAAACTCAGTTGAACCAGGATGATTAATTTATATAAGAGCACTTTAACTTAAGACTGACAAATGTTATGTGGCCTGTAGTGTGTGAACTGGTGCAGTTATTGACAGCCAAAGAATAAAAATTGTTCTTATATATGGGAAAACCTGTTCATAGTTAAACAATTTTATTAATTTTTAGAGTGTTTTAATTATTTTTTCCTGTTTGATATTGCTGGTGAGATATTAGAACATAAAGCAGATACTGGTTACATTGCTGCTAATAATACTAAAGCTAATTGAAGAAATGTTAATGGTTCATCATAAGGTTTAATGTGCTCTTTAAATTTCCAGCAACTGTGAATAATCAATTCGAGTCAGCGGCACCCTTCTCTCAATCTCTTCGCTCTTACAAGTTAGTGAGGCCCCTAGCTCAAATTTGTATTATATTTACATATCAGCAATCTTAGCAAACACCAAATTTTGTTTCTTTCCTGTTCTTGGTTTGGATGTTATTCATATGCAAATTTCACTTAGTTTGGATGTTGTTCATATGCAAATTTCACTTACTAAATGACCCATGATCATCAAAAGTCTAAGGTACTTCCCGCGGACGTAGAAAGCTAAAATTTGGTACACAGATAAAGATTTACTCTCAGATTATAAGAAAAGTCTAAAACTTATAAATTTCCATATTTCTACCGCTTATCTACCCCAAAGGTGAAATCGCTTTACATCCTAATAACTTTATATGTCTCAGATTTACGTAGAGACGGAGCTTACTATGTTTCACTAATGTGTTAAATTTTACTTGTTTCCTTTCCTCATTAGGAAGTCGGTAAAATTCATTCCCCCCCCCCCCCATCTAATACCCCCGACTTTAAAATTTCGCTATGCTTCCTGCGGTCCTAGAAACAGGTAATTTGGAACATAAATGTTTTCACCCCCAAATCATAATAAAGTTTTCCCTTATTTATTCAATGGCAACCTGAAACGTGAAACATTTCACTGCATATTTGCAGGTTAATTGCTTTTCTGTGGATGAGGCTATATGTCTCAAATTTTTATTATTCTTAGAGATCAGCAAGCTTCACTAAAAACTTAAATTTTACTTTGTTCCTATGCTTAGCTTGAAATTACTTGGTATTTACTCATGATGGCAGTTAAATCTGCGGCAGTTGGCACCGATCGTGGTGGGTGAGCAGTAACGCTCTGGCCTCGCATTCGGGAGGATACGGGTTCGAATCCCCATCGGGCCATCTGTATTTAGGTTTTCCATGGTTTTTCCAAACCACTCCAGGCGAATGAGGGAATGGTTCATCCAAAAGATCATGGGTGAACTCCTTTCCGTTCCTTGCCTCCTGTCCGTTTCCTCTTCTGATTACCTCGACGAGGCGTAAAGCCTAAATAGGCAATAGGTATTGCTCGACCTGGATGCACATCCATTGTTTGCAGAGAGCTTGGGCATTTTTGGTTGTGGACACTAGTCTATTGATGCCTTATCCACGGATTTTCAGATATAACCGTTACATTTGAGCGACGATTCAGAATAAGTTGCCAACTTACAAAAAGAAATGAGATCTCACAAAAATAATTCTTATAAAAATAGACCAATTTTCGTTGTTGTTTAATAGTGACAAAAAGTTGTGAGATCTTGTTCTGAGCGAAGTATGCACTTTACAGTGTGTGTTCATTTTCTAAAACAGAATGGTTTCTCTCAGTGTTATAGATCATTTATTTAAAATAAAAATAATTTCTAGTGACTTGGCTATTATGCATGCCATGTTTCTGTAAACTGATATAAATACTATATAAATCAATTTATAATCATAAAAATACACAAAATCCAAGATTTCCCTCGCACAACTTTCGGGGCTGATAAATATTTGAATATATCATATATATTATGCCTTTCACTTCAGTAAAGAAAAATGACATTCATTATGGCCAAGTAAGCAGATTTTTTTCATTTTTTTTATTTTTTAAATAAGCAATCTGTAACCCCAGGCAAGCATTCTGTTTCGGAAAGTGAAGTGAATACACATTTTAAAGTGTAGACTTGGCTCAGAGCAAGAAATTATAACTTTTTGTCATTGTTAAACAACCATGACACTTGTCCTATTTTGACATATAGGTACAAGTAGGTGTACTGGTTTCCCATTTAGTTATATTCAAAACTGTTTTCCTATCGGATCTGTTCAGTTGTATGTTTATTACTAGTGTTTGGCATCTGTTATGACTATAGAATTGTAGTCTGTAGTGGAAAACATTGGGAATTGGTTTTTATCTTTGATATAAACTTTTGTCTGATAGTTTTAAACTTGTTTTGAGCCATTTCACCTTAGTTTTCTTATTACTGGAACCAAATGTTGTGTAAAACGATACTGATGCCTCCTCATTTCTGCTCCGTAGCTTTTGATCTAAAATGCTAAGGAACTGTTTATCTTTATTCTTGACTTTGACATTTCTCTTGTGTATAATATTATCTTTTTTTTTTTTTTTTTTTACAACAAAAATCATTACTGAGCATGATATATGACAGAATATTTTCTTTTAGAAATTTACTATCCTTTGCCAGTGTGTTGTCAGTAGTTGTACATACTATTTCTCTATTACATATCACCTCGCATTCGGGATGACGCCATTTCGAACCCCCGTCCGGACATCCAGATTTGGGTTTTCCATGGTTTCCCACATCACTGCAGACAAATGCCGGGATGCTTCCTTCAAAAGGCCATGGCCGAATTCCTTCCCATTCCTTGCCCCCATCCTTTCCCGTCTCTAAAGACCTCGCTGTTAAGAGACGTTAAGCAGTTTAAAAAAAAAAAATCTATTACATAGGAATATTTTTCCGGAGATAATTTGCTTGGCAACATTTTAAAATGAGATTTACTTTTAGGTTTTCTCAGAGATAAAGTGCTGTCTCTGTCTATGGTTAGTGGAAGTGTTTCAGGCTTACTGCAGGGTTAAATGTAGAAACTATAAGCTGTTAACATAAAAAAAAGATAAACTTGCCACCAAACTGTCTTTGCATGACACATCGTTCTTAATACTGCTCAGTATTTTCCATTATGCATATTGCTACACCTGTCTTCCAAACATGTAGCATACTAAAATGGGTTTCTACAATATATCCATACAGCAGTTGTACAGTTCTGATTTTTCAGATGATGGTCCCCTAAACAGAAGATTTGAGAATTTACATTTAAGAATTTCATACGTCATCAGTGCAGATTATTACCACAATTTTATTTACATTCAATATAAAATTCCGATGCAGGAGCGATTGATCGCGAAAGCAGTATCATCTGAGTTTGGTTGTTTCAGTCTGTTGGCTGGATGCTGAACACGGAGTTCTTAAAGTACCCCCTCGAAAAGAATCGTTCTTTTACCATTACAATGAAAAGTGCATTTTGATGAGATTTCACCAATCCCTCCGCTACATTCCTATCTAATCATTCTGTGTATTGGTTCCTCTGACCCGTCATCCTTGTGCTAACAGTTTTCAGTACCTTATTTGTACCAGTACTATATCCTATCCGGCTTCTGTTGCCATCTACTCAGTTTGGATTTCATCTGTTCATTTATGAGCAGCTGTTCGCTGACAAGCACTTTGAGCTTTAAACTCTGAGAGAATAGTTCAATGACTAGATAGTTCTCTGCCAGTATAGTCTTAACGGTTTCCATCAATTGTTCATCCCCACAAGTCGGATATAATTTGTATTATTGTCAATCTCAGCTGCTAGTTGTGTAGAGTTCCTGTCAACACAGTGCTTCAACAATACTGCAACAATGGTACTGTCTTTAACTTTCCACCGAGCGTGGTGGGTGAACGGTTAACGTTCTGGCCTCTCATTCGAGAGGACGCGGGTTCGAATCCCCGTCTGGGCATCCAGATTTGGGTTTTCCATGGTTTCCCGAAATCACTCCAGGCGAATGCCGGGATGTTTCCTTCAAAAAGGCCATGGCCAAATTCCTTCCCATTCCTTGTCCCCAGTCCCATCCCGCCTCTAATGACCTTAGCCGTCGACGAGGCGTAAAGCAATAAGTAAAAAAAAAAAAAAAAAAAAAAAAAAAAAAAACTTTTACTTTCGCTGCGATGTTTTTCGTGAGCTTAACGCCGCCCTTCGTTAAGCATGAGCGTGGTTTCGATCCATTACATCTCCTTCCACGTATACCGTTGTTTACAAGGGGTCACGCTTCGAAGTGATGCATCATAATAAAAATATAATACGTAAAAGAAAATTATCACAAATTCCACATTTTCCGTAAACATTGTTTACTTCCAGATAATACTGCCAGATTACATTGTTTTTGGCCTCACCCTTCAGCAAGAAAGAAACGCGTGATGATTTCACAAGTGAATTAAATTAGATACGTAACTATGCACGCGCCAACAATACAATCTTTAACAAGGAAACTTGGCGGATTTCGCGGCTCAACTAAAAGCACTGTGTCACGCCCCCGCCATCCGCCTTGCCCACCGCTCTTACTTCAGAGTTCAGACAGTGTAAACTAAGCGATGAACTGTCCAATTTTTTCTTAAGAGAAAAAAAGTATTTTATATATATTGCAATGTAAAATAAACCACTGTTATACATCTGCTTTAAAACTTGCGGAGGCGGAAGCGGAGATACTATTTCATGCAGAAGTTCCCCACTTTCGAATGCGGAGCTCCTTTTCAACCCTAATCCATATTAGTGATATAGTGGTAGTTCCAATAAGACATTGGCCAGAAGTTGGCAACGCAGACAGTCCTACAGAAGTATTACCATGATTTCTGATCCGGGTGGGAAAAATCAAAGAAATTCATTTATTAGGTAATCGTCGAACATTCAGTGAATCAAATCAGTTTGACTTTCATCTTGCCAGCCCAACCAGTGGTGTAACTATAATTTTGAGGCCCGTGGCAAATTCATCAAATGGAACCCTCCGTTAGAGCTGGGCAATTTAAAAAAAAAAAAAAAAGCTCCACTGCTACTGCGGGTGAACATTTAAAAAAAAATTATTTTATTATTTTATTTACCTACATCTACTTAGCCTAATACCTGAAAATTACATAAGACCCTAGTTCCACAATTAAAATGGTTACAATATATAGATATGATCGCTAGCAGACAGATGTTATCGTCTATTACTACGTGCTGGCCACTAGCTCTGTGGAAGGATACCACTGTTTCCCGTCCCCGCCGCGGGGAGGCGGGCCAGTCTCTATTACCTAGCGAAACCATTTTAACCATGCAATTACATTACATGTAAGGTTTGGACAATTTTTGCACACTGTTAACTACTACACACTACATTTTTGTAAAAAAAATTTGTCTTTTCACTACCAATATTTACAGATCCATAAACTACTAACACCAAACACATATACCACCACCAAAAGAAATGTACAAACAACTACAACTACTACATCTAACATTAAAAAAATCAAAAAACACAATGATCAAGATGTCCTTCCACCAGTATTCACCTTACACTCTGTTACTCCGGGCGTACAAAGGGCAGAAGCTATTTCAAGGGGCGGTAGGCCCTCTCGGACTTGAGCCGGGGCTCCCCCTCCGACTGGGGGCATTTGACCGTTCTGCCACCCTATCATTACGCCACTGAGCTCAACACCATATTCGGACCGAGCGTGGTGGGTGAGCAGTAACGCTCGTGTCTCATATTCTGGAGTGCGCAGGCTCGAATTCCCGTCTGACCGTCCAGATCACTCCAGGTGATTACAGGGAATGTTCGTTCAAAAAGCCATGGCCGCTTTAAAACCCTGATCTTATTCAGCCGCTCATTTGCTAGAATTGACCTAGAGACTACCATAAGGCTCTTAGAAGCGAGAAAGTATCGATCTTCGCAACAATATTACAATATTTAGGCCAGATAGCCGAAGTGAGGTTGTTTTCTCTATTACACAATTACATGAAATCTAAAACACTGCAAAGATATGGAGAAAGAGTAATATAACTGCCATTTATAAACCTGGTTATGACACAAAGAGCCTCAGAACCTTCTCAATGCTTAGCAGCCAACACTCACATTGTGCTGGAGGTGTGTTAAAATCCCCCTCCGGCTGTACAGATTTCTGTTTCCCATGGTTTCCCTAAATCACTCCTGGCGAATGCCTGTATGGTTCCTTCAAAACACCATGCTTCCTATTATTTGCCCCCAGTCCTTTCCTGCCTCTAATGAACTCAATGTCGACAAGGCATAAAGCCATAAGGGGGGAAAAAATGCTCTACCTGGCACAATGTATGGAACGTGACTTTGGAAAATATCTGGCTGGAAAAATAACATATTTTGACTTATCGTCTCCATATGACATGGTCAATCATATGCTGCTGTTGTGAAAGATTTATGGAACCGCCGTGGACTATAAATATTCATCAAAATCACATCTATCCTCCTGGGTAAAAGACGTTTCACCGTTAGTCTACAAAACAAACACAGTTGCTGTCAAATGCAACAAAAAAAAAAAAATTGGTCACCACAGTTAAGCGTAACATTGCATACGCTTTTCATTTAATACACTAATGACCAACGTTTTGCACCCTATGCTAGAAGTCTTGCATATGCCAGTCTTGTGCCATAGCATTTTAGCCTTCAGAATGTACCATCACATGACTTAACTGAGTATTATAAAAATCTGGACAATAAAGACCAAATATGGAGATGTTAAACGAGCTCAGTACAAGCACGTAGGAGAGATACTGACTCTGAACAACAACAAGAAGCCAGCGATTGAAGAAAGAGCAAGGAAGATGGAGATTGCATTCAGACTATGCCAGAAAACCTAAAAGTTGTAAAGTACCTTTTAGTTCACCAAAAGCACTCCCACTAGCTGTCCCCAGTAGTAAAATATTCTATAGATTGATTGTAAAGTTGCTTATGTTGGACTTATAAATTTCGAGAAGAGTAATTGTCAACTTGAAGGAATTTTCCTGTAATCTTTCCCACAGTGAGGATTCGCCATAAAAATCATTTTAAAGTGTATTTATTATATCGGAAAAGTTAATTTTAAGAGATATTCCGATTTGTACACGTTTTGAAATACGCGATCAGAAAAGTAAAAATCAAAGATTCGAGATCTTTGAATCGAGTAAAGCTACAGCTGAACTTTTATCACCAGCTATAGTCAGCATTGTCCTGAGTATTTTGATAGTAAAATTAAATAATTTGGCAAAGTTTAATTAGCAGTTTTAATTAAGAGAAAAAATGAACTTTTTAATTAAAAGGAAAATTAATTTGAAATTTATATCAGTAAATAGCCCAAATTAAGACGATTACGAATATATAATGGTTTCGATAAAAAGTTTAAGCATTTGTCTGGTAATTAAGTTTTTAAAGATAGATTGGCGCGGATTGTTGATGGAGCGCGTAAAAATTCCGCCAAGTTGGTCATGTGATGACTTTAATTTTAAGATTATAGAAACCCTTTTGAATGTTAAATTAAATTAAAACAGATAGAACATGACAATAGAAAGTCCCTGTAAAATTTTCAAGTTAAGCTATTATCTACTTTTGGAGATATTAACTAAAGAAAGATTCGCCAAAGTCATAGGCTCTGGGAAGTCTATAAAAGACCTTGCTGTAAGCTCACGTTGTCTCATTCTTACGCCGGAAAGTGATTGCGCAACTCCGCGCTAGTTAGCGGCGCAAGTTAGGGTAGCGGTTTAGGCAAATTCCAACATGCCGTAGTACTCACTACTATTAGGGGGACTATGTGAGCTTTAGTCTTCTCGTAGAATTGTACTTAATCTGCAATCTTCAAAGAAACTGTTGTTCGATGCTTTATACACGTATCTGGTACGATTGAACTATTATCAATAATATAAGTATTTTGTTACTCTCAAGCTGTATTAAGTGACTTTATTTAAATTACCCTTCGCATTTGGGGTTTAATACGAATGCGTGGTGACTAGGTTAATTAATATTATAGGTACCAGAAGGCTACAACATGGTCACGAACTTAAATGTTTACAGTTCAGGTGAAAGTGTTGCATAACCCCCGTGCAGCCTTGTGGCCTGACAAAGTCCAAATCCCTATCCTTTTTTTTTTTTTTTTTTCTGCTGTCGTCAGTCTTTAGACTGGTTTGATGCAATCCTCCATCCCTTCCTATCTTGTGCTAACCTTTTCGTTTCTACATACCCCTTACAACCCACGTCCTCAATTATCTGCTTCATATATTCTAATCTATGTCTACCTCTACAGTTCTTACCTTCGACTGTTCCCTCTACTAACAAATTAACCAATCCAGCATGTCTCAAAATATGACCTAAAAGCCTGTCTCTTCTTCCTGTAAGCTTCTTCCATAAACTTCTTTTCTCACCCACCATTTCCAAAACTCGTTCATTTCTTACTTTGTCTGTCCACCTAATTTTTAGCATTCTTCTGTAGCACCACATTTCAAATGCCTCAAGTTTCTTTCTTTCCGGTATACCTAAAGTCCATGTTTCGCTACTGTAAAGTGCTGTGCTCCACACATAGAGTTTTAAAAAGTTCTTTCTAATTCCTAGATCAATATTTGAAACTAAAAGGTTTCTCTTTTTCATGAAGGCTCTTTTTGCTAGCGCTATTCTGCTTTTAACATCATTCCTGCTTCGGCCATCGGTTGTAATTTTGCTTCCCAAGTAACAGAACTCACTCACTTCTCCTATAGCATCCGATCCTATTTTTATATTTAATCTGCTACTATTGGTATCATTTCTGCTACATTTCATCACTTTTGTCTTACTTTGATTTATATTCAGTCCAAAATCTTCCTTCAATATTTTGTTCATGCCATTCAATAACTTCTCAATATCCTCAGCCCTCTCTGCTAACAAGACAATGTCATCAGCAAATCGTAGCATACTGATTTTTTCTCCCTGAAAACTTATGCCGCATGGAAATTTTTCTTTAACTTTCTTCATTGCTTCTTCTACATACAAGTTGAATATTAACGGGGATAGACTACAACCTTGTCTCACACCCTTTTTAACCGATGCATGTCTCGCGTGATTCTCTACTTTTATTACAGCCACTTGATTCTTATATAGTTTATAGAGTATTCTTCTATCTCGATACTTTAGACCTGACTTCTTTAAAATTTTGAACATCTTGTCCCACCTAACATTATCAAAAGCTTTTACTAAATCAACAAATGCCATAAAAGTATCTTTGTTTTTCTTGATCCGCCCTTCAAGTATTAATCTTAAAGACAGAATTGCTTCCCTTGTACCCCGATTTTTCCTAAACCCAAACTGATCTTCACCTACTATCTCTTCTACTACCCTTTCCATCCTTCTGTATATTATTCTAGTCAGTAATTTTGAAGCATGTGATGTTAGACTAATGGTGCGATAATTCTCACATTTGTCGGCTTGTGCTTTCTTTGGAAGTGTGAAGATGATATTTTTATTAAAATCAGTTGGAATTTCTCCTGTTTCATAACTTTTTGATATCAGCTTGAATAATCTTTCGATTCCTTCCTCTCCTAGAGATTTAAGAAGTTCTGCAGGGATCTCATCAAATCCAACTGCCTTATTTGCTTTCAAGTCATTCAGAGCTTTATTAAATTCTGTTCTCAAAACAGGATCTCCTAAGTCATCGCCTTCCTTTTCCAATACACTATTGTTCAAGTCGTCCCCATCATACAGTTTCTCAATGTATTCCTTCCATCGGTTAGCTCTATCTTCTGAGCTTAAAAGAGGATTCCCATCGGCAGCTTTAATGTTCATGCCTCTTTTCTTCATTTCTCCAAAATTCTGTTTCATCTTTCTATATGCAACATCTACTTTTCCTACGACCATTTCCTTTTCTACTTTTCACACTTTTCTTGTAGCCATTTTTCTTTTGCTATTTTGCATTTCCTATTTATTTGATTTCTAAATTGCCTGTACTGCTCTCTTCCTGCCTCATCCTGAGCATGTTTGTACCTTCTCCTCTGATCCATCAGCTCCAAAATTTCTTCTGTGATCCAAGGTTTTCGGGCAGCTTGTTCCATAAAGCCTAATGTTTCTGTGCCAGCTTTCATTATTTCGGTCTTTAATGCATTCCATTCGTCCTCGGTTGAGCTCCTTTCACAGTTACTTCTTAGACCTAAGTCTGCCATTTCTGCAAATTTTTCTCTTGTGCTAGATTGTTTCAGCTTATTCACCGCCAATCTGTTCTGCTTATGCTGCTTCCTTATTCGCTTGAATTTCAGCCTGCACTTCATTACTATCAAATTATGGTCCGAGTCTATGTCTGCTCCTGGGTACGCTTTACAGTCTAGAACTTGATTCCTGAATCTCTGTTTGACCATGATATAATCTAGCTGATATCTGCCTGTATCCCCAGGACGTTTCCAGGTGTATATTCTTCTTGCATGGTTCTTAAACAGTGTGTTCGCCACTACTAGCTTATATCTTTCACAAAATTCTAGCAACCTGCTTCCTCGCTCATTTCTTTCTCCTAGACCAAAACTTCCTACAGTATTCCCCCCTTTTCCTTCTCCCACTATTGCATTCCAATCACCCATGATTATTAGATTTTCCTCCCCTTTCACATATTGGATTAATTCTTCAATTTCAGCGTATATTTTTTCTATTTCTTCGTCATCTTCCTGTGACGTTGGCATATATACTTGTACTAATGTGGTTGGGACGGGCTTAGTTTCTAACCTCATCAAAATAATCCTGTCACTAAACTGTTCATAATAACTCACCCGTTTCCCTACTTTCTTGTTCATTACAAATCCTACACCAGTGACTCCATTGACAGCTTGTGTGCTAATTATCCTGTGTTCCCCAGACCAGAAATCCTGTGCGTCCTTCCATTTAATCTCACTAATCCCAACAACATCTAACTTAAGTTGTTCCATCTCCCTTTTTAAGTTTTCTAACCTACCTGCCCTATTCAGACTTCTAACATCCACGCTCCGACTCGTAGAATGTTTCTATCCATTCTGATGACTCCTCCCTGAGCAGTCCCCACCCGGAGATCCGATTGGGGGACTATTTTACCTCCGGAATATTTTACCCAGGAAGAAGCCATCATGATATATGTAATTTGAGAGGATTACATGTCCTCGGGATACCCTTTGGGTCTTTAATGCAGTGGTTTCCCGTTGCCTTCTGCATCCCCATGCCGTTGATCATTTCTGATTCATCCGCCTTTAGGGGCCGTTTCCAACCCCAAGGGCAAGAGGGTGCCCTGAACCACTCCCCGCTCTTCCGCCCTCCTTTCGGAGGCCGTTGGCAAGCAGTGGGTGACTCCTTATACCGGGAATCTTTCAGTCGCCAGAGCCTCGTCCGTGCAAACAGGGTGCACCACGTGAAGGAGAGGTTGACATTTGGTTGGAAAAGACTAGTATTGTCTCTCCCAGACCCTTACACCCCATCCCTATCCTACCAAACCAAAATTAGACACTGCAGTATGAATAGCCAGAAAAGGGAATTACAGAAACAGAAAAAAAGGAACATAAGTTTCTAAGGAAAATCTTGGGACTCAACAAAGTAACAACAAATGAGTTTGTCTTCAAAATTGAGAGCTTTACGAATGGTGTGCAAACATCTCAACAATTATGAAGAAAAGACAACTGGCTTTATATGGACACCTAGAAGAATGGAACCTGAATGGTTAGCAAATAAGATCCTCATCTTTCAGGAGAAGAGAAATACACAAGTTGTATGGTTGAAAGAAGTTCATCAAGATGTGAAGAAATGTGGTTTAGCGAAGAAGATATTACAGTCAGGAAACTGTCCACAAGGAAAATTTCAGAGGTAACAGGTTTGACTGTAGAGAAACCAAGAAGGACAAGGCACGTTTTCTCGGCCAAAGAATGAGAAAGGGTGAGCTAGAAAATGGAATACAATCAGAAAAGGAAAGAATTTCAACAGTCAAGGAAGTTGTGTAATAACACCCATTATGTGGTTGAAACGATCATAATAATAACAACTGTATAAACAATGCTAATACTGCATCCATCTCACACTGTATTCTAGACACACAAATCACGTATTAAATATCGCTTGGGATAGACAGCCTATCCGGTCCAGCAAGGCTCTGTGTTGTCATACTAGACCCAGCACTATATTAGCATAGTTAAGGATAAATTAACAGCAACGATTGACCTTATTTGGCCTGTAATCAAAACCAGATGTGAAACGCACCCACGTATTCTTAAACAACAGCTTGCTCTGTGCTAGGGTTGTTGCGGATGTCATCTTTGCGGATGCGGATGTTCAGTGCTTGCCATCCGCGGATGTTTTGCGGATGCGGATGTGGAAAAATAAATTTATTATTATTTAGATTTTAATATTTTATCAAAAATAAATTAAACATCAATCTTTTTTCATAATTAAATTATATTTCCATATAATACTGCCATATTCATTTATTTTTGTCTGATCTTTCAACAACAAAAAATGTGAGATGATTTCACAAGTGAATTAAATTATTTAAATAATTACGTACGCGTCTAAAAACCAGTCTTTATCACATGAACTTTGCGGAGTTCGTGGCTACACTAATTCAAGCGTCAAGCACAAGCCCACGCCACCGCTCATCTCCACGCTTGCTTTTTTTTTTTTGGTGTTATAACTATACGCCTCGTCGACGTCGAGGTCATTAGAGGCGTGAAAAGATCGGGGTTTAGAACGGGAAGGAATTCGGCCATGGTCTTTTAATGGAAGCATTCGCCTGGAGTGATTTGGGGAAGCCATGGAAAACCCAAATCTGGATGCCTGGACGGGGATTCGAACCGCCGTCCTCCCGAATGAGAGGCCAGGCCGTTACCGCCTACTCACCACGCACAGTTCCGTGCTCGCGACCCACCTTCCCACCGCTCCAGAGGCGCATTCACAGTACAACTTGTAGGACCTACGAGTTCCGATTTTCGATAAAAGAACTCATGATGATCCGTGAAAGCAGTTACAGGTTCCTTTCGATTCACTCAATATTTTTTCAACAAAAAATATTAAGATTATTATACATTTTAATTTAAATATAGACTGCAAATATTATGTAAATTAATAATATTTTCGTGTGATCTAAAAATTTCAGTCACAGAGTTTCTTATCAGCCGCGCAGTGTACCTCTATCGTTGTCGCCTATTTTTAGAATGAAACCTACAGATTAATGTGAAATTTCGAACCACGGAGCGTCCCAGCATCTTAGCATTAACAAAATCAAAGCTTTGCCAGAGGTGACTGTCAATTTTAAGGATCCATGAAAATTGCAGCTGAGACAAGGATTTGAACAAAGGACTTTCAGTACCCCAATCGTACGCCATATCCATCTAAGTCAAGAGACAAATCTGGATGTAATGACAAATAAATATTCAACCATAATAAAATCAACATACTTTTTTTCTGTAGCATTAATTTTTGTTATCCCAAAACACAAATGTTCTTTTATATGATTAAATACATATTTTTCAGTACTTCTAAATTCAGATGCTTGCGGCGTGTGATTCGTGAATGGAATGTCCCCGGTTCAAAATCCGGGTCTCGGATGCAATTTTTACAGGCCTTAAAATTGACCTTCACGTCTGGCAATTTCATTTGTTAATGTGAACATGCAAGGACTATATCTACATTTTACGAACATCTGATGAACTTAAAGTAAGGCTGAAAAAATGGACGCTTTTCTAAAGTAATCAGTAACGCTAAAACAACATTTAGTCGTAAAAGGACCAGAAATTTCTGAACTCTTTGTATACGATTCTCCATATCGACCAGCCCGACACCGGTCCGCACCGTCAAAATTAGATCCAACTAATGACTGCCGACACACGGTGCGGTGTCGTTTGAACTCACTTAAATCGAGTGAGCGACAATAATAAGAAAAGTGTCGGTCGGTGACAGTGCGAGTTCGGTGCTGTCTATTGTAGCCCGACCTTTCCTTTACTTGCAAGTTTAAACTAGTAAATTCGTGGCTTAGGTAATAACACCATTTAGTTCATTGTTACTTTTATTGCAAGAATCGTCATAAAACAATCACTTTTTTGTTAGCTAACCTACGATGGGCAGAATCTCGAATAAAGAGAAAAGAATAATATTTATTGCAATGTAAACAAAACATCCGCATTAAAAATTGCGGATGCGGATGCGAAAGCGGATGTAGGAATTCATGCGAAAGTTTCGCACTTGCGGATGCGGATATCCGTTACATCCCTACTCTGTGCCATTTGTGTTCTGAGTAAGCTGCATGTAGTGAAAGTGGTCAAGTCATGAATTTTTTTATCTGCTTAATGTCTCTCTAACAGCGAGGTCTTCAGAGATGGGAAAGGATGGGGGACAAGGAATGGGAAGGAATTGAAGGAAGCATCTCGGCATTTGCCTGGAGTGATTTGGGAAACCATGGAAAACCCAAATTTGGATGCCCGGACGGGGATTCGAACCGCCGTCCTCCCGAATGCGAGGCCAGAACGCTAGCCGTTACACCACCAAAAAATCATGAATTAAAAGGCTAAACTCTTCACTAAATGATTGCTAGCTGTCTGGTACCTACTTCATTCAGCTAGCTGTAAGCTGCTCAGTGACATTCCTCCCTCCATATATCAGATAACTGACTGCCAGTATAGTACAGCACTGAAAAAAATGCATGAAATCCACCATTTGATGTTTACTAAAAAATAAAACCTGTTTGTTCTTCCCTGAAATCAAGATGTAGCTGTCTGAGTATTGTGCTCCTTGAAGAAGAAACATTGAATGCAGCAAGATGCTAAATGTCGGAGAAAATGCTATTGTCAATAGACAAAGTGCTAGTTATCAACCTGACAACAGTTACAACTAATAAATCACCAAACATAGACTATCTGGAGAACCCTAAGCCATTTTCTCATTTACGTGAGAAAATGCACAGCTATTGGTATCTTTGCTACAAAGAACAACCAATGGTTAAATTGGAACAACCTAGAAGAGGCCTGCAGCAGAGAAAACCTGACCCAGGCTAATCCAACCATAATTAAACGTTTTGTTTCATGGCAAAGGGATTAGATCAGTAGCGTCACAATAGGGTGGAAGAATGGGCAAAATGCCATGAGCCCCCAGCCGGTGGGGGTCCCGGCTCAAGGCCAACATCGCTGATTAGAATATAAGAAGCAGATAGATAATTGAGGACATAAGTTTTATGAGATGAAGAGGTTAGTGCAAGAATGAAGAGATGAGATGGAGGATTGCATCAAACCAGTCAAGATACCGATGACAGCAAAAAAAAAGAAGATAGATTTAAAAAGTCTATTCTGCAGTTTGCAACACATGATTTTTCCCTCAGCTCATCTTTGCTTTCATGTTTTAGCATCTGCATATTTTTGTAACTGTTCTGTATTTGTTAGTATTTATATATTTTGTTTGGTTTACCCATTAATTAATAAAATCATGTTTCTAAATGATAAAGTTTTCAGAACAACGTTGCAGTAGCCAAGTGTAGATATTTTTTCTTACCCTTTCTGACTGGGGTTTTCTCCAGTTTACCCACCGTGGGCTTATGTGACATTTCCAGCCAGCATCTGCAGGCACTTTAGTTAGGGAAAGAAACTTGCTGATAACTACTAATGTCTAGAAAAATCTTGACATAATTTCAAGAGATGAAGTTAATTGGCGTTTATTAAGCAGTGGTGAGGAGGAAAATGTACAAGAGCTGGTATGGCATAAACTACTGTAGCAATGTAGGTAGTACATTTTCTCAGAAGTCCTCAGAGTGCAAATTAGGACTACATTAATGGTTAACATCAGTAAGGAGCCTCCTGTTTGAGCAACTTACTAAACTTGTGTGGCCATTTGTGATGGTTGAAAAGATGGGCTTACATGGCTTTCACAGCTTGATGTTCCCCAAAAATCTGCTTTGAAAACTTGTTCAAAAGTGAGCTCCTGGGCAGAAGTCCTCAGAGTGCAAATTAGGACTACATTAATGATTAACATCAGTAAGGAGCCTCCTGTTTGAGAAACTTACTAAACTTGTGTAGCCATTTGTGATGGTTGAAAAGATGGGCTTACATGGCTTTCACAGCTTGATGTTCCCCAAAAATCTGCTTTGAAAACTTGTTCAAAAGTGAGCTCCTGGGCAGTGCACAGGTAAATGATGATTTAATACTAAGGGTGGGAGAAGCAAGTGTATGGTACATGAAAAGCTTTGATGGGCTGACTGGGGTTTGCTTCTGTTAGTTTCTGTGGCAGGGCTCACACATTGGTTCCTATGCAAAACCGCCCATAAAAAACGCCTTGTAGAAACACATCCTGTGATGGCAAACAAGCATGTTGGTATTTGTTCTCCTCATAAGTTTTGCAACTAAAAGAAGTAGCTTCTTTATTCCTGAATATTACAAATGCTTACTAAATATAAAAAACTTACTACAGATGACAGGCATCAAATAATACAGTATAAGCTTTAGTATATTTTTTATTGTTGACATGATGACACACTACAGGACATTGTATCTATCAGTAGACTAGCTCCAAAACAGATATGGTGACTAAAACAGCTGCCCTTTACTAAGTTTTGAGTGATCTGGAATGTCCAATACGGCAGCAATGGAGTAACATGTTTACTGACATATCAAGGACCTCCAATTCTTAAAGGCTTACTACTTTGAAATTCACAGTTGTTTCAAATTGCTCTAGAATATTTCTAATTTAAACTGTGTGGTTTGATAAGTTTTAGGTGATAATCTGCTGCTAAAATATCTTCAGTATTTGTTGCTGCTTTTGTGATAGAAATATTGCATTGTGACATATAAGAATAACATTTTCATATAAGATACCTAATGTAAGTGAAGATGTTTTCTGTAACAGCACTCTGCAGAAATACTGATGTACATTTTATGTTAAATTTCCATTTTGCCTATTAGCTTAGAAAATTATTTTATTTTCTTTCTACTTAATTTAGATGATTAAAGTTTCACACACTATGTGATATCTGTGAAGTTACTTGCATATCATAGCAACTTAAGAAAACACTCATGCATATCACTCATTCAAATAATTGTTATTAACTTTATATATATTTATTTTCTCTAGGGCATTCAGTAATGGCTGCTCTACCAGGGACACCAGAGCATCAAGCTCTGATCACCAACTATCGCACATGTGCAGCAATTCTGGGAGATGCTGGAACAAAAGATGAAATCAAACTAAAAGCAGCTCAGGAGATAAGTGAGAATTTTGAGGTGTGTTTACATTATATTTACTCATTAGCATGTTAAAAAAATACTTGATATAGTAAGTAAATTGAACTTGGTGATGTAAAATCTCTTTCTTGGTGGAAATTTGAATCTATCCACAGAAGACAACTATTAATAGCATTTTTATTGAATCAGAGTTGGCACTCTCATTTAGAAGTGTGCATGTTATACAAATGTCTCATATCACCATTTATTTAATAAACAGGGGAAGGTTAATATTACGTTTTCATATGAACTTCATTACCTATCAGTGGTATAGCTAGCATGGGTGACATCCGGGACGGATATCGATGTTGTCACCCCCATGAAAACTTAAGTTCAACGTTAAGTAAAATATAATATCCCATAAGTGTAAAGTATGATTTTAATAAAATGTGGTTAAATAAACATTTATTGTTATTTATAAATATTTTTATTAATAAAATCGAAACACTAATAACATTTAAAAGATAAATAAATGAAAAACAATAGCTTTCACAATTTCTTCAGTCTAGATTTGACAGTTGCATACTCCGAAGTCTTTAAAATAAACATTTCGAGTTGGTTAATGTTCAGTAGTCAATATGGCAATATTGTTTAGTCTCGTGGTGCTCATTATTTTCCAAAAGTAATTATGATTAATGTTAATTTATTAAGGCTGCACCCACACATAGCACCTCACACATAAATTGTCGTAAATAACTTTAGGGCAACCACAAGAGTCCACGGTGATTTTTAAAAAGTCCAAAGCTCCCCTTTCATTTGTTACTGTAATGGTAACATAGGCTTTTCTTAAATGCCTTCTCATCCTTTGAGAGGTTCACCACTAAATTTAGAAACAGTTATTTTTAATACTTCCATGATCGCCGAAAGCAAATTATTTTTATGTAAAATCTCAAAAAAAGAAACTAAATCTCGAACTGATTTTGATCTTGTTCACAGTTCGGTGCTGAATCGGTCAAGACAGCCCAATATGTCCTTTGGATTTTCAGTTCTCATTGCGAGTCCAGCATCAGTGGCTATTTCAACGGTCATTTATTTTTTATGAGTTCTTGGTTCTGTTGGAATGTCGAGGTCCTGTGTTGTTTTGTAGCAAGATTTGTTGCCCCTTGTGCAATATGACACTGCTTTTCTTGAATGTAAAGATGAAATGCCTTTATTTTTATCATTGATTGTTCAAGACTCAAGGTTTTATTTTGCAACCAATATGAGAATTTACTTCCCTTAGAACAATATTACAAAAGGAAAGGTAATAAAGAAAAGTAAAATTAAATACTACAGGTATAAGATTACGAGCAGCACCTCTGGTTTCTACATTTTCTTGTTGTTTACATAATTGTTTAATTACAACCACAACATAACAAACAAATTTCTGTTAACACTTTTACTGCAGTATAATGAGGACCCTCACCACATTGCTGAGAATTGTTTAGTAAATGATTTGCTGTGTTTAGTAAGCACTTTCAAGCGGCTGAAGGACACAAAGAAAAATGTAAAAATAGTTTCTGCAGTTCCAGAAAACGTTACTTAAAATGCGTTTTGTGAAAATGGAAGTTTGCCGAGGTAAGTTAATTAAAGTACCAGGCTTTATGTCTTTTTGCTTTAATAATGGTTCTTTTCTCCTACATGTACACCACTATTATTAGCTGCATTTCCATAACCTTGAGAATGACACATCATATAATCTAAACTGTTTAAATAAAGCTTCTTATAAATTTCATTCCTTAGATCAACCATTTTCTTTCCTTTCAAGGGAAAAAATCCAACGAATACTTTATTGACATTTCTGTTAATTTTCACAAAATGATTCCCTTCAGAAATTTGATCAGTGTATGAAATGTCTGGTATGCTATCAAACATAATACTGAAATATTTTACTGATTTAATTTTGTTAACGAGCTCAGATTTTACATGGTTTTGATAGAACACTTATGAATTCATTTTGTGTATCTAGTAGCAGAAATTTACAAGAGTATGTTCCAAATCCAAGATGTACTCTTTCGACACTACATTATATTTTGATAGAGGTTGGATCAGATCTAGGAAACTGACATTATTTGTAATGTTCTTCACTAGGCTCACGACAAACTTGTTTTTATTTAGCCAGAAACAAAGTTATATACAATAATTTAAATAAAAAAACCTTCCACTTCTACTGTTCAGTATCAGTTGATGGCAAGGGTGCATCATCTATTGTTTTTATGGAATTTTAGCTATATATCTAAAGTTTTCCACTTTTCAAGATTTTCAAGATGTGCATTTGTAGTTTTATGGTTTGTCTGTTTAGAATTTAGTTTCTACCCTTTGTGAAATCATGTCCCAAATGCAGATCTAGTATTAGTATTTTAGCCAGCAAATAAATGACAATAAAAACAAAACAGATTGATAGTGATTGGTGAGTAAGCCATCTACGAGTGCAGAATTACTTAGGCATCTCTTTATTGAACCATTCTATTGAAAGGTGTTGACAAGCACCACTTCTTGTAAACTCTTGCGTTTATACAGTGCTAAATGGTCATTCTCTGTTTTGTAAATAAACGCTTCCTTTTTAATTATCTCTATACAAAGAGTACCAAGAAGGAGTATACTCCATTGTGTCACATCTCACAAGTACTTTGGATTGTATCTTTAGCATCTTGTTTGCTTCATATATTCTTATATATTCATATATTTCTTGCACCATGGTCAGACTCAGTTTCTTTTGATGAGCTTTGGGCGTCATCAGTTTTGCAACATATTTCAAGATAGTCAGATGTACTCTAAACTGCATCAATTTTAGCTTTGTTTTGCTTTCCTCTGCTTAAATCCACATTTCCTCTTCGATGTATGAATTCCTCCAGTCATTTTTCACTTTTTGGTACAAACAGCTAAATAAAACATAATCCATTAGTATCACAGAGATAATAACATATTTATTTGTATATATGGCCGTACTTGTTAGTAATAAATGTGAATATGTTTTTTTACTAATGACTTAATTTTAATGAAAAATTAATGTTGTTGTTCTTTTATGTGCAACGGGTAATTCAAATTTTTTGCAGGTTTTGAATTTTACTGTTTAAATAATCGAGAATTAACATTCAAAATTATATTCATACGCACCTAGAAGTATTTTCTATTATTTTTATTAATCATTTGACATAAAAGTTAGGTGCACCAATTGTCGACACGTTAAGAACTTTGGTCCATTTTTGAAGTCTCACACCATACTATTTAATAACTATGCATTTTAAAGTCATTTTCTACTTCTTGAGTATTTCTATTGTATCATTTAGTGCTATAACAGTTGTTGGAAAATTGTGAATGCTAACATATACTATAAATTATTTTTAAAAAGAACCTGTGCACCTACTCCTATAGTCGACAATGAATTAGACGCAGTGGCGTAGCTAAAAAGGGGGGGGGGCAGTCCACCTCGGGTGTTACCCGTTTTGGGGTGACACCGGAAATTCATGGAATGAAATAATCAAAAATAGTGTGATACAAAAAAGGATATTTTTCGTATCCTTTGGTGTCCAACTGCTCCTACTTTTATTATTTTAAATTTTTTTAAGTTGATCTAGTAATTTTTTCAAATGCAATCCAGTGCACTGCATGCTTAAACAAAGGTAGCATCACTCTATGACTCCAACAATCACAGGAAATCATACTTGCCATCCATCACTGTTACTTGGTTTGATAAAAGCAGCAGTGGCTATAATTTAAGTTTTTTTGGACGATTATTCTGAAGTGAAGTAGTTTTGAGATTATAGGAAAGGTATCTAAAGTTATTAAAATAAAGGAAAGTGTTAAATTGTAATTTCTCATAATTACTTAAAGAAACATGTTGTATTCTCTTCTGAAACTAAATGAAGAAACCAGCTAAGTGTATTCCAGAAAAGGCATAGTCTAGACTTCCATTTCTATTGTCGGGTCATTAATTAACCTCCGACATTTTATGCGCGATATTAAATGCAATTTTTTCATTAAACGTTACTGCTAATAAAACATACGTTTTTCGTATTTATTACTGGGACAAAAATTACAAATAAAATATATCATTTTCTGCGTGATACTAATGGATTAAGTTTTATTTAGCTGTTTGTATCAAGAAGTGAAAATGGCTGGAGGAATTCATGCGCCGAGGAGGAAACGTCGAGAGGAAAGCAAAACAAGCTACAATTGATACAGTTCAGACTATATCTGGATCCTTTTTGAAATATGTTACAAAACTGATGATATCCAAAGCTCATCAAGGGAAACTGATTCTCACTTTGGTGCAAGAAATAGATTAGATGAAGTCAGCTCATCTCCACGAAGCAAACAAGATGCTCTAGAAACAATCTACAGTACTTGAGAAATGAGTCACATTGGAGTATACTCGTTCTTGGTACTCTTTGTATAGAGGTAATTAAAAAAGGAAATGATTATTTACAAAACAGAGAATGACCATGTAGCACTTTATATATGCAAGGCCTTCAAAGAAAAGGTTGTTGTCGGCATCTTTCAATAGAATGGTTCTATAAATAAATGCCTAAGGGTGAAGTAATTCTGCGCTTGTATATGGTTTACTTGCCCATTACTATCAATCTGTTTTGCTTTTGCTCTCTGTCATACTAATACTAGATCTACATTTGTGACACGATTTCAGAAGTGGTGGAAAATAAATTCTAAACTGACGGACCATAAAACTACAACTGAACTTCTGGAAAAACTTGAAAAGTGCAAAACTTAAGATACTGGTATAAAGCTAAAATTCCACAAAACAACAGATTACGCACCCTTGTAATCAACTGACACTGAGAAGCAGAAGTGGTAGGGTCTTTTATTAAAATCATTGGATATAACTTTGTTTCTGGTTAAACAAAACCAAGCATGCCATGAACCTAGTGAAGGACATAACTCCAAAAATCACGACAGTTTTCAAGAACAACCTCTTTCAAAATATGATGTAGTGCCGAAAGAGCACATCTAGCATTTGGAACGTAATAAATATCTGCTACCATATACACAAATTGAATTCATAAATATTCTATCAAATCACATAAAATCTAAGCTCGTTAATGAAATTAAATTGGTAAAATATTTCAGTATTATGTTTGATAGCACACCAGAAATTTCATACATTGATCAAATGTCTGAAGGGAATCATTTTGTGAAAATTTATAACTGAAAATTCAAAGAAGTATTCCTTAATTTTTTTCCTTCAAGTAAAAGAAAGTAGTTGATCTAAGGAATGAAATCTGTGATAAGCTTTGTAGTGACATTTTAGATTATGTGATATGTCATTCTCAAGGGTATGGAAATGCAGCTAATATTAGTGGCGTACATTAAGGAGAACAAATCATTTTTTTAAGCGAAAAGACATAAAGTCGTTTTCGTTAGATGTACTGGTCCTTTAATTAATTTATGTCGGCCAATATTCATTTTCACAAAATGCATCTTAAGCGATATTTTTTAGAACTGTAGAAACTATTTTAACATCTCTCTTTGTGTCCTTCAGCCACTGGGAAGTGCTTACTACAAAAAGCAAATCGTTTATTAAAAAATTCTCAGCAACGCGTTGGAGAGCTCATTATACTGCAGTAAAAATGCTAACATAATTTTTTTGTTAGATTGTGGCTATAATTAAAGAATTATGTGGTCAACAAGAAAATTACAAACCACAGGTGCTGCTCATAACCTTTATTTAATATTTTTTGTCATATGGCTGAGAAACTGATGTAATACATATAAATACATACAACGACAAAACGTAAGTAGTATCCACAAATAGATGTCCAGTTGTTGCAGCCATGCTATGAAGGAAGTTGTAACACTGAATACATCTTGAAATGGTTCATCAAACTTCCTCAGAGGGCAATCCTTGATGATCTGCCCCACACTCTAGGAATGACCTCATTACCTTATCCCTGTAGTATGTAATTTTAATTTTCTTTGTTGTCTTTTCTTTTGGAATGTTGTACTAAGGGAAGTAAATTGTCAGATTGGATTGAAAATTAAAACTTTGAGCCTTGAACAATCAATGATAAAATTGAGTCACTTCGTCTTTATATTCAAGAAAATAGGTGTCATATTGTACAAGGGGAAATAGATCTTGCTACAAAAATCACAGCACTACAACATTTCAACAGTACCAAGAACTCGTAAAAAAAAATAAAAAATGAATGGCCAATGAAATAGCCACTGATGCAGGTGTTACAATGAGAACTGAAAATGAAAAGCATACGTTGGACTGTCTTCACCGATTCAACTCCGAACTTGACCAAATTCCGTTCCAGATATAATATTATTGTTTGATGTTGTACATAATAGTAATTTACTTTTGACAGACATGGAAGAATTAAAAATAGCCGTTTCCAGATTTAGTGGTTTTCATGATGAATTGTGATAATAAGAACCTCTCCTGCAAATATGAAGGATGAGAAGGGATTTAAAAGAAGCCTATGTTACTGTTTCAGGAAAAAATGATTGGTTATCTTTGGATTTTTTAAAAATCATTGTGGAATCATATGGTCTCCCTAAAGTTATTTATGACAATTTGTGTATGAGTTGTCATGTGTGAGTGCACACTTAGTAAATTAAAATTAAACCAAAATTGCTTTTGGTAAACAATGGGGCTAAACAACCTTGCCATGTTGACTGTTGAATGTGAAGCAACTCAAAATGTTTATTTTAAAGATTTGATTTCCGAGTTTGCAACTGTTAAAGCTAGAATGAAGAAATTGTGAAAGCAATTGTTTTTCATTTATTATTCTTTTAAATATTATTAATGTTACAATTTTATTAATAACGATTATTTGTAAATAACGATAAGTGCTTATTTAACCATGTTTTATTAAAATCATACTTTACACATATAAGGTATTTATTTTACTTAACATTGGATTTAAGTTTTCATGGGGTGACACCATCGATATCTGCCCCACGTGTCAACCATGCTAGTTATGCCACTGATTAGACAGGCTCCCAAAGTCAACACATTTTGCTCCTATAGTCGATACCTTTTCCATAACCATAAAGTACCATCAGGGTCAGAAAAGAACAAAATTTCACCAAATAAAGGACATAGAGATGAGCGGGGGGGGGGGGGGGGCTAGGGGCTCAAGCCTCTCCCAAAAGGATCTGGGTCCGCCTCCGACACACTCCCAAACCAAAGTCCGCTCAAGCCCCTCCCAAACCTAAATCCTGGATCCGCCCCTGGAGATGATGAGAGTTAACAGAAGTGGCGAAGTCCAACAGGAAACAATTCCGGACCCAGATGAGGTTGCATAGGTGCAAATTCAGTACCTGGGTCCCACAAGTCATGAGTCTCTGGCATCAGAGAAGAAACTCTACATTAAATTCCTTCATTAAAAAATAAGCCTAATTAAAATATAAAAATAATTAAATAATAATAAACCGCAGGTGAGCTCTTATAAAAACATGCCTTTGCAATATCTTCCGGCTTTACATGGAGTTCTAAGCAAGTGATGTATTTTCCTACCTGTCTCTGACATAATATGCGTAGCTATACGCTCCTAAATACGGCATCATATGTACAAAGACCGACACCAGGTGTAAATTTTAGATCCCTAATGCCACGCTTTAGCATATAAAAAAATGTTGTAAACGGCTCGAAGATTCGTTTAGTTTATGACTAAAGCTCAATTTTATTGAGATACGTACGTTCGAAATCCATGTCAATTTAAGGAACATGTAAGGATTTAGGTACCTAAATCCGACAGAGATTTCCATGATAGAAATATTCTTCTCATCTATACTACAGAATCATACATCTATTTGTTTTGAGATAGTGATATGTGATCACATTTGCATATTCTTGTTCAGTAGAAAGTAAAGCTAACTTACATACACCGAGAGTTAAAATACTTGCCGACGTGCGATTTTGCTTCTGACTGTGTTAAGCACACGTTCTACAAAAACTGTTCACTAAAAACAGTCAGCACCATCACCGACTGCTTGCAAACATTCGGATGACAGTGTTGATAATTTTATGCATGGTTTTCTGAGTCATCACAATTGCTTAAATTCGAACTTGATACAATTTCATGTCGACTATAGGTACACTGTCACAATAGGTAGGTATGCATACCATACTGGCGGGGTTATAAATGAATGTAAATCTGATGACTCGAAGTGTCAAGTTTACATTCTTTCAATAACTACATGAATCTATTAGATGATAAATTCAAAATTACGAACCATAGAAAATACTTCAAGCTACTTGTGAATTTTAGATTGAAAGCTTGTAAATAAGCAAAAAAAAAATTAAAAAGTTGAATGTAGTGCCACGCATAAAACGTCTGAGGTTAATTCATGACTGGACTATGGAAATGGAAGCCTAGAGTATACGTGTTCTGACATACACTTGGCTAGTTTTTTCATTTAGTTTCAAAATAAAATACAATATTTTTCATTAAATAATTATAAGAAGTTACAATTTAACTATCTAATTACCTTTATTTTAATAACTTCAGAGATCTTTCCTATAAATTCAAAATTACCTCGTTTCACAAATAATCGTCAAAGAAAACTTATAGACAAACGAAATAATAGTGAGTGATGGCATGTACGATTTCCTGTGATTTTTGAGCGATAGAGCAATGGTACCTATATTTAAGTGCACCGTGTTGTCAATAATTGAACTTCACTGTAATGAAAATGCACAGTGCACTGAATTGAATTTGGGGGGAAAATATGCTAGATCAACTTAAAAGAACTTAAAACAATAAAAGTAGGAGTAGTTAGACACCAAAGGATATGAAAAAAAAATTTTTGTTTCACACTATTTTCAATTATTTTATTTCATGAATTGTAGGTGTCACTCCCTAAAGACTGACACCTGGGGCGGACTGCCCCCTTGTTCCCTATAGTTACATAAATCAAAGTTTTGTAAATATTTCTACCAACATATGTAATAATAATATTTCTTGTTTGTAGACAATCATCATGCACCCAGGATACCCAGCTTTTTTAGATTTTCTGATCAAAATTTTTATGAAAATCTTACAAGATGGAGAGCCACTTTTTATTGCAGAATACAGTATGCAGGTATTTAGCATTTTTTTGCTTGGTTGTTTCATTCAAATTATTTTTAGATGAATAGTTCATTAATATTCGTTTTATATGTCTACAGCAAGTTCGGAAGCTTGTTTTGGAAATGATTCACCGATTGCCAACAAATGATATGTTGCGCCCATATGTGAAGCAAATTATAACGCTGATGATGAGACTTTTGGAAATTGAAAATGAAGAAAATGTGCTTGTCTGTTTAAGAATAATCATTGAATTCCATAAGCAATACAGACCTATCTTTAACACAGAAGTAAGTATTGTGTTATATTTATGAGTTAATCAGTAATTGCTATTTTATACTACAGTAGCACACCACAATATTACAAAAAGAGGTTGCTGAACAATTTCTTGGCAATGTAGCACATAACAGACCACCTGCAAGACATGTTATATGATTACTATTGCCCACCCTGGTTCATGTGGTTTATGTCTGTTAGTTTTCTAGTCAAAGTTGTTATTCATTGCACAACAGTGTTATGAGGTGCATTACAACTTGAAATGGTCTGCCTTCTTAGTTAAGGTTTATAGCATCCCTAAAATAAGCTGCAATGGATAAGGCAGTCGCTTTCAAAATTCAAGGTCCTGAGTTCAGATCTCGATACAGCCAGCAATTTTATATGGGCTTTGCCAGAACACTCCAGGGTGTAAATTTCATGTTGAACCATAGGTCCCAGAGGAAAGAAATGGACAATTCTACTGGCCAAGTGCGTCTCCAGCTGAAGGATCCAACCAACCTTCAGGTTGTCAATTAAGTTAAGTTTAAAATATGCTTGCTTTGTGAAATGTGGCAATGATGACAGTTACAGAATAATCTTAGATCTCAGAATTGAGATGGTGCTTTCTTTCTTTACCTCATATAAACTCAAAGTATTTTGCTATATCTTAGTTTCCTCGTCAAATGAGGAGTGTTTTAATTTGATGGTACCCCATGTGATGTAGAACATGTCTTGTAAGGTTTGGCTTTACTAAGGAATATTATAATTGCCTTATATATGTCAGTTCATTTTTAATGGTTAGCCTTTAGATGGATTTTACTGCCCATCTATTAGCCAGTAATTGCCTGGCTGTCAAAATTGGCAGAATTCACCAAAACTTACGACTAGATTTACCAATCTCCAAGAAAGCACTAAACTATGTGAACTTTATATTAATAAGGCAATACAATTACTCTTGGTATAAAACTATTTATTTCCTTTTAGTGGCCTCTAATATTAGTTATTCTCATAACTTGATTGCCAATACATTCTTCCTGTCTCTCAGTAACAACAGTGTGTCTCTTTTTTTCTTTTCATCGACCACAGATCATACTTAGCAGAGAAGTAACATAACCTTGCAAGATTTGTAAAATGAATTATTACAAATCATACTTATCATGTTAAGAGTTGGGTAACTATTCTTAAAACATTTATATTTGTAGCATACTCCTGTAACCTTCTATCAGCCTCCACCCCACTCGATACTGGTGCAGTTAAATCATTGGCACACTAATATGAGGCATATTCCAAAACTAAGGTCTGTTTGGTCATAGTAAAAACATCACTCATGAGACAAGATTTTTATTGACAGTAATATGTGACTACATCTCTAATTCACTTTTCGCTATCCACATCGCCATTCAAATCTATACACTTTCTGTAACTCTGCACCATCTTCTTTATCCCCTCGGCATAAAAGTCTGCTGCCTGGGACCTGAACCAGTTGGTAATGGTCGTCTTGAGTTCATGATCGGTTTGAAATTGTTGTCCACCAAGCCACCGTTTCAAGTGCAGGAAGAGGAAATAGTCGCTTGGTGCAAGATTGGGACTGTATGGAGGGTGGTCAATGAGTTCCTAATGAAACTCTTCAATCTTCTCTTTGGTTTTGGCAGGAGCATGCAGGAGGATGATGCCAGATGACAGTTTCCTGCTGTGTCGATTTTGGATCACACGTCTCAGTTTGGTGAGCGTTGCACAGTACACGTCAGCTGTAATTGTTGTCCCACGGTCCATGAATTTGATCAAAAGGACGCCCTTTTGTCCCAAAACACAGAAGCTATCATTTTGTGATTCATGTATGATGATTGCTTACACTTTTTTGGTTTTGATGAACTGGAATGGCACCACTGCATTGACTTTTGTTTTGATTCTGCATTGGTGTATCCTATTCACGTCTCGTCTCCCTTAACAATGTCTCCATCTTGTCTATAATGCTCCAAAAACTGTTGTGCACTATGCATTCATTGCTCTTTGTGCTGACTGGTGAGCAGTTTTGGGACCCACCTTGCACAATGCTTTCGATATCCAAGCTCTTCAGTGACAATCCTGTAAAGTGAGGTTCGAGCAACATTTGGGAATTCCATGGCCAGACCACTAATCGTCAAATGCCGATCACTTCGAAGTTTTTGGTTAACTTGATCAACGATGTCGTCGATCCGAATACTGGGCCTGCCACTCCGCTGTTCATCATGCACATTTGTGCGGCCATTTCGAAATACTCGACACTAGTGTCAAATTTGTTCGTCACTCATTATGTCCAGTCCATACACTAGACAACACTCACGATGGATGTCCGCAGCTGATGATCCTTTTGCCAGAAAAAATTTAATCACACCATGCACTTCACAACTGGCGGGAGCGACAATTGTCATGGCCATTTCGTCTGCTCTCATTGACAGGCATGTGCCTACTGCGGCAGGAGTTGGTAGACAGCACTGCAGGCGTGATACGTCATTCAAGCCTATCATCTGTGACATATTGTTTACTGGACCTTAGTTTTGGAATATACCTTGCATTTAACAAACTGGGATATATCCCCTCATAGAATTTAAGGTCTGCTACCTTCTGCACTTCTCAGTGTTCCACATTATTTTCACTCGAAATTTTGACCATTTCTCTTCTTTAAGTTTCACCATTTTTATTTTCCATTACAAAAATGCAGACTCTGTGTATTATTGCTCTTCTGTTCTTCCTTGAACCTCTTCACATTCTTTCCTTTGTTCTGCAACACCTTTTTCTACCCTCGTCTTCCATTGCAGCTGTTTAATCTCTGTCTTTCCCCCTTTGATTGTTCCTTACCTTATGGTAAAATTATTTTCTTAATTTTCCTTTACACCTTTGTTATTTTGTCTCGTTCATTTGTTTTATTTTCATCTTCTTCTTCCACATCTTCTGATACAGGATTGTTTTCACTCCTGCCTTTATCATTGTCTTTCTTGTAAATGTCCTCATCTTTAATTCCGTTCTTTCTCTAATCTTCTTCCAACTCATAGACTTTAACTATCACCCTTGAATGTATTGTATTCCATTATGCATCTCCTTTGTCTGTTTTTACCAATTCTGTTTCTGCTTGACTCATTTTCTTCTTCATCCTTACCTATCTCATATTTTTTTTATATAAAGAACAATCTTATTTCATCATCTCCTCCTCCTCCTTCTATTTCTTCTTCTCGCATCCCTTACATTCTTTTTACAATTTCCTTGGTTTGTGCTTTCATTTATATATTACTTTTAATCTTTATTCTCATCACTGTCTACGTCTGAATAAATATTTTTTCTAAACTTCCTGCTGGTTCTTTATTTCTGTATCTTCTTCATTCCATCCATCTATTCTTGCTAGATCAGAGATCTCTCCCTTTAAACAGCTGCAATTATCTCCTTTCATTTTTTTCTCCATATTATTCTTTCTTTTTCATTTCAAAACACATGTTCAACTCTTGAATTTTCTTCTCCAGTTGCTGTTTATTTTTTTCATGCTCCCATTTTGATTTTTCGACCATTTCTCTTAGATCATATTCTATAAATTGTATCCTCTCATGAATTTCTATCTTGATCTCACTTTCTCTGGTTGCCACACATTTATATACACCATCTGTCTGTCTATCAAAACATTTTTTCTCATACATAGTAAGTCCTTTTTTTTTACACTGAGCATGGTGGTGTAACGGTTAGCGTTCTGGCCTCGCATTCAGGAGGACGGCGGTTCGAATCCCCGTCCGAGCATCCAGATTTGGGTTTTCCATGGTTTCCCAAATCGCTCCAGGCAAATGCCGGGATGCTTCCTTCAAAAGGCCATGGCCGAATTCTTTCCCATTCCTTGCCCCCCATCCTTTCCCGTCTCTAAAGACCTCGGTGTTAAGAGACGTTAAGCAGTAAAAAAAAAAAAAAAATTTTTTAACTATTGTAATATTTTATTCTTTCTTTGTTCGGTTCTTGTCAGTCCCTCAGCCAGATTCAATTTCAGATTTTCTTGTTTTCGATTGGAAACTCTGAATTTTTGTCTCAGGGTCATAACCATAGACCCAACTTTCATCTCCAGTTACAAGTTTAGCCCTGAAGTCCGGATCTGCATGAACATGATCCTTCAATTCTGGGCAAACTGAGACATAACTTTCCTTCTGTTTATCATCCCAAAGTCTGAGAGCAAATTTTGCACTCACTCATCTCATTTTCAAATTATTGGTTAAAGTGCATTCCACGTACCTGCATAATATGTTAAATTTTGAGCATTTCATGAACTAACATATTGTTCGAAATTGATGATACGTGGCAGACACAGTAAGCACAACCTCACTCTAGCAGCTCTGGAAGCTGACTAACAAGTCAAAATCTGTTCAAACGTGATAATGCCAGTCTCAAGGAATCAGGCTAAAGGACAAATTACAACAAATGGATGTAGCGTCAACAGATAATTCATTCACTGTATTTTTTGATCACACCTTGTGTGTGTGTGTGTGTGTGTGTGTGTGTGTGTGTGTGTGTGTGTGTGTGTGTGTGTGTTTTACACTATTTTTTTATAATGTTTCATCTTTTTCAGATACAGAATTTCCTGCATTTTGTGAAATCAATTTATAGAGAGCTTCCGAATCATATGCCACGTATATTTGAACCTCGAGCTCCAATAAGAGTTTCTGAAATCTCAGAACTTAATATTGAGACAGTGCTGAAGGAAACATTCACTGTCACAACAATTCACAGTGAAGAAAAATCTGATGAAATGACAGTCACGGTGAGGCAACCAGTTTGCTAAAATGTTTAATAATAGATAAAACAAGGTTTCAAAAACATATCAGTTTTTAACTTACATTTCAGTATGCATTATTTTATTTGTGGGGATATTGTACTTTAATTTGCTGGATGGAAATTTATAATATTCTCACATACCAATTCTGCACATACAAGTACTTTACAAGAATTTAATATAAATCTTCATTTATTTTTAACTGCGTTATAAATTGACTTGTTGGTGAATCAAACTCAAAATAACATGAACACTATGTACATACTAAAAGCAAACATTCATTCTTTCCTTCTCAATTTGTCCACACTTCTTATTGCTCTGTTGCTGTCTCCAAAGATACTCCATCTCCTTAACTGGCACAGAAAACTTAACGTTGGTATTTGTAGAGATTCTTGCTCAATACTTAAAACAAAAACGTTTCTTATACAAGGATTAAAAAATATGAATATATTTTAAGGGGAGGCAACCCCGTTGCCTCAAAGAGTTTGTAGGGGACGGAGTGCTGAGAACTGTAGAACTGATTAGTTTGGTCTCAGTGGTGTGTGGTTTGATGGAGAGCTTGCTGTCCAATTATGTTAGCAAAATCTGTGGTGAAAAGAATTGATTTTTGTTTTCACTGAAGTGCCTAAAGTCGTAGGACACTTCGTAATAACGTGTGGGACGCCCGTTTGCCCAGTGAAGGCAAGACCACAAAGTGGCAGGCACTGACTCAGCAAGTCGTCGGAGTCCCCTGAAAAATATTCAGCCATGCTTCCTCTACAGCTGCCCATATTTGTGAAAGTGTTACTGGTACAGGACGTTATGCACGAACTGACATGACCTTTCGATGACATCCCAAATATGTTCAAGTGGATTCATGCCAAGTGAAATAAGTTGCCAAATCATTCACTGGAATTGTGCAGAATGTTCCTCAAACCAATTGAAAACAATTTTGGTCTAGTAACATCGCATATTTTCATCATATAAAAGTCCATCATTGTTGTGAACATAAAACTATGAATGGCTGCACATAGCTCCACATAGCTGAATGTAAACATTTCCAGTCAGTATGACCAGAAGTCCCAGTCTATACCGCGTAAACACAGCCCATACCAGGTCTGAGCCACCACCAGCTAGCACAATACTTGGATCCATGGTATCTTGGAGTCTGCACACATTTGAACCCTACCATCAACTCTTACCAACTGGAATCATGACTGATCTGAACATGCAACCTTTTTCTGTGTGTCCAACCAATATGTTCACAAAACCAGGAGAATCACTGCAGCAAATGACCTTTTGCTAGCAGAGCCACTCACATAGGACTTTTAATAACAAATTTTTCTGCCCTTTCCGTATGGACACATCTGTCGTACATCCGTCATTGAGTGTCACTGTTATTTAACAAATTGTTGCCTGTCTGTCAACACTGACACCTAGATGCACATATTGATGGTCTCGGTTATTAAGTAAATGTGGTTGGTCATTGCATTGCCCATGGTGGGAGGTAAGGCCGGAAATTACATATTCATGGAACTCTTGACATTCCGTGTTCATAGTCTGTTAATTCATGTCATGTGGCCGTAATCACTTGTCATGTGGCTGTAATCACTTCAGACCACTCACAAGAGTAAAAATGAAAGCCCCGACACTGCATGTGTTTTTTCTGCTGTACTACCACCATCTGGACATTTGCAGCTTCCTACTTAATGATTTCAGCTGTGCATATATAGAAGAGGTTATTCATGTGAATCTCACTTAGTGTGGGTTATGTGGAAGATATTTAAGATGAAATTGACAATTGATTTGGGAGAAGGTGGGTTTAAATTTCCATCCAGAATTTGGTTTTACGTGGTTTCCAGAAATCACGACAGGTGAATGCCAGTGTGGTTACTTCAGAAAGTTATGGTGATTTACTTCCCTTCCCCTACCCGCAGTCCTTTTCCTCTTCTAATTACCTCTATGATAATGTGTAAAGTAATAAGAAAGATGGGGAAAGTTGATGGATGTTTACAAAGCATTTGACATTGTTAGCAATATTATGGTGGTAATAAAGGTTAAGAACATCGGTGATTCAGGTTTAGAACATTTTGTGTGTATTGCTGTGAGAAGTATTGCTTAAGAAGTAGTGGGAAAATAATTAGGATAGGAAATTAAGTATCGGAGGAGATGAAGTGAGAATGGGAGTATCATGTTGTAGTGTATTGGGACTATTGCTGTTTTAATGAATGATTCTGTTGTTAAGTTAAATGGAAATTATGATGTCAACAAATGCTGAATAATAGGAGTGCAGCAAGAGGAGTATTGTGAATAGCAGTAAAGGGATCTGTTTGCGCCATCTAATTTGGGTTGGAGTCATTGTTGAATAAGGATAACTGATAAGAAGATTCAACCTATTAGTTAATCAAATAAGGAAAAAAAATGTTTTGTGTGAGGGGAATTACTGGTGAAATGCTTAAAGTGTAAATATCTGGACTTTCTGAAATGAAGTCTTCACGGGTGTACCGCCAGATAGTGTTTTCAAAACACTATCCGGCAGTACACCTATGAAGACTTCATTTCAAGCATACGCCGGGAAAGTCTCCATTCTTACATCTGGACTTTCTGTTTGTAACGAGCTTAGATGGGTATGACACATTGAGAAGATTGTAGGATATGGTTTAAAATGACTGTATGGAGCAGAACTGAGTAGCTAAAAAGGTGCTGGGCTGGGAGACATTAAAAACATTAAGTGGGTGTAGGTAATGGCATGATGCAAATTTTATATTGATGGAAGATTTAGAAGCAAGGAAGAGAGAACTATGACTATAAATTGCCACTTTATTTTAGACAGAGGGAACTTTTGTTTTGTAGGTAAAATTGTTAATGACTGGAATTGGTTACCTAGGGAGTTGATGAAAAGCGTACCTCAGATGGTAAGAGAGTGGAAGAATATGTATAAAACTTAATTAGATCTGTATGTTAATTGCCACCAGGGCTCCACTGCTGTTAATAATAATAAATAGCAAAACAGAGATGCTGATCTGATTCCTTAAAAAGATAGCAGCATGCTACTACATTTAATTAAAGAGTTTGTTGGTCAATTATTTTTTGCTTCATATTTTATGAGTGAGTCTGGGATAATGATTTTAATGCCCTCAGTCACATAGTTTGTGCATTTTATGAAATTTGTCATGGCCATGAAGCACAGACTTTAATTATGGTGATGAAAATAAGATTTTAGTCATCGCCAGTTTTTAAGTAGTTTTTCAGATACTTAAAACTTGTTGCATATCAGTATCATTAGAGAGAGAAAACTAACATCTAGGCATGTCCTACACCAAAACAGAAGGGGAAGGGTGCACTTTGAGCTGTTAGCTAGATCATTAAGGGAGCCTTCTTTAGGTTATAATGGGGTAAGGTCAGTGCCCTTTTTTTTTTTTTTTAGATTAGAGGCTGCTGGTGAGGGGTTGGAAACAGGTGACTAAGGTGATACTGAATGCAGATGCATAATGGGAAAGATCGTAAATAATGATGAAACAGTAGATGCTGATGAAAAAATGAATGAACAGTTCACAAATAGTAAGGTTGTGAGTAATGCTGAAATCGTAACAAAGGTTGATATAAGACTGTTACTAGTGAAAATGTAGTAATAGAGTTGGATAACTTAATAGTCACCCAAAACACAAATTGGGGTAGAGTCGTTATTACATTTCACTGGTGTTCATAGATGATAGCTTTCAATTACTAGAGTTAGACTTCTGGTATTCAACAAAAGAAAAAATTAGGGTCTCTGCTGTTGACTGTAGTGAAGAATGAATGATGATGACAAGGCTCTTGGTGAGAAATTAAATTCATAATCAAAGTTCAGAGGAGAGAGTGTAATGGTCATTATTGGTGGAGACTTAAATCTACCAGGTGTCAACTGGCAGGGAATTAAGATATATAATAAAAGGAAATGGGTTTGCAAATATGTCACTGAGAGGAGGAGGCTTTACACAAGGACCGGAACAGAGTACGAGGGGGCCAAACATGTTGCATATCTTGTAAATAAAGCCTGATGAAAATTTTGTGGGGTCTCAGGTTACAGAAGGAATAAGTGATTATGAAGCAATGATTATGGAAATTAGAGGAACTAGTAAACCAGTGGCCAAAAGGGTAGGTGGTTATAGACACAGTTATAGGAAATCACATGTCAGTGAAATAAAAAGATATTTCAGAGAAAGATTCAGCATTTGGAAGAAGGGCACCTGTACATTGGAAAGAGGCTGGGTAGAGTTCAAGAAGATAATAAGATGGGGTGGGGGAAGAAATATTTATTCGAAATAAAAATTAAAGAAAGGTACAGAACCTGCTTACTATAATAGGAAGGTGAGAAGGCTAAAGAGGTTGGTATGAAGAGAATACAGCTGAGTTAATACACAGCAAGGAAGCAGGAAAACCTTGAAACAACTAAACAAGGAATTAATAGCAGCAAAGATGAAACCTAAAGATGGGTATATGAAAAATATTGCAGGGGGGGCTGCATTGTGGGCATCTAGGAATTTTTATAGCTATGTTTTAAAACTAAGGGGAAGCAAAGGTATTGTGGCTAAGGATGGAGAAGTTACTGTGGATTTGGAAAAGGCAGAGATACTAACTGATTGATTTCATGAGAAGGCCATTAAGGAATATAATTCTAGTAAGGCAGGAGGAAAATCAGAGGAGGAGCTTCTCCACATAAGTAGTAATGAACAGACTAAAAAACTGGAAATAAAGCCTCAGGATATTATGGGTGAAATAAAAAAGCTAAAAAATAATAAAGGGGCTGGTGTGGTTAACATTATTACAGATGTATTTAAGTTAGTGGGATAAGACATTATACCTTATCTAGTAATATTATTTAGACTGACTGCTTACCAGAAGAATGGTGCTATAGTAGTATCGGTTCATAAGGAAGATGCGACAAATAAATTTGAAAATTACATGCCAATTAGTCTGATATAAGGGGTTGCAAAGTTGATTAAGAGATTGGTAAGCAACCACATCAGGAATGCCTGTTCAGGAAGGAGCTGGTTTGCAAAACAGCAAAATGGATTTAGGATCAAACACTCGTGTGAATCTCAGTTAATGGGCTACATGCATAATATTGTAGATGAAATGAACAAGGGAGACGAGGTTGAGGGTGTATTACTTGATCTATCCAAAGTATGGTAGGTAAGGTAAAAACCATTGGAGTGGATGGAAAAGTAACTTGCTGGGTGGAGGAATTCCTAAAAGGTAAAAAGTACAGTGTTAGGGAGAAAAATGCAGTATCAAAAGAGCTGAAAGATAATATAGGAGTTCCTCGGGATAATGCAATTTGACCATTACTGTTCATTATTCTAATGAACAATTGTATTGATGAGTTGATGTCAGAAGTTTAATTGTTTGCAGATGACATAATGTTATACAAAAGGTTTAAACGGGAGAGGAATGTGAACAGTTACAAGAGTATGTGAACAAAATATCTAGCTGGGTAGTTAAACATGGAATGAAAATAAATTCCAAGAAGAGTCAGCTTATTAGGTACACAGATGAAAAAGTACAGATTTTCTATGATTATAGGGTAGGGAAGGAATTGCTTGTCAAAGATCCAAACCGTAAATATCTTGACATAACTTTTGATAGTAAACTCAATTGGGCAGGCGGTAGGAAGAGGTTTCAAAATTCTTCATTTATTGGAAAGGGTGATGAGGGGATGTACCAAGGAAGTGAGAACTGGGTTATAAAACCTTGGTCAGACCACTGCTGCAGTGTTGTGGAGTGGTGCAGGACCCACACTATGGGTATCCAATTCAGGAGTTGGAAGGGGTAAAACGGAGAGCAGCTAGATTTGTTTGCAGAAATTACCACAGAATGCAATCAGTAACTGATATGCTGTATGGGTTGGTAGTCATTGGAAGACGATGGGGAAGAGTGTGTTTGGTTTGTTCAAGGCTTATATTCGTCACAATGTGTGGATGGTTATTAGCAGAAGGATTAGTTCTACATGGAAGGCAAGAGATAACCATAATCATAAGCTGGCACTTTAGTTCAGGTGAAAGGGAGTGGAAAAAATTTCTTTTTGTAGGCAAGCTGATCGGGGACTGGAATATTTTACCAGGGAAAGTAATTGATAGTTTACCAAAAATACTGCAGGAGTTTCAGTGAAAAATCGTGACATGTGGGTGTAGGGACATTGCCGCCAGAGCGTGTGTGCTCCTTCACAAATTAAATTAAATTAAAATCCCTTCTAAGCTTGATATAAGAAAGAATTGTGATGCCAAAAATAATACATAAATGGTTTGAAAATAAGTGATGACTGATTTCTGCTTAGTATTGAGGAGATCATAAGCTTTATGCTCTCATTAATTTATCTTTTTAGTATGAAGATTAATAGATATTCAGATTACTCTTTTAGAATTCTTTTTTATATGTAACCATTCTTTAGGTGATTCAAACATAGATTATAATTTTAATCATTACTTAATTTTTGTCAAAAAGTATTTCAGTATGTTAGATATTGTATTTCCTTGAATGGTGGCCAAATAAATGCTATAGACAAACTATTTAAGAGTAAGCAAAAAAAGAAAGTATTACAGTTGCTTGGAGTAACTGCAATCAATGATAGTATTTCTAAATATTATTGATTTTACAACCTTTTTAATATTCTTAACTTTGTTATGTTTTTGGACCTGTCTTTGATCATCTTCTACTGTTTAATGGAAAGTAACTGTGAAAAAAAAAATACAAACGGTAAAACTGTTGTTTGTGGTTCCTTCCTGACTGGGTTTTGGAAGTTACTACTTTCAGATAGTTGTTTGTAGTTGCTGTCATTTGAGGTGGAACACGACATGTGCAACACCTCTACTTTGTTTTCAAAAGTTATATCAGGTATACTATGGTTGAACAACATTCAGAATTATGTCAATGCTGTACATTTATCGGGTATGCTGTTGTAAGTTTTATGTGGCTCTAGTCATGTTTTTAACCATTCATGGATTTGTTGATCATGAATTTTTTTAGTGTCATTAAAGCTGTCTGTATTCAGCTTTTGTGTTGGCTGGCCAGAGTAAATTTTCAAACACATCCAATTGCATATGTAAAATGCTTGCTTCGTAAAACAGTGACAGAGTAGTTCAAGAGATTCATACAGTGAAAGAAAGCATTCTGATTTTTTCACATAGTAGCTGCTTATGATGATATTTCCTAGATGTGTTCAGAGAATAATATGATTCACACTAATTAGTGGGTCTTAATGAAGATAATTAGTGTAGTTTTGCACATAAATCCAGAAGGGTTTTTCTTTGCCACCACAGAAAAATTGCTCCATAGGTGGTTCTGGAAATATAGTAATGTAATTTTTTGATCAGTGAGAACCATCACTCATTGGCATCAAGTTGGCATTGTAGCATGATGTCGGAAAGCATTTACAGTTCCTGATTGTGTCACTTAAAGTATTGAAGGGTGGTATGGTTGCCAGTGGTATTGTTTTCGTATGCAGTTATGATAGATCTCATGAATGGCAATTCATACATGACTTGTTACTAAGTGTTCAGGGAGAAGTCCTCTTCCATCCTTCCTGTTGCCTCTAACTTTGTAACAGATATGTTTTTACCCCCCTTATAAAGGCCTACAGAGATCGCTCAGTCTGCTTCATGTGCAGTAGAAATGTTAGGTAAACAATTTTATCAGGTTAGTGACTTTTTAAACATCTATTATACCTGGTTTTTAAGAGACTCATCAGTTGTTTTAATGGAAATGGGGTTAAAGGATTGATATGTACTTGTTTTTAATTAATTTACCTGTTTTTTTTAATTTTATTTTATCTAGCTATCATTTGTGTTTGAAATATTGTTAGTGGATATTAAATACACATATTTTTTATGTTAAATATGTATTATATAATTACTATCAACTTTTTTCCTTTCTTGTAGTATAATTTAATCCCAAAAGCAGTGATGTCACTAAAAGTTCTACAAGAGTTACCAATAATTGTTGTGTTGATGTACCAATTATATAAGCAACAAGTCCACCAAGATGTTGCTGATTTCATACCTCTCATTATGACTACCATCTCCCTTCAGCCTTCTCAACAACAAAGGTATGGATTGATATGACTGTCTATTTTTTCATGATTTTTAGCAGTTTTATATAAATTCTATATTTCTTAGTCACTTATTCACATCCAAGTGATTTCAGATCACCTGATTATTATTCTTTATAGTGCTAAGATGTAAGATTATTTTTGTGGTATACATATTTTCTGTGTTTTTCATTCTATTAACAGGTTGAACCCTCTCTTCAATAAAGAAGTATTTGTTGATTTCATGGGAGCCCAGATAAAGACACTTTCCTTTTTGGCATATATAATACGAATTTATCAAGAAGTTGTTGCTCAGCATGCAAACCAGATGGTAAAGGGAATGATATCTCTTTTAGCAATGTGTCCTATGGAAGTAGCCACTCTTCGAAAAGAACTACTGGTTGCTGCACGTCATATTCTGGCAACTGATTTAAGAATCAGTGAGTATCCATCATGCTACTAATATTTCTTTTTCTTCTTCTTTTTTTCACTCAATAGCGGTTTACTTGTTTTTGCAATAATTCATACGAATATATGAATTTAAGAATAAATGTGACTTTGAACATAAATTGTTTTTATTAACTTTATGCACCAGCAGATACTGATTGTTGCTAAAATAGCCATGTAAATAGATGTATGTTAATTTCTTAATAAAGGTACAGCTCAGCAGTATGCAATTGCAGCTGCAAGTACATCTAATGCATCTGTACGAATATTGACGGTAGTGCATTAGGAAAATATACAGGAACTCAAATGGGGGGTGGAGGGGTTGATTTTTGTTCAGCCAAAGTAAATGAAATGTTATGGAATGTCTAGAGAGCTTAAATTTTAAAGTTTTGTTATTATGCCGTTCTGTCCATTTATGCCAAATCCCACATTGTAGGAAAGGTCCTGTTTAGTGTATGTAGTTCTTGAGTTCCATATTCCACTTAAAAATCAATCAATCAGCTTCATCGAAGTAACTTAATATTACTACTATTACTATTACTCTGCGATTCACTAAAAGTGTGTGGCAGAGGGTGCATTGCACCTATTCGAAAGGGTACTAGTTTGGAAGGGATATACAGGATATGGCAGGAGGCGCCCATGGGCTAATGTGAGGAACCATTCCAGCATTCGCGTGGAGTGATCTGGGAAATCCATGGAAAACCCAGATCAGGATGGCCGGAGAGCTTTATCGAAAGCTACTCCTGTCGGATTTTAAGTTTACTCGCCCGGTAAATCCTTTCTATTCCATTCCCTAATCACTCGTGGAAAAAATGAATACAGCAAAGAATCGGTTCTGACCCTGATTTCTCTTATCTTATTTTCATGGTCATTCCGAGATACGAATGTTGCTGGTAGCAATATTTCTTTGCTGTCATTCTGAAATATGTCAGTCGTCAATTTTTCAATTAGCTTCCGTTGAGAGCAACGCCTTCGGTGTTCCAGGTTTTCCCAACCTAACTCCTTCAACATCACACTTATGCTTTCCCTTCCAACTGTATATACGTGTCACGAATAGGGCGGACCTTCTCTGGACCCTCTCTAATGCCTCCATTAACCCCTTTTGATGGGGACCTCATACAGAACAACAATATTCCAAGTGAGGACGCACTAGTGACTTATATGCAATCAATTTAATAACTTCTGGAGTGCATTGTTTTAAATCACGACCTAGAAATCGGAGCATATGACTTGCTTTCCCAATTACATTCTCGATATGTTCATTCCACGACTAATTATTACGAATTGTTACCCCTAGGTATTTAGCGGAATCTACAGTTCTAAGGACAGTACCATTAATTGTATATTCAGAGCTAAATGGTGTCACCTTTTTACTTATACGCATGACTTGGCACTTTTTAGCATCTGGTAGTCCTTACACCACGCAATTATTTTCATAATATCGTCTTGTAACAAAGCGCTTTCTTCCTGGGTTTTGATTTCATGATAAATAATAGCATCATCGGCAAATAATCTTTTCATCCCCCTTATTACGTCACACAAATCATTAATGTATATGAGAAACAACAGAGGCCCTATCACGCTTCCCTGGGGAACCCCGGATCTCACCTCGGTAAATGATGAACTCTCACCGTCAAGAACTACACACTGTGTTCTGCCCTACAGAAAGTCTGCAACCCAGTCGCATATTTGTCTAGATATGCCGTAGCCACAAAGTTTCCTAAGTAACCTAGTGTGAGGCACAGTGTCGAAAGCTTTTTTAAAATCTAATAGAACTATATCAGCCTGGGATTGCCCATCTATAATACGCCACAAGTCATTAATTAAAAGTGCAAGTTGCATTTCACAGCATCGGCCTTTTCTGAATACATGTTGATTTGGGTTTAAAAGCTCATCTTCATCCAAAAACCACATGACATTTGAATAGATGATGTGTTCTAAAATCCTACAAAATATTGATGTTAACGAGATCGGTCAATAATTTTGAGGATCATTAACATTCCCATTTTTAAACACTGGACTTACGAAGGCGGTCTTCCATTCGTCTGGTATTTAATTTAATCAAATACGGTGCAATTTCCTTTGCGTACCTGGAGTAGAACCTTGTAGGAATACCGTCTGGTCCGGGAGCCTTATTGGTTTTTACATTCATAAACAGTTTAGTTATTCTCTCGACATCAAGAACTGAGATCATTCACAATTTTGTTGGTACGATTGGCAAATGTTGCAATCTCCTCTGTGTTTCCTGTCATGAAAGCTTTTTTAAATATATTATTCAAGATTTCTGCTTTCTCTTCACTATTTTCGGATAATTCCCCATTTTCCTTAATCAGTGAAGGCATAGCCTTACGAGAGCCTCTTAGTAATTTGACATACAACCAGAACTTTTTTTGGATCAGTGATCAGATCTTGGGACAAATTTCTGGCTTGGAATTCTTTCAACGCATCACGCATTGCCTTGCGCACTTCCACTCGTAACTGGACTAATTTAGCACGATTAGACGAGTCCCCCGATTTCTTTACCATGGCATGTAAACGCATTTGCTTCCTGAGCAATCGATTCACTTCCTTATTGAACCACGGAAGGTTCTTACTTACCTTAATAAGCTTCTTAGGAACAAATTGATTTAAACCGTTCCATATTATTTCTTTTAAATTACACCAAAGTTCCTCAACATTTCTATTTAGCGTGTACGTTTCAAATTTTTTTGTCAAGTGATCAACCATACCCACATCGTTTGCCTTATCGAAGCAAGATATGAGTTTGTCTTTGTCATGCTTCAAATTCATACTAGATTTTAAAGTTACCACAACCGCCCTGTGATCACTTATACCGTCGTCAACACAAACTGTATCTACAATATCAGGATTGCTTATAAGAAGAAGATCCAAAATGGACGAGGAACCTTTATCGCACCACGTTGGCTCTTGGAACGTTTCGGTTATTAACCTATCTCTTCCGCCTAACCTGAAAGTGCATGTGTCCCAATTAACCGACGGTAGGTTAAAATCACCACCCACGATCAATATATGTCCCTGAAATTTCTTATAAATTTTATTAAGTGACTCTCTGAAGTATTCCGCATTAGCCAAATCAGAATCTGGAGGTCGATAAAATGACCCGATTATGAACTTTAAATTTTTACCAATTTTTACCTTGACCCATAACAACTCGCAAAAATTTTCAGTTTCGCTTACAACGGAACAATTAACGGTTTTGTTAACAGCCACGAACACACCCCTGCCCATTGAGACAGCTCTGTCTTTCCGAAAAACATTCAAATGAGGGCCAAATACTTCGCTAGATTCTACCTCTGGCGTCAACCAGCTCTCAGTTCCTAGTATTATATCGACATCATTAGTCGCCACTGCAGCATGGAAATCGGCTACTTTCCCTCTAATACTCCGACAATTTAGGACCATTATCCTTAGCTGCTTTGTATTATTTGTGGAATCTAAATTCATATTTTTCATATTCGCATTCTGACGGCTAATGGGTGAAATATTTGGGGCTGCTACACTCAATTTATTCACACCATCACTACCAGAACCAAGATCTAAGTTATCGGCACCTCTCTTCGATGAACTGAAGGATCCTCGGGCCTCACAGTGTTCCTAAAAAATAATCTACATCAAGACGGTTCCATATTTTAGCAGCCACCATGGTCGCCATTCTCGGTGTGTAGTGGACGCCCGACCTGTCAAATGCGTCCCAGCTGGCAGCTGTCATCAGTTGAAGGTCAACAAAGCCCCAGTTGTTTCTGTGACACAGCTCCTGCAAACTACAATTCAAATTAAAAATATTCCACCATACGGCCTCCCCACAATCGATGCGCGGCACGACACTACAAATGGAGAACTGCAACGATACCAAATTATCCCGTGCGGCTTCATACGCCATTTTGCCTAATTTGTCCATAGATTTCACTATATCTGCAACAGAAACACGACAAGAGTCATTAGTACCGACGTGCGCAGCTACTCTTAACTGACGGCAATTTCATTCTCTGATTGCTTTCGGAATGGCCACCATGATACATGGTACGGTTGCTCCTGGAAGACAAACAGAATGCGCGTTAGAATGAGGGTCTGCACCGTTCTTTGTGGCTAGTTCTCGAAGCGGTTTCTCCAAACGTCAGACGTTGGAGCTGCCAATGACCAGTAAACCTTTTCCTGGCATTGCTCGGGGTCTGCGAACAAATCTTCTCTGCTGCTCTTCTGGGCCATCCACACTTGAATCTTCGGCCTCCTGCAACATGGAAAACACATTCCTTAATGGCAAGATATCATTTTCCCGTTGGCTAACTGGGAATTTCGACGCCTTTCTCCGATCCACACGGTGTCAGACGGTTTCAGCAACAGGTTCTTGAAAATCCCGACTTGCCGGTTCTGCTACGGTTAGCTGCAGAATTTCTTCAACGCACTGCCGCTCCTCGTCTAGGATGCTCCATACCTGTGCTTGAAGAGATTCCATAGTAGTAAGGATCTCCTCGAGAGCCAGACACCTACTGGAACACATTGCACAAGCCATATTCCTTGAAACAGCAAAAAACGGAATAAATATATTAAAAGACAAAAAACAGAGATTGCTGCTAATGGCTGCTGATTCACTACCTACACAAAAAATTTAAAGATAAAGACAAAAGCTAACTAGTACACTTTAAATCAAACACAAAAGTCGGTCACTGTGGCTAACGGCAGCTGTAGTTTGACTGGTGACTCACTACCTAATCAGAAAATTCAAAGATAAAGACAAAAGCTAACTAGCACACTTTAAATCAAACACAAAAGTCGGTGACTGTGGCTAACGGCAGATCACTACCTAAACAGGAAATATTCAAAGATAATGACAAAAACTAGCACAATTCAAATCACCCACAAAAGTCAGCTACTGCTACTACGGCTGCGGAAGCTCAACTGACTGGATCACAACCTAAACAGGAAATATTCAAAGATGACGACAAAAACTAGCACAATTCAAATCGTACACAAAAGTCAGCTACTGCTGCTACGGCTGCTAAGCATATCACGGTAGACATGTTCTTGTAGTTTCTTTTCCTAATTAATTAAATCGGTTTTTTTAAACATGTTTTATCAAAAACTGGTTGTTGATTTACGGCTTACAGTAACTTTGGAAGGAAGAAGCAATATTGGATAGTTATTGTTTTGTCAGTCATTCACTTAATACACATTGTTTTATTTATGTCATCACAGAAGTAAAATAACAACAATTAAAAATTTACTTTCCTTTGTGGCAACTTCATTTTCAGAATTTGTGCCAATTATGGAGCGATTATTTGACGAAAATGTACTGCTTGGCAAAGGTTTCACAACACATGAAACTCTGCGACCATTAGCTTACAGCACTTTGGCAGACCTGGTACATCATGTTCGTCAGCATCTTCCATTTGCTGACCTTGAACGTGCTGTACATCTTTTCTCACGGAATGTTCAAGATGATTCTTTGCCTACAAGGTAAAACAATAATTGAATTTTATAACTAACATCTGTTTAAGATAAATTTAATTTTGGAATACATATTTATTTAAAATGAGTGTTTAATGATACTCTCTTTTTAATTGTCAACTGCATGTATTCACTATATTATAAAAGGCACCTAAATCACTTGGTTTGAAAAAATAATAATTGTGAAATATTCAACGTGTAATACATATGTAAGTTGATAATGTCTCTTCTGCTTTACCAGCATTCAAACAATGTCGTGTAAGTTGCTACTTAATTTGGTTGACTGCATAAGACACCGAAGTGAGGTTGAACCTGGACGAGGGAGAGAGCTGCTTTTGAGGATGTTAGAAACATTTGTTATCAAATTTAAGACAATAGCAAAGCATCAGTTACCAACTCTTCTAAGTAAATGGTAAGAATGCTCTAGATATTAAATTTTATTAGTAGATAAATTTCATCCATGTATAACTTAATTGGTAATATACATGAATTAAGTTTTAGAAATTTGTAGCATGTGTTGATTAATATAATCAAACTCTTTGAAAAGTGGAAGAGGAATGCCTACTCATTTCACAGTGGAGGCAACCCATTTTAATTTTTCTTTTTTGTTGTGAAAACTGGTTGTGATACTACTTACTATAAAATTTTTTTTATTTATTATTTCAGTAAACCCCCTCATGGCAAAAATGCATCTGGCAATACAGTACTGAAAGTGACTAATGCCACTGCAGGTGCCAATGCAAACACAACTGGAACACAGTCAGCTAGCAATACTTCATCAAACACCAATGCAGCATTCATTCCCCTTATTAGTTCTCTGCCAAGTACACCTGGAAACCCAACAGCAGCGACTGCTGTTAACAAAGGTACAGCTCAGCAGTATACAGTCGCGGCTGCAAGTACGTCTACTGCAAGTGCATTGACTATCGTAAATCCAGAAGGTGAGTTGCGCTGGAGATCTTGCTGAAGCTTTCCGACAGTATTAAAACAGTGGCATGGTGAATGGTTGTCATAAACCTTCACCTGTAATAATGTAGCTTGCATCATAATCTGAAATCTTTGTTGCCTTACAAGTAAACATGTAGTTATATGAATGTGCAGGCTATGTCACTTTTCTCTTTCCAGCGTGCTAAAGAGAAACTGAGTAACTTTTTGCTGATTTTTTATTGTTTGAATGAAAAAGTAGCAGCTCCATGCCGATTTGTTTCACTATAGTGTGGCATTGACATCATATAAATATTTCACTTTGGCTGGATTTCAGAGAAATACAAAACAAACAGAAGTAATAAAATGTCAAGTTTGATCATACATGTTACCAGCCCTGCTTAGAAAACTTACACCTTGCAATTTTGGTAGTAGTGCTAACTGTAGCAGCTTTGCTAAAGCTCGTTATTCCCAGTTTTTTTTTCTGGCTTAAAAATTTTTGAGTGGTTAATTTTTCTTTGGATATAATATTATCCCATGCTAAGATAATCTGGAGCTTTTTTTAAATTTTACTAGCTTGTGCCCATGACTTCGTTAGTGTTTGTAAAGAATTTTAATTGATAGCTAACGACACACAACCACCTTAGTGCACAATTGAAAACTCAAGACTAATACCACACACAAATGCAAGTAGTCTGTGCAGGGTATTTATGGCTGCAAAATTAAATATAGGAACAACCATATGTTTGGTCGAAATTTGAAAATTCCCTCGGTCGACTACTTTCTACCGACATGCAGCTATCATAGTGTATGATGGGAGACTCAAGGCTACTACTACACACAAACACCAGTGTACATAGTTGTGTTTGCAAAGTGAAATATGAGGACACACACATTTGGTCAAAATAACAAAATACCCTCAGTCAACCACTTTCAACCACCATGTCTCCAGCTTCCGATATGCAACCACCATAGTGCATGATGGAAGACTCCAGTCTACTACCACAAACAAATGCCAGTGGTCTGCGCTTGGCATTTCTGGCTGCAAGGTGAAATATATGGATGCACACATCTTTTGTAGAAATAGGAAAATTAACTGGTTTGACCACTTTCAACTACCATATCTCTCATATCCCCACAGCTACCGACATACAACTACCAAAGCGTACGGTGGGAAACATGAGGCTACTACTGCACACAAACACTTTTTTTTTTTTTTACTTATGGCTTTATGCCTCATCGACGTCGAGGTCATTAGAGGTAGGAAAGGTTGAGGTAAGGAATGGGAAGGAACTCGGCCATGCACTTTTGAAGGAAGCATCCTGGCATTTGCCTGGAGTGATTTGGGGAAACCATGGAAAACCCAAATCTGGATGCCCGGACAGGGATTCGAACCTGCTCCCTCCCAAATGGCACACAAAATACCATTGGTCTGCGCTAGGTACTTTTGGCTGCAGATTTAAATATAGGGACTCAAATGTTCTTGGTCAAAATATGAAAATGCCCTCCATTGACCAATTTCAACCACCATAATTCCCACGCCCCCATAACTAACGACATGCAACCACCATGGTTCAATTTGGGAGACTCGAGGCTACTACCACACACAGACACCAGTGGAGTGCAGTGGGTAGTTTTGATGCAGAATTAATTATAGGGACACACATGTCTATTTTGATATCAGGCCAACCACTTTCATCCATTATATTATAATTATTATTATTATTACTCCGCGATTCACTAAAAGTGTGTGGCGGAGGGTGCATTGCACCTATCTGAACGTGTAATAGTTTGGAAGCGATATATTGGATATAGCAGGAGGTGCCTATGGGCTATTTTGAGGAATCATCCTGGCATTTGCCTGGAGCGATCTGGGAAAACCATGGAAAACCCAGATCAGGAAGGCCGAAGTGATTTATCGAGAACTACTCCTGTCAAATTTTAAGTTTACTTGCCCGGTAAATCCTATTCCATTCCCTAATCGCTTGTGAAAAAAATGAGTACAGGAATGAATCTCTTCTGGCCTTGATTTCTCTAATCTTATTTTTGTGGTCATTCCTATATATGAATGTCTACCACACCTCCAAAGCTACCAACATGCAGTCACCATAGTGCATGATGGAAGACTCCAGGCTATTACCACACACAAATGGCAGTAAACTGTGCTTGGTAGTTCTGGCTGCAAGGTGAAAGATGTAGACACACACGCCTTTGGTAGTAATAGGAAAATGCCCTCGGTTGACCACTTTCAACCACCTTATCTCCACACCTCCATAGCTACTGACATCTAACCACCATAATGCACGATGGAAGACTCGAAGCCACCACCACTGACAAATACCAGTAGTTTGCACTATTTACCATAGTTGTGGCAGCAAAGTGAAATATACAGACACACGTGTCTTTTGGTTGAAATATGAAAACGTCACAGATCGACCAGTTTCAGCCACCATATCTCCCACACCCCTTACAGCTACCAGAATCTGGCCAATGTTGTGCACAATGGAAAACTCCATGTTACTACCACACACACACACACACACACACACATACACACACACACCAGTGGTCTGTGCTAGGTAGTGATGGCTACAGAGTGAAAAATAGGGACACACACACATATATATATATATAATAACAATGAGCAGGAAAATGCTTTAAGGCAATAAAACTAAGGAAGGATAGGGAAATGTAACTCAACACTTACCACAGATGAAGGTGGCTATGACAACGAACACAAAAAAGAAACACAAGAGAAGCGCTATATTTCGGCATACAGCCTTACCATATTCGTGCAGAAGTGAGACACCAAGCAGAGTTAGATGTGTACACAGAGACCGCAGACTAGTGAATGGCATCGCCAGCATGGATGGTAGTGTAGGAGGGAGGGGAGGGAGGAAGCTCAAATATTGGATCGATAATCAATACTATTGATGGCATATTATCATTGAAAGTGGTAGACCAACATAATAACTGAGTGAGGATACATATATAAAAAACAATTTAAAAAAAAACTATATGTGGAAAAATAAAATATCAGAAATATAATAATATAAGAAATGTAAATAGTAGAGGTAATAAGTGCTGGGTCTGGTGGGAGGAATTTATTGGAGATTGTTGTCAAATACAACCTTCTCTGAACTACGTAGATGGGAACTAGCCTTTCAGAATATCCTGGACTCCAGACATCCTCCTGACCTCAATCTGGAATAAATTCCAGGTGTCTCACTTCTGCTGTATGCCGAAAATATTGTGCTTCTCTTGTGTTTGTTTTTTGTGTTCATCGTCCCAGCCGCCTTCATCTGTGGTAGGTGTTGGATTATATTTGCATATATATATATATATCTCTAGCTTCCGCGGGGCAGCTACCTCATCCTACAACCTGATGAAGAGCTAAGCTCGAAAATTTGTATTATGTTTGTGTGTTTTTTCGTGTTTTGACGCCGCTGGAGCCCTCATCTTTGGTAAGCGGTGGTTTTTCTCCTATCCCAATGTCTAATATATATATATATATATATATATATATATATAATTTTGTTATTCTTATATATTAAATTATATACATTTAAAAAATAATCTTACTTGATGCTAGTGATGTTTAAACTATTTGATTTTGATCAATGAATGATTTCATTTACTACTTTGAATTATTTCTAAGTTTAAATTGATGTAAACCTAAACAGATACACAGTATACACAATTTCAAACATAATGGAGTTTGTTATGTAATGTGAAAATATTCATTCATGTGCTGTATTCCAACAGTGAAAGTGCCTGCAGAAAAAGAAGAAAAACGGTTTGGATTTCCTCAGTCATTAAGTAATAGTTACACTGTAACAGACTGTCGAGCTCTTGTCAAAACATTAGTGTGTGGTGCTAAGACGATAACATGGGGCTGTTCTGCATGCAAGGTACTTTTCTTGTTTTGAAATTATTTTAGTATCTATATCAAAATAGCAACATTTCTACCTATTCTTCCCATCTTATTTGGTAGATGCTGTTTGGTGTCAGTGAATTGTTTTCCTTGTCCTTTAACAAATGCCAAGAAGTTTACATTTACAATTAATATAGTTTTCATCTTGAGAGACTAATTTTTAAATGTTCAGTGATTTTTTAAATGCCACTGAATAATAACTAAGACAGCCTTAGTGATTAGGAACTATAATACCAAAAAAAGTTGTTTTATGGAATTAAGATATCATTTGTACTGTGGTTCTTATTGTCACATTATCCAATAATGATTTTGGGCACTTAACAACAGAAATTAACTGTTCTTGAGTTTGAAGAAAAGCTTCTCAGGCTTTTAGCCATGTCAAATTCACATTGTCTGGAGACCTTCTGGAAGCCACCACTCAACATCATTGAAGATGGCTGCATAGAAGTCCATTATATGAGGTGTGTTCAAAAAATAACAGGAATTTTCATTTTTTTGAAAGAATTTTATTTATTCATCTACATCAATATTATCCCCTTCAAACTAGACCCAATTAGATATTATACACTTATACCAGCAGTTCTTTCAATCCCCAAAACACTCCTAAACTCGATCTTTGGGATAGCTTTGAGCGCTTTTAGTAATGCACTTTTGACGGCCTTTCAAGGTTCTCTTTATTTTTAGGAACAGAAAAAAGTAACATGGGGCCATGTCTGGTGAATATGGAGGCTGGGGCATCATTACAGTTTTTTTTTTTTTTTTTTCCAAAAATTCATGAAAAAACAACGATGTCTAAGCAGGCGCATTATCGTGATGCAAAAGCCATGAATTATTACGCCACAAATCCGAGTGTTTTCTTAAGATTGCTTCACACAAATGACATTGAACTTGAAGGTAGTATTCCTTATTGATCATTTGACCTTGAGGTAAGAACTCATGGTGCACTATGCCATTATTTATTTATTTCATATGACAAACCGTATCCTGCAATTGCTGGGATATCCAAAAGCTAAAGTTCTAGGTCCAGCCTATTGTGATGTAGACTATTCAGCCATGGCTTTGCCACGTTGCCCAGGTTGCTAGTCTACTTTTGCACCACACTAAGCCATTAAAATTGAAGAATACAGTGAGCATAACCATCACATTTGACCAAACTTGTCAACCTTTTTTTTTCAGTCTTGGCGATCCAGAATGCCTCCACTGGGATGATTGAGCCTTAGTTTTGACATCATACCCAATAATCCATGTTTCATCACCTGTTATGATATGTTTCAATAGTTCTGCATCGTTGTTGACCTTATGTAGAGATTCTTGAGCAACTTGCATTCGCCACTGTTTTTGTTCAAAACTCAACACTGTTGGAACAAATTTTGCTGCAACGTATTTCATACCCAAAACAAATGAAAAAAAATCATGGCATTAGCCAATCGATATGCCTACATCATCAGTAACTTCTGGAATTGTGATTTGTCGATCCTTCATAATCATTTCTTTCACTTTTTCCACATTTTCATCGGTTATTGATGTGCTAGGACGATCAGTAAACTCGTTGTCTTCAAAATTTTCACAGCCATTTTGAAAATGCTTATACCATTCATAAAGCCTTGTTGTACTCATAGCGGATTCAGAAAAAGCAATTTTTTTTTTTTTTTTGCCGTCGTCGGTCTTTTGACTGGTTTTATGCTATCCTCCATCCCTTCCAATCCTGTGCTAACCTCTTAATTTCTACATACCCCTTACAACCCACATCCTCAATTATCTGCTTCATATATTCTAATCTGTCTTCCCCTACAGTTCTTACCTTCGACTGTTCCCTCCACTAACAAATTAACCAATCCAGCATGTCTCAAAATATGACCTACCAACTTGTCTCTTCTTTCTGTAAGCTTCTTCCACAAACTTCTTTTCTCACCCATCATTTCCAAAACTCGTTCATTTCTTACTTTGTCAGTCCACTTAATTTTTAGCATTCTTCTGTAACACCACATTTCAAATGCTTCAATTTTCTTTATTTCCAGTATTCCTAAAGTCCATGTTTCGCTAGCATAAAGTGCTGTGCTCCACACAAAGAGTTTTAAAAAGTTCTTTCTAATTCCTAGGTCAATATTTGAAACTAAAAGGTTTCTCTTTTTCATGAAGGCTCTTTTTGCTAGTGCTATTCTGCTTTTAACATCATTCCTGCTTCGGCCATCGGTTGTAATTTTACTTCCCAAGTAACAGAACTCACTTACTTCTCCTATTGCATCCGATCCTATTTTTATATTTAATCTACTAGTATTGGTATCATTTCTGCTACATTTCATCACTTTTGTCTTGCTTTAATTTATATTCAGTCCAAAATTTTGCTTCGGTATTTTGTTCATGCCATTCAGTAACTTCTCAATATCCTCAGCCCTCTCTGCTAACAAGACAATGTCATCAGCAAATCGTAGCATACTGATTTTTTTTCTCCCTGAAAACTTATGCAACATGGAAATTTTTCTTTGACTTTCTTCATTGCTTCTTCTACATACAAGTTGAATATTAATGGGGATAGACTACAACCTTGTCTCAGACCCTTTTTAACTGATGCAAGTCTCTCTTGATTCTCTACTTTTATTATAGCCACTTGATTCTTATATAGTTTATAGAGTATTCTTCTATCTCGATACTTTAGACCTGACTTCTTTAAAATTTTGAACATCTTGTCCCACCTAACATTATCAAAAGCTTTTTCTAAATCAACAAATGCCATGAAAGTATCTTTTTTTTTTTTTTTTTTGATCCGCCCTTCAAGTATTAATCTTAAATACAGAATTGTGTCCTTTGTACCGAGATTTTTCCAAAACCCAAACTGATCTTCACCTACTATCTCTTCTACTACCATTTCCATCCTTCTGTATATTATTTTGGTCAGTAATTTTGAAGCATGTGATGTTAGACTAATGGTGCGATAATTCTCACATTTGTCGGCTTGTGCTTTCTTTGGAGAGGATATTTTTACTAAAATCAGTTGGAATTTCTCCTGTTTCATAACTTTTTTATATCAGCTTGAATAATCTTTCGATTTCTTCCTCTCCCAGGGATTTAATAAGTTCTGCAGGGATTTCATCAATTCTAACTGCCTTATTCGCTTTCAAGTCATTCAGAGCCTTATTAAATTCTGTTCTCAAAACAGGATCTCCTAAGTCATCAATGTCAACATCGCATTCCTTTTCCATTACACTATTGTTCAAGTCGTCCACAACATACAGTTTCTCAATGTATTCCTTCCATTGGTTAGCTCTATCTTCAGAGCTTAAAAGAGGTTTCCCATCGGCTGCTTTAATGTTCATACCTATTTTCTTCATTTCTCCAAAATTCTGTTTGATCTTTCTATATGCAACATCTACTTTACCTACAACCATTTCCTTTTCTACTTCTTCACACTTTTCTTGTAGCCGTTTTTCTTTTGCTATTTTGCATTTCCTATTTATTTGCAAAATTTCTACTGTCTGCAGAGCAAACTTTAAGAACAATAGAAGAAAGATGCAAGGAACATATTAGATATTTTAAACTTGGGCAGACGGAAAAATCTGCAGCGGCTAAACATGCCATTAACAACAGGTACAAACCATTATTTGACAAAATGACACAACTTTGCCATGAAGATAATTTTTGAGACAGTGTCGATAAAGAAGCAATAGAGATAAGACTTAATCAGATTGTTATTAATTGGGATCATGGCCTCAACTGAAGTCAAATATGGATGCCAGCTGTAAAATTATTACATGTCATGCGGGATTGCACCATATTAAGGCATAGTGCAATTCAACCATGACGTTGTCAGGGTGGCATTGCCCAACTGGACTCCCCATCCACATGCCCTCCCCTCAGCTTCTGGCTGGCAGCTGTATATAACAGACTACTGTACGGCCATCTTCAGTGATGTAGTGTGGTGGCTTGACAATGGAAGCAGTGCCAGCTTCCAAAACATTGCCAGACAATATGAATTTGACGCGGTTAGATGCCTGAGAATCTTTTTTACTGTGTTACTGGCACAAAAGAATGCATAGTGTTCTTGAGTGTGGTTCAGTTTCAGGTATAAGTTCTGGCACCCTAGTTTGTACGACTGTGAGTAAAAAGGTTACATGTAGTTGTTTTGTTATTTACAGTCAGCAGCAACAGACAGTGCAGCACAAGCAAAAATGTTTCATCCTAAAGAAACATTACTTTTCATTCGCCTCGTTAAATGGGCAATGAGAGCTCTTGATATTTATAGCTTGAGTACAAACCCATTGATGCCTGGTGTGATCTTGCCACCCGTGTCAAGGAATTCAACCACACAAACTGTGCGTTCGAAGGAAGAAAAAGAAGTACTAGAACACTTTTCAGGAGTTGTAAGTGATATGAAGTATTAAAATAACTTTAATTTGGAATGCATAATGTGTATCAATTTTGTGTATTTTATGTACATGTATCATGGAAAAACTGTTGGAGCAGACAAAGGAATGCATGGGAATATTTCACTACAGAAATAACATTAAAATGATCATATTATCATACATAATGGAAGTGATCACTGGAAAGAATAAGAAATTCTTGTTAGGTTGTTTGATATCTAATTTTATAATTTTGTTCATCAGTTGGATATATATGTTATTCAGTTCTAATGCTTTTGACTATTGTAAAAAAAAAAAAACGGGGAAAAATCTTATTTAGGGTGCATAGTTTTACATCACAATTTCCTTCCAGATCACGTTCTGTTTGTTTCTTTGTGTGATAAAAATGAGACTATACTGTATATCAGAGAATATTAGGGAAGTGATTATAATTACCAAATATTATCATTATGTGATGAAAAAAAATCACTTGGAAATATTTCTCCAAGATATGAAAACAATGATAGAAATTACCATCTAAACAAACTTTTTTTTAAGTTTTGAATTACCTATTAATTTAGTGGTTCTTCACTTTCCAGAAGAGTACAATAAGAGTGTAAAATATTTTGAACTTTCAGTTCTATTACTGATGTGAGAATTAAATTTCTGTTTAAGAAACATCTAGATAAATTTATTGCTACTAATTTTGTTATAAAATTAAAAGTGATTTCTATGATGATTTTAGTTATTTTAATTGTTTAACTGTTTTCATTTTTTGGGCAGGTCTGCTCCTATTTTAAATATTTTCTGTTTTTTTTTCCAGTTCTCTATGATGAATCAGCACAGTTTTAATGAAATATTTTCTACTACAATTGAGTATGTGGTTGAACGTATATACAAAAATTCGGCCTTACAGGTAGTAGCAAATTCATTTCTTGCAAATCCAACTACGTCCCCAGTTTTTGCCACTGTTCTCCTTGAGTACTTACTAAAACATATGGAAGAGATGGGAACAGGGATGGAGAAAAGTAATCTTTACCTCAAGCTCTTCAAGTTGGTGTTTGGAAGTGTCTCCTTGTTTCCAGAAGAAAACAAGCACATGTTGAGGCCACATTTGCACCAAATAGTAAACAGGTATAATTTTGTTCATTTTGATATAAAACTAAACTACTATTTCCAGATTTATATTATTAATGCCTTCAATAGTTATAATAAAAGTGTTTTTTTAATAAATATTCATAAACATACGCAGTAAAAACTAATATAGTTTTTCATGTGTTATTTGAGTAGTTCAGTACTAATTTGCTCAAGAGATCATGGTTAATTGACCTTCGATTAAATTTACAGTATAGTCTACTGTATTTCCATATACTAAGTGTCAAACATTAATGAAAATAAAAGGCAGCTGGGACAAAAAAACAAAAAACTGATACCACAGACAACTTTTATTGCATTAGAAGGAAATGTATCTGTATATTAATGCTGGCCGGCATGAAACACTAATTCATCACAAATAAATTGGCATTGGTACCACACATCTGACTATTAACACAAAAATATAAAATTCCTGTCAAATTCACAATTTACACATATTCTCCTTAGCCGAACCCTATATAATTTTGCATTCAACTTTTCATTTTGCTAAAACACTTGTAAAAGACAGCGTTCTTTATCTGTTTAGAGCTAAATTACAATATAAAAATGTGAAAAAGCAATATTTAAGATGCTGAATCACAAAATAGGATGGTTGAAACCAACTAACCTCTTTCTTAAATCCACCAAAATTCCTCCAACTAATCTGCAACATCTCAAGGAGAGGAAACAGAATTTAATAGGGAAGTGGCAGAATGATACATTATTTTCACTTGCAAAAGGAATCAAAATGTCACTCATATTACCTGATGCTGCTGATTTTGTGGTGCAAGTTGGCACATAGCTTTAACTTTTAATGATACATTTGTATCTGTTGCTTTGACATGATACAGAAAAAAATATTCATTGCTGATACACACACCTCAACAGTATCTAGATCTTGGTCCTAAAGAGCTGAAAATACATCTTCATTTTCACACCTGCCATAAAAAAATATTGAAAAGAGTTGGTAAAGCTTCAAAATTAAACCTTTTACAATCGTAAAGTTTTATGTTGCATGTAAAAAACTGAATCTTTGACAACAACAACTTTATAAACCATGTTTGAAAACTTTTTATATACTCAAGCTTACAATACTAAAACAACCTTATAAAAACAGTAATGTCTGACAGGTTAAAAATATAGAACAAGTGTTTTTTGCTTACTTAAAAAAAAAAACAAGATATAAAACAGTTTGTCAACTTTTTAAATGTTGAATTGTTCATTAACATTTTGGTTTTTGTCAGCATCTTGATATTCATAACTTTTTTTACTTTACCATATCTATTAGACACCGTAAATAAAAGTGGTAATTCTAAAGCCTAATACACACTTGAATTCTTTTTCACGAATCATTGTCGCAGTTCTGCACCCATGCATCTGCAACCTTGAATATTTCATCTCAAGTGTTGCGGAGCAGAGTATTTGCTTCCCTTTCAAAATTGAGTCATTGCCGCAGTATGGATGTGCTCCTAACTCACTGCATCCAGTTCAGTTTGTTATAAACTTTCAAACTGTGTGCATGGAAAGTTGTGTGGATTGTGACTAGTTAGTTCATGTGCTGTTTTGCTCTTTGAATTAATTCAATAAAAATTTCATGCATCATTAGTGTACCACAGAGATCATTCTTCAACTAATAGAAAACCTGCAAGCTGCTCATTTTTTTGCCACTTTCCAATGTTTTAGTATAAATTTTTTTTTAGGAAAACAGATTTTATTAAGGAGCTAGGTGAAAAATTTAAAGTTTCTGTGGCTGAAATTAAAAATCATATGTTGAAGTAACAGTTTCGAAGGGAAGACAAAAAGCAGATTTTAGATAAGAAAATTGGAACTTCACTCAAAAAATGCCCTTGGTTTGAGTATGAAGCTGTGCTGTTCCCGTTGCTCATGACTCAATTGCAAGGATAGCTTAAATATTTTGAGTGACTGAATTGCTGATTCATTGTGAACTAATACCATGTCTGACAAAGAAATAACAATGATGCTCTGAGCTTGGTGGGTGAGCAGTAATGCTCTCATTCAGGAGCACACAGGTTCGAATTCCTGTCTGTCCATCCAGATTTACAATTTCCAGTAATCACTGAGGGTGAATGCCAGGATGGTTCATTCAATAGGCTGTGGCATCATCCCCAGTCCTTTCCCACCTCTAATGACCTCAACATTGACAAGGCATAAAGTCATAAGGAAAAAAAGGTTAAAACAGGAAATAACAAAAATTGTAAATTAAAAGCAAAGTAGCTTGTATTCAATGTGTCAGACTCCTTCAGTTCAGCAGCAACAACAACACTATTTCCTTCTCCTTCTGCAAAATGCCTTAGACTTGCAAAATTCTATCTCATCAACTACATTATGATTGAAATTGTGCTTCAGAATATACAGTTTCTTTACCAAATTCTGATAGTCATAATGCTTCCATCATATTTTACAAACTTTTTGGCAAATGAAAGACAATTTCAAAATTTTGAAGGTATACATTAGAATTTCGAAGGAATCTCCACTTTCAAGAAAGCGGATTGTGGCATCCAGCTTGATATCAGGAGAAATAGATTGTATGCAGTTAGTCTCTCATTTGGAAATCCAGAACCAAACCATTCCTGAAAGACATTCAACGTAAGGTGTAGTAATCCTCGCAAAGTTCTGAAACTGATCCCATGTTCACATTTGATGGTATCCAGCAGATTATGAGCATAAATGTTTCCTGCCTTTT